>JACEHZ010000198.1:0-1200000 GCA_017893485.1 Hemerocallis citrina
CCCCCCCCCCCCCCCCCCCCGGCCTCCCCTTGGTTTTGCGCCGACTGCACCCGATCAGCACCCCCAGCCTATTCCCGACCTTCCTCTCCCCTCCGACCTGCACCTAGCTGACGCCAAACTACCCCCGCCCCCTCCTCGCACTCCATCTTCACCTCGTCCATCTCTTCCCCCGTCCGTCCGCCGGCGCCGATCGACAGTAGCAGCGATGCCAGCACTGGGCCAGCGCTACTGTGTGTCCCCTCCGATCTTCTCTCTCTCGCTTGTGGGTTGCACGTGCTCGAGCGTGCACGTGTGATCGTGGTTCGTTGATTCGTGGACTTTGTTCGTGGGTTTTGTTCGTTGCCAGGATTCGTTTCCGTTATTTTTGGTGTTCTTCATTTTGGTCTTCGGTTAAGGCAAGTAAATTGTACTCCAATTTCTTTGTATGATAAAAGTCAAAAATACCGCTTATAGTGTAGTTGGGTTCTAGAGACAACTCGTGTGTGTGTTATCTTTGATGGATTTTGTCCTTATTGTGCTATTTGACCATAATTGCCTCACGACACAAAATCGACATGAAAACAACTAGGTTTGACCATTCTTGATCTATTCACATATATGAGATAATTAGGTGAACTTATGTGTTTGATGAGATCCATGTGATATGATGGTTTTGAATATTTTATATACTCTATTTCATGATGTTTGTACACTTAATAGATTTTATAGCATGTTTGATTGTGATTGGAACGAGTTTCGTATCATTTATGTTGGTTTTTTTTTCAAGAGGAAATCTGTAATTGTCGATAATCAGTTTTGATTTGTATTTTAGAGCATTTTAAGGTCAGAATTCTTAATTTTTGTATTAGACATGAATTGTAAAGAAATCTGTCGTCTTTCCAAAATCTCTGTTCATTTTCGTATGAGTGAGTTATGGCTATTTTACTACAGAGTTGTATTCTATTTCCAGATTTCGTTTCTCGATGATTTTGATGATTGAACTGTTTTGATACTAGTGCTAAAAATATTATTTTGATATGAACCTTTGCACAGTATTTTTATACCTATTTAGGGATTACCTAAAATTTTGGTGAATTTTATTGATGATTTTTATACGCCGTTTCATGCTTGTTTATGAAAGCTATACTTGCTGTATTTTGCTCGCTGTTCTGTAAAGATTTGTATTTTCACCATATTTCCTTTTACTTTATGGAAAATGTTTATGAAATATAAAATTTAGATTATTTTGTCTATTATTATCTCCCTTTGGAGGATTTAGATTTAGATTCACGGTTTGCGAGATATTACAGTTTTCGTACAGTAGTGTTGAAAATTCTAGATTTGCCAAACTATCGTTCCTTGATATTTTCTAATTTTTGTTGGCTAAAATAATCTTACTGGAATATTATAAAACTTTATATTCTGATACTAGATATATAAGGGATTACCCCAGATTTTTCTTGGATTTATTTGAAAAGTTTTAACGTTGTTTTTTTTGACTTTGAATACGATTTACTGATTTCTAGCTGATCGTATTTTCTAGATTCAAATTAGTTTTGTGTTATGATTTTGTGAAATACTATATGGCTTATATATAATCACTGGATTTTTGTGGAAGTCTATTTTCCAGATTCTTTGACAGATTCAGATTTGGATTTCTGTAATAACGGGAATCACTGTTTTAGTACTGTACTGTCATGCTGTCCTAAATATGAACATATACTGTTTTGCTCCTTTATGTGACCGTATATCATCTATGTTTATTTATTTGTTTCCCTGAACCTAATACTGATTGTATCCTGTTAGTTTGACACTATTTCATGCACTATTATGTCTGTTGATGACCATAATAAAACTGATCAAGCCGGGGTTTCTTAAGGGAAGATCTAGTAGTAGAAAATATGGAAACGTGTACTTGGAAGGGAACTAGTGTTCCATATTGTTACTGTTACTATTACATTTACTGCTACTTTTACTGTTACTTTTACGGCTACTGCTACTGTTACTGATACCTGAGTATACTGCCCCATTATGGTCCACTATGAAATCTAAAAGCGAAACTGTTTGTTGTAGCAACCATATGTTATAATATGGGGCGCATGAAGTGCTACCTAGCTAGTAATACATACAAGACTGATACTGTTGGACTGATACTATTATACTGTTGCGCTGATATACTAAGCTTACTGTTACTCGATACTGTTAGTTGCCATATGAGACTATACTTGACATATTCATTTGTACTATTAGTATACCATGCTAGTTGACTTTGTTTTACTGATTCATGGTATTATTTACTATTGAAGCATTATTTCATGCTATTTGTTAGTTTTTCATGTCCTTGTATCCTACATTATAAGTGACCCGTAACTTGCATTGATGGGTACTTATTTTCTCTTTCATTCTCCTGCAATTATTAATTGCAGATCAGGATGATCAGCTGTCCGACGATATTGGCAAAATGAGATATCAGTGCTGGATTTCTTGCTTATTAGTATTGCTATTATTGTTGCTTTGAATAAAGTATTTTAAGTACTTGGATGGTTACTTTGTATTTTAGGCGATGTGACCCAGGATTTTGTCTTATCCAGATTCTGATTTATTTGAGATTAATGTATTTTGTTTCAAGTAAATTCTGTTGGTTCATTAATTCAATTTTGCATGCGTGTGGTTGACTCTTTTGCTTCCGACTCTGATTATTTTGTGAGATACTGTAAAGATTTCTGAACAGCTTATGGATGATGCAAATCATTCGCTGATTTGAGTCGCATATCCGTATTTCGTATTTTTTTGGGAAGCAGGGCGTGACACGGTGACAAGAGTGCTCGGCACAGGTTGCCGAAGTCCAGGAGAATGACATGTGGCACGCTGACTGTTTGACCGTTGACCAGTCAAATGTCTGTTGAGTTTTCCCTATTTTCTGTCGTCTTGCGGTAAATGGGTCGGGCCTTTGCGCTTCTAGAGGCCTTTTATTCTCGATCAATGTGCCCCTCTCTATAAAACTCCACCCCCTTCTCATTTGCTCACTTTCGAGTTTTTTACTCAGGTGATTTTTCTTCTCTTGCTGGAGCTTCAAGCGAGAATCATCTTCTTCCGGCGATCTTTTCCAGCAGTTATTGTCAATTCAAGGTAATCTCATACTTAGTTAATTTTTAGAGAATGTCTAGCATTCCTCCGAGGCAGGAGACCTCCCCTACTCCCGCTCATGAGCCAACCTCGAGCCAAGTTCCTCCAATCGACAAAGGCAAAGCCGTGGTAGGGTCTTCTTCGGTCATAGTGGAGACCATGGTTGAGAGCCAGTGGAGGATGGGGGAGTTTGGTAGATTGCCCAAGTTGCTATCCGGACTTCAGAGGGTTCGGGACCTTCCGGACACCGAGCGTATTATGTACGGCATGGGGCAGAGCTTCAAGGTGAATGCCACAAGAGAGACCTCGAAGGTCGACGAGACGATCTCCATACTCAACGAGGCAGATCTGGCATCGATTCGGAAGCGTTCTCAGATACCGAAAGAGTTCGACTTGATGTTGCCTGGGCCCGGAGTGAGGGCCAATTCTCCGATGCCATTGGACATGTGCTTATGGCCGGTCGACGCCTTCATAGCCAAGGTGTGGCTCCCTCTTCATCCATTCGTCGTCGAGGTGTTGCGATGGTTTCGGATCAGCCCAGTCCAGTACTTGCCGAATGTGTGGAGGCTGATCAACGGGTTCATCCTTCACTGTCAGGTGGCGAGGCTCAAGCTGAAGTTAAGGGTGCTACGGACCGTATACCGGGTTCATTAGCAACATAAGTCGGAGTTTAGGTTTTACCTAGCTCCGATGCATGGCGCCAAGCTCGTCAGCTGCCCCGACTCAATAAAGCATTGGAGGGACAAGTACTTCCTTGTCTGGATTCGAGAGCCATGGTCATCCCGACGACTTGGGTTGAAGAAGTCTCAAGGATGGTGAAGGAGAGCCTGGTGCTCAGCCCTGACGAAGACGAGATGGTTCGGACACTTCTCGATCAGCCGAAGTTTGATTAGAGGGACCTGATCGAGGAGGTGCTCTTCAGGGGGGGGCTCAGCCGTATAAACCCTACTATGTGGTTTATTTTTAGCTTCGCGTTCCCCTTCTTCTTTAGTCTGGCTTAACTCGTACTTAACTTTCTTTTTTGTTGTTGCAGAGGCTATGGACTTCGAGGACATGTTGGTGCAGCGTGGAGTTTTGGGCAGAAAGGCCCCAAGGAAAAGGAAGAGGGTGGTCTCCAAGGTATCCTCCCTGAGGGTGAAGACAGTCACCGCTGCCGTAGAGCAGGCGGCGGTGCCGGCCGCAGTTGTTCAGCAGCCATCGACCCCCGCAGTGGCGTCGACTTTGGCAGAGGCAGGGGCCTTCCCCTTAGCAGCGGCCTTGGGTCTGGAGGCCCCGCCATTGACGGCCGAGGTTGAGGTGTTCCTGACCGAGGAGCACAAGAAGATCTTCGTCCCGGAATGGCAAGTCCACAAGCTCGACGAGTTTCTTGGGGACTCATCGTCCAGCATGCAAGCAATTCGGCACCTTGCTATGCTGAAGGACAGGGCAGCCATGGACGCCAGCGGCGTCGATGACGATGCGCTCGAGATCGCACGAGTAGTGGTATCGGTAAGTATTATTGACTTGTGGTTTTGAACTTTTATAAACTATTGTTTCCAAGTTCGTCATGGTGCTCCGCCTCTCTTTTTGCATATAACTTGCCACTTCGGTCATCTGATGGAAAAAATGACCGAACTAGAGAAGGATCTGAAGCAAGAGACCGACCGAGCTCAGGCAAAGAATGCTCGGATTACCAAGTACCTCGAGCAGTTGAGGGTCAAAACCGAGGCGAAGGCTGCACGGTTGGAGTACCTCGAAAGTGTTGTGGCGAAGCTTGAAGCCGACAATGCTCTGTTTCTCCAACAAAAAGAGCTGGCAGCGAAGGACAAGGAGGATGCCGTTGCCACCGCTAGGGTCGCCGCGGTTAAGGAGGATGAGGCCGAAGCGATGGAGAGGGCGAAGGGGTACCTCGCCGTTAATATGGCAAAGACCTATGCCCGTGAAATCGCGCAGGTGAAGGAGGCCTACCCGGAGGTAGACTGTGCCAGATGGCGCCTGTTCCCCGACCCTGTCTCTGGGTTCAACGATGCCTCCGAGGAGTATAAGGAAGATGATGAGGTCAAGGTGGTCGAGGCAGAGGTAGAGGCCGAAGTGGAGGCCATGCCCCTAGCGATCGTCGCCGCCACGCAAGGATCGGACCCCTCGGCGACCGGGGTCCAAGCTAAAGAGGTCTGCCCTTGACCTTGTTGTAGTTTATATTTCTATTTTGAATCATGAAATGTTGCCTAATTGCGGACTGGCCACCGCTTCTTGTACTCGTTAAATTTCAATGAATTTTTTTTTGACAAGTGTTGTGGCTTCGAAACTTTTGGGGGTTTATTCTACTTCCGAGCTGTCTTAGTAGCTTTGTTTAGGCGTAGTGTTGCCATGTCGGTTCTTCAAACTTAAAGATTCACGCTCCTTTTTTTTTGTTCGAGTTTCACAGACGAGCGAGGTGTCTCGTCTACAGTCTAATCTGGGTATCACCAAGTTGGGGCTAGCTCAGTCTCGGGAGATACTCTATAGAGCCGAGCGAGAGTTGGGTCACCTGAAGCTGACCTTGGCTTGTCGAGAAATCGAATTGAAGCGCCTCAAGGAGAGGTTTCACAAAGTGCCCCCTGAAGGTGATGAGACATGCCCCTCGATGGCCATCAGCCAAGGCCTGAGACTCAAGTTCCTTCGCTAGTATTTATTTGATGCGAGGTCTGAGAGAGACGAGTTGAAGAACGTAGTGCTCGAGAAGAGTTTGGAGGCGGTGAACCTTCGGAGGACTATCTCCGAGGCTTCTCGTGGGGACAGCTTAAGCCGAATGCTTCGCCTGAAGGTCAGAGTGATAGATGACTCGCTAAAGGAGCGGATCGTGGAGCTAAAGGCGGATAACCTTCGTCTGCGATGGCTTTCTAAGGGGAGTAACGTCAGGAGCACTTCCTGCCCTCGGGGTGAGTACGCACAAGGAAGGTCATTCCACGAGTTAGCGCTTCGTTCGCCCCCCGTCATAAGACACCCTGGGGATGCACAAAGCGGGGTAGCCGGCTCGTCGAGCGGAGCATCTATTGGGGCAATTGTTAGGCTCCTAGGTGCTGACAACTCCACTCGGCTCGCCGGCTTGGAGACTTCTATGGAAATGAGGCGACAGCAACACAGCGCTCGCCAACCCCGTGTATCGCTTAATAGGAGCATCCCGTTCTCTAGGAGGGGCTAGGGCAGAATTTTTTAATCTTGTATTCTTCATTTCATATGAGTCTTGTATCTCAAATAATGAATCTTTGGTCTAAGATTAGACTTGTACCTCAAATTTTGATGAATAATATACCCATTTCTTGAGCTTCCTGTGAGAATTTGTGTTTCGTCAATGTTCGCAAGAGTTTCCACAATTGTAGGAGCAATTCCAAATGGTGAGCTAGTTTGTACTCGCTCATTCACAAGTAGCAAAAGTTGCATCGAACCAAGTGTTGGACTCCGTACTTGTCATTTAGAGAGTATCAACAGTTGTAGGAGCAATTCTGAATGGTGATCTACTTTGTACTCGCTCGTTCGCAAGTAACAAAAGTTGCATCGAACCAAGTGCTGAACTCCAAACTTGTCATTGAAAGAGTATCAACAGTTTTAGGAGCAATTCCGAATGGTGAGCTACTTTGTACTCGCTCATTCGCAAGTAGCAAAAGTTGCATCGAACCAAGTGTTGGACTCCGAACTTGTCATTTATAGATTATCAACAGTTCTAGGAGCAATTCCGAATGGTGAGCTACTTTGTACTCGCTCGCTCGCAAGTAGCAAAAGTCGCATCGAACCAAGTGTTGGACTCCGAACTTGTTGTTTAATACAATTTTCTTTTGTAAGCCCAAAAGTAGTACAACCAGAATTCTTAGAATAGGGAATTTCCAAGGGGTAGATCACTTGTATTGAAAACAATTAAGCGGGTGCTTTTAAGTTGCGAGCCATTATTACACCTAATAAAGAAAAAGAGACAAACTTTAACATGCTTTAAGGAGAACGCTCTTGGAGAAGTTGCTTGGAGCAGTGTTTAAATGCCCTCTTGGTACTTCAACAAGTGCTCTACGTTCCATGTCCTCGGCGCCCTCTTGCCCCGCAAATCTTCAAGTTGATAAGCACCCAGGCGGACAAATTTGGAGATCCTATATGGTCCTTCCTAATTGACAGCTTCCTGAGCACCAGATCTCCTTCTTTGAGATTAGTAGGACGGACTCTCCTATTGTAGGATTGCTCGATCCTACACCGATAGAATTCTTGCCGAATGGAGGATCTCTTACAAATTTCATCGATGAGGTCCAAGTTGCCACGAAGCTCGTTTGCATTTTGCTCTTCGTTGTAAGCAATCAAGCGGGAGGACGGTAGACCCACCTCCAGAGGGATAACGGCTTCGGAGCCGTAAGTGAGGTTGAAGGACGATTCTCCTGTGGAGGTCCTTTTCGTAGTGCAATAGCTCAAGAGCACATTGGGGAGCTGCTCGACCCATAAGCCCTTAGTCGACCTGCTCAGTCTCTTTTCCAGGCCGGAGAGAATTTGCCGATAGGCGTTCTCTGCCTGACTGTTGGACTGGGGGTAGGAGACCGAGGAGAATTGTTGCTTAATGCCCAGATCTGCACAAAAAGTGCAGAAGGCTGCCCCCGTAAACTGAGTTCCATTGTCCGTAATCAAGATTCGGGGCACGCCGAATCTGCAGACAACGTTTTTTTCCAAAAGAAGCACTGCACCCTATTCTCCATGACCGTTGCTCAGGGCTCGGCTTCGATCCACTTAGAGAAATAATCGGTTGCCACAAGAAGAAACTTTAGTTGGCCCGGTGCTGGAAGGAACGACCCGAGCAAGTCTATTCCCCACATTGCAAATGGGGTTGGACTGGATAGAGAGGAGAGCTGAGCTTGCGGTAGGCGGCAGATTGTTGAGAATTTTTGGCAAGGGCCGCATTGACGAACGTGTTGCTCAGCATCACAAAGAAAAGTAGGCCAGAAATATCCATAGTTCTAGATTTTTCCGGCGAGGGACCTTGCTCCCAAGTGAGTGTCATGTATCCTTTCATGTACTTCCTTCAAAGCATAATGGGCTTCGTCAGGGGAAAGACACCTCAAGTAGGGTATGTCATCTACTTGGGTGTAGGAGCATTTGTACAAGACTCCCTCGATGAGGGTGTACCGCTCGGCTCTGGTTCGAATCTTTCAGGCCTCTTTAGGATCTAAGGAAAGGATCCCATATCTGAGGAACTCGAGCAAAGGCCTCATCCAATTCTCCCCGAGTTGTAAGGGCAGTGTCTCCATCGTCTCGGGGCCTTCTTCCTCGATGCTGGACTTTAGTAGAACTTCTATTAAGACAGTTTGTTCGAGCCCTTGGATGGAGGAGGAAGCTAGCTTTGAGAGGGCGTCTGCCTATGCATTCTCTTCTCGGGGGATCCACTAGAGTTGTGCATCCTCAAAAGAGGCCATCAGGTGACCCTGGCCAAGTACTTAGCCATGCGACTGTCTCGCGCTTCATATTCCCACGATACCTGGTTCACCACCAGCTGCGAGTTACTAAATATCTTGACATGCTTCGCCCCTACCTTGCGAGCCATGCATAGGCCTGCTATAAGGGCTTCATACTTGGCCGTATTGTTGGACACCCTAAAGTTGATGAGGAGTGAGTATTGGAGAATGAAATCATCTGGGCCTGCCAGGATGACTCCTGCTCCACTCTCATCGGTGCACGAGGACCCATCTACGTACACCGTCCAGAAGGGGGGTTCCTCTATTACTTTGTTGGCATCGGGAATTGTACTATCCACTATAAACTCTACTAGGGCTTGAACCTTGATAGAGGTTCGAGGCTGATAGCTGATATCATGCTGGCTTAGCTCGATGGACCACTTCATAAGGCGTCCTAAGGTTTGGGCTTGTGGAGGACTTGTTTGAGCAGCTGGTCGGTAAGAACGACCACCGAGTGAGACTGGAAGTAAGGGCATAGCTTTCGGGCCACCATGACCAAGGCATAGGCCATCTTCTCTAGCTTCGGGTAACGGAGTTTAGCATCCCTAAGGACTTTAATCACGTAGTTGATAGGCATCTGCGTCTTGTCTTCTTCTCTTACTAAAACAGTGCTGAGGGTCTGCTCTGAAGCGGCGAGATATAGGTAGAGGACTTTCCCGAGCATTCGCTTGCTCAAGAGTGGGAGGTTGACTAAGTAGGCCTTGAGCTAGTCAAAGGACTCTTGTTGCTGTTACCCCCACTCAAAGCCTTTAGCCCCCCTGAGGGCCTTGAAGAATGGAAGGCACTTTTCCCCAGATTTGGAGAGTAAATGCCCTATCACCGCAAGACGCTCGGTGAGTCTCTACACATCTTTAACACTGGAGGGGGGAGCATGTTGAGTATGGCCTGGATCTTCTCGAGGTTGGCCTCTATGCCTCTTTGGCTGACCATGAACCTCAAGAACTTGCCAGATTAGACGTTGAATGCACACTTGTTCGGGTTCAGTCTCATATTGTGTCTCCTCAACACGTTAAAAGCTTCTTGGAGATCGGAAATATGATCCGATCTGCCGACGCTCTTCACCAACATGTCATCTACATAGACTTTCATGTTCCGCCCAATTTGCTCCTTGAAGACCTTGTTAATAAGGTGTTGATATGTGGCACCGGTATTTTAAAGCCCGAATGGCATGAATCGGTAGCAGTATAGGCCCTGATCAGTGACGAAAGAGGTCTTTGGAATGTCGGGAGGGAAAATTCTTATCTGATTGTACCCAGAGAATGCATCCATGAAGCTTAAGAGTTCATGGCCCGAGGTTTCATCAATCAGGGCGTCGATGCTCGGGAAGCGGGAATGGATCTTTGGGGCAGACCTTGTTTAGACCCATGAAGTCAATACAGATCCTCCAGCTCCCGTTGGCTTTCTTGACCATCACGACATTGGACAACCACTCTGGATAGTTGACCTCCTGTATGAACCGAGCCCTAAGGAGTTTCTCAACCTCCTCCTTGATAGCTTGCTAGTGCTCGGGGGTAAATTTGCGTTGTTTTTGCTGAACTGGTCTGGCCCCCGAAGCGACACTAAGGTGATGCATGAGGAGCTCCTCGGAGATTTCTGGCATGTCAGTAGCAGTCCAGACGAAGAGGTCTCGATTCCCCTTATGCACTGGATAATGTCGAAGCAAACGGGAGGGGGAATGACTTTGCTAATCTGAAATTTTCGGGTCGGATCTCCTTCTGAGAAGGCAACCTCTTCCAGCTCATCGACCGACTCCAATATAGGTGGGATACTCCCTTGGGGGAGTTCAATAGCTTCGGGGGAGAGGACAGGTCCTCCCACCGAGGTCATGTAGAATTTGCGGGCCGCCTCCTGGCTTCCTCAGACTTCTCCCACGCCCGTTGTGGTGGAGAATTTCATCTTCATGTAGTAGGCCGAGGATATGGCTTGGAGAGCAGCTAGGCCTGGTCGCCCAGTATGACGTTGTAGGCAGCTTTCACATAAACCACCATGAAGTCCATCGGCTCGGTTAAGGTGGTGGGAGTTCTTCCAGTGGTTATGTCGAGAGTTATGACACCCTCGATCGTCATTAGCACACCTGTGAGCCCGTGCAGAGTGTAGCCGGCGGGCTTGAGTCAATCCCTGGATAGCTTGAGCCCCTGAAAGACCTCTAGAAAGAGAATGTTGACCGAACTGCCGTTGTCAACTAGGACCCGGTGCACGTCAAAGTTGGCCATGTGGAGGTTTATTACCAATGTGTCGCAATGGGGGGTTCGGACGCCCTCTAGATCTCTATCTGAAAAAGTGACCAGGACCCCCAAGCCCTTGGGGGACGACGGTTCTGCACAAAATTTGCTTCCCAGACGAAGGCTTTTCTAGAGGATTTGGAACCTCCCCCCATTGGGCCTCCATGGATGAGATGCAGGATAGCCTCTAGTTCGGATTTTGGGGTCTCCGCGTGCCGCTCGGGTTGCTTATTAGATCCCTGGGGGGCGGAGGAAGATCTGCTCTGCCATTCCTCACGAACCTGGAGAGCTGCCCTCTCTGAATGAGGGCCTCGATCTCATCTTTTAGGGCCCGACAGTCATCCGTGTAGTGGTTGTGGTCCCTGTGAAAGCGGCACCACTTATCCCGGTTCCTCTTCTTCCCCGGGGTGTTCATCTTCAGAGGTGGCGGGAGAAGACCCTCTTTTCCAACCTCCATTAGGATGGCCGAGACACTCGCGTTGAGCGGTGTGAACTTCTCGAAGCGAGGAGGAGGACAAGGTGGCCTCCGTTGTCTTTCTGGAGCTTCTTAGCTCCTTCTTCTTCAGTGTGCTTCCGTTTGTTCCCGGAGGATGATCCTTCAAAAGCTGGGCTGGAGAGAGCTTCTTCCGATCGGATATATTTCTGACTCCTGAGCAGGAGTTCTAAGAAATCCCGAGGGGGCTTCTTGGCAAGGGATGCTCGGAGGCTGTCGTTAGCGACATTGGATTGGAAGGCAGCGGAGGCCATGGACTGGTCCAGGGCGGCGATGGATCTAGCCTCCGCGGTGAAACATTTGACATAGTCTCTCAGCCACTTGCCATTCCTTTGGTGAAGCAATAGCAGGGAAGTGCACATTTTTTCGACATGACGGCTGCTCACGAAGTGAGTCAGGAAAAGGCCTTCGATCTGATCGAAGGAGAAGATGGAGGCCGGGGCTAGGCAGAAGTACCATTCCCTTGCAGGCCCCTTCAGCATGGCCGGAAAGGTTTTGCAGAGGAGCTTGTCTGACGTCTGATGTATCATCATGAGTGGTTTAAAACTCTCGATGTGGTCAGCGGGGTCGGACTCCCCGTTGTACGATTCAAAGTAAGGAGGCTTGAAGTTATCTGGGACCGGTGCCTCCATTATTGTAACCCCCATTCCCGTAAATATGTATTTTCTGAATATTTTTTGTATTTCGATATTATAAATTCATTATTTGTTAAAATAGTTTTGGATTTTATATTAAAATGTTTTTCTAATCGAAAATTTATACATTTCGAATAACAATGTTTTCTAATCTTATTTTCTAGATCTTAATGATAAACTATTTGTATTTGAGTCCATATATATATATATATATATATATATATATATATATATATATATATATATATTGGGTTATTTTAATAAATTGTTAAACCCGAATAATTATTTTATTGTATGATTTTATTATTTTTATAATTATAACTATTAATCGTTATTCCTTGATTATTTAATTAAAGTACATTTAACGAATTATTTTGTTTTCTTACTTGATCTGATTTTCGTGGTGAATTCTAATTTAATTTCAAGCCAACTTATATTGTTTTCATTTGTATTATTTATCTATTTATTTGGATTTCAATTTTTGTTCATAAAATTCTTTGTTCTTTTGATTGAGCTTTTATTGTCGACCATATTGTTCTCTTATTTATTGTGGGTGTTTTTATTTGAACCCTATTGATTTTGATTTATCTCTTATTTTGACCTTAAAACCCAATTTGAATTGTTCTTGACCCAAACCGCTTTTATTGTAACCTAAACCTCTAACCCAGTACCATAATTGTACCCTATAAATACAACCATAATGCAAACCCTAAAATTGCACAATTTTGAAATCCTAGCCGCCAATTTTCTCTCCTCTCCTCTCTCCCCCTGTTTCTCTCTCCTCGTCGGCCTATTCCCGCCCAAACCCAAATCCCCTACTGTTCATCTTCTCTGACCACTCACCCCGACCTCCGGCAACCCCCCACTTTTTCGCCACCCCTCATCGACGCGCCGCCACCACCTGGCACCCCCTGCACCTCATCCTCTTCCGATCGTCAACAACAGAACCTAAACCCAATTCCTCTCTTTCCCGTCATCTTCCCTGGCAAGGCCCTCATCTCCGGTGACCCCTGTCGACCTCCTGTCGATGCCGCACCACCAGCTCAACCCCAACCCCTGCTCCTCCTCCCTTCCGCTCTCGATCGACAACCGCTAGACCAAAACCCAAGCTCCTCCTCTATTTCGCTCGACAGCCGCGCCGCCCGTTGCGCCGCCGTCCCCGCTCACCGAATTCGTGCAGCTTTAGCGTTGCCAGCGCCGCCCCCCCCCCCCTTCGCCTGCCTCGCTGTGGTTGCTGCAGTCTCCTTGTGCACTGTTGTTGCTGAGTTATCCTTGTGTGTGCACATATATTATACGTGTTATTGTGTGTTCGTGGGTTCGGTGCTTTGGGATCCTTATCTAGGGGTAGGGGTGTAAAATGAACAGGACGGTCCGTCATCCGTTCGAGTCCGGCTCGAAAAATGGTCAGACCGTGGATCGTCCGAACTGTTATACGAACCAAACTCGAACAAATTATTAGGTCCGATTCTTTACCGAGCTCGAGCCGGACATAAGTCAGTCCGAGGATTATTGCGGTCCGATGCTTTATCGAACCGAGTTCGGACTATAAAAATTTTGTCCGACCTAGACCGAGCCGGACATAAGCCCGTCCGATTAGAATTTCGGTCCGAGCTTGAACATATGGTTGTCTGATCCCGTCCGGTCCGATTTACAGCCCTATCATTATCCCGTTATTCTTGGTGTTCGTTTTCACCGTCTAACAGGCAAGTCATTGTCCTCTTGAATTGCTAATTGTATCAATTTCAAGTATTATTGAAATTCTTACAAGTAGATCTCTTTGTTATCGGATTATCTATTGTTCATCTCTTCGTTGGGTCTATTGAGGATTTACACGAGCTAACCCTAATATTCTTGATATCGTGCCACTTTGACTCTAAGGTTTGGATCTTTCATGAGTGCATATAGAATTGACAATAAGGTTGTTATATAATTGACACACAAATAAATTATTGTAGAGACAATTGCTAAGTTGTATGTTATTTGATTGATTGATGATAAATTGACGTATGAGCGTATTCTAATTTTATTTATCATGGTTTAACACATATCATGCTGATTATATAATTTATTGACTAAAGAATCGATACCCATCATGTCTAATTAATTTATTTTCAAGAAAGCTACACAAAACCCTGTATTACTTGCTGACCTGAATATTGACCGCTGTTTTCGAACCCTGTATTACTTGTTGACCTGAATACTTTCTGAATATTATTTTTAGCCTTATCTTTCTAGTTTCCAGATCATCCTGAATTTTTGAATTCCAAGTTTTTTAGCAAAAGTTATGCCCGTTTTACTACAGCTGTGTTTTTACTTTCAGATTTTCAGATTTTCGTATCTTTCATGTTCAAACAGTAAAAAGGCTGACCATATTATAAAATTTTAATCTAAAAATTTTTAGATTGTTAGTAATCATGTTTAGAAGTCCAGAAAATATTTTTAATAAATTTATTATGGAGCTTTTGCTGTTTCTAAAATTATAATAACAAAATGTCGAAATTCTGCCTGAACATGAAACCTGTAAAGAAACATGTGTTTGACCTATTTACTGTTGTCGAAATTTGAACTTTAAATATGTTTTGGAACCTTGTGGAAGTCTAGATTCCATATTTTCTAACGTATTTAACTTTTGATTTCTGAGTCAGCGGAAAAATGCATTTTTGTACAGGTTGCGCTTGCTATCCAGAATTTTGGATACTACTTTTTTAATGAATTAAGTATTCCTATATCGTATTATTACATGAATTGATGTATGTATGTTGCATTGCATTATCCTAATGAGTTATTATCATCATTATAAATTTTTTACTTTATGTTATCACCCTATTGTTTTCCGATTGATACTATTGTTCATCTCATGTCTTAATTGCATATTGTATTGTTGTATTGTTAAATAATTAACAAGCCAGGGCTTAAGAAATTGACTAGAGTAGTTAATAATATAGGGACTGTACTCGGATGATGGCCCGTGTTATTATTGATATCGTCATTGTGTAAGAAATTACACCTTGGCCCGTGTTATTATTGATATCGTCATTGGGTAAGAAATTGCACCTTGGCCCGTGTTATATTGTTATCGTGATCATACCCAGTACATGAACTATAGAGTCTACCAGTTTAGTCTAAACGAAATTGATTGTATGCATCGAACCTGTAGTACAGAACACATGGGACACAGTAGAACGTGCATTAGTTAGGAGTTAAAATGATTAATAAACATAAGGATTACACATCGACATTGCATATTGTTCATCATTGTTTCTATTGATATCGAATATTGGCTAAATGTTATTGTTATTGATTATTGATTACTGCTGCCGAATATTGAATCATTGTTTATAGTCATTGCATCGATTATCATGATTATTTTCCAATGTTATTGATTTCTATTGATCCACTGATTCATTGTTATACCGTTATTCCATTGTTCCCTGTTTTATTTACTAGCTGTCCATGACTTGCTCTAAGGATAATTTTTCTCCTCTTTTTTTAGATGAAGTGTATACAGGTAATGAAGAAGAATTGCCTGATGGAATTGGAGAACAAACATTCTTAAGACTACTGCTTTCTAATTGCTTATTGCTTTAAGTAAACTTAATGTATTGAAACTTGTTATTATTTTTGGATTGGATTATTATTGTTTTGGGCTTACATCCCGAATTTTATTATTGTTTCCAGAAGTTGAATTATTATTATTGTATTTGGATATTTTTATTGCTTTATTCCAAATATTTTTGCTCATGAGATTATTATTATTGACTGCGCAATTGTTCTGTATTGATTATATTGTTAAGTTGATCGGATAAACAGCTTATGGGTGACGTTAGTCATTCACTGGGCTAATGTCATGTACTCGTATTCCGTATTTTTGGAAAGCGGGGTGTGACAATTATAGTCTGAGAGCATGGGGGTCTGCTGGGACAGAAATTCCTCGCCCGTCGCTCCTCTTCTCTGTCCAGTCGGCCAAGGCGCCTCTCCATCTCGTGGAGACAGTGGTAGACCGAATCTTCCCTCCGGTCATACCTTGCTGAGGCCCGAGATTCGTCCTCACGTGGAAGGGGACGGGGAGTGCGACGATAGTAGCTCAAGACAGGTTGAGGATTGGGCATATGGCGCCTATGGTCTTGGGCAGGTTGGGGACTGGGCGCCCGCTGACCGTGGTCGGGGGCAACATTGAGGGCCCTCAGGACCGCCTCTTGGAATTACTGGAACTCTGCCCTCATGACATGGAACTCCTGCTCTCGGTGGTCCCGAGGGGCGGGTCGGCCGAATGGAGAGCGGCTTCTCCTTTGACAATGCTAGGGCGACTCCCTCCGCCTACTGGGAGAGTTGGACCTTCTGTGATCTGGCCTACGGGGGGACCGAGCTCTAGGGGACCGGATCATTGGACCCCTGTGATGTTCTCAGCGTGGTATCCCATTATAGGTCCGGTTCGCCTCTCGTCTAAGCGGGTCTGGAGGTCTTCCCCATACTACATGTTGATGATGATGTTCTGGAGATCCTTCGGTGTAGGGGGACTGTGCAAGGCCATTGAGTTCGACGATGGGTTGTGTATTGAAACATGGTCGCGGTGAGGATGTTGCACTTGCTGACTTCGGCAGGAGGATCCCGCGGGAGCCTCTTGTGGCCCTTGAGGAGCCTGCTGTGGCTGTGGTTGCTGAGGAAGAGGCCGTCCAGGCTGTGGTTGCTGGACGGGTTGAAGGAGAGGTTGTCCAGGTTGCTGGACTTGCTGAGTGGGTTGAAGGGGAACCTTATGGACTGGAGGAGGAGAAGGTGCGGGAGTGGCCCTGCGGTTAGAGACCATTGTCTTCCCTTTCTTGGGAGGCATGGCTTGAAACTAGTTTGGCCGATGAGAGAGGACTGGATCGTTGGTTCTGTTTCCCACAGACGGCGCCAATCTGTTGTTGCTGATTTCGGGTGTGAGAGCAAACAGATGAATTTGTGAGTTCTTTAAGAAAAACAGTAAAGCGAACCTGTTGACTCCACCTATGTGTTGACTTGTTCCTTGCCGCTGCCACGAACCTGCACAAAGTTCGATACACCGGGATGGATCCCGGTGACGAACCCTCCGACACTCTTGTCAATAATCTTCAAGATTAAGAAATAGCTTTAGGTAGGAAAAGATTCATTACCTTGTAACGGTGGGGGGAGAGGGGTATTTATAGTCGCCTTAAGAATCCTTTTCGAGATAAGGACAAATCTTTACTTCCCAGTGTGGATGGATAAGAAGTGGTTAAAACCACCTCTTATGGATAATCACGAATATGACTTTCTCTTTATCCTTCTGAACTGGTTTGTAACGGATTGGTACCCGTATCCAATAGGACAGATCCATCTATGGGTTATTGGGCTTTGAGGAAGAGACCCAGTTTCCATTTCGGACCCGTTTGTAGGTGAAATTACTGTTTTACCCCTGAGAGCTTTAAGATTCGTGTCCAATTTGAACGGTCCCGATTTTGTCCTATTTTTAGCCATATCAAACTCCTAAAAATTAATTAAAGAAATATGTAATTTCTTTAATACCTCTAACAATCTATTTTTTTAAAACATGTTTTTTGTTGGGGCATGAAAAATGTGTGATGGAAGGAGAAGAGAGGAAGGAAAATGGAGAAATGAAGGGGGAAGAAAAATAAGGGAAAAAATAGATTAAATAGTGAGTGTTTGAAGTGGAGAAGATGATAAAGAAATAGATAGTTTGGGTATTATAAAATATACACTACAACAGAGAAGCTATTCGCCGACATTTTTTTAGACCTTCACCGGCGGTTTTTTACGCCGGTGAAACATTCACCGGCGTTATAAAAATGCCGGTGCAAATGCCGCCGAATCGAGCGTCGCGGAAAGATAGGCGTATTCACCGGCGTTTCTACCGGACGCCGGTATATCTTCAAAATACACCGGCGGCCAGACAAACGCCGGTATATGGCAATTTCTGGGTGCCGTTCTTTCCCCCAATATACATTCACCGGCGGTCACATACCGCCGGTATATATCTTTTCACCGGCGATTGTACAAATGCCGGTGAATGTGTAATATTTACCGGCGATCATAGAACGCCGGTGTATGATTGTTTCTGAGCGCCCTTCTTTCCCTACTTACAAGCACCGGCGTGTCGTAAAATGCCGCTATAAAGTTATGCACCGGCGTTTTATAAAATGTCGGTGTTTCTTAGGACTGTTGCAACTTACGGGTACACCGGCGTGTGTGGAAACACCTCTCTAACGAAATTTTCAACTAAACAATTAGATACACCGGCGTTTTACGAAATGCCGGTGTATGCCCGTTTGTTTTTCCTACTCCAGTTTTCTATTCGATTTCAATTCACAATTTCATACGCCAGTGTATGCCCGTTTGTTTTCCTGCTTCAGTTTTCCATTCGATTTCAATTCACAATTTCATTTAAAAAAACCTGTAAACTAATTCACAACTGATTCAACCAATTTCAGGCATATTAATGCACAAATCACAACCAAACACAAGAATTAAAGATAATAAAGTTTCACACATGTTATATCATCGTCCAAATTCACCGCAAAATTAACACAGTGTCATAATTAACAAATACAAATACAGTAACGAACATCCCAAATATCCCAACGAAAACTTAAAACAACAATACAAGACATAACAACAGCAAGGAGGACATAACAACAGTAAGGATAGGCCGACTACAGATTCATACCCTTCGAGTAGCTTCAGTTCTGATCATCAGAATTTCCTTCATCTTGGAAACCGTTCTATGAAAAGAAATAATAATTTAGTTCAACAGTAGACCACAATACAGAATATACATATTTTTTAAGCTTGCAAAAAGATCTACCCAATTCATAAATTCTATGATCAAAGTGCCAATTGCAATTGGAATTGTTAATGATATATAGAGAGGTAAAATAATTATATTACAGTGCTAAAAAGTTAGTACTTAATTTTGTTTTTGAATATATCTAAAACAGCCAAACAAATAAAAATCACGTATCTAACTTAAAACCTTTATATTCTGCTCTGATTGGGAATATCCAGTATCTAAAACAGTAAAACAAATGAAAATCCAGTTTCTAAGCATGTCTTTCGTGGATTGTTCAGACAATCCATGAAACTCTCATCGTGGAAGGAAATCAAATATAAGAAAAATAAGAAAAATAAGAAGGGGCTCATATCAAGTGTAGTTTTAAGGAACTGTCAACGTGGAAGGAAACCAAATATAGAAGCTAGAAATGGAAACAGAAAATGGTAAAGAATGAGGATACACCAGGCTAACATAGCGGCATTTTCCTCATCTCTCTCTCATCCCTTCTTTCCCTTCAGCACACGCACACAAAGAGACATTAGCAACAACAACAAGAGAGACAAGAACAATAATAATAATAAATTATTATAAACGAGATGTCTCTATATGGATTTCCAGATCTCCACTCGAGCCCTCTCTTTCTAATCACAGCCCAATTAAGAACATAGACGACGGCCACTAAACAATCCAATCACAGCCCAATGAAAATTTCCAGTATATAAGCATATATGTTTCTCTATTAATTCTTCATCCCAACTAAATCATGATGTTTGTGGCTACAAAAGAAACCTGCACAAGGTTTGTTCTCACCCAATTCTTGTACAGATTTGGAGGATTTTGGTATACATACAGCATCCGTCCTTAGTTGACAGTTAACCCATTTTGGTAAAAAAATCATGCTAAGATGACAATCAGATGCATGAATTCGTCTTCTTTAATAGTAAAAGAAAATGAAAATTTCCAGTATTTAAGCATATGTGTTTCTCTATTAATTCTTCATCCCAACTAAACCATTGATGTTTGTGGCTACAAAAGAAACCTGCACAAGGTTTGTTCTCACCCAATTCTTGTACAATTAATTTGGAGGATTTTGGTATACATACAGCATCCTTAGTTGACAGTTAACCCATTTTGGTAAAAAAAATCATGCTAAGATGACAATCAGATGCATGAATTCAGCTTCTTTAACAGTAAAAGAAAATGAAAATTTCCAGTATATAAGCATATATGTTTCTCTATTAATTCTTCATCCCAACTAAACCATGATGTTTGTGGCTACAAAAGAAACCTGCACAAGGTTTGTTCTCACCCAATTCTTGTACAGATTAATTTGGAGGATTTTTGGTATACATACAGCATCCTTAGTTGACAGTTAACCCATTTTGGTAAAAAAATCATGCTAAGATGATAATCAGATGCATGAATTCAGCTTCTTTAGCAGTGAAACAAAATGAAAATTTCCAGTATATAAGCATATATGTTTCTCTATTAATTCTTCTTCCCAACTAAATCATTCATGTTTGTGGCTCCAAAAGAAGCCTGCACAAGGTTTATTCTCACCCAATTCTTGTACAGATTAATTTGGAGGATTTTGGTATACATACAGCATCCTTAGTTGACAGTTAACCCATTTTGGTAAAAAAATCATGCTAAGATGGCAATCAGATGCATGAATTCAGCTTCTTTAACAGTGAAACAAAATGAAAATTTCCAGTATCTAAGCATATATGTTTCTCTATTAATTCTTCATCCCAACTAAATCATGATGTTTGTGGCTACAAAAGAAGCCTGCACAAGGCTTGTTCTCACCCACTTCTTGTACAGATTTGGAGGATTTTGGTATACATACAGTATCCTTAGTTGACAGTGAACCCATTTTGGTAAAAAATCATGCTAAGATGGCAATCAGATGCATGAATTCAGCTTCTTTAACAGTAAAAGAAAATGAAAATTTCCGGTATCTAAGCATATATGTTTCTCTATTAATTCTTCATCCCAACTAAATCATGATGTTTGTGGCTACAAAAGAAGCCTGCACAGGGTTTGTTCTCACCCAATTCTTGTACAAATTTGGAGGATTTTGGTATACATACAGCATCCTTAGTTGACAGTCAAATCATGTTGGTAAAAAAATCATGCTAAGATGGCAATCAGATGCATGAATTCAGCTTCTTTAACAGTGAAAGAAAATGTAAATTTCCAGTATCTAAGCATATATGTTTCTCTATTAATTCTTCATCCCATCTAAATCATGATGTTTGTGGCTACAAAAGAAGCCTGCACAAGGTTTTTTCTCACCCAATTCTTGTACAGATTTGGAGGATTTTGGTATACATACATCATCCTTAGTTGACAGTCAACCCATTTTGGTAAAAAAATCGTGCTGAGATGACAATCAGATGCATGAATTCAGCATCTTTGATAGTGAAAGAAAATGAAAATTTCTAGTATATAAGCATATATGTTTCTCTATTAATTCTTCATCCCAACTAAACCATTGATGTTTGTGGCTCAAAGAAGATTTTAGATCCAGGATGACAAATTTTGATTGGGCTTTGAATGGAGATTCTAGTCATAGATCGATTCTTTGGAGCCCGGCTTTCTAAAGAAAATGCCATTTGGAAGTATGCGGGTACATGTTTGTTGGATAACCAAAACTCCCATTTTTATTGAAGAAAAATAAGAATAGGGCTCATATCAGGTGTAGTTTTAAGGAACTGTCATCGTGGAAGGAAACCAAATATAGAAGCCAAAAAGATGAATGGTAGAGAATGAGGATACACCAGGCTAACATAGCGGCATTTTCCTCAACTCTCTCTCATCCCTGCTTTCACTTCAGCAAACGCACATAAAGAGACATCAGCAACAACAGCAAGAGCGACAAGAACTGCAATAATAATAAATTATTATGAACGAGATGTCTCTATATGGATTTCCAGATCTCCACTCCAACTCGTATCTTTCTAATCACAGCCCAATTAAGAACACTTGTTGACAGTCACTAAACAATCCAATCACAGCCCAATCAAAATTTGTGATCCTGGATCTAAAAACTTCAGAATTCCCAAAATCTGTACAAGAATTGGTCAGAACAAACCTTGTGCAGGTTTCTTTTGTAGCCACAAACATCAATAATTTAGTTGGGATGAAGAATTAATAGAGAAACATATATGCTTAGATACTGCAAACGTATTAGTGTTTGTGAGTATGCAGTAGGGTGCAGCTATGATCACTAGTTGGATCACCAAAACTCCCAATTTTATTGAAGAACAATAAGAACAGGGCTCATATCAAGTGTAGTTTTACGGAACTGTCATTGTGGAAGGAAACCAATTTAATATAAAAGCCATAAATGGAGCCAGAAAGAGGAATGGTAGAGAATGAGGATACACCAGGCTAAAATAACGGCATTTTTCTCAACTCTCTCTCATCCCTTCTTTCTCTTCAACACATGCACATAAAGAGACATCAGCAACAACAGCAAGAGGGGGTTGGTCCAACAAAAATAATAGATTATAATAAACGAGATGTCTCTATATGGGTTTCCAGATCTCCACTCGAGTCCTTTCTTTCTAATCACAACCCAATTAAGAAACATAGACGACAGCCACTAGACGACAGCCACAATGCAGACTCACAAACACTAATACGTATCTTTCATGCATTCAAAATTATAATCTCTTCAAAATTACCAATTTAAAGACTTACCGGTGGTGGGACTTGAGATTGTTGCCCTATTAACTGGGCCATTTGTTCTTGGAGGAGTGCCACTTGTGCCTTTAATGAAGTCATCTCCTCGTCCCGAGACCCACTTGAAGTAGATTCACTCCGCCCGAATAACTGCGAGGGGATTGGGCCTAGCCCCATACCACGGACACGTCCATGCCTCTCCTTTCTCCTAACTGCGGTCAAGGCAAGTCGCTGGCGGGTACGGAAATCTGTGGATGCCGTCGTAGGGTCAGAATCTGAAGCGGAAGAGATTTCACCAAACTTTTTCCGAGCGTTAGTCTGTAAAAGGACATAACAATCAGAGTTAAAAGCAGATGAGATTTCGACAAATTATTAGCCATTTACAAAAATAGCAAGAGATCATCAAAAAGTAAATGCAACTGAAGATATATATAAACAATAACATTGCTATAGCATATATATAGTAGTAAATTTCTAATTACCACAATCCGTTCTGCCTCAGGACTCGCATACGTTCCATCCTTCGACTTGTGGGTGGCATCGAAAAAATCTATGTCGCCAAACTCCGTAGGATCCCCCAAATCTTCTTCCTATATATTAGTAAGATGAAATGTTTATAAACAAATAACTGTAAGTCAAAAATGTTCAATTTAATTGCGCTTACCAATCCTTCCAGAACCAGAGCAAAGCTCTGTGTACCAGCAGTGTGCAACACTAGCTGCTTTGACCTACTGGCAACACCCACCTCCGCCCTTTTCTATACATGCCACAATGAAGTTAACAAAAAATTTAATTAGAGTAGCCATACAACCACAAAGTCATTAAATTTTGGTTAGTAATGTAAATACCTGACCGTCCGCCGAACACAAGTAATGCACAAGAAATTGCCAATCTGAAGGCTCCACATTCGGTGGCATAGCCCCTGCATTATCCGCCTCTGTGAGGTTTTTGTCAAAAAACTTAGCCTTCAAGTCACTCTTGTAGTCCCTTTACTTTTTGGAGAGTGACTTTTCAACCCAAGGCGTAAGGGAGTCCGAGAACGAGGAGTATTGCTGCAAAATTTATGAAGTTTAACAAATGATAACTGAATTGCATAAACCGAATACCCATCACCAAAAATACATATTTCAATAACATATTTGAGCCTACCAATTATTTATTTTAGATGGAAAATACCTTGATTGTTGTAACTGCAGTTGCCTTTGTCGTGGCTGGCACCTTCGGCCAATTCTCGTATGACAAAAGAATTATCCGTGGGTTCCTTGCTATTACCCCAATAAAGGATGAGAATTTGCTTGCATTATCACCAACTGGTTGCCCGACACTGTTTTCCTCCACCATAATCCTTTCGTCATTATTAAGTTTCCATATGCCCGGCATCTTAGTTCGCCCTCGATGTTTTTTGATAGTGGGCGGCGTGCTACCCTCCCCCTCCTCTGTTTAACTGCCACTATTATATAGTGGCTACTCATTCTCATGGCTTTCGTTGCCATCATTTATGTTTATCCATTTTCCACGCCTAGGCATCTTGTACCTGTCAAAGATTCAAAAAATTCATTAAAGGAGCAAAATTAATCAACCCATTTTGGTAAAAAAAATCATGCTAAGATGACAATCAGATGCATGAATTCAGTTTCTTTAACAATGAAAGAAAATGAAAATTTCCAGTATATAAGCATATATGTTTCTCTATTAATTCTTCATCCCAACTAAATCATGATGTTTGTGGCTACAAAAGAAACCTGCACAAGGTTTGTTCTCACCCACTTCTTGTACAGATTTGGAGGATTTTGGTATACATACAGCATCCTTAGTTGACAGTCAAATCATGTTGGTAAAAAAATCATGCTAAGATGGCAATCAGATGCATGAATTCAGCTTCTTTAACAGTGAAAGAAAATGAAAATTTCCAGTATCTAAGCATATATGTTTCTCTATTAATTCTTCATCCCAACTAAACCATGATGTTTGTGGCTACAAAAGAAGCCTGCACAAGGTTTGTTCTCACCCACTTCTTGTACAGATTTGGAGGATTTTGGTATACATACAGTATCCTTATTTGACAGTGAACCCATTTTGGTAAAAAAATTATGCTAAGATGGCAATCAGATGCATGAATTCAGCTTCTTTAACAGTAAAAGAAAATAAAAATTTTCGGTATCTAAGCATATATGTTTCTCTATTAATTCTTCATCCCAACTAAATCATTCATATTTGTGGCTCCAAAAGAAACCTGCACAAGGTTTGTTCAGCACAATTCTTGCACAGATTTGGAGGATTTTGGTATACAGCTAGCATCCTTAGTTGACAGTCAACCCATTTTGGTAAAAAAATCATGCTAAGATGGCAATCAGATGCATGAATTCAGCTTCTTTAACAGTAAAAGAAAATGAAAATATCCATAATCTAAGCATATATGTTTCTCTATTAATTCTTCATCCCAACTAAACCATTGATGTTTGTGGCTACAAAAGAAACCTGCACAAGGTTTGTTCCGCCCAATTCTTGTACAGATTTGGAGGATTTTGGTATACATACAGCATCCTTAGTTGACAGTGAACCCATTTTGGTAAAAAAATCATGCTAAGATGACAATCAGATGCATGAATTCAGCTTCTTTAACAGTAAAAGAAAATGAAAATTTCCAGTATCTAAGCATACATGTTTCTCTATTAATTCTTTATCCCAACTAAATCATGATGTTTGTAGCTCCAAAAGAAACCTGCACAAGGTTTGTTCCGCCAAATTCTTGTACAGATTTGGAGGATTTTGGTATACAGCTAGCATCCTTAGTTGACAGTGAACCCATTTTGGTAAAAAAATCATGCTAAGATGACAATCAGATGCATGAATTCAGCATCTTTGATAGTGAAAGAAAATGAAAATTTCCAGTATATAAGCATATATGTTTCTCTATTAATTCTTCATCCCAACTAAATCATGATGTTTGTGGCTACAAAAGAAGCCTGCACAAGGTTTGTTCTCACCCACTGCTTGTACAGATTTGGAGGATTTTGGTATACATACAGTATCCTTAGTTGACAGTGAACCCATTTTGGTAAAAAAATCATGCTAAGATGGCAATCAGATGCATGAATTCAGCATCTTTGACAGTGAAAAGGAGAGAAATCAAGAGATATTATCGAAGAGAGAGAGGGAGGCGACGAGCGGGGCGATGAGCGGTGGCGTAGGAGATAGAGAGAGAGCGGGGCGACGAGCGGTGGTTTTCGATCGCAAATTCACCGCGAAATAGAAAGATGGAGGGAAATCGAATTGGGCTGCCGAAGATGACGAAGGGACGGAGGCGAAGCGCGCAAAATAGAGAGAGGGAGGAGGGAAAACGAAGACGGCCAAATTGGATTTGAAAAATTAGCGAGCGAAATGTTAGGGTACGCGGGGATTTATCTCAGTTAATTCACCGGCGTTTGCAATTACACATGCCGGTGAATGCATCTATATATTCCCCGGCGTGTGTTATTAAAACGCCGGTGAATAATACCATTCACCGGCGTTTCTAAATAAAATGCCGGTGAATATCATGATTTCCCGGCGTTTTATAGAGGCCGCCGGTGTAAAACCATCCAATCTGATGCCCCATTCCTGGTCACTCCCTACCCCGGCGCGAATGGTAAAACACTGGGGAATATACGCCGGTAAATCGCACATGTGTTGTAGTGATATAAATTATGTTTAGGTTTGGGAAACTTTTGGATCAATTTAATGGTTTAATATGAATTATTTAAAATTACAAAATTTATTAGGCTTTATGTAGAAATACATAAATTTGTGGGGGTAATATCTAAAACACCTGTTTCAACAAAGTATGACTTAAATCATAGTAATAATAATTAACGAATAAAATCTCCCTTAACTAAAGTTTTATAATATTCTTATTAATTTAAATTTTATATTGTACTAATGGTTAAGAAATGAAACGGGTAAAAAGAGAATTTAAGTTCGTGACAAAACTATGATTAAGTCCTTTATTCAAAAATAAAAAAACAAAAGTCATTGTAAATTATATGAATCGTGGACTAAAGTTTTGCAAATAATTTACTACAATAGAAACACAAAAACTCCTAAATACGACAAACAAATAGAGAGTAAACCCTAAATACTACAAAAAATTATCTCCGTATCCTAATATGATCACCTATATATTTTTTGCTAAACAGAAACTACCACAACACACTAAACATTTCAGTTACAAAGCACGAACAACTCAACTTGGGAATATTACAAATAATCTCCAATCTTCACTTCTTCAGCAATACGACCAGTACCAACAAGGCAACAACCCATAAAATCAGCATCTCATCTCCACACATCACATGTTGAAATTTAACCTGTCAGCATCTCATCTCCACACATCACATGTTGAGAGTTAACCTGTCTAAAACTAGTTGTCTTCTTAACAAGCTTCTTTAAAATAGAGGAAGGCACAACATCACTCCTCGGTCTCGTGCCTAAAGCCCACTTAGAGCATTCACAGTTTTCTGCTATATATATATATATATATATATATATATATATATATATGAAGAACTAGTGTTACTCTGTGTAAATTGTTCAGCCTAAAATAGTTTGAACGACTCATAAAATTATATGGAACTCCAAAAAAATGTGAGAGAATTAGGTGAAACTTATGAATATCATCTGTACCGTAATTATTGAAATCTTTGTTATCATCCTCATATAAGCAAATGGTTTAGAGAATCACTATCAAACCATAATGTTATCCAATTGAATATTACTAAAGCTAAAAAATATGCAATGAAAAGATGTAGCAAATTCAATTAATTTATGTTAACAGATATATTACAACATCAGTAACATTCAGTAAATATGTTGTATATTATAAACCATGTATTATGACACAGGTTAGGGTAAAGATAGACTAAGAAAATCATATTTAAAAAATTATGAATTATGTTTGCTTAAAAATCTAATTCTAAGCTAGAGGATGGGGGTGAGTTTGAGAAGGGACGTGAGATTTTGTGAGTTTGAGAAAGTGGGAGAAGAGAATGTGTTTAAAGGATTGAGGTTTTTATTTTGCCTTAGTTTTTTAAATAAAATCATGTGTAGTGCACGTGTTAGTTAAATATGAATCCCTATTTTTCTCTCAATTCTCTATTTAAAATTGGAGTAAGAATAGAGGGGTAGACTCTTTCTCCTATTAGTATAAGATATAGATATAATATGTATTTTTTAACTTTTTAGTGCTGCAGTCGTGTGCTATATATATACATTATCTTATTTTCGCTACAATAGAGTACTATATTTAAGAGCAGATATAGCAATATACTATATTTAACTTTTTAGCGCTGCATTCATGTGCTATATATACATTATCTTATAACATCATGTTTCGTCGGATGAAAATAGATGACTTTTTTTATTTAAAAAAAAAAAACCAGAACCAAAAAAATCTTACAGACGAAACATGATGTTTTGTCCATGATTCTTAGACAGAACATCATGCATGTTTGGTCCAAGAGAAATGGCGCTTCTATTTGCCCAATTTTTTGGATTCTATGGAAAAAATGTATAGGATTTTGTATGTAGTAAAGAGATTAACGGTTAGACGGAGGAGATGAGTAGTGTGGAAGATTCTATGAGATAGGATTTTGTATATAATTTTCTTCCAACAAAACATCATGTTTTGTCCGTACAATTTTCGCCAACTTTACTACATTTTGCCTTTTTACAATTACAGGTAAACATACAAATGATATTTCTAAATATGTATATATATTTTATAGCATACACTACAAATATGGATGCTTTTACCTCCCTCTTTTCTCCATTGCATGTACACCCCTTAAGAAACTAGAATTTTTAAATTAAATGATACACCTGTGTTGTATGGACAATAGCAACCCATCTCTCATCAAATAAAGCAACCGATTAGGATTACCAAAAAAGAAGATAAACAAAAAAAAAACACCTCAATAATAGTATCTCCCACTACAACAAAAGCAGAGCAAAGCCAAGCCACCTTCCTTCCTCTTTATGCCTCCATTTTCTGAGAAACACCCACCTGTCTTTACTTAACCACCCTCTTCCATCATGCTACGTGTCCCCTCTCCCTCATATCTGTTTCATTCTCACAGTGGGTCCCACCCCCCACCACCCTGCTCCCCCTCTTTATAAATACCCACCTCATTCCATGCCTCCTCTTCTCTCTCTATCCCTTCCTTTCAAACCAAAAAAAGAAAAATTATCAGAAAAAAAAAAAAAAAAAAAAAAAAAAAAAAAACATGTCTTTAGAGTGTGAAGACCCCCAAAGCAATCACACAAACATGGACACCCTAATATCCTCCCCTTGCCTCCCCATCACCCTCCAATTCGTCGACATTTCCTACCGGATAAAGTTCGACCCGACACCCACTAGCAATTTGAAACGGGTCCTCAACAACCAAAACCCGGACCTGGTCCACCACGAGCGCACCATCCTTAACAAGATTACCGGCCAGGTTTGTCCAGGTGAGATGCTAGCCATTCTCGGCCCATCGGGAAGCGGCAAGTCCACGCTGTTGACCATCTTAGCTGGCCGGTCGCAGGCCAAGTACTCCGGTTCGGTTCTTGTGAACGGGACAAGGTTAACCAAGCCTGTACTTAAACGTGTAGGGTTTGTTACTCAGGACGATCTTCTATACCCGCACCTGACCGTCAGGGAGACCCTGGTGTACTGCGCCATGCTGCGGTTACCAAGGACAGTAACCCAATCCGAAAAGGTACGGACTTTTTTTTTTTTTTTTTTTCTGTTGCGTACGTGTTGTTGTTGTATGTACCTCTAACTCTAGGAAGAGGATAAGAGGTTTTAAGTTCATGCATCAGATATCATATCATAGCTCTCAGCTCTGTTGTATTTTTATATCTGATCAAGGTTTTTTTTTCTTTCACTGTAACAGGTACTAGCGGCGGAATCTGTAATTAATGAAGTAGGTCTGGTTAAGTGTGCCGACACAATAGTCGGAAATGCTTTTGTAAGAGGAGTTTCGGGAGGTGAGAGGAAGCGGGTTGCGGTAGCTCACGAGTTACTGGTGAATCCGAGTTTGCTAATTCTAGACGAACCGACTTCCGGTCTGGATTCGACTTCGGCGGGGAGGTTGGTGAGCACTTTGGGAGGGTTGGCAAGGAAAGGGAGGACGGTGGTGATGTCGGTGCACCAGCCGTCGAGCAGAGTGTACCAGATGTTTGATTCAGTGATGTTACTTTCGGAAGGGAACTCTGTGTATTTTGGGAAAGGGAGGGATGCAATGGATTACTTTCAGGAAGTTGGATTCACACCCAAGTTCCATGTGAATCCTGCTGACTTCATGTTGGATCTTGCAAATGGTGAGTGTATTCTTCTTTGCTTTTCTTTTTTTTTTTTTTTAATGAATAATTTAAAAAATCACAAGATTGATTTGTTGCTTTAATGTTGTAAATTTAGAGTGAATATAGTATATCTATGAACAAACCTTTGCGCTAGTGTCCAGTCTCTTTTACTTAAAGCAAAGAAAACTCTAATATAATTCAGGAATTCATTATATTGCTACCATCTAAATATTAGAACTACCCGTTCTCTATCGTATAAATATTAGAATTTGTTTATGGTAAATATACACAGGTTCGGTGGCTTCCGCTGGCTAACCTAAAAGATCTGGTTTAAATTGAAATAAATTAAATAAAATATTGATTTTAGTAATACCATAGAAACAAACCAGGAAGGAAATGATTAGTTTAGAAATCAATAATTGTCTAACATAATATTCGAGACAGATAAGGAAGTGACAGGTATATCCATAAAAAAGAAGGTAGCCTTCTTTATGAATGCTGCATGCTTTAATGAGGTCTTTTGTTTTTTGTTCTGTTCCTCTGATATTCTCTTCTAATCAAATACGCTAAGAAACTACAATCAAAAAAAATACGCCAAGAAAGTGGAGTTATTACAAGCAATCTTGTTAGTTTTTTTTAGAAATATACTACTACTACCTTTTTGTTCCTTGTTCAAAAATTATATACAAATATGTGAATTGACAAGGGTTTAATCTACAAAATGTAGGGTGTGTGCAAATAGAGCAGAACGGAGAAGCAGACAAGTCAAGTGTGAAGCAATCTCTGGTTTCATCTTACATCAGAGTGCTGGGTCCCACTGTTAGAGCCTCTGTTGCTGTCTCTGTGAATGCAGCAGCAACTACTGCTGTTGCTTCTGGAGAATCCACGGGTATTAATCAATCTGCAACAATTTCATTGCCACTATTGGAAAGGATTTCATTCTTAACGAGAGATTAAATCTCTAATCTAATATTATAATAGGGAAAGACCTTTGGCGTCATTTATAAATCTACCAACGCATACGCATGCATTGTACGTGCATAACTAATATAAAGGATGTTTTAGGTTCAAGTCATTATTACGTCAGATTATTTACTTTAATTTTTTTTAAATATATATTAAATGTGCATCATACGTGTAAAATATTATCTATCTATCTATCCATCTATCTATAAATAATATAATATATAATCTCTCTATATATAATGGGAGAGTTGAAGTTGTAATTTGTCAACATACAAACACGTGCATTATATGTGCAACTCCAACTCTCTCATTAATTACAACAAAAACAAATTAAAAAATTCCACCTATTTAAAACGTGCAACACACGTGCAAAACAAAATTTCAATATTTTTTTAACATCACACATACACATATGTTGTACGTACAACTCCAATTCTACTTATTAATATGTGCATTGCATGTACAAATCGTAGCTTTTTCTTCAAAATATTTTTTTCAATTACGTGCATAACTCCAAAACTATTTCTTAACATGTAAATCACTCGTGAAAATTCTCCAACTCGTATCGAAACAGGCATCGCACGTGACAAATACTAGTAACTATTATAATGTAACAGTTTGAGTTGTAAATCTACATACTCACGTGCAACTCCAACTCTCTCATTATAGTTTTCGCATTTATTTTTAAAAATATATAATCATATTTATTAAGACATACATCGCACGTGTAAATCAGAGTTTTTACTTTAATTTTTTTAAAAAAATTAATGCATGCATCTGACGTGTGTGTGTATATATATATATATATATATATATATATATATATTACTAGTACTCTAATAAACTCCATGCCATAAAACAGGGAACAAAAATTGATATCATTCCAATAAAAGGGGGTTCTTCAAAGAAAATATCAACAACAAATCCATTGTCTCAAATCTTGGGGTTTGGCTATCTTAATTGTTTTTGTCTCTGTTCACACAAAAATATTCTAGTCAAAAGAAAAGGATTACATAGCATAGCGCTGGATAGCGACCATATGGTTATCTGCTGCAAATTGGTGTAACCTGGGTACCCCTATACTAATTTGGGACAGATAGTCAAAGAATTAAGACTTTAAGCACAAACAACAGGAGTCCTAAAAGAAAATTTCCATCTTAGCTTCATAATTCCTAGTTGACTAAGACGACTTAAATTGATGACAAAATTAGTCAAATTTTCCATTAACAGCATAATTTGAGAGACCAAAGTTATCTAAACTCCTGTTAATTAACCAGGGAGCCAAAAATCAAGCGGAAAGGACCTGAGCAGCATCAGCTGGTTCACTCAGTTCAGCATCCTCCTTCAAAGAAGCCTCAAGGAGCGGCGCCATGAGACCTTTAACTCCCTCCGCGTATTCCAGGTCATTGCGACGGCATTGTTAGCCGGATCCATGTGGGCGCATTCCAGCATCCGCAATGTCCAGGACCGCCTCGGTCTTCTCTTTTTTGTCTCCATCTTCTGGGGCGTATTCGCCTCCTTCAACGCAGTCTTCACCTTCCCACAGGAGCGAGCCATTTTCATTAAAGAGCGTGCGTCGGGAATGTACACACTCTCATCTTACTTCATGGCCAGAATGGCTGGCGACCTTCCTATGGAGCTCATCCTCCCAGCAGTATTCACCATTATTTTGTATTGGATGGCCGGTCTCAGACCAGAGATTTCGGCCTTCCTGCTAACCCTTGCAGTGCTTTTAGGCTATATACTTGTAGCTCAAGGGCTAGGGCTTGTTCTAGGTGCTGCCATTATGGATGCAAAGCAAGCTTCGACAGTAGTTACAGTGACAATGCTCGCATTCCTTTTGACCGGAGGGTTCTATGTACAACATGTACCGAGCTGCATGACATGGATGAAGTACACTTCCTTCACTTTCTACTGCTATAGGTTACTCATTGGAGTGCAATATAGAGGAGATGAGTTGGACTACTATTTGGGCTTGTTGAATCATGGACATAGGCGTGGAGGTGGAGAAGAGGAGATCGAGAGGCAGGTGAGTGTGGGAGTGAGCATTGGAGCATTGGTTGCCATGTTTTTAGGGTACAGGGTTTTGGCTTACATTGCTTTGAGAAGGATCAAGTGTTGAAAAGGAAGGATGGTGAAGCAATTGGGTTTTCGTAGGTGGAGCTTCTTATCGTCGGGAATAAATCATTTTGATGATCATAGAAGTAGAGAGATTGGTGTAAATGTTGTAAAAAGAAAGATGTATGTGATCCTACCAATGAAAGCAAATGTAGCGATGCAATTGATGGAACGGGAACTGTAACTGAAAAAGCAAAAAAAAAAAAAAAATGCGATTACCGCTTCCATCGTGAAAGAAAGGAGGAGAGAAATATGGGACATGAGATGATTACCTGTAAAGTTTCAACATTAAATACAATTTTCATTTTATTCATTGGTTTTCAGTAATTGAACTTGTTAATCCAGGAATCTAAAGTTTATGTTCTTGAACATAGATAATTCAAGTTACACGGAACTTACCAAAAAAGTTTTTAATGGAATTTTGAGTCAAAAGTCAAATTTATCTAGCTAACTGGCTCCCAACCTGACAAAAGTTTCAAGTTTCGACCCTAGAAATAGTAATTACCAAGCATAATCCAAGTCATGTACAGGCTTCAAGACTTCAAGTACTCATCCAGTACCGTTCCTGATTTGGTTCTGTTCACAATAGACTATGGGATATTTCCTCAGATTCATTACAAAAGTGACAAGTCATAGATGGTGATGGTCAGAGATATGTTGACGGTTTTAAATCTCGAATTTCGGACTCGTCTCGGCAGGGGGTGTTTCGCCTCGGATCGGAGATATCATCGGAGATCTCGGAGAAATGTGATTATATCGGATGTTCATTTCCTATACTCAATAAATATTTTTTTTGTTACTAAATAAGATATAATATGTCATACATATCATTTATTATATAAAATATTTTATAATGTAACTAATGATATGAATCAATTATGGTAAATCTTTGCATAATTTAACAATAATATAGAAGAGAATGTAATATAAGTACATAACTAAATTGAATTTGCATTGATTAGAAAAAATGTATTAGTTAATAAACTTACTTGACTTTGCATATATACAAACAATAGCGATACGGAATCCTCACATTATTTTAGCTTAAAGTCATATATTGAAAGACATATATGCAAAAAGTAAAACAAAATTTTTTAATATATTTACAATAATGTTTGTGTCTATTTCGGCTGATATTTCGCCAATTTCGGCAATATTTTGGCCGATATTTGAGTAATTTCGACAGAAATCTTCACATTTCGGTCCAAAACGATGTAGAGTATAAAATATGTGATTTCGTATCAGCAAGCTAGCCGAAACGAAATATCAGCCGAAATTTCGGCCGTATCGGAGGAAATTTAAAAGAGTGGTTGACTGCAAGAATTAGAGCATGCGAAGTATATTTCTTTTGTACTCTTTCCCAGTGGCATTTGAAGTCAAACAGAAAAATAGATGTATAGAGGAAATTGAGGAAGTGGAATTTGAACAGAAATACAGCATTATTATATAGAGGAAATTGAGGAAATGGGATTTGAATACCAGTCCAAATTGTTGAGTGCAGAAACCTTTAAACAGAACACAGAGCATCAAAGGTAGCCCTTAGGAGGGACCAGAACTACAAGAAATATACAAGTTTACAAAATCAGCTAAATTTTAAAATAAAATTAAAAAACCCCTCAACTATCATATAGGTGCTGAACTGAGTAAATTTGATGTGTGGTGTAAAAATTTTGATTCTGTATCATGACAGTCATTGCTTAACAAAAAACAAAGGTTGGATAAAGTTTGTGGAATCTACTCAATCTTGCATCTTTCTCACCAATCACATGTATATTTCCAAACCCTGGGAATGTTGTAGGATGAGTTGGTAGTTTTTCTCTACTTCTTTCTTGTAGCTGGTTGTATCTTGTAAATTATTTTTTTTGGGGTACTCTAGATAGATTTTATTAACATCTAATCAATGAAGCACCAGGCTTCTACCCATGATTTATCTCCCCAAAAAAAGCTGAAAAAAACACCTCTGAACTTATAAAAACAAAAACAAAAATAAATAAATAAATAAATAAACTATCCTCAACTTATTTGAGTCGAATGGATCAAAGTGATTTTGGACATGAATGAACCAAAATACTCAACAACAACAAAAAAGTAAAGTTTTTTTTTCTTCTTCAAACTTAGCCTATGAAACCACTAGAGAACTAGGTAGGAATCAACTACTTCGAGATGTGTGCACATTGCATGATCAACTAGACTTTCAAAGAGATCATAAACAGAGACGAATATACACCATGGTGTATATTATATTTTATTTTTTGTAAGACTCATAATATTTGAGAAGATGTATTGAACTAAAAAGGATCAAAACCCTTTAACGAAGATGCCATAACAAAGAATATACCTATGGATGTCATGCTCGTGTAATAGAACAAAATGAAACATCAGCTTCTAGGTGGAACCCACCCAATTTTTTTGGATCTATTAAAATTTTCAGCTATAATCATGAAAGAGAGAACAAGGCAATTAAGGGTGTAAAGGGAAGGAAATGAAAGATAGAAAGAACAGAAGGAGCACTAAAGATGATGATGGGAATCAATTACCAAGCTGACGTTCAATGTATATGGATTTCCCTAAGAAGAATAAGACATGATAGCCAGTATAAAATATTGCAGCTTGTTGTTAGCACTGAGGGAATCTGTTAAGTGCACCAGCTAAAAGGAGGCGGGTCAAACTTAAAAGAGGATATTAATTTAAGTGAATATGGCTTCAGTTAGTATAAATGTATAACTAGATGCTTTTAAGCAGAAGGGAGACCTTAACCGTAATGAAGAACTTCATATAGCCGAGCAGAGAACATGGTAGAAGTTCTCGTATTTAACATGAATACAAACGGAGGTAGCCGACAATATAGAGAAGTAAAACATGAAGATCATATTTTACCTTACGTCTGATCCGCTCCCGCCTTAGAGTGAATTATTTTGTAAAATTTGCGTTAAGGTAGGAAGCATGATTAATCTTTTGCCATCTCCAAGAGACAAAATTTAAGTTTTTCCTCTTCAATCTGCATGACATAACAAAAAAATGTAGAAAAGACGACTAAGTGTGAGCTAAACTACTTGTCTTAATTAAATTGATTAGGATAATCTGTTCATAATCTGTTCATTTGAAAGGAATACTAGCGACAATAGAAAATGGGTACTTGTTTCTCTTCTACAGGCTACATGCATCTAACTGCTAATCTTACATACAAGATGGAGCAAATTTCTACATAAATGTTTTAAGGAAATTTTCTATTTTAAACTTAAATATTAAAAATCTCAGTACTTTCACCTAGATATCTGCCAGTTCTGTGTTTGCTCTAATAAATATCCAAGTACACAGTTTTTTTTATATCAAATCTACCATCATCTCTACAGGACCAAGAATTCCATACAAGACTTCAAAAATTTTCTCCATAGCCAAACAATAGAACTTCAGTAAATGCTTCCACTACAACATTTATAAGCTAATGCGGCGTATATACCCCAACGTTTTCCTAGTCGCGCCGCGGTAGGCTAGGAGCAGAAACGAGATTAAACTTTCTAGCGATATACCCCGGCATTGTATAACGAATGCCGGGAACGGGGAATCTACAGCAGCGTTTGTTTTAAGAAACGCCGGGGTAGGAAATGAGATAATATTCCCAAAATTCCCGAACCCTACAGCGGCGTTTTTATTAAGAAACGCCGGGGTAGGGAATGAGATAAAATTCCCAAATTTCCCGAACCCTAACATTTCGCTCTCTCTCTAAAAATTTCCCCAATTCTAAAATCTCGTGCGCACTCCCGTCGCTCGCCATTTGCGCCTCCTCCCCTCCGTCGCCGTGCCCGCCATCTCCTCCGCCGTCGTTGTGCCTCCCGTCGCTGTCCCCGCCTCTTTGTCCTGCTCACTCTCTCTCTCCTCCCCCCAAAAAAAAAACTCCCAATCCTTGCTCTTCCCTTCGTCGCCGTCGCCGTAGCCCCCGTAGTCCTCCCCCGTCCCCCCACCGTCGACAACTTCCGGCTCGTGAGTGGTATAATACTTTATTCTTCTCTAGGGTTTGAATCATTTATCATGTGCAAAATATAAATGTTATTATTGTGCTAAGTATGTTTTTTTACTAATAATTAGCCATGAACCAAATAAATAAAGCGTCTTCTTGTTCTTCTTGTTCTCATCCTGACCGCACGGCACCCTCGTTATTCACGCAATTTCTCTCAATAGAAAATATTCTTCACCATCATCATCTCCTTGAACGGAAAAACAAATTCAAGGGAAACTATATTTGAACCAATATTAGACTCGAACACAAGGTATTTGATCAATTGCCACAAATGTGCTTTACATAATTCCCAAAAGGTGGTTTAGGGTTGTGTGAATAGAGTAAATTGTATTGAGATTTAATTGTTTTTGAAATAAATTTTGTTGAGATTTAATTGTTTTTGAAATAAACTTTGTTGAGATTTATTTATTTTAGAGTTAATTGTTTTACAGTTTATTTGTTTAGGACCTTAATTATATATTTTAGAGTTCCATGAAAATAGTCACATTTTTTTATGTGATATGTTAAAAATGTTTAATGTTCTTAAGTGGTGTATGATCTTGAGGTGTTATTAACTGGGGTTACATATATTTGTTAAAACCGGATTGGACATTTCATAGACAATCGACTTAGTGAGATAGTCACTTGAATGATAGTCATTAACTTTAAATTTATGAAATTTAAATTTGAAATGGAGTGCTATTATTTAAATGGGTAAGAGTTCATTTTAGGGTTATAACAATCGATTTTAGGGTTATATGAATAGTTATTTTTGTTGAGATTTATTTGTTTTAGAGTTAATTTTGTTGATAGGCATGTAATACACATAAAATTTATCATATTGGTTGACATGTAATATACATGAAAATCAACTAGGGAAGGTTTTAAAAAAGGTGAAATTAATTAGAAAAACCAGTTTTCAATTTAATACTATTTAATATATCAAATTTAAATTTCAGATTGGGTGCTATTGTTCAAATGGATAGAAGTTAGATTAATAAACCACGATTATCCAAGGAGTAGGTGTTAAAAATTTTATTATCTTCACCAAACAAAATTCTCGTGATCCCAACTTAATTCTTTGTCCATGCCTCCGGTATACAAATTGTAATTTGAAGACATGTAACGTAGTACAGACACATTAGGCTGTCAATGGTTTTCTTCAAGGGTACACACGGTGATTTTGTCATGGAGAGGGTCATATGTCAGCTCTTGTTCGTCCGGTTATATTAGATTATGAAGATGAGCCCTTAATGAAGATGACTTAAGCGTTCCCGATGAGATGCATGCTTTGGTGCAGGATGCCTTGGGGATTCATAATGTTTCATTCCACACCAACAATTCAACAACCCAAATTCATAATGAGTCAACAGAAACATCACAAATTGGTGGTGGGGTGGAGGAGGAAAGGCCCGGCCCTGAAATTAATAATCAACATGAATCCTATACTAAGTTGCGGGATGATGCTAGTACTCCTTTGTATCGTGATTGCACCAAATTCTCTAAGTTCTCATTCATTGTCAGACTATTTCAGATCAAATATTTAAACTGGTGATCTGCCAAGTCCTTCAGTATGCTACTTGAACAGTTGAATGACGCATTTCCAGAAATTTGTATTCCAAATTCCTCTCATACAATCAAAAAAATCCTCAAGTCTTTCGATCTAGGGTATGAGAAGATAGCAGCATATCCAAATGATTGTATGCTTTTAGGAGAGGTAAGGAGAGTCTTGAGAATTGTGAAGTCTGCGGTTCTTCGAAATGGGCAAGAACACCGAATCAAGATGATCAAACAAGTGGGCCGGTTAGGGGAAGTAGGAGAAAGAAACCTGCCAAACTATTGCGTTACTTTCCTCTAATTCCTAGGCTACAAAGACTGTTTGTCTTCGAAAACTTCTTCTGATATGAGATGGCATGCTGAAGGTCGTAATAATGATAGGATTCTTAGGCATCCTACTGCTTCTCAATCTTGAAAAAAAATTGATAAAAGATATCCCAATTTTGCAGAAGATCCTCACAGTGTGAAACTTGGATTAGCCAGTGATGGTTTCAACCCTTTTAGGCAAATGAGTAGTACATATAGCATATGCCATTTTTCTTCTCTAATGATGTATTGATTTTGTGACAGGTACAAGATGCCAAGGCGATAAAAAGGATCAACACAGTTGAAGGCAGCGAAGGGCAAGGGGAGGAGAATCCTTTAGAAAATAGTGGCAGTCAAATGGAGGAGGGGTAGGGAAGCACGCCCACAGCCAAAAAACATAGAGGAAAGACAAAGATGGCAGAGATATGGAAATTGAAAAACGAAGCGAGGATTGTTGTGGAGGAAAACACTGCCGGACAGCCTGTGGGAGCTAATGCAGTTAAATTCACATCTTTTATTGGTGTAATTGCAAGGAACTCTCGCATAATTCCTTTGTCATACGAAAGTTGGCCGAAGGTGCCCGTCACGACAAAGACGAATGCTATTTCAACAATCAAGGTATTCACCTTTAGAAAAACTAAATTAATGATATTTGATTTATGCAATTCAGTTATCAATTTGCTAAATTTCTCAAATTTTGCAGCAATACTTATCTTTTCCGGACTCACTCGAATCTTGGGTGGAAAAATTATGTCAAAGAGGTGGAAAGATCACAAGAGTGATTTAAAGAGAATGTTTTGTGACAAAACAGGTCCGAGGCGGATAACGCAAGGGATATGCCACCCGATGTCAAGCTTTCGGATTGGCAATTTCTCGTTCACTACTGTAGTTCGGCGGATGGACAGGTATTTACATTACTAATCAACATTTAATGTCATCGTGGTTGTGTACCTACTCTAAGTTATATCGTTGTAATCATTGTGAAATGTACACAAAAGGGCAGAGGTCGGTGTTGCCAATCGTTCACAGCAACTTGTGTTGCACACCGCTGGTACACACACTTTTCTCTCGTTCGGGAGGAAATGGTAAGTGCAATCGAATTTATCAGTTTCGGCTTACAATTTTATATTTAAGTCATCTTACTAATATATAGGAAGAATAAATGGGTCCTACGACCTTTGGCGACATAGATTTTTCGACGCCACCCATAGGTCCAAAGATGAGACGTTTGCAACCTCTGCAGTAAAGGAGATTGTGGTAACTTTTCATCATATTTAGTGAATCTTTGATTTTGACAAAAGCATGTCCAAATTGAACAAATGTCTCGTACTTTTTTAATTCTCGTCCTTTTACAGAATAAAGTTAGAAAGAAGTATGAAGACATCTCTTCCACTTCTTCCTCTGACTCTGCGGTGGCTGCCACCGACCCATTAACACGGCAGTGCCAAGCCATGATTGAAGTGAGGGGAAAAGAGCGTCATGGTCGTGTACGTGGTATGGGGCTAGGACCAACCCCCACTCGGTTATTCGTTCATTGTGCATCTACTTCCAGTGGGACTCAGAACGAGGAGATGACACAGTTGAAGGCACAGGTGGCACTTCTTCATGAGCAAATGTCACAATTAACCAAACAACATTCTCAGTCCCACCACCGGTAAGTTTTATAACTTATATAATATTGTTAGATATTTGGCTATTTCATACTAAGGTTTCTCTTGTGCGATCAATCTAAATCATTACTTATACTGTCATTATTAATTGGACTATTAATTGGATTATTTTAGAAATATAGCTTTAGTATTATAGTTTGTAGGATCATCATTAGGTGTGGCAGTCATAATAGAACCAGCAAAATCACGCTAGGTTTATCTTTCATCTAGGTCCTGCTAATTGTTGTTCAAGATTATAAATCAGAGAAAATAGATCAAGATATAATATAAAAACAAAGTACAGACTTAAGTGCTCAACATAGGAACCATCTTTGCACATTCTAGGTCATGCTAATTGTTGCTTGGAGAATGAGGATCTTTGCACAGACTTAAGTGCTCAACATAGGCACCATCTTATTACTTTACATAGCGTCTCCAAAAGCTTAGAGATAAGGTGGAGGCAGTCTAGTTCAGACATAATCAATCTCCCTTTAAGCTAAAGATCTTTCTTTCTTACTCGTCAAAAATCGGCCATGATAGATCCAAATTCATGACACACCGAACACGGCTCCTTGAGTCTGACCATTCCAACAATATGTGACTAAATAATAAACATGATGATAAACAATCACCTGAGGATCACATTTTTGTATTGCTATCATATTTGCACTTAACTGCACCTATGCTCTGGGCAAACCGACTTAATATGCAGATCCTAGTTCATTTGGAATTTCAGCTCCTGATGATCAAATTATTTTATGTACACATCTGGAATGCCCTGCTAATCAAGAACAGTGGATTCCTAGCAGAATTGAATTTAGAGAAACCCTATACATAAGGGGTTGGAGCTCTCTCTTTCATATCAGAGCATACTTGATCATTCTTCTCTTTACTCTCTAAAAACCATGGATCACTTACTGTTTCCTCGACTGTCTTCAACCTGTAGTTACCAAACAATTAGATAGCTAAAAACCTGCAACTGAGGAGTTCAACATGGCCATAAATCTATTTCTTTTTTAGACAGTCTTGTTTATCTTTCACCTATAATAAAATCCTTCATTCCTTTACCTCTTATAGTCTACCACGATATAGCCTTTAAGATAACTTACAAAGGAAAGCCAGAGTTCACTAAACCAAAATCTGATAGTGATGGTCCTTACCTTATATAATATTTTGATTATTTTTATTGCATAATACCTATAATATTTGTTTACATTAAGACCTTTATAATGATATGCCGGGAGGCTACCACTCCACACAAAAAAAAAAGTTATTGCATGATAACTTTCTGCAGCCAATTGACAGATGAGACCTGAGCAAAACGAATATATGCATCAACTTTGGTTCATTTACATAATACAACATCTGCCTTCTCCATCTATTGATTGCATTATATCCATACGAAGAGAAAGCCATGACTATATTATGACAAAAATATAAGCATATACCAAATACATATTACTAAGTTAAAGTAGGTAGTTGCAATTTAACACAGAGAAAGTGTATCATTGTGATTGTGATTGAACAACCACATATGCCACAAAATTAGAAACCTTTACAGCAAGAAAATACCTGCAGAAAGTGAAGGGCTCTTGAATCTTCGTCCAGGTCCCAATCATCATGCTAATCATGAAAGAATAAAAATTAAATTATGGAGAGATGTTATTAACCATAGATCAGTAGTATTATGGAACTTCTAATGTAATAGCAGCAGCTTAAAAGTAAATGTATAATCTCATATGGTGGTGTTTGAGAATGTGAGCCAGAATTACGCATAGAAGTACATAAATAGGCAAGATCCTAATTCATAATCAGATTAACCATGCCCATATGAACAATAGAATGATAGAACAAATATGTCAATTCACCTGTACTGGTATCATTGAAGTTCAAAAAACTGCAACCATTGTATATCATGAGCAAATACATTTGGAAAACTATGCACATTAAGCGTACGGTATGAGGTGTTGGCTGTATGATGAAAAGTTGTTTCTACATTACCAAAAAATTACACCAAGTATACGACCAACAAACTGAAGCGATAACACATTCATTTATTCGCTCAACTTTTGTTTAACATGACCACGTATGGCGCAAATCAATGTCAAAAGTCAAAAGTGAGTAGAAACTAAAGGAAAATAACTAGCATACTACACAGACGAAAAGGGACCTAAGGTATTCAACTGATCTTTAAGTTGCAGCAATTGTAAATATCTTAAGCATGACTTGATCACGCTCAAATAAGCACCTAAGATACAACAGTCATCTTAATCTGGACAAGACTTTGCCACTGAAACAAAACTTTTTAGTTAACGGTTGAGGGTTTAATACTTAATATATTAACACCATCAGAAGCCTCTAAATTCTTTTCTTTCATGCTGTTATCGAAACAGGAAGAAAAGGAGAATGTTATCTCAAAATGTGTCTAATTGACTTGAAGCTTGAGCTTCCCCAGATGGTAAAGCTGTAGTTCAAATTTGATATGTATTAATTTTATTTTATTTTTGCACAGGACGGCCCTATGATTCCATCAAATTTAAGTTGTGCAAATCAAGGAAATTCAACCAATGAGAATGGAAGCAACTCGAGGGGTATGTAGTAGCGGTCCGGTGAAGTCTTCTGTTGGGGTTATTATATAGCTTGTTGTGACAAGTACTGTTATATTTTTTTTGAAACTGTTTATTTAAAGATTATGTAATTTCTGAAATATGTTGAATGCTTGGTCAATTAATAGAATGTATGTTACTTTATTATGCGTAATTTTTGTATTTGGTTGTGAATTGTATTATTATGCTACATTAGCCTGAAATTTGTGGAATTGAGGTGGTTGAAATGATATTCTGAATTGAATTATATTATTGTTTTTTTGATAATTCAAATGAAAAAAGGGAAATTTTTTTAATACGCTACCCCTGCATTTGGGAAATTCCGGGGTATAGAAATTAAATTTAAGACTCAAACAAAACACCTACGCCGACGTTTTAGAAACGTCGGGGTATCTCAATAACTATATATTAAATACACTACTGCGGCATTTTAGAAACGCCGGTGTAGGTATTATACGTAAACAAGATAATTTAAAAAATCATCTACCCCGGCATTTCCAAAGCGCCAGGGTAGACAATGAAAATAAATTAATATCAAATTAAATACCCTACTGCGGCGTTTTAGACACACCGGCATAGGTATTATGGAAAACCAGGGCAACACGTAAATGTATCTACGCCGGCGTTTCGAAAGCGTCTGGGTAGGTTTCATCTATACTGTAAACGCCGGTGTAGACCCTCACTCTACCGCGACGCCGGCTTCGCCGGCATTTACACAGGCGTTTTCAAAAACGCCGGTATGAGCTACACCGGCATTTATAAATGCCGAGGTATTGAAAAAAAAAAGCGCCAGAAAATGCAGTTTGTGTTGTAGTGTTCCTATAAATCCAACTGCATAAAGAGTTAGAATCTCTTCCATTCAAATGGACCAGCAACTTCAATTAGAGTCGGTCAACCAGTAGTTGACGTATGGGTCATTGCTGGGGCGACGGCGGCGTGGTTGTGAGCGACGGCGGCGTGGTTGTGAGCGACGGCAAGGGAAAACGGTGTATAAGCGAGGGAATGAGAGAGAATGAGCTCAAATTGGCACGAGAAATTTATTCTGGCGAGGTCAGCCGACCAGTAGGATTAGGTTTTGTTGTATTTTTTATTTGTTGATTGGAGTGTATGAGTTCTAAAATCCAGCTTATTGGGTTTCCTGAACTTCATAAGTCTTATTTTTTGTTGTATATTTTGCCAAGTTCTTTTTAATGAAATCAGGGGGCCTTCAACCCACCATTGACGATAAAAAAAAACTTCAATTAGAGTCCAGTGCCAACTAATAAATAATAGCATTCGATAATCTACTCTATCATTTGCCTACAAAAAGAAAATATAAGAAAAAGGCTTCAATGTTGTTCCTTTATATATTATCTACTCGATCCACCATACAAATACCAAAGTTTTAAATCTCGGATTTCAGACTCGTCTCAGCAAGAGGTGTTTTGTCTCGATTCGGAGATTTCTGGAAAATGTGATCATTTCGAATGTTCATTTTGGACACTCAATAAAATTATTTTTTTGTTGGGAAACAAAATATTACATATTCTATATGTCATTTATCATATAAAATATTGTATAATATAACTAATGATATGAATCAAACATGGTAAATATTCACAGAATTTAACAACAATATAAAAGAGAATGTAATATAAATATACAACTAAATTAAATTTGCATTGATTAGAAAAAATATATTAGTTAATAGACTTACTTGACTTTGTATTTACACAAACAATAGAGAGATGAAATCCTCACATTATTTTTGCTTAAGGTCCTATATTGAAAGTAAAACAAAAAAAAAAGTTATAAAAACATTGGTGTGTCTATTTCGGCAATATTTCGGCCAATATTTCGGCAATTTCGGCCGAAATCTATACATTTCGATCCAAAATGATATGGAGTATAAAATCATTCTGTATCAACAAGCTAGCCGAAACGAAATTTCGGCCGAAATTTAAAACAGTGACAACTACTCAAACCATAAGAACAACGGATATGCACATAACGATGTAACAGCTAAAGGAAAGTGTGGAAAAACATATGAAGTGGAGTATCACTATCGGTGTCATTAATAAGATATTATTCTATGATAACTTGGAAAGAAGGAGTTAAACTGACTACTGCAGGATCATCAGACAACTGAAACATAGAGCAGTAGTCCTTAAAATTGGTCATGTGTATGCCGTGCCTACGCTCTATTAGGTCCAATAACACGTGCAAGACCGCTAAGAATTTGGTCAACTATCCGAATTTGTCTAATCAAGGGAGCAAAAAGTTAATTTCAACAATAATAATTTGTTGGGGATTCGTTTAAGGATTCATTATGTTGAGTAGAAAAGCACAACTCAATCTGAACATTGAAGTCTTCAACCACGTCTTTAACATAATTAATCATCTCAAATCTAGTTAAAACACAAACAAGCACTTGCATTTCCTTCCAGGGTTTGAAGGAAGTCACTCGACTTTACCTATAGAGAAGGCAAAGTTTCACCTGGAAGATAATTGATACCAAGAAAATTCTTGATGCAAAGAAGAACCCAGTGTATCCTAAAACCATTCCTTCTTGAAAAATAAAAGAAATACATTCAAAATTTAAATTAATTAGCAATTCGTTATAGTGAATAATCTCACCTAGCCCTCTCGCTAACAGGGATAATTATCCAAAGAAAACATCGGTCGTGAGCCCTGAAGTTATGACCCCAATAAGAGAATGTTTGTGGTCATGAATTGTAGTTCTAGGCTTCCAGTTTCACGTAGTACCTTCTGCTGTTAGAGCACTAAATTGGTTGTTTTGTTTGATGATTGTAGTTTTAGGCTTCAAGCTTCATGTAGTTGTAAATTGTGACTACTACGATTAGAGCATGAAGTAGGTTGACAGATTTGATATAGTTGCTATTTTACGTAGTTCGAAATGGCAACTAAAGAAAGTGCACGACTTGACAGTAATGAAATGTGTTCAGGCATTTAGAGAGAAACATCTACAATTAACTTTGTTAATTTTTCCATCCAATGAAAATGGAGCCACAAAAGATGGCTATTTTTCAATATGTTGCTCTAGTTGCAGCTGCAAGTGACTACAACAACAGCAGCAAAACACAACCAAAAGTAACTATTCTTCCAAGTCCATGCTCATGTCTCAGAAATATACTTCGAATGAACAATAGTCCAAGTAACTATCATAGGCTATAAAGCATTGTCACTTATTTTGGCAGTTGTTATTCATCACATTAATCTGACAGGACACTGGCTATTACAATGTAGTTTTCCAATATTGTCTCCGTCATATTTGTGTCGTCATGTCTGTGTCCATGCTTCTAAGATCAAAAGTAATCCAGACAATAAACTAACTCCATTTTCATACAACGAGGGGATTCCTCTAAAAATGTCGATAACTCGCCAATCTCGTTCCACTTCAACAAAGATAGCAAAATATCACTGCAATAGTAACTAAAGATCATTGCTCCAAAGAGCAAACCCTAACATAATGTTTGGTACGGGTGTTCAATTATAGTAATACTATTACTAAAAATCATTGATTTACAGTGATAAGGAAACTGACAGATACTATTTGGACGAATTCTAGCATTACTCTCTTTAGTTTCTAGCTCTAGTACTATAACTCTCTGGTCTCTAGTACTATAACTTAAAGAGTTGTTGGAGTTGTGTAATTTACAATCAATCCAACTTAATCTAATCTCAACTATACAATTTTAAGTGAAAGTTATATTAACCATCCATTTGTAATTAATTATTCAATTGTTGCCGGCTACCACAATATCCTCAAATTTTAAATTTATTTACTACATAATTATTTACAAAAATGTCATTGATAAAAAAAATAAACTTGGTGCCACTTGAATAATTGCGAAGAGTAAGAGCTTTAAAAAAGTGTGTGCAGCACACTTGCAAATTACTAGCAATTAAAAACTTCAGCAATATGAGTTCAAGAAGGGCGAATTTTACCTCAATGCACGAAATCCCCAACGCAGCAAAATGGCATTGATGGAAGAGAGGGTTGGTAGGGTTGTTTGGTTGAGAGTGGGGTTTAGGAAGTCGTTAGTGGTGCTGAGAATGGCAGGAGCTCGTCATTTCGGGTTTGGGTTTCAGATTTCGAATTTGGGTTGGGGTTGAAGAACGGGTGAGAGGAGAGGAGGGGGGTGGGGGAGGCGGGGGAACTGGGAAAGTTTGGAAGGGTGGTAACTGGTAAGGTACTAAGGTTGGAGATGTGAGAGATTGGGCTTTCAGTATTTTATTGGCATTTGGGCTTTTTGGCTTTTCGGCTTACATAATATTAGTCCACTAGAACCTGGGCTTTTGGATCCAAATTATTGTCCAGTCATACTGTAGGGGCGATGCGATATGGGTCCAGGGAGGCCCGGCCCGCCCGGGCCCCCTAAAATTTTTAAAATCCTCTTAAAATTATTGAAAACTTTGAGAGAGAGGAAAAACAAAAAAAAAACCCTCTATTAAATTTTATGGTTGAGCCCCATAAAAATTATTATATATTTATATATAGCTATAGTAATTTTTCTTGATTTCTCTGCAAAATTATTGTGACTTTCCTAACTCTAAGCTATGAGTAATGCTACATCCACTACTAAAACTAATATATTCATCTTCACTATCTTAGAGTATCCGTAGTCGTTGGCTATATACTCATTTTTTGGAAAAATAGAAAAAATGGCGTTGCAGTCCTTCGTTATATACCCAAAATTCGGGTATTGGATAAACAGTCGTCTGCTGTATTTGAAAGACGAAACAGCTTTTTGAAAAAAATAGGCGAATCAGACGAAAGATCAGAGATCTGGTTTTATTTTTTAAAATTTAAACATTAGACAGTAGATCATTTCCCGTCCCAAATTTTTTTTTTTAAATGACCGGACGGAAAATGATTTCCCGTCCCTTCAAAAAAAAATTAATTTCGACGGACAGGATCGAATTTAATATATATATATATATATATATATATATATATATATATAAACACGGACGGTAGATAGATCATCTATCGTCCCATGCATTTCTTAACATTTTGGTGGAAAATATTCTATAGACTAGAGCTTATAAATATTTCTATGTGTATAGATTAGGTATTAATTGAAATTTAAATAAGAATTAAGGTTTATTCAGATTTAATTAAGATTAAATTAAGAGTTAATTAGGAGTTAAATTTTTTTCCTTTTTTTTTAAAATTCTCATACGGGAAATGATTCCCCGTCCATTGGTTTTTTATTTATTTATTTATTTTAAATAATGGACGAGAAATCATTCATCGTTCGGCGATTTTTTTAAAATAAAACCCAAAATTTGGGTTCAAACGACTAAAGCTGAATCACAAATTTTCTATTTTTTATATGTCAAATATTCAAAATTTGAGTCGGAACAATTACAGATGCTCTTAGGTAACACAAATTATTGAAGATTTATACCACCTACCTTATACCTATCCTTTACTAGTAGTGTGCCATCTTAGATAGTGAGAAAAGAATGAATAAAAAAAATTAGGAGTGGATGTAGGGTTACTTTTATGCTATATAGAATATTTATCTCAAGGGAAAACTTATATACCGCTTGAGCTCCTCTTTCTTTTGACTACCATTCTTCTCGAGTTGGATGGATTTGGTGATGGAGGCAACTTGCAACAATGGACTGTCTTCCGTTGGAACCTTTCAAGCCGGTGATTGCTATGGCCAGTTTTGGATCACAGCATGGCAGAGTTCAAAGGGTGCATATTTATGATGAGTTGTGAATGGTGATGTGGGTGGCTGTTCGGTAACTAACACCACCTCTCCTGCCCCTAATCTGACATATACCCTCTCTCAAATCCTACCTCCACTCCATTTCCTCTTCCCAATAATCTCAACCCCCAACAATTTGCAGCCATTTTTACCCGTCTTTATCTCCAACCATTCCCCTCTTCTCTATTCTACTTTCTTTTCAATGTTTACATTTTCTTTAATTTCGTTTATGAACACAGTGATTAGATAGTTTGTCTAATTTTGCGGAAAATTGTCGACTAGCTAACACTTGTTGGGTATTTAGAATGAGTTTTGAACTTGAAGAATGTTTCTGTTATATATTAAATTAGGGTGTCTGATACTGAAATCATTGCTATATTATGACTATAGCTTAGAGGGGCCCGGTTCATGTGCTGTTACGTACTTCTGATGGTGATTTGGTGATTCTGAGTTGTGAATTGTGATGTGGGTGGCTAGAGATATATGTTCATTATATAGTTTCTTTAACATGTTTGTTGTGATTTTATATGAGTTTGAACTTTGAATTTTATATAAATTGTCAGCAAATCATTAGTAATGTGCAATTTCATGATATTTCTTTGATTTGTGTTCATTAATTTTTTTTTAAATATTGTGTATACTTTTTATGGTTTATAAGTATTAATCAACAAGACTTCTAACATAATACTAAAGGAACAAGACTTATAATCTAATTTGTAAATGAGAGGTCCAAGATTTGATTTTGACCTAGAGCGGAATTAAGCTGGTTTTTTTCTTTCTTTTTTTACAAGTTTAATTTGTTAATGAGACTGATTATGATTAGGGCGGCAAACGAATCGAGCTATTCGCGAGCTACTCAGCTCGAGCTCGATCAAAGCTCCGTCAAAGCTCGACTCGAGACGAGCTCGAGCACGAAATCGAGCTCGATAGCTTAACGAGCCGAGGTCGAGCTTGTGCTTTCTTGATTATTAGGCTAAGCTCGCGAGCTACTCGACTCGAATTCAGTCAAAGCTTGGTCGGAGCTCGGCTCGAGCCGAGCTCGAGCTTGAAAACTGAGCTTGATTGTTAACGAGCCGAGCTCGAGCCTCAAGATACTCGGCTCGGCTCGATTGCAGCCCTAATTATGATTGCGATCTAGAGCAGAATTAATTGGATGTTGAGAACTTCTTTTACCATCTACATGATGAAAACTACTATAATTTTTGACAATGATTGAAAGCTAGTCGTATTTTTTTCCCATAAAGAAAATGATACAGGCGGGATTCAAATGCTAAGTTTTTGCCAAACAAAGAGGCTGACCACAGACAGGCCCTAGTGGCACTTGCTAGACGCAACTAATATTGAATAACATAAAACCACTACTCAAAAAAAACAAAAAACAAAATCATGCCAAAAAATTTTTAGTACGGATCCCTTATAACAAGTCTTGAAGTACAAGGTCCTTGGGGTTATCTTTCTTGTGGTTTATGCGATTGCCTAGCCCTAGAGATGTGATGCAGTTCTACTAAAGAACTGTATCTTATTTATCAGTCCCTTAATTATTTTGTATTTTTTAAGGGGTTTTCTGCAAAGTGGCAAATGTTTTTGTTATTCAGACCTTCTGCTACTACGGATTGTGCACGGGCTTACGGTTCACCTATTAGTACTCATTGTAACTCCATCTTCTTTTTATGAATGAATTGATAATAAACTTCTAGTTTGTTCTTCTTCCGCCTTGTTCTTTTTTGTTCCTTTGCCTTCGAATAATGGCTGCCATCGCCGACACCATTAGCAGTTACCGCGGGGTTGGATTGGAACTGTAATAATGGTGTCAGAGCCATTGTCCTCCCTCGCGGCCAGCATTCCAACGTCCACTCCTTCCACCTCTCCACTTCCACATTCACCTCTTCCCATTTTCCTCAAACCCGCAACAAAGTTATCATCGGCTCGGACTTTGGTTAGCTTGCACTCGTCTCGCAAACCGACAACTCAGTCACCCTTTTAACCCCTTCACCCGCTCCCAAAATTTTCCCCATAACCCCTCCACTTTGGCCATCAATGGCAACTCCAATATCACCAACAGAACCGCAAGAAGAAACATCGCAAACTCATCTCCGCCCAACTCCCGGACGTTGTCGACTACTTCAATTTTGGCGTTGTTTGTTTTCCATGGCGTTCTTCCTTTCTTCCTCCTCCAACTCCGAAAACAATGTCCCCCTACACTCTCTTCACCCTCACCGACGATGACCACCTCCTCCTCTTCGACCACCACTTCTTCCCCTGCTACTGCTACTGCTACTGCTACTGCTCCGGCTCATACGACTGTTGATAATGTTGCCTCCTCTCCGCTTTTTGACTCCTCCTCATCCTCCCCATCATTATTCGGCGACTCTTCTTCTCCCAAATCCAGCAACCCACCATGTGTTCGACGAAATTCCCAAGAGTACCAGGGAGTGAACTCCTCAAACTTCAACCATATTTCCTCAAGCTCCAACCGCTCACCAGGTATTCGACCAAATGTTTCTTCAATTTCATCCACCCAATTCGCCCCTAAACCTGTGCTAGAATACTATTGCAATATTTGTCTTGATAATTGTTCCAATAAATGGTACCAATGCAACACTTTGCGAGACTATGATTTGTGTCTCGGCTGTTTTGCCGTGAAGGATTCAAGTTGGGATTGACTCATTAGACTTTAGTTATATAGAAGGTGATGAGAGAAAATTTGATGTACTATAATACTAGTGCAACCGTTGTTTCGCTAATTGTACTGACGAGTACTACCGCTGCAATAAATTCCTCCGCTACCATTTTGTGCCCCATTTGTTTGACTAATGGAGAATTTGAATTGGGTTTGACTCCGATGGACTTTATTCTTGTAAAGACAATAGAAGGAGACTCTTCCCCATAAACATGCCGTTGAGGTGAAAGATGCAGATCAACAAGATACTTACACCAGTGCAAATGAGGAAGATTTTGATAAGAGCAACAAGAAGAGCACAAAGAAAGTTTCAGACAAGCAAGCAAGAGGCAGTAATCGTCGAGACACTGTGGGCTCGAATTATGAAGATAGTTATCCTAGCAAGAAGCAACAATTCAAGCTATAAGAGATGGAAAGAACCAATACGTGAGGGGTTATGGTGTCCCTGATCTCAACTCCGCCATTGCTGCTAAGTTCAAGAAAGATACAAGTATGGAAGTGGACCTCGAAAAGGAAGTGACTGTCATTTTCGGTTGCACTGAACTCATAACTGCTACCATGCTCGGATTGATCAATTATGGTGAGAGCATCCACAGTCGTGTGGTATTTTGCCATAAAATGCATTTTATAGCATTTTGAGCATTGCAGTCGTGTGGCAAATATGCATAATTTGCCAATTTCACCACAGTAGATTGCTATATATGAGAGAGGATATAGCAATATGCATATTATACAAGACGAAACTTCCAGTTCTGTCCGAGGACCTTTGTGAATAAAAATAAAATAAAAATCCCGGATATACGTGTTAAATTAGTTAATTAGTTTAGGAGAATAATTAATTAGTTAATTAATTAAACTTACTTACCTAATTAGGCTACTCAATCATCAAGTTTAGTGGATTAATCATGAGTTAGTGAATGTCAGCAGGCAAATGTCACGGAGGAAACTTAAAGTTTCATCCGAGACTTTGCTTTTTTGCAAAAAAGTTCGGATGAAACTTTCGTAAAAAAAGTTCTTTTTTAAATTTTATTTTGTCCTTCTCGGTTCTATTTTTCGTTCACTATGTTGTTTTTTAGCATTTCATGACTATAGCGAAATGACGAATTGTTACTTCTATTTAATGCATTTTGCTATTTTTAGCTTGCAGGACTGTGGATGCTCTGATGAAGTTGCAGTCTTTGCTCCATTCTATGATTCTTATGAAGCAACCCTTTCAATGGCCAGTGCCAAAGTAAAGTCAATTCCTCTCTGCCCTCCAGATTTCTCAGTCCCAGACAATGAACTGAAGTCTGCTATTTCAAAAAACATACGGGCAATTCTCATAAACACTCTCCACAATCCCACTAGAAAGATGTTTACTAAAGAGGAGCTCGAAACCATTGTTGCTCTTTGCATAGAAAATGACATATTGGCATTCATCGATGAAGTCTATGATAAGTTAGTATTTGAAGCTGCTTACTTCTCATTGGCTTCTCTTCTAGGCATGTATAAAAGAATTGGGCAGACTATTCTTTCTATTAGAGGTCGTCCGTATCATACTGATGGACTGACTTGCCTGTCAGTGAAGTCTGATTGTACAATTGTTATTACTGGTTCCAAAGATGGTTCCATCCACATGGGGACTGGGAGGGTATTTGGCTCTTTAAGAGCTCACACAGGCTCTATGGAATGCATTGGGTTTTCGACCCAGCTGATGGCATGACTCTCATTCGTTCCATTACTGAGATCTTCATCTCTGCAAAACATTTTATTTTTGCAAGGCACTTCGTTTTTGATCCAGAAAGAAGACACATGGAAGAATATTGGGATTTAGAGATGTTTTTAGATGAAGGGCTTAGTGTTGAAGAAGGTAGTCACATTGACCTTGAAGTCAAGGTCAAAATAAAGGAGAATGATTGATACAGTTATACCAAAGAACTGTATCTTATATATCAGTCCCTTAATTATTTTGTGTCTTTTGAGGGGTTTTCTGCAAAGTGTAGGTGTTTTTGTAATTCAGCTCTCCTGTTACTACAGGTTGTGCATGGGCAGTGGCGAAGCCAGACAAATCAAAATGGGGGTCCCAATTTTTTTTCTCTCCCGGCATCGACATAATTGTTGCCAAAAATCTTTTACTTTACTTTTGTTTTGAAGAATTAAAGTAATTGGATCAAAATAAAATTATAATCAAAGTAAATATTCGAATTTATATTTTTAGTATCATGTATTTTTTTCGCACTTGTACAGTTGTACTCTAAATTTGATAAGAGCAATATTAATCAATAATCATACTACACTATTTATACTGTTATAATACTAGAGGCTAAGAGATACGACTCAAATGAATAAATATACTTGTAACTTATGTACACACTAGTTTCTTATTCAAAATTTTATCCAATGATTACATAGATCAAATAATAAGTATCACTGTTAATTTTTAGCCCAAAACTCATACCACTATTTTGAGCCTTTAATAAGAGGTGGATTAGACTTGGGGGTCCCAAAATTTTTTTAACTGGGGGGCCAAATAAAAATTTTGGTCTATATTAGAGGGTTTACAAAATTTTTGGGGTTCCAAATGCCTCCCCTACTCTCTTCCTCCCTCCGCCACTGTGCATGGGTTTATGGTTGACCTATTAGTACTTATTGTAATCCGGTCTTCTTTCTATGAATGAATTGATATTAAACTTCTAGTTTCTTCTTCTTGCTCCTTGTTCTCTTTTGTTCTGTTGCCTTCGAATAATAGCCAAGTTGGATTGGATCTCTAATAGAATGTTGGGGTTATTAAACTTTATTTATTGGGCCGATCCCATAAGCTTTTTAGGGGTCGGTCCTTTTCCTATTTATCTAGATTTTGTTTGATTTGTCTTTGTTTTAATCAAACAGATGATCGCATTCCACTTTTCCTTAAAAAAATTTTTTAAAACAAAAAAGCACGTCCATTAGCTTACTGGATCATAGATGGATCACTACTGAAAAATGAGCTTATAATCCATGAACTTCGGCCTATAACGCAAATCTCATGTGCAATAGACTATATATTTGACGGCCCACAGAATAAACCTCCTCAAAGTGGAAGTTGCTTCTTCTTCTTCATCCAAGCATCGATCTCTCCGTCTATCCACAGCCAACCATGACGACTTGCATTTGGGACAATAATGCCATTCAGGTGTTTGAGAGAATGCCGATACAAAGGATAGGAGATTTACTATTTCACTTCAGTCGAGTCGAGTGCCTCACCCCTGTGAAAGATTGGTTTCTTTTCCAGTAAAATTTGATCTGAATCTTCTTCCATTTGCATCAAATACTAGATATGAAATTCGAACTCGTTTGGGTTAGACAAGTCTTTTACATTCTCAAATTATGTTATTTAGTTTTGTACGTTGTTGAAATGCTTTCTTTCTTTCTTTCTTTCTTTGATGCAGGTACATCAATATACGTGCACAAGAGGTGTTTGATGGAAATCCTATGAGAAGTACGTATAATCAATTGTAGACCTCTCTTTACTATTTTTCTTTTAATTTTCTTTTCGAGTCCTGATATAAATGATGTAGTGATTCACGTGCTACATTAATTCTTAAGGTAAAGAAATTAACTTGATAATTGATTAACGGCAAAATATTTACCAAAGCCAATCATAATCATATCAATTGGAGATAGATAGGAGGAAAAAAAAAACAAACTTGTGTGGAAATTGTTTTGATCATATCATTCTACGGTGCCTTATTTCCAAGCTGATTTGGAGTTTCTTTTTATCTGTATTCACATTAGTTCCTGTTCAATTTAGTTGTTTAGCTCTTTTAGTTGGTGGTAGGCATTCACTGAAAGTGTGGACTTGTTGAGTGTTACTATCTCTCGAGTGCCTTGCAACGAGAGGGACAATTGATGCTTCAACGGTTAATCCGCGGAGACTCTAATCCATGACATAGTTTTCTGTTTTTATTTTGGTTAGGTGCCGCTTCATTGAAGAAAACGAGGTTGAGCTGTGAACATTTCTGTTAATACAGCAGCATGGGTTGGTTCAACCAACATATGTTGCAGATGTAATTTAGCTGTTGTTATGTGCCTTTGTTCCCAATGTAATTCTCTAGGGAGATTGACTAGAAAAAGTTTCCTACTTTTTTCCTTAAAAATGAGCTGAATTGATTGTGCAATTTACAATTTTGATTCTGATTGAATGCCCTTTTCCTTTCAATTTTTATCTGGTCTTACATTGGGTTTGATTTCCATGTTTTTGCTTGAAACAAAGGTAATAGTTTAGTGCATTCATGTTACAATTGCAAGAATTTAGAAAGAATTTTAAAGAATTCTCAAGAATTAGATGAGAAGAAAGAATTAGGGTTTGGAAAATTGGGAAGAACGCAGAGTAATCAAGTAGATGAAGAAGAAGTTAGTTACAATTCGATTCCCTTCTTACAGCTCACCCTTCTCTTATTTATACCCAGACCCTACTCAATCTCTTTGTCCAATCGCTCCTGAACACGTGGCATCCCTGCATTCTCCCTTGTCGCTTGCTACTCTCACGCACACCTCATGTGAGGAATCCATCCAAATATCCTGGCTTCTTTTATCCCTCTTGGGCCTTGGGCCTACTAAGCTTTTTTTTAAAGAAAAAGCTAGAGTATAACCACCCTGTTTTATTAATTAGGAATTAATAACACAAACCCAGAGTACTGGGCCATGGTACAAACTACGAACAAGAAATAAAATATGAAGCAACATAACCCGTACAGACACCAAGAGATCCCTCCAACAAACCCTGGAGGGTGGGCCGATAAACCGATAGTCTTCACCACTATCGAGGAGCTCCCATCGTTGCATCTCCTCTAAAACTGTAATCGGCCCAACATAATTGTATGTACGTTAGTTTAGCTTCGTGCCCCGCTTCCACAGCAGGCGCACACCCCCCTGAAGTGAATCAGACATGATTTTGACAACTGCCGATTGCTGAACCCAACATTCTCCTCTCCTCCCAGAATCATGCAAACAATATATTCATCCCAACCAAAATCACATTCAAAGAGAGAGCTGTGAAAAGGATACCTTCGCCTCTCTCACGCTTTTGCTCTCATCAGTGATTTCTCACATACACAGACATACACCAATATAGAGTAGTGAGGAGCAACATCTTCACTCACTCGCTCACTCACTCAATCTCTCTCTCTCAAGCATAAACCAGAACAAATCACAACAAAACGAAGCATCACCTTCTCCTCTCGCCACAACGGGCGATGACATTGTGGATGTTAGGTTCAATGATGAGGACATAGTGGCAGTGCTGCCTCGAAGACTGTGGTCGTCGGTTGAAGGAGCTCGTCTGCTGCCGCTGCCCATCTCAATCACTCACAAACAGAACTGTGCAGTCAAAGAGAGAGCCGTGAAAAGGATACCTTCGCCTCTCTCATGCTCTTGCTCTCTCTCATGATTTCTCACATGACTGTGGCCGTCGGATGAAGGAAGCTCCATCATAGGAGCTCGCTAGCACCTCCTCGTTCTATTATTTGTCTGGGACTTGGTGCGCATGGGCTCGAACACTCTCCACCGACGATATAGTCGTTGCCGTCTCGAGCTCCATACCAAAGGAGCTCTTCGACACCTCCGCGATCATTGTAGTGTCGATCGCCGCTCAACGCACCTCCACCGAGGCACAGTCAGAAACAACGAAAAGTCATGAAACCTACGACGGACCTTGGGAATGGTGACTAAAATCGATGGTGGCGGCGGATCTGGGCCTACTAAGCTTTTGTTTTCCTCATCTAGTCCAAGCACACTGTCAGCTCCAAGCCCAAAATCTTTTGTATCAATTCACCACTGTAAAACTGCAAGGCAGAAATCAGTAAGTACCTATATGATTTGCACTTGATGAAGAGAAAATCCATGCTTGAATTTTGTTGAGCTGTATTAACTATAGTACATCCACATGTCTCCTCGCATAATCATTGAGGCATTGTTAGAAAAAACGTGAAGAAAAAGAAGATGAATTATCATAAAGGTTCCCGAGCTATTGCAAAGCTTGAATTTTTTTTTGTCTTTTTTCTTTTTTTTTGGAATAAGGTTGTAGGCGCACACACCCACAATTTACCCCAAATATATATTAATTGGGGATTTTTTTGTGCAAGCGGGATATGAAATTCTGACCTCTTGCTTGCCAGCAAAGAAGAAACTTACCACTGGATCACACTGACACTTGCAAAGCTTGAATGGGTTATGGATATATCTTTTCATTTCCTAGCAAGTTTTTTGTATCAAATCTTTATATCACTGTTTCCTTTTGCATTTTGATAAATTACAAGTAATGTGTCAAAAATATCTATGTACACATACTATTCAATAGTTGTACTTTGGAATTTTTCATGTAATATGTTTTGTTTCCTTCTATATATATATCATGAAGTATTAATGTAGATGTTTATATACAAGGCACAATTGATATCTTCTTCATCTTTGTTTGTAATATGTTGTAAGAGAGTTGGGGTTATGTGTTTTGTGTACAAACATCGTACTTACAAATTGGAACACATAGTTTGGGTTCAAAGTATATCAACCACCAATTAAAGCAACTAACTACTTAAATTCAACAAAACATTTAAAACACCAAACCGTATCTTCCATCCACATAAAACTAAAGACTAGAAATTCCTCCCAAGAAAATTTCTCGTGTGCATTGCATGTGCTAAATAACTAGTATACTTAATAAGAATGTTAATTTTTTTAGCGTTTTTCCCAGAAAATGCACTCACAATTCTTTAAATTTCAAATAAGACACTCACAATTCACCATTTTCATATACAACACCCATAATGTTCGGGTCATTCAAAAAACAACACTTGTGTTTTTGGTATTAAAACAATGGTGAATATTCTGTTAACTCTTATAGGAGGTGAGTAGAATATCTAAATTATCCGTCTCCCTCACTTAATCAGATGTCTTTATATCTAACTGCAAAGAAACTCCCTCCATTTCAATTCTATCCAACGGTTGATTATCCCTCTCCTTTTCCTAGAAACCCCATCATTATTCTTCTTCAACTTTACTGATCCTCATCTTTATTACTTTAGTGTTTCGCCGACTTGTCAGTCCAGATTTATCCCATTTGTTTTTCATCAGTAAAAATCCAAATATACCTCAGACACTTCATTTCATATCTTTAGGTTGAATAAATGTGGGATATAGTTGAGGTATGTTTAACTGAAGAGCATGCTAGTCATTTGCCAACCGTTGTTGACTTTTAACTAGGGCTAAACTAACAAAGCTTACCGGAATGTTATTTTTGGAGTAAGTCCAACATTATGGGTGTTGTATATGGAAATAGTGAATTGTGAGTATCTTATTTGGAATTTAAAGAATTGTTAGTGCCCTTTCTTTAAAAAACCTTACTTTTTAATGGAAAATAATACATCATAAGTTCATAACTCATGAACTTGTACATTTTGCAAATTCTTACCTAATTTGACAATATGAGTTGGGTATGAACTAAAGTTCGAACACAAAATGAGAAAACAATAAATTGAATTAATTTTTATTAGATCATTTAGTAAACTTTTTGAAAAGTTTTAAACCGAACATAATTGTTTAGTACCATTTCTTTCTCATTGTACGTAGAATTTCACCTAAAGTAATTGCTGTAAATTTTTTAGCTCATCTATCGTAGATCATGGCGAATCCACTACATATATGTGTCTAAACCTGACATTATACATCATCCACGTGTCCAAAATCAAGAATGGACGTATTCTATCTTTTCTCTTCCCGAACCTCCATGTGTTGAACGAGACCCCAGCCCTACCAACTTTTCTTCTACACAATGATCCTGCGATCCCTATCAATAACGAAATTTGCAACTTCATCCGTTTAAAAATATTTTACGAACTACAACTCTCATAAACATTTGAGGGAGAAATTACTCTTATGCTCGACAAAACCATTTTACAATGTTCACAGTGGAAGAGAGCTTGCATAAATTAGGCATTCCATAAGGGCATTTCGGTACTTTCATAGTTAGCTACTAGCCAATATTGTAGTTATTTGCCAAATAAAAATATTTTTTTATGTAAACCAAAATGTTTGTGTTATAAATAACCTCGCCCGTAGCCTCAACCATCACCAACTTCTCTTTTCTCTAAAACCCAATTTGGATCATGATGACCACCAGCTTTATTAATCCCTTGGTGGTGGGCAGAGTGATAGATGAGGTAATAGATCGTTTCGAGCCCACAATCGCCATGTCAGTGAAGTTTGGTGCGATGAATGTGACTAATGGGTGTGATGTGAAGCCATCCATAGCGACTGAGAGACCAACTGTCCGAATCTCTGGTTGTCACAACAATTTCTTCACCTTGGTAAGTATATCTTCTTTCACATTCTCTAATTTCTTGCATGCATGCAATTAAATTGGGGCTAGTTTCCATTTATGAATTAGGGTTTTTATTATAAGGTTGATGAGGTTGTTTTTGGTTTAATTTGTGCAGGTAATGATAGATCCGGATGCACCATCTCCTAGTGATCCAGCTCAGAGAGAATATGTCCACTGGTATGATCTAAGAAAATTTATAACATTTATTTTTGTAATATTTTTTTTAACAGGAAAATTTATACTTGTATTGAATTATTTTCTTTTCATCTTAAAATTAATAATATGAATGTGAGAATTCTTTATAGCTCTTTGAGAGTTGTACTTTGTTTATGATTACAGGGTTGTGGCAGGCATTCCTGGTGGAACTGATTCAACCAAAGGTAAGGAAATATTTCCTAACTCAAAATATTAGTAGAATAATATAAAGAAATCAAACAATCGTAGATAGTATATTGGTTTTCTTATCAGCAATCTGTAAATCTATACTTTTAACTTCTATATTGTCTTTTGCCAAAATAATTGAATCAAGTTCTATGGATGGCAACAGGGTGGATTTGGGTCGGATCTTACAAGATCTTCTTGCGCATCCACTGAGATTTTGATTTTGCAGGATCCACTAAGATTTTGCAGGATCCCGTTGCAAATGCAAACATACAAAGAAATGAAGGATCCATTTGGGGATCCAAATCCATTAGTTTTCCAAATTCAGTTTTGGAGTTTCCGATTATTTCAGTATTTCTTTCGTAATAAGTTCTTCAAGAAAAAATTATGATCTGTATAAAACTAATTAGTAAACGATTGCTCATTGCATATTCAGAATATGAAATAAACATATAGATAAAAAAAATTAAAATAAAAAATAATCTTAAGCAAAATTTGCACCTGTTAAATAAAAGGAAATAATAAAAAAATATTCTGTATATATCATGTAATAAATAGTAAATCACTTTTTATATTGCTTAATTCTATCAATTCCTTTTTACTGGGTTGAGGAAAAATATAAAATAAAATTTCCAAGTATTAGATTCTATATGGATTCAAGAATAAAATATATATAAATATTGTACCTCTAATGTTGGATGATTGATTTTGTGTGAGAGAATCATACCTGCATTTCATCATAAACTGTTTATTTTCCCTGAGCATTTTCCATCTTATTGTGTACTTAGGTTCTGAGAATGTGATTGTGCTTAATCAAATTGTTTATAGTTATTTTGTCAAAATTTTGTTATAAAACATTGGGAGATTACCCCTTTTTTAAAAGAATGTATGCTGCATGAGATAAAACTAAAACTCACTTTGCATGTGTTCCGTTTTCTTTTTTCAGAAAAAAAATGGAAAATTTTACGCTGTTCATTAATTAGATATAACAAATCATTTTAGAACTTTGCGTATGCATTGCTACACAGGGTTCGAGGTGTTGCCCTACCTCCCACCAGACCCAGTACTAGGGATCCATAGGTTCGTGATTGTCATGTTCCAACAAAAGCAGATCTTCCCTCGGTCGCTCAGTTTCACAAACCGTGCCAATTTCAAGACTCGCTTCTTTGCGCAGCAGTTCCATCTCGGCCCACCAGTTGCCTCAGTGTACTTCAACTCTCGAAGGGAGCCTGTGCCCAAGAGGAGGAGGCGTTCATCAAACAAAGATCATAAGGAGCATGTTGTCTAAGCTATGGGCTACTTATCTTATTTGCCATGTGAACTTTTGGTATTTTAGTGAAATATGATATGACGGTGTGCTTTGTGTGTCCCAGAGTTATGCAGTGTTGGTTATGTGTGTGTTTGAAAAGTACCTTATGTAATAACAGTATTAATATATATATATATATATATATAAGACTTCTTGCCGAAAATTAGTGTGTGGGAAGACTGGTCTTAGCATAATGCATCAACATGGTATTCATTTTGATTCTTTAGATTGATTCATTTTTGTTTCAAAAATGCCATCTGATTTTACTTAAGAACAGTACCATTAACAATGGAAACTGTAGACAAGTCACTACAATGTTATATTTCTCAACAAACAAGTTCATAGATAACCAAAATTCCGTTATTGCTTTTGTCTATTTTTAAACATGTATTATATGATTCTGTAAAATATTTCAAAATGTCTATATTATATGTTTTAATCACAACATATGTGCGAAGCCACCCTCTATCTATCGCGATGTGTGATGTCATATGTGATTATAGTCAGTCCTAGATTGGCAAACCAAATACAGCTAAATCATAAGCCTATTAGCTTATGATAAAGCGCGATATATTTCATTCCATAATGTGTAGTGAATAAAATTGACAGTATAATGCTTGCCCAAGAGATTTGGCATTCAAGTAATTCATCTCCTGTGGTCAAATAAAACTCATGATTTTCTATATGAAGCAGACATAAAGAAGGCATACAATCGTTAGGACATGATTTCTTATAAAGAAGTTATAAAGAAAAGATAACACTGGAAATTAGTTTCTTCGGGTACTTGCTTGTGTTTTTAAGTTAATTACTCTCATACTCAATGATGATGCTATATATTCTGGTGGTTAAATGAACAATTAATGAAATTGGCCACAAAGCAATCCACTCTTGTTGTATATTTTCATTACACAGGTTGATTCTTTCTCCTCTTTTCTAGATTCCATTACAACAAATAACTCGGGTTAGGGTTTTAAATTCATAGGCTTACAGAATACCATCGCTCATCTGCAATCCATCATTATTTGCAAGCAATCTCATAGCCTTTGGTCTTGTCGATATTAAAAATGTTGCCTGCATTTCGTCTTCAATGCATATTGTACTGGACAAAAGCTTAATCAGGCTAAATCTACCTTCCTCACAAACATTAATCAACTGCCGATCAGTGTTGTTTTTTTATCGTTAACGGTGGGTAAGAATCCCCCCGTATTTTATTAAAAAGAGTTTAATGAAACATACAACCAAAGATAGATTATGAAATTCATAACATCCAGCAGGCTGGCTGGATCATGGAATTCATACTCCATAAAAAAGAGAACTCACCCCAAATAGGGGAGTTTCCCGTCAAAAATAATAACAACCAACAACCAAATAATACAACAAACCTAATCATACTTGTCAACCGACCCAGCCAACCCAATCTGATCTGAATAAGTCAAAAAATTAAGCTCTTTCTCTCATCTCCTCGCTTGTACACCGTTCATCAATGCCACCACTCGAGACCACAACTTTCGTTGCCCCAAGCGATAACACAAACGTCATTGCAAGCTCATTGATACAAGAAACACCACATGCACCCACAGGGGCGTAGCTGCTCTATGCCCAGGGGGTGCAGCTGCGCCCCCTGGGATTTTAAAAAATTTTAAAAATATATATATATTTAGTAAAAAGAAATTTAATAAGGATTTATATGTAAAATTCCCAACCCATTTAGTCATTTACCGATTTACTTTGCTCTTTCTTCTTCCACTCTTTTGTTTCCACTCTACTGAACCCAAACTCACTTCATAATGAATTTGTAAGAGGGATTAAAATCTACAAGTGATTAGTTGGGTTTGTAGAGGAGGTCAAAAGAGAGAGAGAGAGAGCGAGGAGTCGATCGATTCCAAACCCTATTGTAAGTAAATTTTTTGTACATTTTGATAATTAGGGTTCATATTCTGAAATTTCGTGAATTCATATATGATAGGATAATTAGATTGCTAATTTCTGTTTCAGTGTTACTGATTTGTTTGAGAATGGACTGAATTAATATGATATGTAATCAAATTAGAACCCAAATGGATACAGATTATAGTGTTAATTTCTGTCCCAATTTTGAGCTAATTTTCGAAATTTTTCATATTTAAACACATGGAGTTTAGAGTTGAATTTTTTATATGCGTATCTTATATATGTGAGCAACATTTCCACAAATTTTCATGATATTTGGAGAAAACCCAGGTTCAAGGCGCTACATTAAATTTGTACTTCACATTGTTCAATGCCCAATCTGGTTATTTGTACAAACATATACTATTATGATTCACCTTCATTCTCTTTCTCTTTTCCTCTTTTGAATTCAACTTACAAATCTCATCGCAAATTTAAAGGAGACCTGAGAGGAGTTCGAGAGGAGTAAGAAATAGATCAAACAACAAACACAAAGTGGGTAACTAATTCTAACCATTAGTTTTTACTCTTTCTATGCATATACTTATGAGATGAACATCTAATACTTGATGCACTTAATTACTTTGAGGTAGGCTGATGATTGAAGTTGGAAATAGAGAAGGTTTAACTACTAGTTTATTTTAATGGCATTGCTATTACCCGTTGCAACCGCAACAGTAGAGATAGTATTTTCTGCAATGAAAATCATCAAGACTTCATTACGAAATTGATTGGGAGATGAGATGATGAATGATTGTTTGGTTGTATATATTGAAAGAGATGTATTGGATGCATATATTGTTTGGTTGCATATATTGAAAGAGATGTATTGGATGCCATTGACAATGAAGATATCATTCAATATTTTCAGAATATGAAATCTCGAAGGATTTTATTGCTAAAGAAAAATGCTATTTAGTGATTGTAATAGTTTGTGACATTTGATAGTAATATATGATATTTTGAGGCTTGCAAATGTGTTTATTATAATTTTTTTTAATAGTAAGTGTCGCGCCCCCTAGATGGAAATCCTGGCTACGTCACTGTGCACCCACCAATCTAACCTGAATAGGTCCAAATTGAGTCGTTGCTTTCATCCCCTAACTTGAATACCGTCCACTGTCACCACCTACAACCACAACTGTTGTCGCCCCCAACGGTAATACAAACCCCACCCCCATGTCCATAAATACGAGAGAAATCACATGCATCCCTCCAATATGACCTAAATAGGTCAATATTGAGTCATTTCTCTCATTACCTAGTTAGATCACTGCCTACTGTTACCCACAATTGCAACTGCCACTGCTGATCATTGTTGTTGTTGTTGAGATGTACAATCGGATTGGAAAATTCATTTGAGAGGACAAGCTAAAATATTTAGGAGTGCCTACTTATACAAAGAACTTCTTAAAACAAATTGAATAAGCATTGAATCACAAAAACAAAAAACAAAAAACATTGGTTCAATAAAAAAAATTAAATTTATTTTCATCCCTAGTTGGATTTACATTGTGGAAAACAGTTCTCAATGTCTTTTCCGTAATTGTATTCCGTTGTATGCACATGCCATCAAAGTTGAATTTTTCCGTACTGATCAACTTTTTGAAAATATTGACCAAACTGACCCACTTTCGAAAATATTTACCCAACTGATCTAGTTTTGGATATGTCAGTATAAAAAGCTATTACAATAACAACATCTGTTATTTTGATATCGTTGTTGTCAATACTAGTTTTGTAAAAAAAAATATTGCTGCTATTGAGAATAACGACATCAGTATATATTGCATTTACTTAGGAGTTATATGATTTGAGAAAAAAATTGTAAGTGAAAATCACTTATAATTGATGCTGCTATTCCCAATAATGGCATAATCAGCCTGATGTGCTATTTGTCGGACAAATCTACTCCCATAGTGCTAATAGCGGCAACACACTACAAGCAATAAAAACTCCCAAGATTTAGATGAACCAAGAACAAACCACCACAATATATGGATCTCACAAGAACACAATCAATATGCAAAGATAACCAATACTTCTTATTCCCAAAGAAATACAAAGATTACAAAAGAGATTACAACTCTAAATCTCTCTCTCTCACCTTTGAAACACTCGGCACAATCTCTCTTGAAGTTGAATAATGATCACCACCATCTAAACCCTAGAGTTTATGGCTATATATATAGCCCCCAAGTAAAACCTAAAAGATAAACACAAATATAGCAATTGGGCATTTAAACTCGTAAGCCCAAAAAATAATCAGCCGCCGATATCGGTCGACAGCACCTCTAGTGACGGTCGACTGCAATATGTAGAACCAACCCAGAGAGCTGACCGGTCGACTGCACCCCCAAGGTCGGTCGACCGTCCTCTCCTCTGTTGGACTTATACACTCGAAGAACTCTCAGTCGACTGGGTCGGTCGACCCCACCCCCAAGTCAGTCGACTGCAACCCTCCAGACTACTTCTTCTACTTTGCTGCTTGTCGTCTCCTCTTCTTCTCCAACTTCAAGTACCCCGTGCTTACGTGTATTTGAGGCCACAATTCCTAACAATCTTCCACTTGGACCAAATACACCACGCGTCAAAGTATTGCAATTTTTCCTCGCATTATCTCTGTTATCTCCCCCTTTCATGGAAGACCCAAACACTCCCCACTCTCATGAAGAGCACCTCCATCACTCCACCACGTGGAATGCACCAACCACCCCTCATCGTCTCATGAAGGATATGCTCCACCAATCGCATAGAGCACGAATACCAGAGAAACAACCTCCCGTGTCGGATTCCGTGTTATGAGACTTCCCATCTCGCAAAATCTCCATCAACACCGGACATGGTTCAAAGACTCTCAATGCACCCTCTGCACTAGAAACCTCCATGGACGACACCTCCACAAACTCCGCAGACTGTTCAACCCCTACAGTCCCAATTCGGTTACCCTCATCGACATCACCCCGCATATCGATATCAGTGCTCTCATCACACAAGAGCGACTTGAAGCTTCAACTGCCAATTCACAAAGTCTCCTCACCGCAACAACGTCTTGCCCACTAGGATCACTTCCATGTCCAGCAGCTCCCACTAAATTAGTAACCTCCCCTCCACAACTGAAAGAACTCGGTTGCACCGCACACAACCCACTACTCGATTCCGACTGAGAGTCAACTACAGGAGAAATGCCCCTCATGTCTCTAAGCAAATACAGCGTTCCCTCACGCTTTCCTTTTGTAATCACCCTTAAACCTGCAGCTATACACCACTCCCCACTACCAACTGTAGTAGACAAGTCCTCTTTGTCTAGCCTTCCAATCGAGATAAGATTTTCTTTCAAGTCTGGAATATGTCTTGTCTCCCGCAAGACAACACTTTGATCATCAATGGTGTTCACGCGAACAGTACCAACCCCACGTACAGGACACCGTGACCATTTCCTACGATCACAACTCCAAAAGAACCCTCCTCGTAGTCATCAAACACCTCTCTTCTCGGAGTGCAATGAAAAGAAGCTCCCGAATCAATACACCAATCTTGAGTGCCCAACTCCTCCCGAGCTGATAAGCATAACTCCTCAACAAGCCCTCCTTGGACTTCCTTTGGGTTATCTTTCTTCTGTTTCTCCTGCTTCTTCTTCATATAAGCATTGCAACTGCGCATTATGTGACCCTTCTTGTGACAATACCAGCACTCAGGCCCATGTCCCCCATCGCTGTCATCAAACTCACTCTCAGATGAACTACTCTAATCCTTTCTTCTTCGAATGCTCTTAAATCTCCCACGTCTCTCCTCAATGTACATGGCGGAATATCTAGAAGATGATGATGGATATCTTCGTTTCTCACCTTTCTCACCTCCTCGTTCAGAATGCTACTTAGCATATCATGTAGAGTCGTCGAATCTGTCATAGTGCCTATAATAGTCTGTTATAATGTACCATAACTATCAGGTAAACTAGATAGAAGTAACAATAACTTCCCCCTCTCTGAAAACTTCAAACCTGCAGCTTCCATCTGGTTGTAAACCATACAGTAATTGTTCACATGCTCTGTTACTGAACTCCCTTCCTTCAACTTCATATTAACCAATTTCTTCAGATGAAGAATTTGATTAGATGCCGATGATTTCTCATACATATCCATGAGAATCTCCATAGCCTCCTTTGTAGTCTTTGCCTTCGAGATATGAAATGACGCCTTCCTACTCAGCCCCAACTGAATCTGCCCCAGCGTCTTCTGATCCAAACGATTTCACTCCGCCAAGACCTTCGCATTCTTATCTGCACCTATCGGCTTCTCATCATACAACAGACCATCAAGATCTTTCTGACGAAGATACGCTATCATCTGAATCTTCCACATCGCGAAGTCACTCCCATCGAATCTCTCGATCTTCATCTTATTATTAGCCATCTCGAACCAACTGCTCTGATACCACTTGTCGGATAAATCAACTCCCAACTTGTAGTCCTAATAGAGGAAACACACCACAAGCAATAGAAACTCCAAAGACTTAGATGAACCAAGAACAAGCCACTACAATATATGGATCTCACAAGAATACAACTAATATGCAGAGATACCAATACTTCTTATTCCCAAAGAAATACAAAGATTACAAAAGAGATTACAACTCTCAATTTCTCTCTCTCACCTTTGAAACACTCGGCACAATCTCTCTTGAAGTTGAATAATGATCACCACCAAGCAAACCCTAAAAGATAAACACAAATATAGCAATTGGGCCTTTAAACTCGTAAGCCCAAAAAATAATCAGCCGCCGATGTCGGTCGACCGCACCTCTAGTGATGGTCGACTGCAACGTGTAAAACCAACCCAGAGAGCTGATTGGTCGACTGCACTCCCAAGGTTGGTCGACCGTCCTCTCCTCTGTTGGACTTATACACTTGAAGAACTCTCAGTCGACTGGGTCGCTCCCCAGGTCGGTCGACTGCAACCCTCCAGACTACTTCTTCTACTTTGCTACTTGTCTTCTCTTGCTTCTTTGTCTTCTCCTCTTCTTCTCCTACTTCAAGTACCCCGTACTTACGTGTATTTGAGGCCACAATTCCTAACACTATTGACAGTAACGACATCAGTACAATCCACAATGTATTCTAAATTTTGTGCAGGTGCATCAACTTCAAACCTGATTTTGATCTTGATACAGCAAGTATCTCTCAAAACTCAAAACATGGAAGTTGTAGATCTTTTTCTTGGCGTTTCATACCATTTCGAATAATCTCAATCGGAGTTCGGATGATAAAATTATGTCCATATTATGTAGTGATGTTGAAACTGTCTAGAAAAATTATAAGTGAAAATTGCTTTTAACTAATGCTGCTATTCCCAATAACAGTATAATTAGCCTGATGCCGGTATTAGCAATAACGACATTAATATAATCTACAATGTACTCCAAATTTCTGGACAGTTTCGACATTGCTACGTAATCTACGCATAACTTTATCATCCGAACTCCGATTGAGATGATTCAAAATGCTATGTAACACCAAGAAAAAGCTCTATAACTTTCATGTTTTCAGTTTTGAGAGATACTGGTTGTATCAAGGTCGAAAGTGGGTTTGAAGTTGATGTACCTGCATAAAATTTAGTGTACACTGTGGATTGTACTGCCACTAGCGGCATCAGACTAATTATGTCATTATTGGGAATAGCGGCATCAGTTATAAACAGTTTTCACTTATATTTTTTTCTCAAGTCATAGAACTCCTAAGTGAATGCGATATGTATTGATGTCGTTACTTCCAATAGCAGCAATGAAAAAAGAAAATTTACAGGTTCTCCTATTGGAAATAATGGCATCAAAATAACATATGCCGTTATTGCTAATAGCGTTTATACTGATGTATCCAAAACTGGATCAGTTTGATAAATATTTTTGAAAGTGGGTCAGTTTGGTTAATATTTTCAAAAAGTGGGTCATTAGGGAAAAAATTCATCCATGACTTGGAGATGATACTTTGTACAAGGGAACTCCAAACACGCTCTTCAACTAATTTACCAAGTTGGAAAGTTGAAATGAAGCATGCCAAGTGACGATGAATAAAGCATACTCATTAATTTCGATACTTTTCCCGAAGTAGGTCTTTTTTTAAAACTAATTTTCAAAATAAGTCTATTTCGAAACTAATTTTTAAAATAGGTATGTTCTCATAAATCGCAATATCGAACTGTGGCCTCTTCGATAATGAGGCCGCAGTTCACAACGCGGACTCCGTACATATCATACAATGCTAAATTCCTATACTTGGGAAAACTTTTGTAAGTGTAAAATGTGAAACATACGAGGCCGCAGTACTGTGGCCTCGATATATAACATAGGACGCAGTTCACAGCTGCGGCCTCAATTATATGCTTCGTAAGACCCACTTTTCAGCATATAACTGAAGCCGCAGTACCCAACTACTGCCTCGTATTTTTTAAATTTTACACTTAGGAAAATTTTTCCCAGGTCTCAGAGCCTATTATCTATGATATATACTTAGGCCGCAATTGTGAACTGCGGCCTAGAAATCGAAGAGGCAGCAGTTAAGTACTGCGACCTATGATATTCGAGTCCGCGGTACCCAACTACAGCCTCGTATTTTTCACATTTTACACTTAGAATTTTTTTTCCCAAGTCTAGAAGTTTAGCATTATATGGTATGAACGGAGGTCGCAGTTCACAACTGCGGCCTCGTTATCGAAGAGGCCGCAGTTCGGTACTGCGGCTATGGGAACATACATATTTTGGGAATTAGTTTCGAAACAGGCCTACTTTTGGGAATTAGTTTAAGAAAGAGATCTGTTTCGGGAAAAAATTCTTAATTATTCTGCCAAACATACTAGTATGAGGTGATTCCCTCATATAGAGTAACTGCAATCCTTCGATATTGATATTGCTAGGTGTTCTTGGCGAGTGTAATAATTTGGTAAGATCCAATATGAACCGTTGACACTGAACTGTTAACATTATACATGTTATAATATTATCACTAAATATGAAAAATCAAGTTATTTAGATACTTATTTTCTTGTTCCCATAATATATATGTTAGATTTAGAAATATAAAATAATAGTTTATTGAATTCTTGGAATGATTATAACTGCGTACAATATGTCTCCTATATATAGGAGAGAATGGAAGACTAAACTGATACATGATTCGATATGAGACTAAACTAATACCTCACATCTAACACCCCCTTTCAAACTCAAGTTGGTTCAAACAACATGAGTTTGGAATATTGATGATGGTCATGTGGCAGGGAGCGTGCACAATGGCACAGGGACGATCTTGGATCCGGGACGGCTCAGGGATGGCACTTGGTGATGGTGTAGGGAAGGCGCTCGGTAGTGGCGCAAGGGACACCACTCAGTAAATGGCACATGGGAAGTGTCAAAGCTTTTTTCGGCTCTTGACACTGAAGAAGTAGTAGGAGTAGTGGCACACAGTAGCGGCGCATTGAACGACTGGCTCTTGGATTTAGGAAGTGTGGGAGTTTGTGTCGACTCTTGACACTGAAGAAGTAGTAGTGGTGGTGGCGCTTGGTAGCGACGCAAGGGACGATGTTGAGATCTCACCCCCTATATGGAGAAGTAGTAGTAGTAGTAGTAGTGTAACCCCTGTTCCCGCAAATATATATTCCTAAGTATTTCTGTATTTTGATTATTTATAAATTCATTTTGTTTCAAATTTATTTTGGATCTTCTAACAAAGTCTTTTCTAATCGACAATTATATTTATTTCGAATGATGATATACTTTAACTTTATTTTCTATTCTTAATTAACCGATTATTTATATATTAGCCCAAATCAAATATATTATTACTATTTGGATTTTAATAAATTTGTTAAACTCAAATCATATATATATATATATATATATAAAATTATTATTATTATTATTATTTCTTTATTGTTTATTAAAATTAATCTTTTGTTATTTATTAAATTGCGAAAGCCTATAGATCCTAATCTATATTTTATTATTATTTGTAACGCCTCGAATTTCAAAATATGAAAATTCGTAGCACAACAGGATCTTTACTTCATTTCGTACAATTTTACAAGGAATTTTGAAACTTTATTACATCAAGTTCTTTTACAACATTACAGCGGAAAATTAAATGAATTACAACATGATATAAATATACAATTAAACATCAGCAACTTAAAAACGGAAAGTAATCTTTAGCATCAATCATCTTTATATCTCCTTACAAATCCAATGCCTGCATTGAATACTGTAGGCATGTCAGTTACATACAACTGACGCAATACTATACACGACCATCCTCGCTATGCCATAATATAGCGACTCACTTACTTTAACAACCACAATCTTGAATGTAAAACAAAGTATAAAAGAGTGACTACCCTAAACATGTCGGTGTATGCAATGCCTTAATGCCTAATGCAGATGTTTACACTATGATGACACTAATGCATACTTATTTGGATTCTATGCATCCCATACTACATAGGTTCGAGGGCAAGCACCTACATACTCCATATTAAAGGATTGAATCTCTCGCCATGAATTACTACTACGGTGACTAAGGCCCTCATACCCATGTTTGTCCATACTTCATCACGTCTCCCCTTAGTGCTTGTCCTTAAGTTTTAGTTTTAGAAGAATCATCATAACCTAGAGCTAGCTTACTCTACCGGACTTAAACCAATACGAGAGATAGTCAGCCCAACCTGGCTACTTCTCAAAATATGCTCAACCCACACTGGTTAGCTCCCAAATTTCATTAATCATAAATGCTGGTTTCTAAGGGTCTCGCATAGCCTCTAGATTCCAACAACCATCTCAATTGAGACCATAAAGGTTACATCTAACCTCATCCAGATAATTTGATTCTTTATTCACAATCTCTTTCATATTCACTTCTTTATATCCATAAACCAGGAAGTAATCAATTACCACTCTAATTGTTGATTTAATCAATTGTAGGCAAACCAAATATTCCCTTTATCAAAGATTAAAAACTATAAAATCTCATCAAGATGAATCTTTGTATCCCAATTTTTTAATTTTTTTAATCATACAAGAATCACATTTTAATTAAAATTTCAAGTTCTTCAACACATTGTTTAACATGAATTCCACTTCTAATTCCCACAAAATATATATCAAAATATTGTGGAAATATTTTATAAAGTCTAGATAATATTTTCGATTAATAATAAAAAATTTCCCCAAGTTTTATAGTCATGAAAACCCCTAATATACAATGAAAACCCTAAAAAGGCATGGTCGGGTTCGAACTCCCGACCACAGCAGCCACAGAGAAGAGCACCCAAAGCTGTGCCCAAAGACCAGTAGGCCACTTTGCGGTTAGTGAAAGAAGAGTTCTTTAAATGCCTTTTATACAGGTTGTATTGTGTCTTGGGAAAAATCAAATTTTAATAAAATCCCGCGCCCCCCCCCCCCCTCCCCAAGACTCGAACCCGCGCAAACAGCAAGGTGACCAAGCGCCTATCCACTGAGTCGAAGCTCTGATCACAACCTATAGGGGTTCTAATTTATTACGTAGTTACTCCTCGACAAATTCTCTTTTCCCACATTATCAACTATTTCGATTTTCAATCTTCTTCTCAAAATGATAGTATAAAAAAATTAGTTCTAGAATTCCAGAATTTCATCCTTACTGATGTTGATGGTTATTTTAAAACATTTATACGCATTTTATATACATAAACAAATTTTTTTGAACATATATTAATACACATCTTGATTTTCTTTGCAAAAGTAATTCCTTTCTTCAAAATACTATTATTTTGCATTAATAGAAACCAAAAAAAATGCTAACTTATTGATTTTAATTATATGAATGAAATTTTACTTTAATTTCCCAAATTAGTCTTTTCTTTTTCTTATGTGAATCATACAACAAAGTTCAACTAGTCAATTCTTCTACTCATTTTCCTTTGTTCTACCATGGCTAGTTCTCCCCCAAAAATATGTTTTTTTCTTCTTCTAATTTTTCCTTTTTTTTATATCTACATTCCATACTCAAATTTTAATCAATTTGTAAGAGACAAAAATGCATGCAACAAGCAATTTGAGCCTAACAACCCTACACATGCTTCTAATTAAAAATTTCTTCTTTCTAACTTATCAATCATTTCATAAGCACCACATTAACATCCAATGAATTTCATGATTTTCTACAACTAACAATTTGTCACCACAACATGCATAATAATTTTACTAGAAGAAGCCATTAAACTAACATAAAATTCAACCACATCACCTAAGCATGATTTCTATATTAATTAGAAAACAAGAAGGGATACTCACTTCTAATTGATGAAAAAGCGAATAGAACTCCTAGAACGAAAGCACCTAGCTCCAAAAAAAAAAATTCCTCGTCTTCTCCAAACTAGTCTCCAAGCCTTCCAAGGTGATTTCCAGCCTCCTCACTCAATACTCTCTTTCTCTGTCTTGATTTTGATGCAAATGTGAATAAAGAGTTGGTAGTTATTTATAGAACATTTGTGTGGTGGAAAATGACCCCACTACTCAAATAACTACCCCATTACCCCCACTCACACTCCCACTCTCCCTCTTTCTCCAAATGGCCGGCCTCCACTTGTGCATGCACAAACACACGTGCACGTGTAGTACACATGCACACTTCTCATTTATTCTATATTTTGTTAATTGTTAGTTGCTACTAGTTTGTTATAAGACAAGTGTAGAAAAAGTGTACAAAATAAATGAAGAATTTATTTCTGGGCTTCTCATTGGGCTTGATTACAATTTTTTTTTAAAAAAAATATTTCTAATGGGCTTAAATTCATCGTTTTGGCCTATGGACTTTTATTTTTGAAAGAAAAGTAAATGAGACAAATCAAATAAAAGGAAACTTGTGCATAACTTAGGAAAATTTTTAGAATAAAATGAGATAAAATTGCACGTGTGTTGCACGTGCAAAAATAAAAAATGTATTTTATTTTTAAAATTACTAGGGGATGTTACATCATTGAAGTATGAATTTTAGGTATAATATTTGATTTAATTAATTAGTATGTACTACTATTTTGCTATCTATGATATTTTAACCAAATCAGATCCAATCTTATTTATTTTGTGAATCCATACATTCGATTGTATTCATTAGTAGTTGAGTATTAATGTAATGCATATTATTGATTTAATTTTTATATTATATTACTATTGATTTATTTGTTCAATTTTTAACCTAAATCCTAATTTTTTTTTCCTTATTGGATTTAAACCCGAAACCCATTAACCCAAACCCAAATTTCCCTCCTACCAGCCTATTGACCAGATCAACAAATCCCTCACGTTCCCCCTCAAATCGCTCTCACGCTCCCCCACTAACCCTAACTACCCCCATTAAATCCCTTGATATCCTCTCTCTCTCCCTCTTCTTAATCTCAAAACTCCAACATCTTCATCTTCTTCTCTATACAAACCCCAACCCCTCACCTTCTTCACAGTACAACCCTCCAAATCCCATCTTCCTCTTCCTCTGACCTCACGCCGACCCTCAGATCGACCCCTCGTCTTCCCCGCCGCCTCATCACCAACCGCAACCATCATCGACCACCCACCAGTCGCCACTCTCCCACCATCGTCGTCTCCATCATCCTCATTGTCCCTCCACGCCAGCAACCACTCGACCCCGTAGCCTCATCGACCCCCTTCGCACTCCATCTCACGAGCCCCTACCTATGCCACCAACGATAACACCCCTCACCCTCTTTGACTTCACATGTGCTTGTCACCCTCTCCCTCCTCCGTTCGACCAACCACAGGACCTCCGGGCTCTCATCCCCCTCGTCGACCACCAGTGCACCACCACCGTCGACTGCCGCCATCGACAGCCCTTCCCTCGCCGCCGTAGTCACAGCCCCGACCACCCAAGCCCCTCCGTTGCTCTCGTGCCGCTCGCTACTGTTGCTGTGTTGATGTCCGTGCTTTGCACGTGCTTACGGTGCACATACTTCGCATGTGTTACCGTCGGGACGCTCTTCCCGTTATTCTCAATATTATCAGAATCATCATCATCATATTAAGGCAAATATTCTCTTGTACATCTTTTTGTTCCCGTACAAGCTTTGTTTTGAATCCCATAAGTAGACCTTTTATTAATCCGCCGTGAGATAATCTCGTTTTCACCCCTTTCACATGTTGATTACCCGTTAATATCTATTATCCCACTAGATTATTATTGATCTCGTAACTCGTAATTCTATCATGAATACTCCTTGACATCACATTCATTACACGAACACAAGAATTGGAAATATATATTCGAATGTTTATAAAAAGGTGATCAAATAATTTGATGAACTGAATGCTTCAATTGCATATGATTTTCGAAAACTAACTACCATGAAATGCCTCGTAATTGTAGATATCTCATCCCAATAATCAAGTAGAATTTATGCAAATTAATTGCCAAGGAATTGTATACTTGAATATTTAAATAGTCGACAATTAACATGAATATACTTACTGGCCTGCTGCCTATTTGATATTGCATTGATGTTTTGAATCACTTACTGTGTGAATTTGATAAAATCTTGTGAATAACTTCTGTAGCCCCATGAGCCTACTTTTCAAGAATTTTGACGAATCTGGAGTCCGATCTGTAACTTGTAAGATATCACACTTTTAATATTGTTGGGTCGCAAATTTTCAGATTTCTGATTACAGTAATATTGGCATAAATTGTTGATTAAAATAAATGCTAACAGTAAAATTTAGACTTGATATTAATCTGGATATGACTAGACATGATTAGGAGTCACCTTAAATTTTTGCAGAATTATTTGATAATTTTTCTGACTTAATATATTTATGAAAACATGATTCTAGATTGCTACCTGCATGCTAGTTCAGTAAAGAACCTTATTTTTAACCTGATTCTACTTGTCATTGATTAAAATTTATTGAATGAGAATTGTAGCTCTCTTTGTCTGAAATCCAGATCATCTGACGGTTTTTCAATCCGACCTACAAATTGCAAGATATTCACATTTTCGTACAGTGATATCTGAATTCCAAAATGCAGTCTAAAATATACATCACTGTGCTTAATTAGCTGTAGTAGGTTGATTTAAGTATTAAAATTTGAGATTAATTGTATTGATATTTAACACTGTTAGGAGTTTAAATATGATTTTATGAGATTTTTTAAAATAATTTTACAAGTTACTTTTGTTTATAAGTATTTAACTCTTACATGCTGCATGAACATGTAATCAGTAAAGAACGAGATTATTTGCCTAGTTTATATATTTTTAATACGTCGTGTATATATACACTAGAACCGGCAAGGAGTCTAGTTTTTAGAATCCTTGAAGGAACAAGATTTTCTTTTCTGTGGCAACGGAAAAGTTGATCTTTGTGCACTAACGTCTGACTACCCAGACTTGTGACTTGTATTTGTTCATGCATGAATATGTTATTTCTTGCACTTATGACTTGAAACACATCGCATTACCCTTGATATCTCCCTGATGTCACGACATTGTCCCCATTGTTGCACCATGTTTAATTACTATAAAAGAATCACAAGCCACGGTATTGAGGGAAAGACCTAGTACTGGAATATATAGGAAATTATACTCATAAAGGGGGGCATGTTTCCCGTGATGATGATGTATTATTACAAGTTAGATGGAACTAAGTGCCACGTAAAACTAAGTGCCACATCATGGGTGACGGGGGCCACCTCTAGACTCCATTACATGAACACACGATTACAAGTTAGATGAAACTAAGTGTCACGTAGAACTAAGTGTCACGCCATGGGTGACGGGGGCCACCTCTAGTCTCTACGGGGGCCACATCTAGACTCAATTACATGAGTACATGATACTTGTTACATGATTCCCAAGTACTTGACCCTGTATAATTCGCCACTAGAGTCTAAACGTAACATGCTTGTATGCACCCGACCTGTGGTATGGGACGTAGGATCACGTGCATTAGCTAGGATGAATTAAATGAATAGACTTAAGTTTGACACTGAGCACTTGCATATTCATGTTACATGTTACTTGTCCCGTTACACGTATATGATTCTTGTTTACTAGTTCATAATTCTTGTTTACACGTTATATGCTCAGTACCAGTTTTCATGATTCCTGTTTATAAGTTGAAATTTCATGATCCTCATTTACATTTTGTATCTTCTTGTTGCATGACTCGTTTCAATATACTTGATTCTCTTGTTATATTCTAACCCTTGCCCATTTGCTTGTACTACTTGTGGCCCGTTACTTGCTCTATCGGGTGTTCTCTTTCCCAAACTCGAGTTGATGAATATACAGGAGTAGAAGAGGAACTGCCAGAAGGAATTAGTGATCAGTCTGAAGATGCAGATGGAACCCACGCTGCTCTACTGGTTTATGTTTTTACTTTCAGTTAAATTTGTTTGTTGAAAACTCTGTACTGGGTATGTTGTCCCACAATATTTATTTCTGGATGTTGGTTATATATGGATTACTACATGATTTATTTTATGTTATCCATGTTTATGTGATTATAATTTGTCTGCGTGGTTGTATTCATTTTCATATTTTTGAGTTGATTTTAACAAATTACAGATGATATGAATATATCATTCGCTGGGCCTTAGTTGCGTGCCCATGTTTTCATATTCTGGGAAGCGGGGCATGACAAGCTTTTAGTGGGATCAAAGCCAGGTTTGGCCCTAACTAGTTTGAGGGTTTAGCCAGGCTTTAACTCAATAATATGTGAACCACGTTAATCACATAAATGTTTTATAACCAACTTATCATCTGGAATACTAAGCAGTTTTGATTGTATGCAGACTATGGCACGTGGGGGTTCTTCTTCTTCCCGACCAAGGGATGAATTGTAACACCCCGAATTCCAAAATACAACTGAATTCGAGATTCCACAGGATCTTTACACTTCTTTCGTACAATTTTACAAGGAAATTAAAAACTTTTTACCTTACATAATAGTTACATGGAATCTTTACACTTCACATTTTACAACGAAAACAATTTACGACATTTATATAAAAGTACAACAATATTTGAATAATCTCTAAGCATCAGTTGTCCTTTAATCTTTATCAGACCATTTACCCTGCATACAAAACTGTGGGTATGTCAGTTTATTCAACCGACGAAAATTATATACGGCCATCCTCTCTATGCCGGAAACATTATAACGATTCTCATTTCTTAACAAAATCACAAACTTGTTCACAAAACAAAGCTAAAGGGACTATCCTATTGATGTCGTATCGTGCTGTGCACTTAGTCCTTAATGCAGTTGTTATGTTATATGACATTAATGCGCACTTGTTCGGATTCTATGCATCCCATACTACATAGGTCCGAGGGCAAGCCCTTAATCGTACTTCATTTTATAGGGTTCAATCCCTCGCCATGACTTAAACTACTACGGTAACTACAGTAAGTATCCCAGATGTTCTATGATCTACGAGCCCATGTCCAGGTAGTCTAAAGGGAAATTCCACGTACTGACATGACGCATCAAGCAGGGTAGACTATGGATAATTCAGCCTCTACCATGGAACAATGGCACCACCCGTAGCCACCAAAACACCCCACAAGCGTCGCCACCGGGACGATAATTCTGGAGTAGTGCTCACGCCATGTCATGACGCATTAAGCAGGCAGTCTGTGAATCACTCTCACACCGCTAATCCGATGGCCCTCATACTTGTATTTTTCTCTTACTTTCATCACATCTTCATTATGTAGCTAGTCCTTAGTTTATTAGAATCATGAACGAAATCAATTCTCTAGAGTTAGCCTTTCCACTATACCGGTCTTAATTCTTTATTCAACATGATCCAAATCTTGGTCTCTTCATTTCAAATTTCATTTCAATTCATTTCTTTCCAATGCCGGTATGAGGCTTAGCTACACTACAGTTCTCAATTTCAATTCACAATTACACAAGAATTGAGTTTTTCAATCTCATAAGTTCATTTTTCATGATCACATCAGATTTTCCTTGTCATGTTCATAATATTCATAATCGTAAAACTTTTCATAAATTCAGCAGAATAATTCATTTCACTTCATATGTGATTTCATGCAAAGGTAAATAAAATTCACTTTTCTAATCCGTCACATCCTTCTTTCCATTATCAAATCCCTTTCAAGCAGTATATATATATTTATTTTTGTCACGGGACAGAAATTAAAATCTGAGACGCCAAAATAATCTGGACAGTCGACTCAAAACATAGCCAGTTGACTGTTCAACAAAAGAAAAATATTCAAGAAAATGGTCGGGATAGTCGACTGCTAAACATGACTAGTCGGCTGTTCTGAAAAGATTTAAAACTCGAAAAGGATTAGGACAGTCGACTGTTACTCAGACCAGTCGGCTGTTCTGCAGTGTTTTAAACTCGAAGGATTTAATAATCAGGTCAGTCGACTACTACATCTATTCGGTCGACTGATCAGTATTAAAATTTGAAATAATGGAAACGTTTCTTCTTTTCTTTCGATCAGTACCCAACATTTTAGTTTAACTACAATATGTTCATTTATCAACACGAACATGCAACTTTATTTGACTACCATCACCACAAGCATGGTTTACTAATTAATGTAGGGATTCTTACGACTAGTATTTTCTACACAACCACGACTTCTAAAAAAGAGGTATTTTTCCCATAATCATCATTTTTCTACAGAGATAAACATTTATTCCAATTTAGCATGCTAGATTAAAGTAAAAAAAAATAACATAACATTAATCATATCATTCCATTAAGTTCACCCATTCATTTCATACAATTTGACTTGTGTTCCATTCTTACTTTAATCATGGTATAATCAAAGAGCAAAATAATGGCATTCATTTATTCTTGCACACTTAGCACACAACCTAACATGGTATCTAAAGTAGAATTCATGAGAAACACCCACCTTTTTGAAGAAACACGAATAGAAAGCTTTTAGAAAATCCTTTAGAATGCACGAAAGATCCTTCTCCTCCTAGGTGTAGCAAAACCGAGCCTCTCCTAGTGTGATTCCCGACCTTCTTTGGATGAACACTCACACTAGAATCTACTCAATCTTTTTCTCCCTAAAATTCTCAATCTTTTCTCACTCTAATTCTTTTCTCTCTTTAATAAATTTTCTAATGTACTAAGATGAGAAGAAACTATGGGGTATTTATACTTAATTTTGGGTGGATTGAATGGCCAGGATTTGATCAACTAGTTAGGAATTAAAGGCTAGGATGAGTTTAGAAGTTTCCATAACCACCCATGACTTGAGAAACTACCTCACCACTAATCCCATCTCTCCCTCTCTCTTAGATCCATTCCGGCCTTAAAAAAAAGTGTGCAATGCACATCATATTGCATGCACGTGCTACCCTAGTGTCCCCCATTCTTAAGTTGTTCATGCACTAATTTATTAATTGTCTATCATTGAGTCTACACTACAAGTCACCATAATTAAAAGAGGAATAAACTAAATGGGTTTACTATTTGGGCCAAAAATCATGGGCCCAAGGAGAAATACCTAAAATACTATAATGGGCTAGAATTTGGCCTAGGATGTTATTTGGGCTTTAAAATAACTCTTGTAGGAAACAAAGAGAATAATCAGTATATTAGGCTATGAAGAAAAATATTGGACTCTAGAAAAACATATGAAATTATGTATGCAAAAATACATACGGTCTTAATTTCTCATAGAATGAAATATATACGAAAATATATATATATATAATAGATCGGGATGTTACATGAATAGTCCGAGAATGCGGTTGTTATCCAAGCGTTGCAACGAGTGATGCAACTTCAACAAGAGCTTAACGAATTGATGAGGGCAAGTTTGGAAGCCACGAACCGAGCCGCCGTCGGACCCGCGCCAGGATTTCTGCCACATAGGCCGAGTACTGTGGCAGATTTCATGAGGCTGCACTCGGACAAGTTCACGGGTACCGAGACTCCACTGGAAGCTGAACAGTGACTAATTCGGACTGAGCAACTGTTGCAAGCAGCGCAGATTGCCGATGTCGACCGAGTGGATGTAAAGCATCCAGCTCATGGACCTTGCCCAGATTTGGTGGAGGGCAGAAACTGAAAGATTGAAGAGGCTTATCACCTGGGCCACCTTCACCGAGAGCTTCCTAACGAAGTTCTTTCTCGGCGTTACCAAGGTAGAGATGGAACGGCAGTTCATCTCTCTGACACAGGTCCATCTATTTTTGTTAATTAATGTTGCATTTTGTTACATACATATAGTGTAGCAATGTTAAACTAAACGTTATATTAACACAGGGGACCCAATCTGTAGATTAATACACCGCAGAGTTCACTCGGCTTATCCACTTCGCTACAGTCATGGTGGCGAATGAGGAAGGCAGGGCTCGTAGTTTCCTGCTGGGTCTGGACTTTGACATACAAGACCTTATGGTTGCTCACCTGCACCGTACTTTTGCTGCAGTTCTTGATGCAGCTAGAGTTCAGGAGCAGGCTCACAGGAGGAGGACCGCAACTCAGCAGTTGGTATGGCCACCCATCCTACAGGTGGGCCAATACGGAGGCCAGCTCCAGCTCTAGCACCAAGGGCACTGCCGTACCCATCTGCTGCTCCTAAGCGGGTTGTGACTTGCGACTTCTGTCACAAGGTTGGTCATGTGCGCAAGGATGTAGGGCCGCTAACCGCTAGTGCTTCGCATGCAGAGCTAGCGACCATACATTCCTGGAATGCCCATAGAGGAGGTTAGCTCCACTAGCTAGGGGATTAGTTCAGCCGGGACAACCAGCTCGTGGTCAAATCAGGCCACTGCTCCCACCATAGAGGTAGATCATCAATCAGAGGGGAGTAATTCCTGGGAGAGGCCAGAATGGAGGTCCTGGCCAGGCCTACAACCTGACTGCGGAGAAAGCCGAGACTACCGAGGGAGTCATAGCAGGTATTATACTAGTACACTCTTTTCCTGCTCATGTTTTGTTCGATTCGGGTGCTACCCATTCCTTCACCTTTTCCCGCTTTGTTGGCCAACACCAATTTCCTAGCGAGAACTTGCAAGTTGCTTGGAACATCACAACAGATGGAGGTGTGATTTTCTATTCTAAAGTGTGCAAGTTGAGCCCCTTGTTAATGGGCAGCACGGACTTCAGGGCAGACCTCATTGTTATCGGTAATTCTGGGTTCGACGTCATTCTTGGGATGGATTGGTTGGGCGTGAATCATGCAGTAATAGACTGTCAAGAAAAGAAGGTGGTATTCAAGATTCCTGGTCGCCAAGAGTTTGAATTCCATGCTGGTGAGACACCACTTAGGCGTGGCAAGAACTCTGCGAACCGAGAAGTGGGTGTACGAGAATTGTTGTGCACCGATGACGGAGTTGCACCATTAGTTGTGCAGGAATTTCTGGACGTCTTTCCAGGAAATTACCTGGGTTACCGCCGGACCGAGAAGTGGTGTTCAGTATTGATGTCCAACCTGGCACCACGCTTATCTCGAAGAGTCCCTACAGGATGGCACCATTTGGGCAGGCATAATTGAAGGTTCAGGTCCAAGAGTTGTTGGACAGAGACTTTATCAGGCAGAGTGTTTTGCCTTGGGGAGCCCCGGTTCTGTTCGTCAACAAGAAGGATGGTAGTCGCAGGCTCTACATTGACTACCGAGAACTGAACAAGGTCACAGTGAAAAACTGGTATCCATTGCTGAGGATTGATGTCCTGTTCATTCAGTTGGGAAGTGCTTCAGTATTCTCCAAATTGGACCTTCGTTCGGGTTACCACCAGGTTAAGGTGAAGAACAAAGATATTCTGAAGACGGCGTTCCGCACAAGACATGGTCACTATGAGTTCCTAGTGATGCCGTTCAGAGTCACCAATGCACCTGCTGTATTTATGATCTTGATGAACTGGGTGTTCTTACCGTTTCTGGCTATTTTTTTGTGGTATTCATATATGATATCTTGGTGTATTCTCAGAATATGGAGGACCATGCAGAACATTTGAGGGTGGTCTCGCAAACTTTAAGAGAGAACCGACTATATGGGAAGCTCAGAAAATGCGAATTCTAGTTAGATCGTGTTGCATTCTTGGGCCATATTATCCCAGGCGAAGGTGTGTCGGTTGATCCGTCGAAGATCATTGCGATCAAGGATAGGCCGGTGCCGAAGTCAGTCTCAGAAGTGCGGAGTTTTCTTGGGATAGCAGGCTATTATTAGTAGTTCGCCCAGGATTTCTAAAAAATTGCAGGACCTCTAACTAAACTGATAAGGAAAAGCAGAAGTTCATTTGGGATGGGGCCTGCGATGAAGCATTCTTGGAGTTGAAGAGTCGGCTGACGTCAGCAGCTGTGCTAATCATACCCGACAGTTCAGGAGGCTTCGTGATTCACTATGACGCTTCTGGAAAAAGGACTTAGCGCTGTACTGATGTAGCGGGTAGGTTTGTTGCTTATGCATCTCGACAGTTGAGACCGCATGAGAAGAATTACCTTACACATGATGTAGAGCTTGCAGCTGTAATCTTCGCCTTGAAGTTGTGGAGGCACTATTTGCTGGGAGATAGGGTGGAAATTTTTACAGATCACAAGAGCCTCAAGTATGTATTCATCCAGAAGGAGCTCAACATGAGGCAGAGAATGTGGCTTGAATTCATGGCAGATTATGATATCAATTTGCAGTACCATCCGGGTAAGGTGAACTTGGTACCTGATGCTCTGAGCAGGCGACCCACTGCCATGTTTCTAACTGAGCAGAGAGAACTTCTGGAGAACATAAGAAGGCTGGATTTAGAAGAAATTTTGCCAGGTACACCGCAACAATGTATGATGTTGCAATTAAAGTTCTTCATTAGTGGATCAGATCAAGGAAGCCCATGTTGGGGATGAGCAATTGCAGAAATTCAGAAGCGAAGTAGAAGCAGGCCTAAGAACCAACATGCTCATTCACGCAGATGGCTCGCTTCGCTTCGGAACTAGATTTTGTGTACCAAAAGGAGAAGTTAGGCAGAAATTACTCAAGGAAGCTCACTGCTCGCCCTACTCCATTCACCCTGGAGGCACTAAGATGTACAGAGATTTGAAGCAATATTTTTGGTGGCACGGCATGAAGAGAGCAGTGGCTAGGTTTGTGTCCCATTGCCTGATTTGTCAGCAAGTGAAGGCAGAGCATCAGAGGACCGCCAGACTCTTGCAACCTCTCCCGATTCTAGAGTGGAAATGGGAGAACATCACTATGAATTTTATGACAGCATTATAGAGAAGTCCTAAGGGTCATAATGCTATCTGGGTGATTATGGACCATTTGACGAAGAGTGCTCACTTTATTCCTTTCAGAGTGTGTCAGTCCACTGAGAGTTTGGCTGAGAAATACATTCAGGAGATTGTGCGGTTGCATGGAGTTCCTATCAGTATTGTATCCGACAGAGATATGAGATTCAGGTCTCAGTTCTGGGAGAGTCTTCAAGAAAGTTTGGTGAGTAAGCTGAATTACAGTACCACCTTCCACCTACAGACAAACGGACAGTCGGAAATGACGATTCAGATCCTGGAAGACATGGTGAGGTCCTGTGTTCTTCAATTTGGAGGCTCGTGGGAAGACCATCTACACTTGGTTGAGTTCTCGTACAACAACAGTTATCAGGCGAGTCTCAAGGCAGCACCGTTTGAAGCATTTTACGGTTGCAAGAGTAGATCGCCCGTCTGTTGGGATGATATTGGCGAGAGGAAACTTTTGGGGCCGAAATTGATCATCAAGACTGTCGACGCAGTGGCTCAGATTAAGAAACACTGGCAGGCAGCTCAGAACAGGCAGAAGAAGTGGACTGATTGTCACCGAAGGCCTTTGGAATTTGTGGCAGGCGACTATGTTTTCCTCAAGGTTTCACCATAGCGAGGAGCTATCCGCTTTGGGGGCGGGGGTAAGCTAAGTCCTCGATACATCGGTCCATTTGAGGTTTTGGAACGAGTGGGCAAGGTAGCTTACTGACTCGCATTGCCACCAGCACTGTCTGAAGTCCATGATGTGTTCCATGTCACCCAACTCAGGAAGTACATCAGGTACGACACTCATTTGATTGACTACTCAGAGTTTGCTATGAGACCGGATTTGTCATCTGAGATTCTACCGATCTCTATTCTAGACAGGCATGAGAAGTACCTGAAGAATAAGATCATTAAACTTGGTCGAGTCTCATGGAATCCTCACTCGCCCGGTGAGTCAGCTTGGGAGTTGGATGAAGAGATCCGGGTGAAGTTCCCTCACCTTTTCGAGTAGTGTGTTGTTTTGTTGTATCTTTTCCTTCTCGGGGCTATCCTATGTCCCACTGAATGAATTTCGAGGACGAAATTCTTTTTTTAGGGTGGGTAGGACTGTAACCCCCGTTCCCACAAATACATATTCCTGCGTATTTCTGTATTTTGATTATTTATAAATTCATTTTGTTTTAAATTCATTTTGGATATTCTATCAAAGTCTTTTCTAATCGACAATTATTTTTCTTTCGAATGATTATATACTTTAACTTTATTTTTTAGTCTTAATTGATCGACTATTTATAATTTAGCCCAAATCAAATATATTATTACTATTTGAATTTTAATAAATTTGTTAAACTCAAATCCTATTTTGATATATATAATAATAATAATAATAATAATTATTATAATTATTATTATTATTATTATTATTATTATTATTATTATTATTATTTCTTGATTGTTTATTAAAATTCATTTTTTTATTTATTAAATTGTGAAAGCCTATAGATCCTAATCTATATTTTATTATCATTGGAGTATGAATTTTAGGTATAGTATTTGATTTAATTAATTAATATGTACTACTATATTGCTATCTATGATATTTTAACCAAATCAGATCCAATCTTATTTATTTTGTGAATCCATACATTCGATTGTATTCATTAGTAGTTGAGTATTAATGTAATCACTACAAAAGAAGCTCGATTTAGCGGCGAATATTCCCCGGCGTTTTACTAGTAGCGCCGGGGTAGGTAGCGAATAGGAATGGGGCGCCAGATGGGATGGTTATACACCGGCGGTCGAATTAAAACGCCGGTGAATCCGAGTATTCACCGGCGTTTTATTTAAAAACGCCGGTGAAGTGTATTATTCACCGGCGTGTCTAATTAAAACGCCGGTAAAAAGCTGCGATAAATCCCATCTACCCTAACCTTTCGCTCGCCATTTTCCCAAACCTCAAAAAAATAAAAAAAAAGGGGGCGCTTCATTTTCCCTCCTTCCTCTTTCTGGCTCCCGCGCGTTTGCCTCCGCCGCTTCGTCCTCTTCGACAGCCTTCGACCATTCGCCATCGTCCCTTCTTCCCTTCGCCATTTTCGATTTCCCTCCTCCCTATCCCGATTTGGAGGTGAATCGGCGATCGGAAACGACCGTGTCGCCCCGCTCTCTCTCTATCTCCTCCCCCCCCCCCCCCCCCCCCGCGCTCGTCGCCCCGCTCTCTCTCTCTCTCTTCGGTATCATCTCTTGATTTCCCTTATTTTTGAAACTTAGCATGTTTTTTCTGATAGATGCATCTTGATTTCCTTAACATGAATGGTTTAGTTGGGATGAAGAATTAATAGAAAAATATATGCTTAGGTACTGGAAATTTTCATGTTCTTTTACTGTTAATGAAGCTAATTTCATGCATCTGATTGTCTTCTTGGCATGTTTTTTTGATATAAAATGGGTTCACTGTGAACTGAGGATGCTATAGTTACGTATGCCAAAATGGTCCGGATATGCACAACAATTAGGTTTTAGATTTAGTTGGGCTGAAGAATTAGTAGAGCAACATATATATAAGCTTCAGATAATGGAAATTTTCATTTCAAGATACTGTTAAAGTAACCTGCAGATTGCCCTCTTTGGCATGATTTTTTAACCAAAAATGGGTTCACTTCCAAACTAAGTATGCTGCTAGAATTTTCATCTTCTTTTACTGTTAATGAAGCTTATTTCATGCATCTGATTGTCTTCTTGGCATGGTTTTTTGATATTAAATGGGTTCACTGTGAACTGAGGATGCTATAGCTATGTATGCCAAAATGGTCCGAATATGCACAACAATTGGGTTTTAGATTTAGTTGGGCACAAGAATTAGTGGAGCAACATATAAGCTCAGATAATGGAAATTGGGTTTTAAGGTACTGTTAAAGTAACCTGATTGCCCTCTTTAGCATGATTTTTTAACCAAAAAATGGGTTCACTTCCAAACTGTAAATGCTGCTAGAATTTTCATCTTCTTTTACTGTTAAAGAAGCTTATTCCGTGCATCTGATTGTCATCTTGGCATGGTTTTTTAACCAAAATGGGTTCACTGTGAACTGAGGATGCTATAGCTACGTATGCCAAAATCCTCCGGATATGCTGAACAATTGGGTTTTAGATTTAGTTGGGCTAAAGAATTGATAGAGCAACATATAAGCTCAGATAATGGATATTTTCATTTTAAGGTACTGTTAAAGTTACCTGATTGCCATCTTTGGCATGATTTTTTAACCAGAAATGGGATCACTTCCAAACTGAGTATGCTGCTAGAATTTTCATCTTCTTTTACTGTTAATGAAGTTTATTTCATGCATCTGATTGCCTTCTTGGCATGTTTTTTTGATATTAAATGGGTTCACTGTGAACTGAGGATGCTATAGCTGTATGCCAAAATCCTCCGGATATGCACAACAATTGGGTTTTAGATTTAGTTGGGCTGAAGAATTAGTAGAGCAACATATATGCTCAGATAATGGAAATTTTTATTCCAAGATACTGTTAAAGTAACCTGCAGATTGCCCTCTTTGGCATGATTTTTTAACCAAAAATGGGTTCACTTCCAAAGTAAGTATGCTGCTAGCATAGGCCTCATCTTCTTTCACTGTTAATGAAGCTGATTTCATGCATCTGATTGTCTTCTTGGCATGTATTTTTGATATTAAATGGGTTCACTGTGAACTGAGGATGCTATAGGTACGTATGCCAAAATCCTCCGGATATGCACAACAATTGGGTTTTAGATTTAGTTGGCCTAAAGAATTGGTAGAGCAACATATAAGCTAAGATAATGGAAATTTTCATTTTAAGGTACTGTTAAAGTAACCTGCAGATTGCCCTCTTTGGCATGATTTTTTAACCAAAAATGGGTTCACTTCCAAACTAAGTATGCTGCTAGAATATTCATGTTCTTTTACTGTTAATGAAGCTTATTTCATGCATCTGATTGTCATCTTGGCATGTTTTTTTATGATAGTTATTATAAACATGTTATTAATTAAATTTGCATCTCTAAAGAAGTTATTGAATCCTTAACAGGTACAACATGCCGAGGCATGGAAAGAGGATAAATATAAATGATGGCAACGAGAGCCATGGGGATGAGCAGCCACTACATAATAGTGGCAGTCAAACAGATGAGGGTGAGGGTAGCACGCCGCCCACTGTCAAAAAACATCGTGGGCGGACTAAGATGACGAATGTATGGAGGCTTCAGAATGACGAAAGGATCGAGGTGGAGGCGAACGGTGTCAGGCAACCGGTTGGCGATAACGCCAGCAAATTTTCTTCCTTCATTGGGGTTATAGCAAAGAACCCCCGGATACCTCCTTTGTCTTACGAGAGTTGGCCGAAGGTGCCAACCACGACAAAGGCCACTGCTATTACGACAATTAAGGTATTTCTCATCTAAAATACATAATTGGTCGGCGCAAATATATTATTGAAATATGTATTTTTAGTGATGGGTAATAAATTTTGCAGCAATACTTCTCGTTCGCCGACTCCCTTACGCCTTGGGTTGAAAAGTCACTCTCCAAGAAGTGGAGGGATCACAAGAGTGACTTGAAGGCGAAGTTTTATGACAAAGAGCTTTCAGAGGAGGAGAATGCAATGAATGTGCCAGAAAATGTGGAGCCTTCAGATTGGCAATTTCTTGTGCACTACTGGTGTTCGGCGATCGGTCAGGTATTTACATTAAACACACAAAAATGTAATGAGTATGTGGTTATATGGCTACTGTAATGATTTTTTCTGCTAACTTCATTGTGGCATGTACAGAAAAGGGCGGGGGTGGGAGTTGCTAGTCGGTCAAAGCAGCTAGTGTTGCACACCGCTGGTACACAGAGCTTCGCTCTGGTTCGGGAAGAATTGGTAGGCGCAATAGTATTGAACATTTTTTACTTACAGTTATTTGTTTATAACCATTTCATCTTACTAATATATAGGCAGAAGATTTGGAGGGTCCTACGGAGTTTGGTGACATTGACTTTTTCGATGCCACCCACAAATCGAAGGATGGGACGTATGCGAGCCCTGAGGCAGCACGGATTCTGGTAATTTGTGAACTAATATCTAATGAGTAGTCGAAATCTCATCCGCCTTTAACTTTGATTGTTATGTCCTTTTACAGACTAACGCTCGGAAAAGGTATGATGAAATCTCCTCTACCTCAGATTCTGACCCTACGGCGGCACGCCCAGATTGGCGTACCCGGCAGAGAGTTGCCTTGACCGATGTTAAGGGAAAGGAGAGGCATGGACGTGTCCGTGGTATGGGCCTAGGACCAACCCCCTCGCAGCTATTCGGACGGAGTGAGTCTAGTTCAAGTGCCAATCGGGACGAGGAGATGACTTCCTTAAAGGCACAAGTTGCACTCCTCCAAGAACAAATGGCCAGTTTAATAGGGCAGCAATCCCAAGTCCCACCCCCGGTAAGTATTTAAATTGGTATTTTTAAAGAGATTATGGTCTTGAATGCATGAAAGACACGTGCTAGTGTTTGTAAGTCTGCATTGTGGCTGTCGTCTATAAGTATTTCGTCTATGTTTCTTAAGTGGGCTGTGATTAGAAAGAAAGGGCTGGAGTGGAGATCTGGAAACCCAAATAGAGACATCTCGTTTATTATAATCTATACTTATTGTTGGACCAATCCCCTCTTGCTGTTGTTGCTGATGTCTCTATGTGTCCGTGTGTTGAAGGGAAAGAAGGGATGAGATAGAGATGAGGAAAATGCCGCTATGTTAGCCTGGTGTATCCTCATTCTCTACCATCCCTCTTTCTGGCTTCTATATATGGCTTATATATTAAATTGGTTTCCTTCCACGATGACAGTCCGTAATACTACACTTGATATGAGCCCTGTTCATAGTTGCACCCTATTGCATACTCACAAACAACTAATACGTGTCGTTCATGCATTGTATGACCAACCCCACTTTGGCACATAACATGCTTAGATGACATTGTATGACCTGCTAATAAGGTTTGTTCAGCCGCGTTGTTGTACTGATTTGGAGAATTTTGGTATGCTAGCAGCATACTTAGTTTCATAGTGAACCCATTTTTTGTTACAAAATCATGCCAAAGATGGCATTCTGCAGGTTACTTTAACAGTACCTGAGCTTATATGTTGCTCTACTAATTCTTGAGCCCAACTAAATCTAATTTTCTTAAGTGGGCTGTGATTAGAAAGAAAGGGCTGGAGTGGAGATCTGGAAACCCAAATAGAGACATCTCGTTTATTATAATCTATACTTATTGTTGGACCAATCCCCTCTTACTGTTGTTGCTGATGTCTCTATGTGTCTGTGTGTTGAAGGGAAAGAAGGGATGAGAGAGAGATGAGGAAAATGCCGCTATGTTAGCCTGGTGTATCCTCATTCTCTACCATCCCTCTTTCTGGCTTCTATATATGGCTTATATATTAAATTGGTTTCCTTCCACGATGACAGTCCGTAATACTACACTTGATATGAGCCCTGTTCATAGCTACACTAAATCTAATACCCAATTGTTGTGCATATCCAGAGGATTTTGGCATACGTACCTATAGCATCCTCAGTTCACAGTGAACCCATTTTGTTAAAAAAAACATGCCAAGATGACAATCAGATGCATGAGATAAGCTTCATTAACAGTAAAAGAAGATGAGGATGGCAATCATGCCAAAGATGGCAATCAGGTTACTTTAAAAGTATCTTAAAATGAAAATTTCCATTATCTGAGCATATATGTTTCTTTAACAGTGACTGTGACCAATTGTTCTTAATTGGGCTGTGATTAGAAAGAGACGAGTTGGAGTGGAGATCTGGAAACCCATATAGAGACATCTTGTTCATAATAATTTATTATTATTGTTGTTCTTGTCGATCTTGCTGTTGTTGCTGATGTCTCTATGTGTCCGTGTGTTGAAGGGAAAGAAGGGATGAGAGAGAGATGAGGAAAATGCCGCTATGTTAGCCTGATGTATCCTCATTCTCTACCATTCCTCTTTCTGGCTTCTATATTTGGTTTCCTTCCACGATGACAATTCCATAAAACTACACTTGATATGAGCCCTATTCGTCATTTTCGATTTCCCTCCTCCGCTCTCTCTCTCGCTCTCTTCGGTATCATCTCTTGATTTCCCTTATTTTCCAAACTTAGCATGTTTTTTCAGATAGATGCATCTTGATTTCCTTAACATGAATGGTTTAGTTGGGATGAGGAATTAATAGAAAAATATATGCTTAGATACTGGAAATTTTCATGGTCTTTTACTGTTAATGAAGCTGATTTCATGCATCTGATTGTCTTCTTGGCATGTTTTTTTGATATTAAATGGGTTCACTGTGAACTGAGGATGCTATAGCTACGTATGCCAAAATGGTCCGGATATGCACAACAATTGGGTTTTAGATTTAGTTGGGCTGAAGAATTAGTAGAGCAACATATATGCTCAGATAATGGAAATTTTTATTCCAAGATACTGTTAAAGTAACCTGCAGATTGCCCTCTTTGGCATGATTTTTTTACCAAAAATGGGTTCACTTCCAAAGTAAGTATGCTGCTAGAATTTTCATCTTCTTTTACTGTTAAAGAAGCTTATTCCATGCATCTGATTGTCATCTTGGCATGGTTTTTTGATATTAAATGGGTTCACTGTGAACTGAGGATGCTATAGCTACGTATGCCAAAATCCTCCGGATATGCTGAACAATTGGGTTTTAGATTTAGTTGGGCTAAAGAATTGATAGAGCAACATATAAGCTCAGATAATGGATATTTTCATTTTAAGGTACTGTTAAAGTTACCTGATTGCCATCTTTGGCATGATTTTTTAACCAGAAATGGGATCACTTCCAAACTGAGTATGCTGCTAGCATCCCCATCTTCTTTCACTGTTAATGAAGCTGATTTCATGCATCTGATTGTCTTCTTGGCATGTTTTTTTGATATAAAATGGGTTCACTGTGAACTGAGGATGCTATAGCTACGTATGCCAAAATGGTCCGGATATGCACAACAATTGGGTTTTAGATTTAGTTGGGCTGAAGAATTAGTAGAGCAACATATATATAAGCTTCAGATAATGAAAATTTTCATTTCAAGATACTGTTAAAGTAACCTGCAGATTGCCCTCTTTGGCATGATTTTTTAACCAAAAATGGGTTCACTTCCAAACTAAGTATGCTGCTAGAATTTTCATCTTCTTTTACTGTTAATGAAGCTTATTTCATGCATCTGATTGTCTTCTTGGCATGGTTTTTTGATATTAAATGGGTTCACTGTGAACTGAGGATGCTATAGCTATGTATGCCAAAATGGTCCGAATATGCACAACAATTGGGTTTTAGATTTAGTTGGGCACAAGAATTAGTGGAGCAACATATAAGCTCAGATAATGGAAATTGGGTTTTAAGGTACTGTTAAAGTAACCTGATTGCCCTCTTTAGCATGATTTTTTAACCAAAAAATGGGTTCACTTCCAAACTGTAAATGCTGCTAGAATTTTCATCTTCTTTTACTGTTAAAGAAGCTTATTCCGTGCATCTGATTGTCATCTTGGCATGGTTTTTTAACCAAAATGGGTTCACTGTGAACTGAGGATGCTATAGCTACGTATGCCAAAATCCTCCGGATATGCTGAACAATTGGGTTTTAGATTTAGTTGGGCTAAAGAATTGATAGAGCAACATATAAGCTCAGATAATGGATATTTTCATTTTAAGGTACTGTTAAAGTTACCTGATTGCCATCTTTGGCATGATTTTTTAACCAGAAATGGGATCACTTCCAAACTGAGTATGCTGCTAGCATCCCCATCTTCTTTCACTGTTAATGAAGCCGATTTCATGCATCTGATTGTCTTCTTGGCATGTTTTTTTGATATTAAATGGGTTCACTGTGAACTGAGGATGCTATAGCTACGTATGCCAAAATGGTCCGGATATGCACAACAATTGGGTTTTAGATTTAGTTGGGCACAAGAATTAGTGGAGCAACATATAATTAAGCTCAGTTAATGGAAATTTTCATTTTAAGGTACTGTTAAAGTAACCTGCAGATTGCCATCTTTGGCATGATTTTTCAACCAGAAATGGGATCACTACCAAACTGAGTATGCTGCTAGCATCCCCATCTTCTTTCACTGTTAATGAAGCTCATTTCATGCATCTGATTGTCTTCTTGGCATGTTTTTTTGATATTAAATGGGTTTACTGTGAACTGAGGCATCTTTGGAAATTTTCATTTCAAGATACTGTTAAAGTAACCTGTTTGCCATCTTTGGCATGATTTTTTAACCAAAAATGGGTTCACTTCCAAACTGAGTTTTCTGCTAGCATCCCCATCTTCTTTTACTGCTACTGAAGCTTATTTAATTAAGATCCAGGATGGCAAATTTTGATTGGGCTGTGATTGGATTGTTCAGTGGCTGTTGTCTATGTTCTTAGTTGGGCTGTGATTAGAACGAGAGGGCTCGAGTGGAGATCTGAAAACCCATATAGAGACATCTTGTTCATAATGATTTATTATTATTATTGTTCTTGTCGCTCTTGCTGTTGTTGCTGATGTCTCTTTGTGTTCGTGTGCTGAAGGAAAACAAGGGATGAGAGAGAGATGAGGAAAATGCCGCTATGTTAGCCTGGTGTATCCAAAGTCTCTACCTTTCTTCTTTCTGTTTCCATTTCTGGCTTCTATATTTGGTTTCCTTCCACGATGACAGTTCCCTAAAAATACACTTGATATGAGCCCTATCTTATTTTTCTTATTTTTTCTTATATTTGGTTTCCGTCCACGATGACAGTTTCATGGATTGTCTGAACAATCCATGAAAGACATGCTTCTTTTACTGAATTTTCATTTGTTTTACTGTTTTAGGTAGTGGATATTCCCAATCAAAGGAGAATATAGAGTTTTCAAGTTAGATACTGAATTTTCATTTGTTTTGTTATTTTAGATATATTTAAAAAACAAAATTAAGTACCGGATTTTTAGCATTGCAATGTAATTATTTTACCTCTCTATATATCATCAACAATTTCATTTGCAATTGGCACTTTGATCTTATAATTTAAGATACAGTTAGATTTTTTTGCAAGTTCAAAAAATATGTATATTCTGTATTGTGGTCTACTGTTGAATTAAACTATTGTTTTTTTTTTCACAGAGCGGTCGCCCAGATGAAGAAAATTCTGATGATCAGAACTGAAGCTCCCCGAGGGTATAAATCCGTGGTCCTCCTTGCTGTTCTTGTGTCCTTGCTGTATGATTGTTCTTATGTCCTCCTTGCTGTTATGTCAGACTATTTTTTTTGGATGAGAGTTATGTCAGACTGTTAATTTGGGATATTTGTCAGACCTGAGATATTTGGGATGTTCGTCGGTATATTAATTTGTTAATTATGACTGTTAATTTTGCGGTGAATTTGGTTGTGATTATGACACTGTTAATTAGTTTGTTGAGATATTTGGGATATGACACGTGTTAAACTTTATTATTCTTGTGTTTGGTTGTGATTTGCGCATTAATATGCAACGAAATTGGTTGAACCAGTTGTGAATTAGTTTACAGGTTTTGTAAAAGAAACTGTGAATTGAAATCGAACGGAAAACCGGAGAAAGGAATACAAGCGGGCATAGCTAGACCGGCGTTTTATAAAACGCCGGTCTATCTATTGAATTAGTTGCAGTGTGCGATATACCGGCGTCCACACAAACGCCGGTGTATGCGGCTAGACGCCGGTGCATGCCGTCAGCTGTAACGGCAAAAAGAAACACCGGCATTTTATAAAACGCCGGTGTAGTTGGGTTCACCGGCGTTTTTGATCACGCCGGTGCTTGTAAGTAGGGAAAAGCGGACACTCATAACCGCACATATACCGGCGATCACAGACCGCCGGTATACGTTCAATATACACCGGCGTTTCTATAAACGCCGGTGAATTGATGAACACCGGCGGTTTATAGCCGCCGGTGAATGTATATTGGGGCAAAAGAACGGCACTCAGTGGCCCCTATACACCGGCGTTTTCTGGCCTCCGGTGTAGGTATCACATTTACCGGCGTCCACTAAAATTGCCGGTGTAGACCCCTTCCTTTCCGCGACGCTCGCTTCGGCGGAATTTGGACCAGCGCTATTATAAACGCCGGTGAAAGTTTCATCGGCGTAAAAAAATGCCGGTAAAGAAGTAAAAAAATGCCGGGAAATCCTGTTTCTTTTGTAGTGAATGCATATTTTTGATTTAATTTTTATATTATATTACTATTGATTTATTTATTCAATTTTTAACCTAAATCCTAATTTTTATTCCCTATTGGATTTAAACCCGAAACCCATTAACCCAAACCCAAATTTCCCTCCTACCTGCCTATTGACCAGATCAACATATCCCTCACATTCCCCCTCAAAGCTCTCTCACACTCTCCCACTAATCCTAACTACCCCCATTAAATCCCCTGATATCCTCTCTCTCTCCCTCTTCTTAATCTCAAAACTCCAACCTCTTCATCTTCTTTTCTATACAAACCCCAACCCCTCACCTTCTTCAGTGTACATCCCTCCAAACCCCATCTTCCCCTTCCTCTGACCTCACCTCGACCCTCAGATCGACCCCTCGTCTTCCCCGCCACCTCATCACCAACCACAACCATCCTCGACCACCCACCAGTCGCCGCTCCTCACCATCGTCGTCACCATCATCCTCACTGTCCCTCCATGCCAGTGACCACTCGACCCCCCTTCGCACTCCATCTCACGAGCCGCTACCTGCGCCACCAATGACAACAACCCTCACCCTCTTCGACTTTGCCTGTCCTTGTCACCCTCTCCCTCCTCTGTTCGACCAACCACAGCACCTCCGGGCTCTCATCCCCCTCGTCGACCACCAGTGCACCACCACTGTCGACTGCCACCGTCGACAACCCTTCTCTCGTCACCGTAGTCACAGCCCCGACCACCCAAGCCCCTCCGTTGCTCTCGTGCCGCTCGCTACTGTTGCTGTGTTGATGTCCGTGCTTTGCACGTGCTTACGGTGCACGTACTTCGCATGTGTTACCGTCGGGACGCTCTTCCCGTTATTCTCAATATTATCAGAATCATCATCATCATATTAAGGCAAATATTCTCTTGTACATCTTTTTGTTCCCGTACAAGCTTTGTTTTGAATCCCATAAGTAGACCTTTTATTAATCCGCCGTGAGATAATCTCGTTTTCACCTCTTTCACATGTTGATTACCCGTTAATATCTATTATCCCACTAGATTATTATTGATCTCGTAACTCGTAATTCTATCATGAATACTCCTTGACATCACATTCATTACACGAACACAAGAATTGGAAATATATATTCGAATGTTTATAAAAAGGTGATCAAATAATTTGATGAACTGAATGCTTCAATTGCATATGATTTTCGGAAACTAACTACCATGAAATGCCTCGTAATTGTAGAAATATCATCCCAATAATCAAGTAGAATTTATGTAAATTAATTGCCAGGGAATTGTATACTTGAATATTTAAATAGTCGACAATTAACATGAATATTCTTGCTGGCATGCTGCCTATTTGATATTGCATTGAAGTTTTGAATCACTTACTGTGTGAATTTGAGAAAACCTTGTGAATAGATTTTGTAGCCCCATGAGCCTACTTTCTAAGACTTTTGATGGATCTGGAATCTGATCTGTAATTTGTAAGATATCACACATTTAATATTGTTGGGTCGCAAATTTTTAGATTTCTGATTACAAGAATATTAGCATGAATTATTGATTAAAATAGATGCTAATAGTAAAATTTAGACTTTATATTAATCTGGATATGGCTTGACATGATTAAGAGTCATCCTAAATTTTTGTAGAATTATTTGATAATTTTTTTGACTAAATATATTATGCAAACATGATTCTAAATTGCTGCCTGCATGCTAGTTCAGTAAAGAACCTCATTTTTTACCTGATTTTACTTGTCATTGATTAAAATTTATTGAATGAGAATTATAGCATAAATGTTACGGGATTGGCATAAAGCATTAAAATTTATTGAATGGAATCCAGATCATCTGACGATTTTGCAATCTGACCTACAGATTGCAATATATTCACATTTCATACTGTGACGTCTGAATTTCAGATTGCAATCTAAAATATACATTGTCCTGCTTAATTAACTGAAATAGTAGGTTAATTTAAGTATTAAAATCTGAGATTAATTGTATTGATATTTAACAATGTTAGGAGTTTAAATATGATTTTTATGATATTTTTTTAAATGATTTTACAAGCTACTTTTGTTTATAAGTATTTAACTCTTATATGCTGCCTGAACATGTAATCAGTAAAGAACGAGATTATTAGCATAGTTTATGTATTTTTAATACATCGTGTGTATTTGTGCTGGAACCGGCAAGGAGTGTAATTTTTAGAATCCTCGACGGAACCAGATTTACTTTTTTGTGGCAGCGGAAAAGTTGATCTTTGTGTAGTAACATCTGACTACCCAGACTTATGACTTGTATTTGTTCATGCATGAATATGTTATTTCTTGCACTTATCACTTGAAACACATCGCATAACCCTTGATATCTTCCTGATCATGTCCCGACACTGTCCTCGTTGTGGCACCATGTTTAATTACTATAAAAGAATCACAAGCGGGGGTATTGGGAGAAAGACCTAGTAGTGGAATATATAGGAAATTGTACTCGGCAGGGGGTCCGTATTTTCCATGATGATGATGTATGATTACAAGTTGGATGGAACTAAGTGCCCCGTAGAACTAAGTGCCACGTCATTAGTGACGGGGGCCACCTCTAGACTCCATTACATGAACACACGATTACAAGTTGGATAAAAATAAGTGCCACATCATGAGTGATGGGGGCCACCTCTAGCCTCTATGGGGGCCACCTCTAGACTCCATTACATGAGTACATGATACCTATTACATAATTCCCGAGTACTTGACCCTGTATAATTTGCCACTAGAGTCTAAACGTAACATGCTTCTATGCACCCGACCTGTGGTATGGGACGCAGGATCGCGTGCATTAGCTAGGATGGATTAAATGAATAGACTTAAGTTTGACATTGAGCACTTGCATATTCCTGTTATATGTTACATGTCCCGTTACAAGTATATGATTCCTGTTTACATGTTATATGCTCAATACCAGTTTTCATGATTCCTGTTTATAAGTTGAATTTGCATGATCCTCATTTACATGTTGTATCTTCATATTGCATGACTCGTTTCTATATACTTGATTCTTTTGTTATATTCCTACCCCTGCCCATTTTCTTGTACTACTTGCGGCCTGTTACTTGCTCTAACAGGTGTTCTCTTTCCCAAACTCGAGTTGATAAATATACAAAAGTGGAAGAGGAAATGCCAGAAGGAATTAGTGACCTAGTGTTCTAAAGATGCAGATGGATCCCACTCTGCTCTACTGGTTTATGTTTTTACTTTCAGTTATATTTGTTTGTTGCAAAACTCTGTATTCTAGGCATGTTGTCCCGCATTTATTTATTTTTTGATGTTGGTTATGTATGGATTACTGCATGATTTATTTTATGTTATCCATATTTATGTGATTATAATTTGTCTGCGTGGTTGTATTCATTTTCATATTGTTGATCTGATTATAATAACTTATGGATGAAGTGAATATATCATTCTCTAGGCCTTAGTTGCATGCCCGTATTTTTGTATTCTGGAAAGCGGGGCATGACAAGTAGTGGTGCTCGGTAGCGGCGCATGGGACGATGTTGGGATCTCACCCCCTTTCTGGAGAAAAAGTAGTAGTAATGGTTCGAGATGGCCTTGGACAGACGGGATGGATGTCAGAAACTGGAATGATGTTGAGATCTCCCCTTTTCAAACTCACGATGAATTAATTAGTGTGAATTTTTATTTGAGATCTAGATGCAGAAGTTGGAAAGCATTGACGGGAGGTGGGATGAGGGAGACGGGGAACTAGGATGATGTTGATATCTCCCCCTCTCAAACTCACGATCGATCAACTAGTGTGAGATTGCTAACGAAGTATCGAAATCTCTTGGGATCGGGACGGTGACTATAGAAGTTGAAGAACCTTTTTTTTAATCTGAGGTTGGATATAGGATAGGGCTTCAGATTTGGGTATTGGGTTTTCGGGTATTTGGAATTGGGTTCGGGTATTTATTGGAAGTGGGTAGAGTTTGGGTTTGGAGTGGGTCGGGTATGCAGTGGATCTGAAGTGGGTAATTTAGGTCGGGTTTGAAGTGGGATTTGGGTCGGGTTTGAAGTGGAATAGGAATATAGGGTTATGGTTAGGGTTTTGAGGCATTTTTTTTTTTTGGTTTTTTTTAAAGGCATAAACGGGTTAGAGGGTTTGGGTTTGGGTTTCAGGTCGGGTAGGTATAATGGTTGTAAGGGATTAAGGTTTTGAAGAGTTGACAGCTAAGGATTTGGAAGAGGAGAAAAGTGGACAGCTTGGGTTTTCTTTTAGGAGTTGGGTCTCGTTGTTGCAATGGTGGCATTGTCGGAGTTGCAATGGTGGGTGTTGCCGGAGTTGGTTGCGGGTGATGAGTAGAGTCGGTGGTGGATGTTGCCGGAGTTGGTCAGGTTGATGTTTGGAGAAGATGAAGTAGGAGTATGGCGGCTGTTTTGATTAGTGCGGGAGATTAAGGTTTTGGGATTTGATCAGGAGAGGAAGAGGGGTGTCGGAGGTTGAGTGATTCTGATGAAGGCGAGAATCACTCCACCTCGATGATGAGGAGAAAATTAGTATAGGCCTTATTGGAGGGTAGACTCTAATACCAAGTTAGATTTAGGGATAGGAAAGAATAGTATATTGAATTCTTTGATTGATTATAACTGAGTACAATATGTCTCATATATATAGGAGAGAAGGAAAGATTAAACTGATAAATTATTCGATATGGGACTAAACTAATATCTCTCATCTAACAATATATATTTTTACAGCTTTTTATGTGCTAACAAGACCTCTTATACATTACTAAGAAAAACAAGTTATCTAATTTGTAAATGATGGGTCCAAAATTAATTGGGATGTTGAAAAATCCAAGTGGACCATGAACCGCTATTGGAAAATGAGCTTGTATTGATGAATTGCAAAAACACTAACGTATGCACAGTTGGGCATAAAAGGGAGACTAAATTACAAGAAACTATCCTAAACTTTCACGTTTTTTTTAAACCGACTACCATAACAATGCTTTATTATGTGTAACCTTCCGTAGAAGGATATTTTCATCCATTTAGACATGCTTCGTGCAGCATCTCTAAATAGATGAAAATATCCTTCTGTTATGTTTCTCCCCATTTTTTCACTTTTCCTTATATTTCTCACTCATTTTCACCCCTTTTCATCGTCTTCCACCTCCAAATCCTAATTTCCCCCCAAATTTTCATCTTCTCATCTTCTTCTTTGATATTACCCCTTGTTTCTCACATGTCCGCTTCTTCTTCTTCTTTTTCTTCTTCGACGTCTTATCATCCCTCATTTTCTTTACTAAACCCAATGTAAGAGGGACCCTAACTCTGTCAAGATTTGGATTCCTGGAAGTTTTCGATCTCGACATTAATGGCGATTTCAAGAACTAGGGTTTAGAACAAGAAATTTTGGGGAAGCATTTGGTTGATTTTATTCATGTTCTAATCTCAATTATAGCTCAGCCTTTATAGATGGATTGTGTTAGTTAGCCACTACGTGACAACGAATACAAAGGCACGTGCATCGCACACTAAATCCTACCCACCACATATCCATTCAAATGAAAAAGTGCACAACGCATGCTAAACACAAATACAAACACTAAACTGATAAAACACCAACAGGGCCGGCCCCCACCTTGAGGCCGGTGAGATGGCCGCCTCAGGCTTCCGATTTTTTTGCAATTTTAAGGAGTCCCAAATTTGTATTTTTCTTGTAAATATAAGCACGTATTTTACACGTAAAAAATATATTGTAACTAGGGGCCCCAAAAATAATTATTTGGGCATTTTGCCTTCGGCTGTCGGGAACTCAGGGTCGGCCCTGAACACCAACAACAGCAATTACTTCCAATAAGCTTCACTCCGGCGTCTCTGACAAACTCTAAATCTTTAAAATCTTGAATCAATTAAGGCTTTGGGTGAGAGGGTTGAGTTAGGAATGTGATTGAGAGGATAATTAAGGATTGGAAAGAGCAAATTTGCAATTTTGGAGAAGTGGCATATTATGTGTTTGAGAAAATGTCAAAGAGAAAAAAAAGAAGAGAAGATTGTCAAAAAAAAAAAAATAATTAATTGATTTTGAATTTGATATTGATGAAGACATTGTACTTTCAAAGTATATAAGGAATATGAGATCAGAAATGTGATGGATGTGAGGGTAGGGATTGGTAGGGATGCAAATTTGTTCTTTAATCATTTTGTAATTTTGGTCTAGGTAACTTCATTGAATTCATATATGATAGATTGTAAAAAACTTGCATTCTCCTTGTGAAGAATCTCGATCTAGTTAATGTTATTTAAGGTTATTAATTTGTAAGTACCAAATTGAGTTTTTTTACATGACATTTGATGATAATATGATGAGATGTCTACAATGTATGGTTTTGATGATGTATTTTATTTTTATAATATACTCAAAAATATATAGTGATTGAATGTAAGCAGATATTAAGTACAACAGCTACACATCTAGTATATATAGATCTAGATGTAAAGTACCTCCTCAAACTTGCTTGTCATTCTAGTAAACTGCCTTACACTTTTACTTATATTCAGAAAAACAACTTAGACTTTTAAGATATATTTAGAAAACTAAGCTATAGTCATGTATCTGTCGTAAATAAATATCATATTCTTTAAAAAATTAAATAGTAAACACCCTCAGTGTACATGCTAGTTTAACATTCTCAATACATAACAAATTTCTTTTCACGGATGAATAAGTTAAGAAAAAAGATAATCAACATACACAAAACATGAGAAGTAATAGTATTTGATAAACAATTATTTTGTAAACCAATCAATCCCTTTGGTTAGTTCACATACAAGAAATATAACTAAATAACATCTCATATTATTCCGTAACTAAATACAAAAAATATAATTAAATTATTTCGTAAACCAATCAGTCTTGTGCCAAGTTGAACTAATACTTAGGTTCTAACAACATATATTACACAAACACTTACAATAGTGTTCCATAATATAAAGTATTAGGCTCTTAGAAAAGAATAACTAGCTATTACAAAAGCAGTGTATTGCTCATCCCCATCTTTGTCCCGTCAATGTTTTGTCAGAAGATCTACCCCAAAACTCGTAGTACTTGTTGGATAATGGCTCGATTCTGGTTCAGTTTGTTTATATCCATCGTATCTGCAGCACATCAGTTGACTGACTATGGGAACCAGTCGACTGTCCAGAGAAGTTTCAAAGGCTAAGGATACAGCAGCAGCAGTCGACTGAAGATGTGTCTCAGTCGACTGTCCAGAACTAAAGACCAAGAAGACCAGTCGACTGTCGGCGGGTTTGTAAACCAGATTAGGCCCATTTTGAAAGGCCCAGTAGTTTTCCTATAAATACACCAGTTAGGGTTTTGTAAAAAGAGAGACCTCTAATTCGGATTTTGCAGCCGTCATCTCTTGTAAAGGGTTTGTTTCACCCATTGGTGATTATTTGAAGAAGAAACCCCAACCGCCCCGTGGATGTAGGCACTTGTTTGCCGAACCACATTAAATCTATGTGTCCTTGTGTTTGCTTGTGTTTGTTTTCTGTTTTCTCTCGCTATTTCTCTCTTTGATTGGTGGTCCATTCGTATTCCGCACAACAAGTGGTATCAGAGCTTTCGGTTCGCCTAGAGGGAGATGGCGAGTGATGCGGAAGCAACCAAGGATGTTGTGGGATCGAGTTCGTCCAGAACAACGATTCACAACGCAAAATTTGAAGTTGAAAAATTTGATGGAACAAACAATTTCGGGATGTGGCAGTGTGAGGTGTTGGATGTTCTGGTTCAACAAGAACAAGATGTTGCTTTGGAGGCAGAAAAACCAAAGAATATGTCCGATGTAGATTGGAAGAAGTTGAATCGAGTTGCGTGTGGGACTATTCGGCTCTTTATCGCGAAGGCTCAGAAGTATGATTTGATGAGGGATACCATTGCTGCGGTGTTGTGGAAGAAACTCGAAGACAAATACATGAGGAAAAGTTTGGAGAATCGGCTGTATTTGAAGAAGAGACTTTTTCGCTTCACCTATACTGAAGGTATGTCTATGAACGCTCATGTTGAATCATTTAATAAATTATTGGCTGATTTGTTAAATTTGGATGAACAAATTAAAGATGAAGATAAAGCCCTAATTCTGTTGAATTCATTACCTGAAAGTTATGATCATTTAGCAACTACTTTAATATATGAAAAAGACACTGTTAAATATGAAGATGTTGCAAATGCTCTGTTGAATAATGAAACTAGGAGAAGGGATAAAATGGTTGATAGAGAAACTTCTGAGGTATTGATTGTAAGGGGCAGAACTGAGACCAGATCTGAGACCAAATCTGGGAATAAAGGAAACAAATCTCGTTCCAAATCGAGAGGAGTTTCAAAGGACAGAAAGATACCAGCCAGAGATGAATGTGCTTTCTGTCATGAAAGGGGGCATTGGAAAAAGGATTGTCCTAAGCTACGAAATAAGGAAAATTCGACTGCAAATGTGATTGTTGATAATGTAGATAGTGACGATGATTTTTCTTATGCACTTGCTACTAGTCCCTCACTTTATCAAGAAGTATGGTTTCTTGATACAGCAGCCTCCTATCATATGTCTTGGAAAAAGGAGTGGTTTACTTCTTTGGAGTATATGGATGGTGGGGTAGTTTTGATGGGAAATGATGTGCCTTGTAAGAAGGTAGGAATCGGGAAGATTGAATTGCTAATGCACGATGGTCTTATTAGGGAGCTTTCAGATGTATGGTATGTTCCAGATTTGAAAAAGAATTTGATTTTACTTGGTGTTTTGGAGGCCAGTGGAATGAAATTTGCTAGTGAAGGTGGCATTCTGAAGGTGACTAACGGAGCACTTGTGGTGATGAAAGGGCAAAGGAAAAGGAACTTGTTTTTCTTGCAGGGAAAAACATATTTGGGTCAGGCTGCCAATGTAACTGAAAGGCCTAAACAGGTTGTTCCCGACTCTACTAGGTTGTGGCATATGCGACTCGGGCATGCAGGAGAAAAGGCCTTGCAGGGGCTTGTGAAGCAAGGGTTGCTTAAAGATGCTAAAGGGTGCAAGTTGGAATTTTGTGAACATTGTGTTTTGGGTAAGCAAACTAGGGTGAAATTTGGTACAGCTGTACATCAGACAAAGGGTATCCTTGATTATGTGCACACAGATGTTTGGGGCCCTACTCAGACACCTTCTATGAGTGGTAGACACTGGTTTGTTACATTTGTTGATGACTACTCCAGACGAGTTTGGGTATATACCATGAAATACAAAGATGAAGTTTTGACATTGTTCACAAGTTGGAAGAAGAAAGTTGAAAACCAGACTGGAAGGAAGATTAAGGTTCTGAGATCAGATAATGGAGGGGAATACAAGAACGATCCGTTTCTGAAATTGTGTGAAGATGAAGAGATCCAGAGGCACTTCACAGTTAGGAAGACTCCACAACAAAATGGGGTTGCAGAAAGGATGAACAGAACCTTACTTGAGAAGGTGAGATGTATGCTAGCGCAGTCTGGATTGAAGAAGACATTTTGGGCAGAAGCTGTTATATATGCAAGCCACATTGTCAACCGTTTACCATCAGCAGCACTTGAAGGCAAAACACCTATTGAGGTATGGAGTGGTAAACCTGTATCTGATTATAGTTTTTTGCATATATTTGGTTGTCCTGCTTATTTTCATGTAACTGAAACTAAACTTGATGCAAGAGCCAAAAAGGTTATATTTGTTGGTTTCAGTACTGGTGTCAAAGGTTACAGGTTGTGGTGTCCAGAACAGAAAAAGTCAGTAATCAGCAGGGATGTTACCTTTGATGAGACCAGCATGATCAGCTCAGGACAGTCGACTGGTCCTCATATACAGTCGACTGGTGATCCTGATCAAGAGAAGCAGAAGATTATCTCGAGACAGTCGACTGGTAGATGCTCTCAGTCGACTGGTGCGAGAGTTCTCCAACAGGTGGAGTTAGAAAAATGTTCAGTTGGAAATTCTACTCCTGCTCAAAATGAAGATGATGTGGTTGATACTGAGGATGAGGAAGAAGTTCCTATCCAAGACCCTCCCCAGCAGGAAGAATCAATTGCAGCAAGAAGGCAAAGAAGAGATATCAAACGACCATCTCGCTTTACAGAAACAGTTGCATTTGCTCTTTCCATTGTTGATGATGAAGTTCCCTCCAACTTCAAAGAAGCTACTAGAAGTTCTGAAAATGCAGATTGGAAAGTTGCTATGGATGAAGAGATGAACTCTCTTCATAAGAACAAGACTTGGGATCTAGTGCAATTGCCAAAGGGGAAGAAAGCTATCGGTTGCAAGTGGGTGTATACGAAGAAAGAAGGTCCAAAAGGCAGTGTTCGGTTCAAGGCTAGACTAGTTGCAAAGGGGTATGCTCAAAAGGAAGGAATTGACTATAATGAAGTGTTCTCTCCGGTTGTGAAGCATCCTTCTATTCGGATTTTGTTGGCATTGGTAGCACAGTTTGATCTTGAATTGACACAGATGGATGTGAAGACTGCATTCTTACATGGGGACCTAGATGAAGAAATTTATATGTTGCAGCCAGATGGGTTTAAGATTGCTGGGAAGGAAAGTTATGTTTGCAGGTTGAAGAAGTCTCTCTATGGGTTGAAGCAATCTCCAAGGCAGTGGTATTTGAGGTTTGATCAGTTTATGAAAGTGCAGGGATATTCCAGAAGTGAGTATGATCATTGTGTCTATTTCAGAAAATTGCAGGATAACTCTTTCATATATCTGTTATTATATGTGGATGACATGTTGATTGCCTCTAAAAATGCTAAGGAGATTCAAAATTTGAAGAATCAACTGAGTTCTGAATTCGAGATGAAGGATCTTGGTGAAGCCAAGAAAATACTTGGGATGGAGATAGCTAGAGACAGAGCAAAGGGCATAGTGAGTTTGACACAGAAGCAAAATCTTTTGAAGGTGCTGAAACGGTTTGGTATAGATGAGAAAACTAAACCAGTCAGGACACCCTTAGCCACTCATTTCAGAATTAGTGCTTCTCAGTCTCCAAGTACAGATGAAGAGAGACAGTATATGGCTAATGTACCTTACACTAGTGTGGTTGGCAGTTTGATGTATGCCATGGTTTGTACTCGACCAGACATCTCTCAGGCGGTGAGTATGGTTAGTCGATATATGTATGATCCAGGCAGAGAGCATTGGCAAGCAGCTAAATGGATTTTGAGGTACATAAGTGGCACCACAGATGTGGGTTTGAAGTTTGAAAGGGATGACAATATTAGCAGGTTATTGGTGGGTCATGTTGATTCTGACTATGCAGGTGATCTAGATAAGAGGCGGTCTACTACAGGCTATTTGTTTACTATGGCTAGAGCACCTATAAGTTGGAGGTCCAATTTGCAGTCCACTGTAGCGTTGTCTACTACTGAGGCTGAATACATGGCAGTTGCTGAGGCCATGAAGGAAGCTATTTGGATTCATGGACTTTTGAAGAGCTTGGGAATTCATCGGGAGAAGGTGGAGGTACACTGTGACAGTCAGAGTGCTATTCATTTAGCGAAGAACCAAGTTCATCATTCGAGGACCAAACATATTGATGTCCGTTATCACTTTGTGCGTGATTTGATAAAGGATGGTGATATTCTTCTGGTGAAGATTGGGACAGCTGATAATCCTGCTGATATGTTGACCAAAATTGTTGGGGCAGCCAAGTTCAAGCATTGCATGAACCTGGCTAATATTTTGCATGCTTGATGATTTGGCATGGGCGGTTGGAATGGTGCTTCGCTATTTGTTTGGTTAGTATGTGATATCATACTAAGGTGGAGTTTGTTTTTGTTATAATTGGTGATGAGCATTTGTTTGGAGTATTTTTGGAGATTGCTTGGGCTACTTGGAAGATCTCGCCAAGGTGGAGATTGTTGGATACTTGGAAGATCTCGCCAAGGTGGAGATTGTTGGATAATGGCTCGATTCTGGTTCAGTTTGTTTATATCCATCGTATCTGCATCACATCAGTCGACTGACTATGGGAACCAGTCGACTGTCCAGAGAAGTTTCAAAGGCTAAGGATACAGCAGCAGCAGTCGACTGAAGATGTGTCTCAGTCGACTGTCCAGAACTAAAGACCAGTCGACTGGTAAGAAGACCAGTCGACTGTCGGCGGGTTTGTAAACCAGATTAGGCCCATTTTGAAAGGCCCAGTAGTTTCCCTATAAATACACCAGTTAGGGTTTTGTAAAAAGAGAGACCTCTAATTCGGATTTTGCAGCCGTCATCTCTTGTAAAGGGTTTGTTTCACCCATTGGTGATTATTTGAAGAAGAAACCCCAACCGCCCCGTGGATGTAGGCACTTGTTTGCCGAACCACATTGAATCTGTGTGTCCTTGTGTTTGCTTGTGTTTGTTTTCTATTTTCTCTCGCTATTTCTCTCTTTGATTGGTGGTCCATTCGTATTCCGCACAACAGTACTAATAGCGAAAATACACCACAAACAATAGAAACTCTCAAGACTTGGATGAACCAAGAATAAGTCACCACAATATGCAAGATCTCACAAGAACACAATCAATATATCGAGATAACCAATACTTCTTATTCCCCAAGAAATACAAAAATTACAAAGGAGATTACAATTCTCAATCTCTCTCTCTCTCACCTTTGAAACACTCGGCACAATCCTCTCTTGAAGTTGAATAATGATCAGATCTACTCAGATTTTTATTAAACCGTAGAGTTTACGGCCATATATATAGCCCCCAAGTAAATCCTAAAGAATAAACACAAATCTGGCAATTGTGCCTTTAAACTCGTAAGTCCAAAAACAATCAGCCGCCGATGTCAGTTGACCACACCCCCAAGGTCGGTCGACCACAATGTGTCGAATCAAACCCAAGGGTTGACCGGTCGACTGCACCCCCAAGGCCGGTCGATCGTCCCCTCCTCTGCTGGACCTGTACACTCGAAGAACTCTCAGCAGCTAGGGTCGGTCGACCGCACCCCCAGGTCGGTCGACCGCAATCCTCCAGACTGCATTCTTCTACTTGTTGTTTGTCTTCTCTTGCTTCTTTGTCTCATCTTCTTCTTCTCCAACTTCAAGTACTCAGTGCCTACGTGTATTTGAGACCACAATTTCTATCATGATTTTCTCTTCATCCTCGTTATAACCCTTCTATAATGCACAACAAACATAATTCTTGGGAAATTTAAACATGGTAAGTATACAATCAATAAGAATGAGCTACCACCACTCATCACCGAGACTCTGATTACTACCACCACCACCACCACCACCACCATTTTCAGTACCACCAACAATAGGGAAGAGAGGTTACACTTACAGTAAATTTTTTTTTCCTTTCCAAACACATAACATGCTACTTATCCAAAAATACAAATTCTCTATTTTCCATCCTTAATCATCATCTCAATCAACCATTTCAAAGCTAACCTCTCTTTCCCAAAGCCCTTTCCAACTTCATTGCCTCATCGACCATTGTCTCCTACACCAACCCATTTACCAAATTTCTCCACAACAATCCTCCTTGCCTCCTTCACCAAACTCCTCTACACCCGGCACACGGAGCCCTTTTAAAATGGTTTAGAGACAACAATGGTGAAGACAAGACGAGATGAGGAGGGAGGAGAAGAAGAGGAGGTGGGAGGAGCGGTGGCGGTGGAGATGAGGGAGAAAGCGGGGGTGAGGGAAAGAAGGAGATGTGGTGGGTAAAGAAGAATTTTTTCCATTGCGAAGCCACTTTTTGAAACTATTATACTTTTTGAAACTATTTTCCAGACTAAGACACCTTCCCAACTATTTTGAGAGAGCTAGTCAATGTCATGTCAATTGTAGTCGTAGTTGGAAACTGTGGCTATAGCTCTTTTGAAGTTGCAGTTCACAACTTTGGCTTGAATGAAAAACCGAGAATATTTGAGATGCAAAGAGCAAAGTGATGCAGACTTTTTTTTTTAAAAAAAAATCAAAGTTTTTAAAAGAATCCTATTCTTCCCTCTCTAACTTACTCCATCTCCATTTATCTCTATTTATTAATACGAACATCCCATGAGCAAATCAAAATTTTCAAAGTTTTTATTTAATTTTTTTTGGAATTACGTGTATCACCCGTTTAACCCCAATTTTTTCAAATAAAACATCACTTTCACATTAAACAAATTCGGGCACCAGATGTACAACTCCAACTCCATTTATTAACAAGTGCATCACGCATGTAAATCAAAAAAAATTCTTCAACATCCTTTAAAACTTAAGAGTATCGCCCGTTTAACTCCAACTTTTTTTGTTAAATTAAGACATTCATTGCGCATGCTAATTACTACTGACTTACGTATATCACACGTTTAACTCCAAGCCTTTATTAGAACGTGCATCGCACGTGAAACTTACTAGTATATATATATATATATATATATATATATATATATATATATATATATATATATATATATATATATATATATATGAGCCTTCTTCCGTTGCAAACGGATCTGTGTGCACAGATCCGTGCGAACTTTGATCTGGACCGTTGGATCTTTGATCGTACGGTCCATATATTTTTTTATAAAAATTTGCCTTAACCCGTCCTTCCCAACGACGGGTTAAGGCTAAATTTTATTTTAAAAAAAGTAGCCTTAACCCGTCCTTCCCAAGAACGGGTTAAGGCAATCTAAATTCATTTAGAGGTGCATTCAGACCGTCTTCTTCGACGATTCTCTCTCTCGCTCTTTCTTCTTTCTTAGACGAACCGAATACGAAAAAATCCCTAATCCTTCATCTAAACCCAAATTAGCCCACTTCCGTCCGCTCTCCCTCCACTCTACTCCAAAGTTTCAAACCCTACTATCTCATCCCCTCTTCGAAACGAAATCGAAACTCTAGTTCTCCCCCAATTCGATTCTTTGGCTTTATTTGGACCTATTTTGTAAGGTATAGATTATTTCTTTACCTCAGTTGATGCTGCTTGTTTTTGGTCGCAGTGTGGGTGCACCAGGTGTGAGTTCGGATTCAATTTGTAATGAGGAAAGAGTGCGGTACCGGACGGTGAGCGAGAGGCTTGCTTCGGCGCTTGAGGATTTGCTCGGATGGCCTCGTCTCGAGTACCTGCAGACGGTCCTGAAACACCGGGGTTTATCCCGGTAGTGGACCCTCCGACGATCTAGTCAGTCTCTGTGAGAGAGTAGCAGTAACTAGGGAAATTTAGGTGGCAAAGATTGATTACCTGAAAAGGTGGGTGAGGGTCTGGTATTTATAGGGAATCCCAACCGGGTTTGGATCCGCTTGGGGGCCGGGTCTGAACCCGAAAGCCCATGGGCCTGACGTGGCAGGAGGCCCAGGGGGTTTAGGGCAGACGTGGCAGTGCCAAGAGTGGTATAGGGCTGACGTGGCAAAGCCCTAGGTGGTATTTGGAGCTGACATGGCTGATCATGGGGCTCCGGTGCCTCTGGGAAAATCGGATGGCCGTGGGGCTGTCGCGGATCGGAGGCTGAGGGCCATCGAGGCTCGTCGAATACGAGGAGACCAGTTCTGTGGGGGTGAACTTATGGCTCGGCACCGACCCTGTAGTGGTCCGAAGCCGAGCCGGATTGTTATTTTTTTTATTTTTGAGCGAGAGACGTCCTGGGCCTTGGCTGGGCCCCAGGCCATTTTTATCCTACCACACAAGCCCCCCACTCCTGCGGGGATGCGGGAGTTTAGCCGTGGAGGAGTGTTCATGGTCGTGGAAATGGGATGGCGAATCGTTGGGCCTTCGTGAGGAGGCTACCCTGGTGCTAGACCGGACCTCGAGCTGGCGAGGGATTATGGGTCGGCAAGGGTGAGGGCGAGCCGTTGAGTCTTCCTGAGAAGACTACCCTGGTGCTAAACCGAACCTCGAGCTGGCGAGGGATTACGGGTCGGCAAGGGTGATGGCGAACCGTTGAGCCTTCCTGAGAAGACTACCCTGGTGTTAGACCGAACCTCGAGCTGGCGAGGAATTATGGGTCGGCAAGGGTGATGGCAAGCCGTTGAGCCTTCCTGAGAAGACTACCCTGGTGTTAGACCGAACCTCGAGCTGGCGAGGGATTATGGGTCGGCAAGGTGATGGCGAGCTGTTGAGCCTTCCTGAGAAGGCTACCCTGGTGTTAGACCGAACCTCGAGCTGGCGAGGGATTATGGGTTGGCAAGGGTGATGGCGAGCCGTTGAGCTTTTAGAGGGTTTGAGCTGGGCGTCCTACTGTCTCTGCGGAGCATTGAAGGCGCTCCGGGATCTGTACAATGTTCCGATTTCCTAGGGGCATTAATGGTGCCGCCTAATAAATGCATGGCGCTTAGGCTTTCGTTGTTTGGCTTTCCCAATGTCATAGAGGCTGCTCTTGGGGGGGTTATAAGTACCCCCCTTCCCCATAGCGTTTCTAATCACAGCAAGGGTGGTCCATTGGCCACCAGAGGTGTCTGCTTTGGCGGACGTCTGTCTCTTGCAAAATTTTGACCCTGAGAGCGTTGGACGTGTAACACCCCGCAAAATTGGAATTACAATTTTGCCCTCGTGTGTTACGCACGTGTATTTTGTAACGTGTTTTCATCCCGTATTTTGATTACCGACTATTTATATATTTTCAATATTGATTTTTCCCTATTTCGAGTCAACTTAAATATAATATTTCGATATTTGTATTCTACGTGCTTTCTACGTGTTTTCAATGCACGTATTAATTACATATTTTTCCGCCGCTAAGGGTGGTAATTTCTGGGTTTCAATTATTTATGTTTTCAAATATATTTTTATAAAGCGGAAATTTATCTTTCCCTTATTTTGATTAAAATGCATTTTTCAATTTTCTGCACGTATATTGCACGTACTTTCTACATGCTGCGATTTCATCATGAAATACATAAAATTAGTAAATATATTTTTCTTATATTATTTTCGATTATAATTAATAATTTTCCATCGGTAAATTCGATTTTCGCATTTTAATATTTTACGTGCAACGCACGTGTTTTAGGCGAACATATTTGAGTGTTTATTTTCAAAATAAATTTTGGAGTGTGTAACAGCCCATATAATTTCTAAAAAAGTATAAGTATAAAATATATGTGTATATATATATATATATATATATATATATATATATATATATATATATATATATATATGTTGAAGAAGTGAATGTGCTGCCATAATGGGAATTATATGATGGAATGGTGAATTGTATTGAAAGAATGAGGGTCCCACGGGTTCAAACAGCAAGAGGCTGTATTCTTCTAATTAGTGCATGGATATAGATTATATTAAATTGTCAAGGAAGCCCACATTGAAGCCTAACAACATATGTGTTGTTTGAGTGAATGTTGACTTAGTCATTCAAATGGTGACATGGCATTAGGGGGAGTGGAGCCCGGGGTGAGTTGAAGACATATGAGCTGTCTTTGTAAGATGTGAGGCCGGTTGTACATGAGAGGAGGAGAAAGGTTATGGAGTTAGAGTTGTGAAGAGTGGGGAGGTGAAGAGATGGGGGTTTTAGGAGTTTAGGACTTGAATGGTTGTATGAATTAATTTGAAGAGTTATTAGGGAGGGATTTTTGCACTTTAAACCCTTCCAAAATTCTATAAATAGATTCTCATTTCCTACATTTCTCTTGCACCAAAAACATTATCAAAAGAAAGAAAGAAAGAAAAAGAAATAGAGAAGAGAGTTTTGTGCTTGGAGGCAATTGATAGGAGGAGAAGCCTTACTAGGAGCTAGGAATCTTTGGAGCTAGAAGTGGTGTTCTCTTTTCTTTTCATTGTTCAAGCTTCACAAAAGGTGGGTGTTCTCCTACTTTCTAATTCTTTTTTGAATGTACATGCTAATAAAAATGAATGAGTAGTTTTGATAAAATAGAATAACTATACTATGATTGTGGTGAGATTAATAGTGAATCATGCTATGTTGACAAATAGATTCACATTGTGTAGGTGGGTGATCCTATACTTTCTAATTGTAGGGATTGCATGCTAAATGAGTAGTAAAAATTTGATGTGATAATTAGAAGACAAATTCGTATTTTTATGTATGTCAAATTGTAGAAATGTTACTATTAATTAGGAAACAAAGTATTGTCATGATGTTTAGAAATTGAGAACAAAAAGTAAGGAGTAATTGCCATTGTATGTTAATAGAAACTAGTAATTGTGAAAATAATTGAAGATATTTCCTTTATGTTTAAAGAGGAATTTTTGTAAAGTAAAATGGGTATACATAACTTATTTTAACTTATTGTAAGAGAATATAAATTTTTCATTGTTTGATTAAAATGAACAATTTCAATTCATGTAATTAAAGAGAAGAAATAGATTTGAACTTTAAATGTATTATCAAATATGAATTTTTAATACATGAGTTTTTGTTAATTTTCAGTCTTATTAAATTATTGTACACTATTGAAAGATTTGATTAAAAGAGGAAACTAAATTTTATGAAATTAATGAAATAATACGAAATTGGAACAAAGCCTTTCGGGTTGCCTATTAGTCGTGGGGCGCAGATAGCCAAGTGGTCCGACTGTGCGCTGGCTTTCTTGTTGGCTCGGGTTCGAAACTTGAGAAGCCCAATTTTTTTGTAAATTGTTTTAATGCATCCAGAGCGTGACATTGAATATAAGAAGAGTTTAGGTTAAGAAGTGGACAAAGAGTCCAGTTGGACTATTGGTTAGCGGATTGAATCTTGGGCTTTGGTTGAATAGCTACGGGTTCAACACTCACTGGTGACTTATATATTTTTTTTGGGGGTTTAAAATGATTTAGTGGGTTTAAAATGGATTTAAAAAGATGGGAAAAAATCCTAGTATTTATAAAATTTAATGAATGATTTATTGAAATTGCTTAAAATATTTTCTATGTATGATTGAGAGGTAAAAGAGACATTTTTAGATAGAATGATATTTGTTCTCGAGTTAATTATTTTGAAGAATATGATTTTTTATCTTTAAAAGAAGAATAAAGTTTTAGTGAGAAAATTTGTTCTCTTGTTGAGATTTTATAATTTTGTTGAATGTGAAACTCTAGATTTCTATACGTACTAAATTGTTGAAGAACATGATTTGCATCATTAGAAGAAAGGTAAAATGTAGATTTGTAAATTAATTGTCTTTGATGGGATTATTCATTTGTGTTGCATACTTGATTATTTAATTTGCAAATGAGATTGCAAGTGATAAAATCATGTGTGTGAAAGGGATAAAATTTTGTTGAATGTGAAATCTCGAATTTATCCTTATTTAAAATTTGGGGTGTTACAGATGGTATCAGAGCATGCTTCACAAGTAGTACAAGTTTATAAGGAACGATGAAAAGTGACGATAAATTTGGGAACAAGCCAAAAGAGTCCTTCTGTCAACCGGGTGTAAACAACCCTAAGCGACACGGTATTTAAGCGTCTTCGGACCACCGCTAGCTGGGAACCGACTCTTACGGCTAACCCAAGTAAATCAGAACTTGATAGACTAAAGATTTGTTTAGGAAAATTAGTAAGATCATTAACTATAGTCTAGAACCCGTGACACCTTATTGAGTAGTTACAATATTATTCCTGCAGACACTAGAGTGTGAGTTTCAGTCTATAGAGATTTAAATATAAATGATTTACATTTGTGTTGCTCTATATATACTGATGTTTTCTCCCCATTTTCTTTGGATGGCTGGAGTCGTGAATGAAGTTGTTATTGAACTCGCATTCAATTTCATTCATGATGTTTTTCTCGTATACATTAATATGAGAGTGTATGCGAGCACATTTTCCCCTGGGTATCAGAGTGGCGCAATGGAAGCGCGGTTGGCTTGGACCGTCATTCATGATACCTTACACACTTCCCTCTCAAATTATTTTGTAGATTTTTATCATGGTACTTTCTCCGTAGTCAATATTTTTCAAATAAATATTTTCTTATGTTATTAAATCATTTGAATATTTATTATTTATCTATCTTCCTTAGTTTTGATATTTTAAATCTATTTCTCAATCTTAAAATTTCGTCTTTCATGTATTTATGTCACTTTATATTTACCCATTTATATCTAATATTACTTTACGTATTTTGTCAAGTTTTAAATTACCGTTTATTAAGTTAATATTGCAACCACTAATTTTCTCATTTATTATTTTGGATTTTTCTTATGAAATTTCTTATGTGCAGTCATTTTATATGATTCGATTTCTCTAATTTTATCCTATATATTTTTAACAAGATTGAAATTTTCTACCGATATAAATATGACCTACAATTTTATTTTATTGTCTACAATCGGTATTATTCTTATTGCATATTTGTTTTGATATATTCATTTTACTATTAATCACTATTTAATATCAACTATCTCCTTCCTAATATTTCAAATCTTTTCATACCGCTTTTATTTTGCCACTAACTTATTGTGGATTTTGGTGTCTGCTCACCTAACAAAAATAAAATTGATACTTTTCTTCAATTTATAAGCTATTTCTAGTTTTCGCACTATTTCAATAATATATTACTACTTTTTACTACTATGATGTTTGCTTTACTCCGACAAACTATGTATAATTTTCATGTCATACTATTGGTTGTGTCACTTCAAAATTTTTACGCCTATAAAACTTTGTACGTTGGTCTACTTGACAATTCATAAGTATTTCAATGTATGTCTTCTATTTTAAATTTTCAAATTATAATTTTTATACAAAGTCATTTTATGTTATCTATATTTCCAATTAAGTCTCATTCCCATTTATTTTTCCAAACTCTTATTCAATGGTCTTATTTTAAATTGCTAACTCCATTTCGTTTTACAGATTGCAAATTTTCTACCGTTTATTTCATTGATAATTTTTTCTAAATTACCTATTGACTATTCCTTGCCACATTGTTTTCCGAACTATTTCAAAATTAACAACTTAATTGACTTTTCCCTTTTATCTAATGCTTATCTAGAAACACTTTGGAACTTCTTTCAATCCACTATATCTTTATGGTTATATCTATTTCCTTATGTGAGTTTTCTCGTTTGTTTTTATAAAATTTTGATATTCATAGTTTTCCGACATAGAGTTTGTCTTATTTTTTTTCGTTGCGTATTTTATACCCTTAAAGTTTGCAGTTTTCTAAATACAAGAATGATATTTTCTTTGGTGTGTACAAAATACAACCTTTACCCTAGCAAGTTCCGGGGACGGAACTACTCTAAGGGGGGAAGAGTGTAACACCCCGCAAAAATGGAATTACAATTTTGCCCTCGTGTGTTACGCACGTGTATTTTGTAACGTGTTTTCATCCTGTATTTTGATTACCGACTATTTATATATTTTCAATATTGATTTTTCCCTATTTCGAGTCAACTAAAATATAATATTTCGATATTTGTATTCTACGTGCTTTCTACGTGTTTTCAATGCACGTATTAATTACATATTTTTCCGCCGCTAAGGGTGGTAATTTCTGGGTTTCAATTATTTATGTTTTCAAATATATTTTTATAAAGCGGAAATTTATCTTTCCCTTATTTTGATTAAAATGCATTTTTCGATTTTCTGCACGTATATTGCACGTACTTTCTACATGCTGCGATTTCATCATGAAATACATAAAATTAGTAAATATATTTTTCTTATATTATTTTCGATTATATTTAATAATTTTCCATCGGTAAATTCGATTTTCGCATTTTAATATTTTACGTGCAACGCACGTGTTTTAGGCGAACATATTTGAGTGTGTTTATTTTCAAAATAAATTTTGGAGTGTGTAACACCCCATATAATTTCTAAAAAAGTATAAGTATAAAATAAATGTGTGTGTATATATATATATATATATATATATATATATATATATATATATATATATATATATATATATATATATATATATATATATATATATATATATATATATATATGTTGAAGAAGTGAATGTACTGCCATAATGGGAATTATATGATGGAATGGTGAATTGTATTGAAAGAATGAGGGTCCCATGGGTTCAAATAGCAATAGGCTGTATTCTTCTAATTAGTGCATGGATATAGATTATATTAAATTGTCAAGGAAGCCCACATTGAAGCCTAACAACATATGTGTTGTTTGAGTGAATGTTGACTAGGTCATTCAAATGGTGACATGGCATTAGGAGTAGTGGAGCCCGGGGTGAGTTGAAGACATATGAGTTGTCTTTGTAAGATGTGAGGCCGGTTGTACATGAGAGGAGGAGAAAGGTTATAGATTTAGAGTTGTGAAGAGTGGGGAGGTGAAGAGATGGGGGTTTTAGGAGTTTAGGACTTGAATGGTTGTATGAATTAATTTGAAGAGTTATTAGGGAGGGATTTTTGCACTTTAAACTCTTCCAAAATCCTATAAATAGAGTCTCATTTTCTACATTTCTCTTGCACCAAAAACATTATCAAAAGAAAGAAAGAAAGAAAAAGAAAGAGAGAAGAGAGTTTTGTGCTTGGAGGCAATTGCTAGAAGGAGAAGCCTTACTAGGAGCTAGGAATCTTTGGAGCTAGAAGTGGTGTTCTTTTTTCTTTTCATTGTTCAAGCTTCACAAAAGGTGGGTGTTCTCCTACTTTCTAATTCTTTTTTGAATATACATGCTAATAAAAATGAATGAGTAGTTTTGATAAAATAGAATAACTATACTATGATTGTGGTGAGATTAATAGTGAATCATGCTATGTTGACAAATAGATTCACATTGTGTAGGTGGGTGATCCTATACTTTCTAATTGTAGGGATTGCATGCTAAATGAGTAGTAAAAATTTGATGTGATAATTAGAAGACAAATTCGTATTTTTATGTATGTCAAATTGTAGAAATGTTACTATTAATTAGGAAACAAAGTATTGTCATGATGTTTAGAAATTGAGAACAAAAAGTAAGGAGTAATTGCCATTATATGTTAATAGAAACTAGTAATTGTGAAAATAATTGAAGATATTTCCTTTATGTTTAAAGAGGAATTTTTGTAAAGTAAAATGGGTATACATAACTTATTTTAACTTATTGTAAGAGAATATAAATTTTTCATTGTTTGATTAAAATGAACAATTTCAATTCATGTAATAAAAGAGAAGAAATAGATTTGAACTTTAAATATATTATCAAATATGAATTTTTAATACGTGAGTTTCTGTTAATTTTCAGTCTTATTAAATTATTGTAGACTATTGAAAGATTTGATTAAAAGAGAAAACTAAATTTTACGAAATTAATGAAATAATACGAAATTGGAACAAAGCCTTTCGGGTTGCCTATTAGTCGTGGGGTGCAGATAGCCAAGTGGTCCGACTGTGCGCTGGCTTTCTTGTTGGCTCGGGTTCGAAACTTGAGAAGCCTAATTTTTTTGTAAATTGTTTTAATGCATCCAAAGCGTGACATTGAATATAAGAAGAGTTTAGGTTAAGAAGTGGACAAAGAGTCCAGTTGGACTATTGGTTAGCGGATTGAATCTTGGGCTTTGGTTGAATAGCCACGGGTTCAACACTCACTGGTGACTTATATATTTTTTTTGGGGTTTTAAAATGATTTAGTGGGTTTAAAATGGATTTAAAAAGATGGGAAAAAAATCCTAGTATTTATAAAATGAAATGAATGATTTATTGAAATTGCTTAAAATATTTTCTATGTATGATTGAGAAGTAAAAGAGACATTTTTAGATAGAATGATATTTGTTCTCGAGTTAATTATTTTGAAGAATATGATTTTTTATCTTTAAAAGAAGAATAAAGTTTTAGTGAGAAAATTTGTTCTCTTGTTGAGATTTTATAATTTTGTTGAATGTGAAACTCTAGATTTCTATACGTACTAAATTGTTGAAGAACATGATTTGCATCATTAGAAGAAAAGTAAAATGTAGATTTGTAAATTAATTGTCTTTGATGGGATTATTCATTTGTGTTGCATACTTGATTATTTAAATTGCAAATGAGATTGCAAGTGATAAAATCATGTGTGTGAAAGGGATAAAATTTTGTTGAATGTGAAATCTCGAATTTATCCTTATTTAAAATTCGGGGTGTTACAGGACGGGTGGTCACTCTACTGCCTTGTTCTTCTCCCGTTCCCGACAGCCTCGATGTGAGTGTCAGGGTCGGGGGAGAACAAGGCAGAAGAGATGGCGGCCGTAGTCCGGGCTCGGGGGACACGGTGCTGAAAGGTTTTAACCCTGGGAACCTCGGACTGGTGGTGACTTTGCCATCCGGATCCTTTTTCGGGTCAGACGGCCCTGACACGGCTGTTTGCCCGAGAGAGATCAGGACGGGAGGGATATCAACCGAATTCCGGACCTAGGGCTGGGGAGCCTCGGATAGATGGGTCGTCTCCGATCTCTGTCTTCCTTCTGGTGCTGACGGTTTCTGATGGTTGTCAGCCCAAAGGAGTTAGAGATGGGAGGTGGGCCGATCTGCTTTCCCATAGGGTTCTAGGTGATGGTGGCTTTTCTCCCACCCTCGAACAGTTTGGGGTTTCGGCTGCCAAGGCCGTAAGCCCCGAGTTGCTCGCGGGTGAAAGGGGAGCCGACCGAGCCCTGGAGCCCAGGGCGCCTGTCTAAGGACGGCGCCTTAAATCTTTAAGCAAAAAAATTTTCTCCGCTGAACACTTCATCCAAACCGACCCCTGTGTGGTCTCTAACCGACGCTAGGTGACGTCAGCAGCGCCCGTTTCGAGGATGACGTGGCGCGATTCTATTGGTGGCAGACGCGCGCTATTCGAGGAACAGTAATGCAAAAATCGAGGCGTCACCTCTCCCTCTATAAATATCCCCACTCCTCCCTATTCTGCTCATTTCCCTCCTGCTGCCTTCTTAGAAAAAAGAAATAACACTTCAGCGCTCGGCTTGACTATTTAGCAGCACCGGCTCGTTAGTCCGAGGCAACCCAAATGTTAGTTTGTAAGTTTTTTTTGTTAGGTACAGATGTCTAGAGCTTAGTCTGGCTCGTCGGCGTCGACGTCGAGGGGGAAAGGGAACCCTGTCTCAAAATCGACTTCGTGGGAGGAGCCAGTGTGCGAGGAGGAGTCGGTACATGATGTGAAGCCTTCCGTTTCGACTTCGTGGGAGGAGCCAGTATGTGAGGAGGAGCCGGTATACAATGTGAGGCCGTTACGCTCCCGGAATTCTTTCGTGGTGGAGAGTAGTGAATCTGAGGAGGCAAGTGACAGCTCTGACGTTGTGGAGATAGTGGGTATGGATTCCGAGGGGGAAGATAGTGAAGGAGAAGGTGAAGCAGCCAAGGCTCGGACTAAAGGCACAGGGAGGGGCCCTAAGGTTCGGGGGGTAGGTTCTTCTTCCATGCCAGCCAGTCTTGGGCGTTTATCTACTCCCTCGCTGGAGAAGGCTCGAAAGAAGAGGGTGCCGAGAAAGAAAGGGATCAAGGCCGAGGGTTCGAGCAAGGCGCCCGTTGTTCGGAACCTTGTGACGGGGTCTCCAGCGCAGCCGGACCACTTCCGGCGGTGCCCCGATGATCTTTCTGACACGGTGATGTTTGGGGTCCAACCTTCTTCGCCGAGTCGGAAGATTGTAAAGATGGACTCGATTCCGACGATACTGGAAGATGGTGACTTGGATGTTGCACGGTCGCATTTCCACATCGGGCCGGAGTATGAATTGATGCTGCCGAGCCCGAGCCTTCGTCCCACCGATCCTCTGCCGGACTGGTACTGCGTCTTCCCTGTAGACGCCTTCAGCTCCGAACTGAGGCTGCCGATGCATCCGTTCATCAAGGAGGTGCTCAACTGGGCGAAGCTGGTCCCGATGCAGTACGGGCCGAATTCGTGGAAGCAGATCATCTGCTTTGTGCTGCTCTGCGAGGAGCAAAAGGTACACCTCCGGCTGAATGTGTTCCGAGCGATGTTGGGGATCAGCTCGTCGGGAGAGTCGGAGGGGATATACTATATCTCCCCTCAAGGTAAGGGAAAGGTGGTTCACGGCCATCCGGACTCAATTAAAGAGTGGAAGCGGAAGTACCTTGTGATCCGGAGTGAGGGGCTTTGGGACATCCCCACTCGGTGGAATTATTACAAGCCTCAGTTCAAAGCGCCGAGGCCGAAGGATATGTCTGCCGAAGATTGGGGGTTTGTCGGGCGTCTGCGGCTGTCGCATAGCATCAGCTGGCCGAAGGTGACGGAGGGTCGCCTGGCCAGCGCCGGACTGAGCCCTGCCGTGTCTTGTATGTAGTTGTTCCTTTCTTGTTTTACTATTCTTTTGCGCTCATTGTTCTTAATGGATCTTTTCGCAGGTATGGATCCAGAATCAATCAAGGCAAAGAGGCTCGCCATGAAGAAGCAGAAGGCCGAGGCGAAGGGGGACGCGATGAGGACAAGGGGGTCGTCCCAGGTGGTCTCCGAGGCCCAAGACGAGCCTCCTGCCAAGAGGACACGCTTGGAGACAGGCAAGGTGGTGGTTGCTATGAAGAGCTCGGACCAGGGCAAGGCTGCTGATCTTGATAAGGGGAAGGGTCCCCTGGTGGGGTCAGAGGAAGAGGAGAGGTTGCGGCGACCGTGGGTGCCGACTTGGTCGATCCGTGAGGGTGACTGCTTAACCCGAGGGCGCCGGCCATCGAGGTGGCGGAGAAGCTGGCGACCCCTCGGGACCGGCAGGATATGCGCACGGAGACCTTGGAACAGGCGTGGACGCGTCTGGCGCAGGCCAGTGTGCTGGTAAGTTCGCCGACCCTGTCTTCCTTGTGAATTTTATTGCTGTGGAGGTTTCCTTAGCCGTGCTTGGTTGTTGCAGGCTTGTGTGCAGGGGGCCAACCTGAAGGATCTCTATGAGGAGGCCTTGGCGCGAGAGCGAGCTTGGGGGGACAAGTGCTCGCAAGAGATGAAGGAGATGAAGATCGAACTCGAGGGCTCGCACAAGAGGGAGCAGAAGATGAAGACCGAGTTTGATGCCAAGGAGGCAGAATGGGGGAAGAAGATGGCGGCTCTAAAGAAGAGGTTCGCAAAGGAGAAGGAGGAGTTGACGGAGGCGGGTCAGAACCTGGTGATCAAAGCCCAGGACGAGTGCTATGCGAAGGCCCTCAGTCATGTGAGGCACTTCTACCCGACCATCGACCTGTCCAACTTCGACTACGACATGGAGGTCGAGGGGACACCGAAGACCCCTAATGAGGAGGGGCCCCATGTCGAGGGATCGGCAGTCGACCCTCAAGTGAACTCGACCGAGTTTGAGGTGGGGAAACAAGATGTTTAGCTTTGTTTTTGTTTTTTCTTTTCTTCCCATTGTATTTGCCGAACGCGGACTGGCCACCGCCTTTTTGTATGCAGAACTTAATTTATAAAAGAGGATTTTTTGACTGGCCAAGTGTTTTGACCTCGGATATTTCCGAACCTCTTTGCATATGTATCTTGAGTGATGGCTGGTTCTCTTGTAGATTACGGCTCCCCTTCCCGAGGCGGACCCCCGTCGTTCAGATGTGGCGTGGCTCCGGAGTAAGATCAAGGCCCTGGAGGCCACGCTGGTTCGCTATCGCAAAGGGGCTCGCGATCAGGATGCCGCCTTCAACTATTATCGGGACAAGTCTGAAGCCCTAAGTGCGGAAGCGAACCGGCTGAAGAGATCGATGGTGGATCGGGACCTCGGAGGTGCCAGTCTTGGATACACCATGTCTAGTGCATCGGTGCAGAGGCCCTCGTCTGAGAGGCTCCTCCGCGACGTCATAGTCGAGAAGGAGATGGAGATACACCGTTACAAGACGATGCTCAGAGTGTCAGGGACGAGGACGGCCTCTTGCTCGGAAGGCCTGCGATCGGAGGGGGTTCCCTCGGCGTTGCTGCTGCTGGAGCGTGTTCGACCGGGGGATGCCCAGAGCTCCGTGGCTGGTGGGTCGACCGTGGCGGCCCACAAGGACCATCTCGACGAGGAGAGAGATCCAAGTCGTTCGATCGGCGTGGGATTGCCATACGTCGGACCCGAGGGGCCCTAAGAGTGATTTCCTTCTGTTGGAGATGAGTGGAGTGGTCCTGTAACGGTCTTGATTTGTTTTTCAGAACTAATAAGGGAGTATGAATAAGGAGTTTCTTTTTCATTCTTTGTGCTAGTCGATAGCTTCTTGATTGATTGTGGAAATGAGGTTTGGCACGGCCGATCCGTGAGGGATCGGCGCCAGGTGAGGCTCCTTGGAGGCCGAGAGGTGTTAGGGCGACTCCCTGCCCTGACGCCGGTTCCTTAAATCCTATCGAGACGTTGGGAGACGACACCGGAGTGAGGACTTGGGTGCCGAAGCTTTTGAGAAAGCGATCCCGTTGTCCGGTGTTAGGTCGGACCTGCCGAGGATTTGGAGTTTGACAAAAAGAGATCTCTTGTATATATGTTGAGAGGGGCGCAAAAGGCCCTTTTACGTATGAGAGCTTACAAAAATTATTATTTACATTAGCCGAGCGAGAACCTATGTTCGCTCTTCCAGGAACTTCATTATGTGCTCGGCGTTCCAGGGTCGGTTGATTGGCCGGCCGTCCATATCCGCCAGTCGGTACGTGTCGGGGCGTACGGCCTCGACTACTCGGTATGGGCCTTTCCAGTTGGGGGCCAGCTTCCTCTTCTTGGTCGGGTCGGAGACGGACAGTTTTCGTAACACGAGGTCCCCCGCCTTGATGTTTGTTGGGCGGACCTTCTTGTTGTAAAACCTCTCGATCCGTTGCTGGTAGATGTTTCTCCGGACAGAAGACTTCTCCCTGACCTCGGCGACGAGGTCCAGGTTGGCCCTCAGGCCGGATGAATTGTCTGCTTCGTCGAAGGCTATGATCCGGGGAGAAGGCAGGCCGACCTCAACGGGGATAACTGCCTCCGTCCCGTAAGTCAAGCTGAACGGCGTCTCTCCCGTGGGGATCCTCTTGGTGGTTCGGTGCGCCCATAGCACGCTAGGCAGTTCTTCGACCCACAGCCCTTTGGGGGAACTGTCGAGGCGCTTTTTGAGGCCATCGAGGATTTGCATGTTCGCGTTCTCCTCTTGGCCGTTGGACTGAGGGTGGCAAATAGCGGAGAAACGTTGCTGGATGCCGATGTCTGCGCAGAAAGTTTGGAAGTTCTGACCCTGGAATTGGGTCCCGTTGTCCGTGACGAGGACCCGAGGGATTCCGAACCGGCAAATGATGTTCTTCCAAAAGAATTGTTGCACTTGGTGCTCGGTGATGCTGGACAGGGGCTCGGCTTCGAGCCACTTGGTGAAGTAGTCAATGGCGACTATCAAGAATTTCTTTTGCCCTACCGCTACGGGGAAGGGGCCCACAAGGTCCATGCCCCACATGGCGAATGGCGTAGGACTAGCCAGGGATCGGAGATTGGCTTGAGGAAGCCTCTTGATAGGGGAGAACCTTTGGCATGGGCCACACCTCTTGACTAGGTCTTGCGAGTCTTGGAGCATGGTCGGCCAATAGTACCCCTGATTCAGGGCCTTCCGAGCAAGTGTCCTGCTCCCCATGTGGCATCCGCCGATCCCCTCATGAAGATCTTTTAGCGCGTAGCTGGCCTCGTCGCTGGTGAGACAGCGGAGGTATGGTTTGCCGTCGGCCAAGGTGTATGAGCGTTTGAAGAGGATGTCATCAATCATGACGAACCTTTCAGCTCGGACCCTGACCCGTCTGGCCTCGACCCGGTCTTCAGGAAGCTCGGCATTAATTAAGAATCTCCGGATGGGGGTGGTCCAGTCGTCTGGACTGGCAACGCCTTGCACACACATTGCCTCCTGGCCTTGGTCATTGATACTTGGCTTTAGGAGGATTTCTATGAGTACCGTCTGATCGAGACCCTCGAAGGAGGAAGAGGCGAGTTTGGACAACGTGTCTGCTTGAGCGTTCTGCTCCCTAGGGACTCTGATAATCATGGCGCAGCTGAAGGACGCCAGGAGTCGCCGGACCACTGCCAAGTACCGTATCATCCGGTCGTCGTGAGCCTCGTATTCCCCAGTGATCTGATTGACCACGAGCTGAGAATCGCTGTAGGCTCGAATTTGCTAGGCACCGGCTCGGTGTGCTAGGGTCAGTCCGGCGATCATGGCCTCATATTCCGCCTCGTTGTTGGAGGCCGGAAAGTTGAGGCGGAGGGAGTATTGAAATAGGAATTGGTCGGGGCCTTGGAGGATGATGCCAGCACCACTTTCGGTCTCACAGGAGGATCTGTTGACAAAGACCTCCCAGGTCGGATCCGACCCCTCGAGGTTGGGCTGCTCGGAAATGGTGCACTCGGTTATGAATTCGGCGAGGGGCTGCCCTTTGATCGCTGTCCTCGGCTGATAGCTGATGTCGAACTAACTCAGCTCAATTGACCACTTGACTAAGTGGCCGGAGTTTTCGGGCTTGTGGAGGACAGTCTTCAATGGCTGGTCGGTCAACACTTGGACGGAGTGAGCCTGGAAGTAAGAGCGGAGCTTCCGCGCTGCCATGACCAGAGCATAGGCCACCTTTTTTATCTTCGCATACCTCGTCTCGGCGGGGAGCAGGACTTTGCTCACATAATACAATGGTCTCTGAACTCCATCTTCTTCTCGGACGAGGACGGCGCTGAGGGCTCTATCCGAGGCGGACAGGTAGAGCCATAGTGGTTCACCCGGCTCGGGCTTGCTGAGGAGAGGAGGGTTGGCGAGGTACTGCTTCAGCTGTTCGAAGGCTTCTTGTTGATGGGTACCCCACTCGAAGCCCCCTTTTCCGCGCAGGGCCTTGAAGACGGGGAGAGACTTCTCCCCTGACTTGGAGAGGAAACGGCCGATTGCAGCCAACCGGCCTGTAAGCCTCTGAACCTCCTTGACATTCCGGGGCGGGGCCATGTCAATAATAGCTTGGATTTTCTCGGGGTTCGCCTCAATGCCGCGCTGGCTGACGATGAACCCCAGGAATTTCCCAGTGGAGACGCCGAAGGCGCATTTAGCCGGGTTGAGCCTCATGTTGTGATGCCGGAGGACTCCGAAGGCTTCCTCGAGGTCGGCGACGTGGTCCGGCCCGGTCCGGCTCTTGACGAGCATGTCGTCGACATAGACTTCCACGTTGCGGCCGATCAGGTCTTTGAAGATTCTGTTGACGAGCCGTTGGTATGTGGCTCCGGCATTTTTCAGCCCGAAGGGCATAACGCGGTAACAAAAAAGACCCTGGTCGGTGACGAACGAGGTCTTGGAGATGTCCGGTGGAAACAACCGGATCTGATTGTACCCCGAGAATGCATCCATGAAGGACAGTAGCTCATGCCCCGAGGTTGCGTCGATTAAGGCGTCGATGCGAGGAAGGGGGAAAGGATCTTTCGGACATGCCTTATTTAGATCCGTAAAGTCGATACAGATCTGCCAGCCCCCGGTTGCCTTCTTCACCATGACGACATTAGCCAACCACTCGGGGTAGCTGACTTCCTGAATAAATCGAGCGGTCAAGAGTTTGTCGACCTCTGTCTTCACAATTTGCTGTCTCTCCGGGGTGAATTTGCGCCTCTTCTAGACGACCGGCTTAGAGTCCGGGATGACGCTCAGCCAATGCATAATCAAATCTTCGGAGATCCCGGGCATGTCGGAGGGCTTCCAGGCGAAGAGATCAACGTTGTGGCGGATGCAGGCGATTATGCCTGGCTTCAAGTCCTCGGGGAGCGAGCGGCTCACCCGGAACCATTTCGATTCATCCTCGGCGCAGAACGGGACCTCCTCCAGTTCGTCGACAGGCTCGGGAGCGGGGCCATCCCTTTCGGGTTCGAGCTCAACGGCGTCGAGGGGGAACACACCCCCTCCGACGGCGGTCATGTAGCATGACCGCACTGCTTCTTGGCTACCTCGGACTATGCTGACCCCTTGCGGGGTGGGAAATTTAAGTTTCAGATGGTAAGCCGAAGGTACCGCTTGAAGGGAGCACAGTCCGGGTCGGCCGAGTATGGCATTGTAAGCCGCCTTGACGTTTACCACCATGAAGTCCATGGACTCGGTCCTCTTGACAGGAGCCGATCCTGCGGTAACGTCGAGAGTAACAATCCCTTCTATTACGACAGGAATGCCGGAGAACCCATGCAAAGTGTATCCGGCCGGTTTTAGCTTGCCTCTAGGCAGCTTGAGATTCTCGAAGGCTTCGAGAAAAAGAATATTTACCGAGCTGCCGTTGTCGACGAGGATTCGGCGAACTTCACAATTAGCCATGTGGAGGCCAATGACGAGGGCATCGCAATGAGGGAGGCGAACGCCTTCGAGGTCCTCTCCGGAGAAGGAGACAGGCACCGGTTGCAACCTGGGTGAGGGGTTGTCTTGGATAGCATTCACCTCTCGGATGAAGGCTCTCCGAGAGGTATTTGATTCTCCCCCCATCGGTCCTCCATGGACACAGTGTAGAATGGCCGGCGTGCCTGTGGCTATCTCGGGTTCGGGGTCCCGATCCTGGATGCGGTTCGGAGTAAGGTTCGGAGGCGAAGGCCTCCGGTTCCTAGCATCTCGCCGATCCTGTTGGCTTTCTCTTGTGAACTCTCGAAGGTATCCTCTAGAGATGAGGGCCTCGATTTCGTCTTTCAGGGCCCGACACCGGTCGGTTTCGTGCCCATGATCTCTATGAAAACGGCAGTAGAAGCGTTGGTCTTGCTTCTTGTTGTTGTTTGATCGGGGAGGTAGTCGAACAAGACCCTTATCCACGATTTCTAAGAGGATGGCGGACACGTTATGTGTCAAGGGAGTGTACCTTTCGAAGCGAGGGACCGGAGGTGCCCTCTTCGCGCCGACCCCTTCCTTTGCTGTTTTCTTGGCAGGTTCGGCCTCATCGACCCTGCGCTTGCCCTTCCCCACGACTTCCTTGCTGCCCTCTGGGTTAAGAGCTTCTTCAGCTCTATGTACTTCTCGACCCGGTTGAGAAGGTCAGGGAAGTCCAGAGGTGGCCTCTTTGCCAATGAGACCTTTAGCTGGTTGTGCCGGACATTGTGTCGGAAAGCTGCCGAGGCGACCCCTGCGTCGAGGGCAGAGACGGATCTGGCCTCGGTTGTGAACCTCTTGACGAAGTTACGGAGCGACTCCCCCTCCCTCTGGGTGAGGTCGAGCAGGGAAGCGCTCGTCTTCTCGGCCTTCCGGCTGGTGATGAAGTGGGCCAGGAAGCTGGCTTCCAGCTGGTCGAACGAGAAGATCGAGCCAGGGGAGAGTTTGGAGAACCAATCCCCGAACCCCGAAGGGTGGCCGGGAAGGCTCGGCACAGCAGGGGATCCGAAGCACTGTGAATCATCATGAGGGTTTTGAAGCCCTCCATGTGATCAGCTGGATCACCCTCGCCGTTGTAAGTCTCGAACTGCGGAGGCCGGAAGTTCCGGGGGATCTCTGCTTCTATGATGTTGACGGAAAATGGAGGTCGAGAAGGTCCACGACCTTGGACTAGGTTGGAATTCCTGTCGCCGATGCGCTCGAGGCAATTCTCCATCTCTAGGAGGCGTCGGAGCACCTCGTTTGTGCGCTCAGGAGGGGGGGTCGGCGCACGAGTATGACTCCTCCCTTCGCTCATTTGAGGGGGTCGGCCATAGGTCGCGGACCTTGGCGCTCCATGGAGGGCCTCCATGATTTCATCTCTGAAGCTTCTGAACTCGGCCCTGGTGACCGCGCCATGGTCGGAAGGGTCGGGTCGGGGCGTAGGAATTCGGCCAATGCGGCTGAGTACCGACGGCCTGTCCCCTTGCGCGGGCCTGGAATGGTTCAGGGCCGAGTTGGAAGCGGTCCCTCCCCTAGCCTGGCTAGCCCTTCTGTTCTGAATGACCCGACGAAGGTCGGGTTCGGCGACGCATGAAGCGCTTCATTAGGGTCCGGGGTTTCCACCCGGATTGTTTGATCCTTGCCCCCCGTCGAGGGCGTTCTCAGGAGGAGGCCCATCCGGACGGACGGAAGGAGTTGGTCTCCGCCTCGGAGCCATAGGAGAGCGTCAGAGGCGAGGCTAGGGCTAACGTCCGCACCGGACAAAGAGTTCCCACAGACGGTGCCAACCTGATGCTGCTTGTTTTTGGTCGCAGTGTGGGTGCACCAGGTGTGAGTTCGGACTCAATTTGTAATGAGGGAAGAGTGCGGTACCGGACGGTGAGCGAGAGGCTCGCTTCGGCGCTTGAGGATCGGCTCGGATGGCCTCGCCTCGAGTACCTACAGACGGTCCTGAAACACCGGGGTTTATCCCGGTGGCGAACCCTCCGACGATCTAGTCAGTCTCTGTGAGAGAGTAGCAGTAACTAGGGGAATTTAGGTGGCAAAGATTGATTACCTGAAAAGGTGGGTGAGGGTCTGGTATTTATAGGGAATCCTAACCGGGTTTGGATCCGCTTGGGGGCCGGGTCTGAACCCGAAAGCCCATGGGCCTGACGTGGCAGGAGGCCCAGGGGGTTTAGGGCAGACGTGGCAGTGCCAAGAGTGGTATAGGGCTGACGTGGCAAAGCCCTAGGTGGTATTTGGAGCTGACATGGCTGATCATGGGGCTCCGGTGCCTCTGGGAAAATTGGATGGCCTAGGTTGTGCCAGGTCATCCTCATTCCTTGCCAGGCTGGGCGGACGGCCCATGGGGCTGTCGCGGATCGGAAGCCAAGGGCCATTGAGGCTCGTTGAATACGAGGAGACCAGTTCTGTGGGGGTGAACTTACGGCTCGGCACCGACCCTGTAGTGGTCTGAAGCCGAGCCGGATTGTTGTTTTTTTTTATTTTCGAGCGAGAGCCGTCCTGGGCCTTGGCTGGGCCCCAGGCCATTTTTATCCTACCACATCAGTAATCTATATTTGTGTTTATTTTCCAATTTGTGTATACTAAAATATTTAGATAGTGGGAAAAATTTTATTTGCCTTAGTAGATTTTAGATGTAGAATTTGGTTGACTTTAAGTATATTCAATTACCGAATTTTTTTGCTTGCATTAGTAATTTGTAGAATTAGAATTGTATATAGGAAATTAGTTAGAAAATTTTCAGTGCGGTTATGGTTGAAAACCCTACAAACGACCGTAAAAAAATACGAAACTTTGTGAGTAGGTTGGTCTCGCATAGTACAAGCCACCCCAAGTTATAGAAGTGAGTTTTGACTCACGGTTCGAGAGATACGGCCATGTATCGCTTTCGGTTGAAAAAAACTAACTAAAGCGGTACATGGCCGTATCTCGCAAACCATGACTTGAAACTCGCTTCTACAAGTTCGGGTGGCTTGCGCTACGTGAATTCGACCAAGTCGAAAAGTTTTATAATTTTCGGATGTCGTTTGTGAGGTTTTCTCAAGTTCCTCGCATGAAAAGTTTTTGACTTAGAATATTCTAAGTGCGGTTAGAGTTGAAAACCCTTCAAACGATATCCAAAAAATTCGAAACTTTGCGAGTTGGTTGGTGTCCCCTATGAGAAGCCAGCCCAACTTGTAGAAGTGAGTTTCGACTCACGGTTCGAGAGATATGGCCGCATATCGTGTTCGGTTGAAAAAAACCAGGTAAAGCGGTACACGCCCGTATCTCGCAAACCGTGACTCGAAACTCGCTTGTACAAGTTCAGGTAGCTTGCGCTACGTGAATTCAACCAAGTCAAAAAGTTTTCTAATTTTCGGATGCCGTTTGTGCGGTTTTCTCAAGTTTATCGCATTATAAGTTTGTGACTTAGAATTTTTTAAGTGTGGTTAGATTAGAAAACCCTTCAAACCACCTCCAAAATAATTGCTTACTTTGCGAGTAGGATGATCTCATGTAGCACAAGCAAGAAGAACTTGTATAAGTCAATTTTGACTCACGGTTATAGAGATACGGCCATGTATCACTTTCGGTTGAAAAGAAGCCAAATAAAGTGATACACGGCCGTATCTCTCTAACCGTGAGTCGAAACTCACTTGTACAAGTTGGGATGGCTTGCGCTACGTGAATTCAAGCAATGTCCAAACTTTTATTAATTTTGGATGCCGTTTGTGCGGTTTTGTGACGTTTCTCGCATTAGAAGATGGTGACTAAGAATTTTTTAATTGCGGTTAGATTAGAAAACCCTTCAAACGACCTCCAAAAAATACAAAACTTTGCGAGTAGGATGATCTCATGTAGCACAAGCAACCCGCACTTGTATAAGTCAATTTGGACTAATGGTTAAAGAGATACGGCCGTGTATCACTTTCGGTTGAAAAAAATCCAAATAAAGTGATGCACGGCCGTATCTCTCGAACCGTTAGTCGAGACTGACTTGTACAAGTTGTGGTGGCTTGCGCTACGTGAATTCAAGCAAGGTGCAAAGTTTTATTAATTTTGGATGCCGTTTGTGTGGTTTTGTCACGTTCCTCGCATTAGAAGTTAGTGACTTAGAATTTTGTAAGTGCGGTTAGATTAGAAAACCCTTCAAACGATCTCTAAAAAATACGAAATTTTGCGAGTAGGATGATCTCATGTAGCACAAGCAACCCCAATTTGTAAAATTGAGTTTCAATTAACGGTCTGAGAGATACAATCGTGTGTCGCTTTTGGTTATAAAAACACCAAATAGAGCGGTTTAGTACCCCTAACTGTTCTCCTTTTCACGGTTTCTTAGGTATGGACAGTTTTGAAGAAAGTTCTGTTGCCGGAGAGAAATTTGTTCGTGCCCAACAAATTGGCGAGTTTCTTCCTCATGTTGAATAGCACCTAAAACAGAAGATTGGTATGATATTTCCCACTCTAGAGGAAGCGGAAAAATTTTATTTATCATATTAGAAATGTGCGGGATTCTCTATGCGTAAGGGTGGAAATAAATACAAGGGAAATGATGTAGTGGATAAATCATATGTTTGTAATAAAGTCGGGGAGTCACCGAATAATCATAATGAAGCCAGATGAGGAACAATTTCTAAAACGGGTTGCAAAGCTTTCGTTCGTGTCAAATTAAACCCACAAAGTAATTCACAAAGTAATTCGTGGATTCTTTACTCATTAAATGAAGCACACAATCACGAATTTATTTCACCCGGTAGACGTCACTTGCTACCGCGAAACCGTGAATTGACAAAGACAGATAAAAAAATAATTGGTCAACTTACCGAAGCTAATGTCTCTGTATGCAAATAAATGCTATTCTTCGAAGGTGCAAGTGGATGTAATGAGAAAATTGATTTCACTGAAACCAATGTCAGAAATCTCAGGAGAGACGAGATGGAAGGTTTAAAAGGACACGACGGGCAAATGATACTTGAGTTCTTTGAATCCAAAAAGGAGACCGATCCTTTATTCTATTTTGATTACCAATGTGATCCCGAAGGGCGATTGTCACATTTTGTCTGGGTAGATGGTATCGCTGGAAAGAATTATGAAGTATTTGGGGATGTTCTCTGCTTTGATGCTACCTACAACACAAACTGATACGGGATGTTGTTCGTACCATTTGTTGGATTCAACCATCATTGGCAATCAATATTCCTAGGTTGTGGGTTCATCCCAAATGAGAAGGCATCCTCATTTGAGTGGTTCTTTGTAAAGTGGCGAGGAGCAATGACTCACGATCCGATGAACATCGTGACAGATGAGGATCGTGGAATAACTTCTGCAGTTTCTAAAGTTTTCCCAATCACGTCACATAGATATTGCATTTGGCATATTTTGGATAAGTTACCGCATGAAGTGCGCATGCCGAATAATGTTGACGAGTTCAGGGATGCTTTGAAGACTATCATTTATATGGCGGAATTTAAAACAGAATTTGAACAGAAGTGGAAAATTTTGATTTCCCATTACAAACTTGAGAATAACAAATGGTTGAAGGAAAAATTTGAGATCCGCGAGAAATGGGCTCCCGTGTACGTAAGAGACTCATTTTGAGGCGTTATGTTGAGTACCTAATGTAGCGAATCGCTACATTCATCCATGAAGCACCAATCTCATAAGAAGTACTCATTACATGAATTTGCCGTCATCTTTGACCGAGTCTTAGTAAAACAAAGACACGATGAACTTAAAGAAACACATCATAATCGCGAGAAGAGGCCAAAATTGAAGACCGAATGGGCGTTGGAGTCACAAATGGCGGGAACATACACACTGAAGATTTTCTACAAATTCCAACAAGAAGTTGTAAAAAGCTTATTACTTAATGTGAGTTTAATTGCGAGTATGGATACACCGGATAGTTCAGCTTATTCTGTAACAGTTTGTGGAAATTCAGAACCGGGGAGGGTGATTTCTTATTGTAAAATCACTCAAATTGCTAAATGTCCTTGTGCCATGTACAGCTTCGTAGGCATTCCCTGCAAACATCTATTGGCAGTTATTCGGTTCACAGATCACACTGCACTACCCGGGCAATATATTTGTAGGCGATGGACCAGGGATCAACTGAGAAGAAGCAGTATACCGGTTTTCAATAGTATGAGCGACAATTTTGCCTCTCGTTATTGTGAACTGACTATGCACTCAAGACATTTGGTCGATCTTGGTTGTTTTTCGGAGCGAGGGTACAGGTACATGCTTGACCACATGCTGAAGGGAATCGAAGGCTTTGCTAACATTGAATCAGTGAATAGCACACCACACGAAGGTGGCGCACAACCTGAGAGTGGTGGACATGCACATGCACATACACATGTAGGTGACCCCGTGCAGTGCACCACAAAGGGGAGGTCTAAAGGAAAAAGGTTAAAGTCTATCAGAGAAGGCCAAAAAATGAAGAGGCCAAGACTTTGCAGGACATGCCTTCGTGTCGTAGGTCACGATTCACGGAATTGCCCAAAAAATATTGCAAGGTATTATATCAGAGACTAAGTATTTGTTAATTGTACTATTGAATCTAAACTTGTTGTAGTCGATACTAACCCATTCTTCTTCCTTATTTAGTGGATCGGTAGGGTTTGAAGAAGCTCCAAACGCTGGGGAGAGTGATGAAGATGAAGGTGAAGGTTCGTGCTAAGGGGTTTTTTCTGTTATGTATGTCATATCAAATTTTCAAGATAAACACTGAATAATTGCTTACTTTTTTATTTTGTCGTGATGATAATTACTAATTTCTACTCAATTATTAACTCAAATTTTTTTTTTGGTGTAGGTCTGGAATGAAACAAAATCACGCCCATGGAAAGAATCAATGCGTTGAAAATTTCGTTACTTTTGATTGTATATATGTGGTTAATTGAACGTATCTATTTGGTACAATTAAATAATTGTATGTGTGCATTTTGTGTATTTGTAAACTACATATGTTGTTGTGGGTTTTGATGTTGTAATTAGGTAGCGATTGTTTATTTATGTAGAAATATGTGAATTCTGAAGATATGTGCAATTTGGATGCCGATGTGTACAGTTTTATTATTTGTGTTGCAGATTGTGTATTTTTGGATGATATATCTATGTTGTGGAAAATTGTGAAAATGTATGCAAATATAGACTACTTTTTCATCTACAGACTTGAGATTAAAAATCTTCTGCCAATATATGTCTACTTAACCCGTTATTCACAATAACGGGTTAGGTAGGGATATATTGGCATAACATTTTCATCTACAGACCTGAGATTAAAATTCTTCTGCCAAAATATCCCTACTTAACCCGTCATTGTGGATAACGGGTAAAGTGATATTAACCCGTTATTCACAATAACGGCTTAAGTAGGAATATTTTTGCAGAACTTTATCATCTGCAGCCCTGAGATTAAAAATATTCGAACCCGTTATTGTCGATGACGGGTTAAGATAACCTAAACTGTCATCGATAATAACGGGTTAAGTAGATAATTTTTTACAAAACTTTCATTTGTGTAGGCTATATCTGCTTTTGTTGATACATATACAAATTTATTCATTCACAACAAGCCGTACAGATGACAATTTGTTCACTTAGCAATTCACTCATCAAATTTCCAAGATAAAGTTTGGAGAATATATGGATACGGGTTATATCTTATAACAGTGTACATTAAACATTACAAATTGGCAAAAACATGTTATTTGAAGATACATAGAATGTATACATAACTGAAGCGAATTGATATTACAAAGTCATTCTTTGACACTTTCTTCCAAAATTGAAATTAATTTGGTGTACAAGTACATGCTGGGTTTCTTCTCGAAAAGGTAGGAAGGACTTTCGACTCTGCCTGTTTTTGAATGCATAAGTAGCAGTTATCCCTCCTGCATACAATTTAGTTCACTACAATTATACAGAGACATCAATTCTCTAGTTCGTGGGATAGAGTAGTAGTGGGTGTAACCATATATTCAAAGTACTTGACAGGTTCTTAACACGCACTCCTCATATTCGTACTATTTGTTGCACGATTGTGAGGTGTGCATGCCAAGAAGCTGAAAAGTACCATGAGTACATTGTGACACTCACCACTACTCCGTCCTACGAAACCAGAGAATTGTTGCACTCTGTGTAACAATAAGGAACGAATTTGTATGAAAGAAGGAGAATTGCTACTTATGCATACACTCTAAAAGCCCGAAAAAAGAAGACTAAGGGGAATGAAGGAAAAAAAAGGCAGAGTCGGCGGTCCTCCCTACTCCTTGAGAGAAACCCAACATGCACTTGTACACTAAAGTGGACATGCACAATTCTCTCTACTCCTGCATCTTCAGCTTCTTTTTTTATAACTCAAACTTTGCACCTGAAGAACAAGAATCTATGTATTATAGAACAACAATTGAAGGCGACCCTCTTTGAACTCAAATTTTTTTATAACTCAAACTTCTTCCCCCTTCAAAAAGAAAAGATTATCATGAAGAGAAGAAGAAAAGATTGGCTCCTCCTACTTTTTTTTTACAATGTTATTTGAAGTGTCTCCTCCTTCTTTTTTTCCCTTTCTTCTCTACATTGAACTCAATGTTATTTGAGTGATGAACTCAATAGGCTTAGTTATAGGGAAATGAAGGAGGGGTGCATGACAGCAATCAGGCCTGCCAAAATGCATAGCAAACAAGAAGGCCTTAAAACAACAACAAGAAGAAGAAGACAAGAAGTAAATTGTGATACACTTCTCAATACATTGATACAAAAATCAAAAACTGTGATACATTTCTCAAAATGCAGCAACAAGGACAGCAAGCATGACCACCAAATTGATACACATCTCAAAATGTACAGACCATGTATTCATAAACTTCTGCATATATTTGTCTACTTAACCCGTTGTTGGTGTCGACGACTTAAGTACACTTAACCCGTCGTCACCAACGACGGGTTAAGTAGACAATTATATGCAGTCCTTTATGCCAATACTTGGTATGTACATGATGAACCACTGCCAATATTTGTCAACTTAACCCGTTCTTATGGATAACGGGTTAAGTTAACGGAACCCGTTATCACCAACAACGGGTTAAGTACACTTATATTTGCAGAAGTTTATGACTACCTGTGGGTGTAGATGGTGAAATTCTGCCAATATACGTTAACTTAATCCGTTATTGACGATAACGGGTTAAGTACACTTAACCCGTTATTGACGATAACGGGTTAAGTGTACCTATATCGGCAGTACTGATAATTTTTAAATTGCATGAAAAAAAATTGTAAAAAAGTTTGTAAATATAACATATAATGTAGTTCACTGAATGAAAACAATTTATTATAAATTATTCAAACACCACTTTAACCCTACTAAAACCCGCTACAAAAAATCTGTCCATAAAATTTTATATAATCAACTATCCAGAGATGTTTGTTACACGATTTCAAATTTTGTTTGTAAACAAATAAATTTTTAAAACATTTAAGTATGTTAGATTTAATTTTTGGTTGGGTTAGAGTACTTTGTAGGGTTACAGTAGGGTTACAGTAGGTTTGCCTAGTTAAAGTAGAGTTACGGTAGGGTTAGAATAATTTTAAATATTATGAAATTAAATAACATAGTCGAAAATATGATAAAATTTATGACAAATTGTAAATAACCCTAGCTACTCTCTAACCCTTATGAAAAATTGTAAATAACCCTACGAACTTGTATGGTTACAACTACGGGTTACAGGATTATTGTAGGGTTAGTAGGGTTTGAGTAGTTCTTACGGTTTAAAAAGGGTTACGGGTTATGTAAAACCCAACTTCTGAACACTTTGGGTGTTGAAAATGATGAAATATAAAAATTACTCAAATTAGAGGAACTTGGTTCACAACAAATAACAGGTTAAGATCATCTACAGACGGGTTATAGTAGTATGTAGGGTTATAGTAGGGTTACAGTAGGTTTGGATAATTCAAGTAGGTTTATAGTAGGGTAGGGTTACATCAGGTTTGGATAGTTCAAGTAGGGTTATAGTAGGGTTACAGTAATGTTAAATATTGTGAAATTAAATAATATAGTTGAAAATATGCAAAATATTAATAAAATTTTACATAACCCAACGAACTAATCTCTAACCATATTCTAACCCCACGAACTAGTAGGGTTACAACTAGGGTTACAGGGTTATTGTAGGGTTAGGGTAGGGTTAGGGTAGGGTTAGAGTAGTTCTTAGTGTAATAACAGTGTTACTGGTTTTGTAAATTCCAACTTCTTAAATAAGAAATATTAAATTAACAATTGGAAATATTAAATATCATACATACATGGACATAAGTTAGCTTGAATCATCTGGTTTTTCTTTTATATCCTAATTAAGCAAAACAAAAAAAACACACAAACTACTAACCCTTAACCCTACCTTTCCCTAACTCTAGCCCTAACCCTACACTAACCCTAGCTTACCCTAACCCTAACCCATGGTTAGTTATCAAATTGTTTTTTTTTGAACTTTTACACCACCTTTAATGTAAACGATTTTGTATTGGTTAGTTACGTGGCAATAAATGGAAATTAATAAAAAATATAAACAATTATGGACATATTAATGTCTTTGCACAGTTCAGGAGACAATGTTCGCAAAGAGTGAAGAGAAATTTCTAGAAAACCCAAAATTTCTTTCTCCTTAATCCGTTCTTATGAATAACGGGTTAAGGTACCTTAACCCATTATTCATAAGAACGGGTTAAGTAGATAGATTTAGGTAGTATATTTTGAAAACTTGGGTGAGGTCCTGCCCAATAACTCTCTACCTAACCCGTTCTTGTGAACAACGTGTTAAGGTCACTTAACCCGTTTTTCACAAGAACGGGTTAAAGAGAGCGATATTGGCAGTACTTTGGTCTGTAGGAGTTAAAGGACTGCCAATATCGCTCTACCTAACCCGTTGTCGTGAATAACGTGCTAAGCTCAAATAACTCGTTATCATCAATAACGGGTTAACTATAGATATTTGTGCAGCACTTTTATCTCTGTTTGGCTGTATACATTTTTGCTGATACAGAAATGACTTCATCAAATGTTGTTCACAAATTCACTACACATCACATCAAAGTATATAATACAACAGATATCTTCACAAGAAATTTAAAGCATACAAATGTACAATTTTAACCAAACCACATAATTAATTGAAATAAATACAATTTTCAAAAATTTACACAAAAATTATACATATCAAGTTGCACATGTCCAAAATAAAAAAATTAGAAATGAAGGCGATCTCCACGTTGGCTTGCACACCATGCCCGGTATTCACCTACAACAATTTATCAACATAGAAACAAACTATGCATTAGTTACTGCAATAACAAAATCAACAACCAAATGCTACGCTATTACAGAGTATTAGAGAGTACCGTCTACGACCACGCGGCTTGCGACCGCTTGGTGTGAATTGATCGGGAGGGTTCCGCTTTCTTTGAGGATTTCACCGTCTGCCTTGTGTCTGGGGGGGATCGGGATCATCCGACCACTATTCCTCATCAACATCTTCGGGATTTTGATGTTCTTGTAGTTATTGTGGCTCGGCGATGTGAATTCCCGGCCTTGTCACGCTCTTTCGCCTAGAACCCGTTGCTGGCAAGTTGGCTCTCAAATACGCCTCAAGTTCTGGACTTTCACCCGAGTCCTCAAGAGTACTGGGACATTTAACTGTACATGCATACGAACTATATGAAATTTGACTAACCATTTTTCGATATGTCTCAGCTTTTGGTTGGTACATCGGCTGGGAGGAGGAATATGCTGGAGCTGGTTCTACCTGGGTAGGGGGAATCGGAATTTGCACACTGTTTGGTACAGCTGCCTTTGGAGAAACATATAACCGTGTTACTCGCTTGTACCACATCATGTATGCCTGCTGGAGGGAGCCACCATACGGTATCGCGACGAACATCATATTCGGTGTCATTTGCCGCCGCATGGTGTTCCAGTTGGCTACATGGTAACGATGGTAATCAGCCCAATCGAAGTTGGCACTCGTCCCGTTCCCCTCACCTCGTGCAACTTTTTATCATAAGACCTGACCTCGGGAATCTTTTGTTGATATCCAAATTGCTGCAAGACTCTATCAGGATACTGGAACTCGACAACTCCAAAATTCACAAGAGGTGCAGCCGTCAACCAAAGGGCATTGTCTACGCAGACTGGAGGAATCCATTGCAACCTGGCGGTCAAGTACGGTTCCCAATTGACGAACTCGTCCCGCAGATTATCTAACTCATCTCTGTAGTAGGTTAAAGATTGGTGTGGGTTATCGATCCACGTGTGCCGCCCCGCCCAATATGCTCCTAGAGGGGGTAACAACTCCGCTGCCCCCGGGTCGGCCAACCAATTCGGTGTAACCTGAACAATACGGGAACGTCCGATGTAGATGCGTTCCCAACTCCAGATCTGCAGTAGCACCATTGGGCCACCCATCTGTACGCCACCTAAAGAACATGTACACAAATTCCTATATAGTAGCGCCAGTGCCGCACTTTCCCAACTAAAACAACCCGCATACCGGAAATTCTCCAACAACCGTAGGTACATTAGCGACATGGTTGATCCGGATGAGTTCGGGAAGATCGCTCCCCCTATCAAACTAAAAATGTATGCACGTGCATAGTACCTTAGGGTTTGCTCGTCCGAATCGGGGGCCAAATATTCCTCCTCGAACTGAAATTTTAACCAACTGATGTACGGTGATTTACCGTCGAAAGTTTCATCCATCACTTCAGCCTCCGCTTTATCTTTCGCAAAATCTATTTGTTCATATAATAAATCTTCATCAAAATTTGCTGGCACATTATCGAGGATTTCTTTTTCAACGGCCTCTCTTCTTTGGAGAACTATCAACTGTAGGTCGATACCGAGTAAGTCATGAACAACTTCAACTCGATCGAAGTCCATGTTCCCCGTCACGGCAACCCCATCTATTGGTAGTCCAGTTATCATTGCCACATCTTGTAGGGTCACAGTCATCTCACCCACTGGTAGGTGGAATGTGTGGGTCTCCAGCCTCCATCGCTCGACTAGAGCTGTAGGTAGCGGCCGATCTAGCTTCATTGAACCCATGAATTTTGCTCCGTAGAAACCGGCCTCCACCAAGTACGGCGTGATACGGGGGTCGAAAAGAAGAACCGCGTGCTTCCGGAAGTTACATTTTTTATCGGACCCATTCCACACGGCTTCGGATCAGTGTTTGGGTTGCAAGGTGAGTATACTTGTGTCCACGGGTCCGGGTGATGTAACGGGAACCGAGGACGACGGACCTGCCTCAGCAGATGTGGATTGACGGCCACCAACCTACACGAATAAAGATAACAAATGTTATTATTGAGATAATATTACATATTCGTATTTACAACCAATAATAATAATCAATCTTACCTCAGTAGTTGGTGCGCCACTAATGGTACCGGATGGGCTTCTCGGTTGCCTTGTTCTAGCCATTTATCTATGTAACAAAAAATTTAAAATGTGGTTGGTACAAATGACAACAAAAAAACATATCGAGATTGTGGGAAAAAACGCACAAATGAAAACAAAAAAAAGGACTGAAGGTCAAATTGGTTGAATTCACATAGCATAAGTCACCCCAACTTGTGGAAGTGAGTTTCAAATCTCGGTTGAAGAGATACGGGCATGTAAGATGGTTTTGGTTGTAAAAAAACCCAAATAAACCGATACACAGCCGTATATCTCGAACCGTAACACGAAACCCACTTCTACATGTTGGGATGGGTTGTGTTGAGTGAGATCAGCTTACTCGCAAAGTTTTGTATTTTTTGGAGAACATTTGCAAGGTTTTCAACTCTAACCGCACAAAAATATTGAAAATCATTAACTTATAATGCGAGGAACGTGAGAAAACCGCACAAACGGCATCAAAAATTTATAAAACTTTCCCAATTGTTCAAAATCACGTAGCACAAACCATCCAAACTTGTAGAAGTAAGTTTCGACTCACGGTTTGCGAGATACGACCGTATACCGCTTTATTAGGTTTTTTTTAGCCAAAAGCGATACACGGCCGTATATCTCGAACCGTGATTCGAAAACCATGTATTCATAAACAGGGGTGCCTTATGGTGCGTGAGATCAACCTACTGGTAAAGTTTCGTACTTTTTGGAGGCCGTTTGCAAGGTTTTCAACTCTAACCGCACTAAAAATATTGTAAGTCATTAACTTATAATGCGAGGAACGCACAAACGGCATCCAAATTTTATAAAACTTTACAGCTTGGTCAAATTCACGTAGCGCAAGCCACCCGAACTTGTCGAAGTGAATTTCGACTCACGGTTTGCGAGATACGTCCGTATACCGCTTTATTAGATTTTTTTAAATCAAAAGCGATACACGACCTTATATCTCGAACCGTGAATCGAAACCCACTTCTACAAGTTGGGGTCACTTGTGCTACATGAGATCAACCTACTGGCAAAGTTTCGTATTTTTTGGAGGCCGTTGATAAAGTTTTCAATGCTAACCGCACTTAAAAAATTCTAAGTCACAAAAACCAAATGCGAGGAACGTAAGAAAACCGCACAAACGGCATCCGAAAATTATAAAACTTTCCAACTTGGTCGAATTCACGTAGTGCAAGCTACCCGAACTTGTACAAGCGAGTTTCGAGTCACGGTTTGCGAGATACGGCCGTCTACCACTTTACTTTTTTTTTTTCAACCAAAAGCGATACGCGGCCGTATCTCTCGAACCGTGAATCGAAACTCACTTCTACAACTTGGGTTGGCTTCTCATAGCGGACACCAACCAACTCGCAAAGTTTCAAATTTTTTGGATATCGTTTGAAGGGTTTTCAACTCTAACCGCACTTAGAAAATTCTAAGTCAAAAACTTCTCATGCAAGGAACTTGAGAAAACCGCACAAACGACATCCGAAAATTATAAAACTTTCCAACTTGGTCGAATTCACATAACGCAAGCCACCCGAAGTTGTAGAAGCAAGTTTCGAGTCACGGTTCGAGAGATACAGCCGTATACCACTTTACTTGGTTTTTTTCAACCGAAATAGATACGCGGCCGTATCTCTCGAACCGTGAGTCGAAACTCGCTTCTACAACTTGAGGTGCCTTGTACTACGTGAGACCAACCTACTCGCAAAGTTACGTATTTTTTTACAGTCGTTTGCAGGGTTTTCAACCATAACCGTACTTAAAATTTTCTAACTAATTTTCTATATACAATTCTATTTCTACAAATTACTAACGCAAGCAAATAAATTCGGCAATTGAATATAGTTAAAAATTCGGCAATTGAATATAGTTAAAGTCAACCCAATTCTACATCTAATCTCTACTCAGGCAAATTATTTTTTCCTCACTTTCTAAATAATTTAGTACACACAAATTGAAAAATAAACACAAATATAGATTATTGAGGTCAAGAAACAGTCTATACCTTACAAAATACGTCCAAATAAAGCCAAAGAATCAATTTGGAGGAGAACTAGGGTTTCAATTTCGTTGGGGATGAGAGAGTAAGGTTTCGAACTTTGGAGTTGGGAGAGAGGAGGGGGAGCGGACGGAGCTGTAGATCACGAATTAGGAGGAGCTAGGGTTTTTTTCGTGTTGGGTTTGTTGAAGAAAGAAGAAAGAGCGACAGAGAGAATCGTCATAGAAGACGATCTGAATGCACCTCTAAATGAATTTAGATTGCCTTAACCCGTTTTTGGGAAGGACGGGTTAAGGCTTTTTTTAAAAAAATAAAATTTAGCCCTAACCCGTCGTTGGGAAGGACAGGTTAAGGCAAATTTTTATAAAAAAAATATATGGACCGTTGCCAGATCAAAATTCGCACAGGTCTGTGTGTGCACACAGATCCATTTGCAACGGTAGAAGGCTCTATATATATGTGTGTGTGTGTTATATATACAGCCTGATCTAAAAGGCGAAAAACAAAAAAAGAACTTAAATATAATAAAAAAATTGAATTGGATATCGAGTTGATGGAATTTTTCTTTACACTAATCAAAACATCTAACAGTTACAGCCATATATAAATTACATTTATGTTTCCATGAAACGAGGAGGGGGATGCAGCAACTTAAAAAATTGAGAACCAGCCTTATCAAACTTAGCAAGCTCGAACATACAGTCAACATCTGGGAGCTTTTAGAACATTTTAATCCTGAATAATGGAGATAGCTCCAGATTTCTTGTAGTATGACTTGTGAAGCACCAGAATTTGGAAAAGTACCGTCATTACTGCAAGCAGTGCTAGACATATAACGCGGCAACGTTGTTGGTCAACCTGTCACCTCTTCTGACTGTTCTGTAATCGGTTCTTCCTGTTCAACCGATCACAATTGTATTGACAATGAATCATAGAGATTGGCCTAGATAGCAAAGAAATGAAACTGCAAAAATAAATGAATAACGACCAGGGATTCAAACATATAGTATTTTAATCCAATATACTGGGACATTTAACTGTGCTAGATATTTCTTGGTTTAGCTTTTTTTTTTTCTTTTTTTTCCTCTTCTTTTTCATACATTTTGTCTTGGTTCTAGTTCATTTGCCAATGTGGGGCATGGATTGGATGAAATTCATATTTATTGGGTGTTCCTAGTGAAATTAGTTATCTTTTTTCAATCATACTTTATTTGTCATCGAATATATATTTCATAAATCAGGAAAATCAAACCATCTTTCTCTCATGAATCCGTTTGCACATTAACAGCCACCATATGCAGCAAGGGAGATCAATGCATCAGGTATTCTATTGTATTCAATCAATAAAGCATAACCTAATCAACATCAATTGCTTGAACAAAAACATATGTCAATATTCCTTAACTTATAAAATAAATTTTCTCAAATAGGGTCTTTTTTTGCATATAACACCCTCAAATGTAGAGCATTTGAACATAAATCTTTCAAACAAATGATATTCCTGGTAAGCCTCTTTGCTAGAACAAGAGGTCGAGGGTTCAAACCCCTGCTTGCACAATTCCCCAACTACGGGATGGGTGTGTGTGTGTGTGTGCTGGCTAGTGTGTGGCAACGGCCTTGTTCCAAAGAAGAAGAAAAAAATGATATTCTTCAGCAAGCCCCTCAAGGGTCTTAAGTTACTGCAATTAAGTTCTTTTAGTGAAGAAAACGAGCAGTACTTAAATTCAATTGCACTTAAATTATTTTTTAGTTGCAATAAACTCTGTGAAAGACAAGCAGAGCAGAAGTCTTAACTGAGAACCTTAATTGAAAATGTGCTAGATTTAAAGGACTCTATGGGTAAATATCATGAGTCGAGGGACTAGCAACTGTACTAGATTTGAGGGAGTATATGCAAAAAAACCCTCTTACATATTGTTTTAATAAAGTTTAAGTTTCCACACAAAAACTAGTATTCCAAGGTCAATACACTCGATACCAATATTAAAAAAATCCCTATAACCGATAGTGATACCAAGTCTCTTGAACCTGTAAGACATGTATCATAATATTTGATTTATAACCATCACTAACACAAGCGACCTTATCTCTCAGGTAACTAGTAACAAATAAAAAATATGCTTCCACTGTCAAAAAATGTAATAATTTGGCCTTTAGCTTTGCATGATGATGGTCATATCCTATTAGAGCATCATTTACGGTCTTATCCTATTAGAGCTCTTAACTTATCCATATCAAGTCATCTACTGCAGGTTTTAGTATATGACTAGCTAGCAAGGTACTCAGGGACAAAGGTAGCTAACAACAATCTAAAAATTAATTTGACAACTAAATATAAAGTAAAAAATATAGTCTACAAACATTTACTCTTCTAAGAGATAGTTATTCACATAGCATTCTATTGACAACAACCTTAAGCCTATATTTGTAGCTTATTTTCTTCGGTAGCAACGATCTTAAGCCTATATCAGTATGAGTCATTTAGGTTAAGATTAGCTGTTGATATACACTTTCATATAAAATGTGTACCTTTTTTTCTAGTGTAGTCGCCTGGATAACTTCAAATGGTTGTGGTTTTATTACTTTATCTTAGATAATTGGATCTACTAAAATATACTCTTGCAAAAATATTATTTCTTCAAAAATAAAAATTAAAAATAATAATAATAATGGGTAGGCCCAGACCTGATGGATAGGTCCAGCCAATGACATTTATGTTTGTACATAAAAAGAACGGATTGTTTTACCTTTTTTTTTTGGTGGTGATGGTGGTGGGTTGGGGCTAAAAATAAAATATATCAAACTGTAGGGAGGGTTTTGAAAAACGGTGGTAGCCACCCCCTGCCCCAAACCAGTTCCGTCCCTGAAGGTACTGTCTATATGTTCAATTATCTCTTCATCAGCATTGATCAGTTGAAGACCAAATGATACAACCTGGACAAATGTTCCTAGATATATGGATATATAGAACAACATGCAGATTCTCATTCTTCCATATCCATCATTTAAGTCTCCCACAATATTCCAATTATTACAAGAGGTGGACCAAAATTAGAAATCTTTATGCTTGTTCAAAGGTTCAAAACAATAGTAAAGGTAAGACACTTCTTTAAAAATTAAAGTAGACAAGAATAATTGAAGGACATTAGTTAGCTGCATACTTACTCCTGTATCTTTTCTTCCTTTGACAACTACACACTGGGAAGCGCTGATGCTAGCACTCTTCAACAAACTACGTGCACTGTAATTTGGTCCATTCAGGCCATTATCTGTTACCTCCGCATGTTCTGCACCCTCCCCACGCTGTAATTCTGTAGGACTTTCAGAAGCTTCAGAGGCTCCAAGCTTAGCTTGGCTTACCCTCTCCCTTCACATGGGACAAGTATATTAAAGTTTATATATATATATATATATATATATATATATATATATATATATATATATAATAATAATAATAATAATAATAATAATAATAATAATAATAATAATAAAATTGAAAAACCCCGGCAGCAACAACTTGTGTCAGCAAATTACCTTTGAAATTATTTTCACTCAACAATCGCATAAATAAGTCCCTAACAAATTCCAAATTCTCTCTCTCTCTCTCTCTCTCTCTCTCTCTCTCTCTATATATATATATATATATATATATTCTCTCTCTCTCTATATATATATATAACAAATTCCAATTTATTTATTTATTTATTTATTTATTGATTTATTTATTTATAAAATAAAATAAAATTGAAAAAAAAAAAACAGCAGCAACAACTTGTGTCAGCAAATTACCTTTGAAATTATTTTCATTGAACAATGGCATAAATAAGTCCCTTACAAATTCCACATTAATATATTAGACTAATTTCATTTTTTGTAACAAGGCTGTAGCCAAACACACTCACCTGCTCTCACCCCTATTTACATATTAATCGGGGATTAAAGGTGCAACCCAGACTCAAAGTCCCAACCTCTTGCTCACTTAGCAAAGAATATATTATACAACTATTCCCTTAAACATTGTCATCAAATATTAGTTCCTCATAGTAGCGAATACATTAGTAATCGTCTTCATTCGGCTATTTTCATGTTACATTTTAATCCTTCAAAAAGAGTACCAATAAGTGGTACTCACATTTTGAGGGACATATATGGAAATGTTGACTCATACTGGATTGCTTAGAACTAATAAACTTTAAAAGAAACAATTTTAAAGTTGCATTTTGATCAGGGGTCAGAACTAACCGGTTCTTATTCCCGACGGTTAATATTTTCAAGCGAATCAAACTTATCTTATCTCAGTAGAAATTGGGTTTTGAACATTACTCAAGTGAAGCCTATGTCTAAGCTAATTTCTAAATGAAAAGGGTCAAATACAATGTTACCAGCTTCGTAGTACATTTCGTTTCGTGGTACGGGATAGCAGTATGTGGTACACAGGGTAGGATGAGTCAGGATGAGTCGGGAGAAGTGGAAGTAGTTACCAATGTCTCACATCTGTGATCTATGGTTACCAATGCCTCACCGGATTTTGTTACATTTGTGTGCCATAGATCACGTGATATTAACCCGCTTGGCAAATGAGTCTTGGGTTTATGAACTCTTTCATGACTATTTCAATATCTGAAACCTAACTACAAACTGAGTTTGTTATGTTGGTCAGATTATCTTTCTAAATGGTTAAAGTTGCAAAAGATAGGTACAATGTTGAAACTGACACTAAAGACATCATTAGTTATGTATAAACATTGTTACCTAGGTAAAGAGGTATTTTGCCGGAAAACTGGCACGCCTTTCTGACCCTTGCCAGGATGCTCTTCAAGATTAGCAAATTGTCGCTTAAAACGATCAACTCCGCTGTAAGAAAACATTATCATGTAAGGACAGATTCTAAAATATTCCAAAAACAAACACACTAAATATCAAATCAAAATAATAAACAGTTTGCCTTACATATTACTATGACAGATGAAAAAGGTTAAAGGTTGCATGATTTGATCTCGGAGTTGTAAGAGTACCCCAAGCCAGAAACAATTGATTATATTTTGTACTTATTAACTAAGCTTATTATATTGTAAATACACTGAGTTGGGCATGAGTAACATTTTGAAATATCCGATCATGATAAAGCAAATATAGTCATAGAATAACCAAGAAACAATTAAAGATGACTTGGCATACAAAACCTACTCATAGAGAATCCAAGTGATAGAAGGTGAAAATTTCATATCTAGTGTGAGTATGGCAAGCATAAAAGGAGCACCATGTACGGAGGAAATGCCTGACAAAAAGTATATTCATTATTACTAAGAATCAGCAATAGGTAAAGTGATACAACCCCTTTCCAATTCTTTACAAATTCTATACAATAACTCAAGTTGTCTTCTATTATATTTATACATAATCCACAATTTCCTTTTGATGTGCATGATATACTGAATCATGTAAGCATAGCAGAAAGAGAGTAGCTAATAACAATAATAATAATCATTCTCCTGTAATCAATTACGATGCTGAAAATTAACTCCAGAAAATATGTTGTTGATTAAGCAGTGGGGATACAATTGGTAGGTTGATCAAAGAGGGGCAGACATACAGACTTCGGGTTGAAGCAGTCAAGAAGGATATAGAACACGGATATCTCCTAAGTAAGCAGATGAGATGACACCCAACAAAGCTGACCATATCACAAAGATTGATGTGGTCAAACCAAAAGAGGGGGATTGCCTAAAATGGGTAAGATAAATTAGTGAGGTTATACTTATTACACATAATATGTTATCAGGTAGAGGTGCACTCAACCCACCCCAGCCCAGCCCCACGTATAAAGAATTATGACGACAATATGGTTACTAGTCAAGCATCAAACTGACCTCCCTTTTCTTCTCCATCTTTCACATTCAAGCTACGCAAAACAAATAAATTACTCAAACAAGTGTATAATTCATTAACCAAATTTCCTATTTTAAGTTAGTTCTAGTATCTGCTGATTTGAGAGGCAAAACTATGCAGATGTTATTAGAATTAAATATTAAATATTTTCCCTCGAAACACATTTTACCTACCAGATAAATATGTCATGTATAATCTTCAAAACTTCAACAATTTAGATACACTCAAGTAGGCAGGTATCTTGTGAACTTTAATTTTTTTTTTTTTTTTTTGGGTTGGGGTTGGGGGGGGGGGGGAAGCATTGTGCATTTTAAAGCTTGAAACCTCCAAAAAAAAACTCAATACTCCTTGTAAGATACCCATTCCATGATTCCAACTTACAATTATAAGCTTGAAACCTGCAAATATTAAAGTTGGCTTTTAGGTAGGATCAAGTCTCTACCAGAAGATTTGAAGAATAACATTAAACATTGACTGGAATGTTCCCCCCCAGCCTCTCCTCTCAGTTCCTCTAGTCTGTCATTTTCACATGCACAATCATGGTTTCCCTCCCATGCTTGCACTTTATAGCTCAACACATACAAATATTGAAGGTAGCTTTTAAGTTGGATAAAGTTATGGCTAACAGAAGATTTGAAGAACGCCAAAATGTTGACTTGAATCTTCCTCTACCAGCCTCTCCTCTCCCAGTTCCTCTACTCTGCCATTTCACATGCACAACATTATCATGGTCACCTTTGATTTGGGACGTCATTGCCCAAAACACTAAAATGACCAAATAAGCATTAACAACAACTACTAGCCTACATTCAACGTAACGGAAATCAGTTTATCATAGCAGGATAACCTAGGGGATCTTGAATTCTGTCCCACGTCCAACTGTAAAGCTCACTATCTAGTGCCTCACCTATCCAACCGTCTTGAACTTTCACTTTCAAGTTATTTATCTCTCATGCCTATGTAACTATCATGAACAGAGATTTCTCCAGTCTTGTGCTTTCACTTCCAGGTTACCTCTCATGCCTATGTAACTATCATAAATAGAGACATATAACTGTAAAGTATATGAATAGTGATATATAATGGTAAAGTATATGAATCTGCTAAACAGAGATATATAACTGTAAAATATATGAATCCACACTTCTGGAGGCCTTTGAGACCATTATAATGACTAAATAGAGCAGAAAAGGTGAGACAGATACTGCACACTAGTGATAAATGATAATAATCACCAACACCAGCATCATTATCATAACAAATAATCGTCAATTTGTCATCATCAAAAATATTGGTTGGCTATGAGACAGAGTTCTGTTTCAATGGAAAAACTAATGAAAACAGGGGTGATTCTGACCCAGCATTGAAGAAGGAAATGTGATACAAACCCGACACTTTTATCATTATCCCAGATAAATCATTGTTGGATTTATCTCTCCTCCAAAGCCCTAACGATGAGAGGACCACTGAAGGAGCTTAATCAAGATTTGGATTATGTTGCACACCTTGTGATAATACTAAAATGCAAGAGCTGAAATGGCTTCTAGAGTGTTTTGACATGACAAAATGATGCAGAAGAACCCGCAGAAGAAGAACCCGCCTCCAGATAATTGGAAGAAAATACTAGGAAGAGCTCATAGGATTTGAACTTTCTTACTTATTTTGACTTTAACATATTTTACATATTTCATGATTTGATTTGTGTTGAGTTGCTCTTAGATTAGTTACAGAAATATTTTTAAAGTTGCGTAGGAATTTGAAAATTAGATCCTGATATTCCAATAGCTAATTGACAAGTATTTCATAGTGCCTACATATTTTGCTGAAAAAATATAATTCAGATCAGTTTTGAGTTGGAGAAAAATCCTAACCAAGGCTTTATCGAAGATTGTGTACAATTATTACTATTGTTTCCTTCAAAACAAAAAGATATCTTGATGGAGAGAACATCAAAAAGAAGTTTTAATTTTAGTGGGATTGATAATAAAATTACCAGTTATTGCTCTCTAGCACTTACCAGTTACCAGTACAATGATTGACCGACTACTTATTTTTTTGGAACAAGGCCGTAGCCACACACCCACCCACACTTACCTACTACTTTTTACTTTTCTCTTTTCCTCAATACAAGATCATTTTGAATTAAGCAATTGGAGTTGGCAATTTGGTAGAAGAAAGGGACAATAATGTGACAATCATGGTAGTAGATCCTTGGTGATGTAATGGTTGAAGCCTTGAAGGCCATGTAATATTAGACCAGGTAAACAACTATGCCTTGAAGGCCATGAAGTTTGCCTGTGGATGGAATTTGATATCTACTACAAATCTGAAGGTGGCCACTCTTCTTTCATCTTTCTTAATTGTATATGTGGGTGGATGGAACGGAGAAAAAGCGGGTTTACTAGCAAATGCCTTACATCTTGACCATCAGTAAGTACCCAAATTCGGATGCAAAGGAACACCGGCATTCTGTAAGTGAAGAGAAGAGAATTCAGGGAAGCATGCTCATATCCTATAATCAGTATCAAACAAACCAATGCTTATATTCTTCTAATGGCATCCCTACTACAACTAATTAATTTTTCATCTGAATGTGTGACATATACATCAACTAGGCACATTCAAAGTGAAAAATGAAAATATAACTAATCAACTGAAGATATATTTTATTCTCTAGCCAATTGTACTTTCTTGGCAGTCAAAGACTGTCTTGTAGGAATACCAATGTCTATGTACATGTAGAGTTGACAGATCTGTCCAAGAATATTTGAAAGCTAATATTCATATGCAACCCAACACCAGTACCATTTGTAAGCAAAATAGGCTAATGATGACTACCAGTTCATGTGATACCTTGGATACATAAAGCTAGTCTGTTCTCCACCACAAAGATAATCCTGAAGCATCTGAGGATGATACTCTAATATCTGTTTGCTTTTATGGAATATATTCTTGTAAGTAAGTTGATAAAAGAGTAAAGTTTCATCGAGAATCATCTTTTTACCTCGCGATAGATTAACTCTCTTACATCATCCTTTGTTACCTTCCTCCTTTCAAACTCAAATTCAAGTTTGGAAATAGGCTGTGTAGATGGTTCACGCTCTATGTTTGCCAACCCTTTAAAGTATGGATCTGCTAGTGCCTAGAAGAGACTAAACGATATAAATTCATGTGAAAATTTGACCTCCACAGGATTTGTTAATGCCCTTTTTAGCTTTTAATTTTTACCTCCTCAGCAGATGGACGATCTTTAGGATCAAATGCAAGAAGGCGTTCAAGTAAACGGAGAGCCAAAGGATCTGCATCAGGGAACTTACTTGAGAATGGGACTGGTGGTTTTTTCTTCATGGCACTTAAATATCTCTTAGCTTTTTCATTCCGAATCTGCAAAAATAAGTCAAAAATTACCGTTAGGAAGACAAGAGAAAAGAATGGTAAAAGAAAAGAATAAACTTAGATAGTTGGTGATCATATATAAATTTAAGTAGCTACGTACTTCTTCAAAAATTAAGATATATACTTAGGAAGAAGAAGAAAAAGTTGTTCAGACCGCTCAACTAATCACTTCTATTTTTTAACAGTTCCCTTAACCTTCCTTCACATTTTACCATGCCTTTAGATAACTCTTGACCTGCCGCCCCTTTTAAAAGAATATTTTGGCACTGTCAATTTCAAGATATTATTACATTAAAATTGTATAATCTTATAAAAGTACCTTAAAGTTTAAACATATCACGTAAAGCGGAACAACCTTATGAAGCATTATCGATACTCTAATAGCAAAATAAGTACAAAAATAAAAATTTTAAGGGTTTTTTTAGTTTCAACTTGCTTTCCAGTCACAATTTGACTGCATGGGAATTATTATTTTCATAGCCTTTAGTGTCATTTCTGTACCTTCCACTTAAAACTTGCTCGAATATAGTTCATTCAATTAGTTCACCATACTGTAAATTGCCTTCACTTAACAAGAATATATTATAAACTGGTCCTCTACATGTATTTTACATATGGGGTAATAGCCTACTTAAGTAGATATATGAGGTGCTGAACATGTGGCATTTCAGCTATATTTGAAGGCATAGACAGCCAAAGAACATCAGAAAAGAAAAAGGGAAACACTGGAATTGAGTTTTATCACAACAGAAGAGGAAGAAACTAATGGATCACAAGAGAACAGTTACACTAATGTAAAGAATGAATGAAAAGCATGAAAAAATTGGACAATTATATTACTACTAGCATAAAACAAGACTACGAAGAAACCAACCCTTGAAATTGTTTCTGGAGGCGGTGTGCCAAGAAGATCAGTCATCAGATCCAACTGATGCACCACATTCTTTCCAGGAAACAAAGGCCTCCCTGATAACAGCTCAGCAAATATGCATCCTAGGCTCCAAATGTCAATTGCCGGGGTGTACTACAGAATAACAAGTGCAACACCAGATTGGTCGCTTCCAAATGAAATGTAAGTAAAAAGATACATAAGCATATGCACGTGGATGATACAAAAGAAAATGACAATTACCTTTTAAGAAGTTCTCTCAAGTCAATGAAAAACACCAACAAATATTATTTCAAAAGTGTGTACCTGAAGAATTAAAAATAAATTCTCCTAGAAACTTGAGAATAGTATAGGATCTGTCACTAGCAGGAACAAAAGTCAGCAAAAGTTTCTGGGCAGGCCACCTGACAAACTTTTTTTAAAATTCATTGCTAATTATAAAGTAAATACATAACTCTTTGAGAAAATGATTTGAGTCTTCCCAAAGATTTCACATATCATACTTCCAGCAAAAGAGATAAATATTTCTGTCCATGAGGGATTATTCATAATTTGGTGTGCCAACAAACTATGAAGCACGGATACTCTGCGGGGGGTCGCGTATCACGTACCCGATACGTATCGGACACGATACGCGTACCGTACTCATCCGATACGTACCCGATACGTATCGGAATTAATTAAAAAATAAAAAAAATAAAAAAATATCCGATACTCTTCCGATACGCGGGGATACGCGTATCGGAAGGGCGGGATACGCCACCGATACTTTTTATTTTTTTATTTTTATTTTTTTTAGTTTGGCTCGGCCCAACAGGCCCATTCACCGTTCTATCTTCTATCTTCTGCCTCTCTCTTTCTCATCCCATCAGAAGATTCAGAACCCTATCCCCTTCTCTCTCAGCCGATCCTTCTCTACCTCTCTCTTTCTCATCCCATCGATCAGAACCCTATCCCCTTATCTCTCTCAACCGATCCTTCTCTGTCACCCTCAGATCTGATCAGACCCCGATCAGATCTCTCTCAGCCGACCCCGATCAGTCTTCCTCTCCGACCCCGATCAGATCTCTCTGTCACCCTCAGATATTTGCCATAAAGGTATTTTTTTTCCAGTTCTTTTTTCAGTTCTTTTTCCAGTTCTTTTTTCAGTTCTTTTTTAATTTTTTCAGTTCTTAATTTATTCACCGTGATCGCCTGATCGGTTCTTTTTTTAATTAGAGTATATTACAATAACAAAATGACATTACTGATTAAGATGCACACAAAATTGTTTTTAACAAAATGAGAAGTTATCCATGTATTAAGATGGACAATTAGACATAGTTATTCAAATATTGAAAACGACAGATAAGAAGTATCTCACTCAGGTACGTATATTTTTATTTAATGCAATTTTATATTGTCTATGTATAACTTAAGGAATTCAATTTTTGTTTATAATATATATTATTATTATTATTTTTTATTTAATTTATTTAAGCGTATCCTAACGTACCCGTATCCTAGTTTTTGAGAAATCGACGTATCCGCGTATCCGATACGTACCGTATCGGATACGCGTATCCGTATCCGTGCTTCATAGCCAACAAAGACTATAAAAAATCTATATAGTACGAGGTATGAGAGGGATGAGGAATTATACATAATTTTAGGATGGCCAATTTGAATGTGAACGCACTATCCAAGATGTTTGAGATTCATAACTTAAGGGTTCAATACAAAGCACTCAAACCCAACTCTCTAGTTATAATAATAGAGATACCAGTCCCTAACAAATAGTTGTACTTTCAATCTACAATTGTTTTAATATGTTGTAACTTGTAATAATCTCTCCTAGTGGATTTGTGAAGCAAATTAGAGAAGACTTCATTCCATTTTCAACCTTGTCAACCTACAGACATAAATATATTATGTAGAATTTACAAGTGAAATGCACGTTGACAAAAACAAGTGCTCATTTCAAATTGCATAGAGCTCAAAGATCGGTATACCTGGCAAGTATCTCAATTTTAAATCACATGATTTAGAAATTGAAATAGATTAAATCTAAACATAATTCATGTATCCTATAAGTAGATTTAGTTTTAACCTTCGAGAAAAAAGATCCACATAGTTCAGGAGCGCGATACCATCGTGTTGCCACGTAATCCTACAAAACAGAGAAAAAAATAATGAAAATTTCAATTGACAATGTAATTTTGAGGAATGAATGTATGCTTATAATATTATCTATTCCAGTGAATCCTCAAACCCAATGTCTTTAATCACCATCCCACTGCTACCCCATGCCAACCAGAAAAATATCATCCTTTTAATTTTTTTAAAAAAGAAACCTAATCGTGCAGAGAGAAGAGAATTACATACGGTCCAAAATATCGTTGATGGTGCATCATCAAATGAAACACGAGCGAGTCCAAAGTCACACACTTTTAGTTTGCAGTCCGCATTGGCAAGGATATTTTTTGGCTTCAGATCACGATGAAAAACATTGGCTGAAAGAAACCAACAAAGTGTAATCAACAATCGTTGGATCAAACCAAAATATTCTCTAAATAAAAGGAAAGGCATTTACCAGAATGTATATACTTCATAGCCCTAAGAAGTTGATACAAAAAAAACTGATGATGTTCACATGTGAGATCATCATTTGCCTTAATAACTTGATGAAGGTCTGATTCCATCAGCTCAAAAACAACATATATATCTCTGAATTCTTTCCGAGATGGAGGAAGCATAATGTGCTTAATTTCTACAATATCCGGGTGGCGGAGCAGCCTGAGCAACTTTATCTCTCTTAGGATGCGAGTAGCATCAGAAACATGCTCAAAAACATCATTTATCTTTTTAATGGCCACGTTCTCTCCAGTTTGGTTATCTACCGCAGACCCAACAACTCCGTAACTTCCCTTGCCAACCACCTCCTGTATTTGGTATCTGTTTGCTTCACCATATTCAGTGAAAAAATTTGTCGCATTCATGCTCTGCATAATTTAAAAGATTGAACGAAGTCAGCAAATCAAATGCACCAATAACAAAAGTAAAAGGAGGAACTTCAAATAAAGAACTCCACACAAAAATGGATATGATGCTAAAATTACTAAATAATATGTTCTTTCTCAACATCCCTGTAAACTAAGACCGCAAAACTTACTGAGTGGGCATATTGCAAGCACAAATTCCAAAGTCAGATTGCAATGTTGGAACAATAGAGCACAACCCCTGCGGTATTTACTCTCTCACACATTTAGGAAGGCCTTAGGTCTGAAACTTCCCAAATTGAATGCAATGGGGATTTTTGGACCAAAATATTGATGGCAAAATATGGATAACTCAGAGTTGGAGAGAGAGAGAGTGACTGGAATAAAAAATAAAAAAGAAATGGTGGGCAGTGCTACGCGCACGAAATCGGGAAAAAAATGGCGGAAGTGGGATCACACTAAAGGACAAAATTTGCGCCACTACTGTGGCTACAGTACGAATCCAAATCCAAAATTTCATGCCAACCAAACCCGTGCTACAGTGCTCTCCCCCCCGATTTGAGTTCCTACAGTGAACTTGCTGTAATACCCCTAAATTCTTACAATATATATATATATATATACATTGTTATATATATATATATATATATATATATATATATATATATGCATTGACATTATTATTTTTTCATACACTACACTATTATTTTATGTTAGTTTATTTTAAAAACCTAATATGTTTTCTTTTAAAAGCCCAACTTGTTTTCTTTTAAAAAGCCCAACACTTTCTTTTTTAAGCCCAATCCAATAGTATTTAGGGCTTAAGTGCAATTTCATAAAGACTAAGGAGTTATGTGTAAAAGTAAGGGACACCTAAGCTATTCTATACCCTTCCACACTCCTCTCCTTCTCTCTTTTCCTTTCTTTCTGCAGAACAGCCAGCAGCTGCTTGCTGCAGCCTTTCTTTTCCCCCCTTTCTCTATTTATTTATCTACTTCACTACTACCCACTACTCCGACTACCTTACTTACTACTCCCACACCTCTCTCTCCCTTTCTTCTTACTGCCGACAGCAGTAGACAGCAGCTGCAGCCTTCTCCTTTCCCCTTTTTCTCTATTTATTTACCTCCTTCAACTACTACCTTCTACTACTACTTACTATTACACTTCTCTTCTTCTCTCTTTTCTCTCTTTACTGCCGACAGCAACAGCAGCAACAACTTTCTTTTTCTTCTCTCTTTTTCTATATATTTACTACTACTTTACTACTACTACTACTTACTACTATTACTACTACTTTACTACTTCTTCAACAACTACTACTACCTACTACTTCTTCAACTACTACTATATATTACTACTATTACTACTTACTGCTACTGCTAATACTACAACTTCTACTACTTTACTACTACTACTTTTGGATTGGAGCAAGAAGTCAAAGAAGAATCAAGGAGCAAGGAGGAGAAGGCAATTGAAGCTTGCAAACAAAAGAAAGTGGGTATTCTCATTTTCCTTTTAATTACTTTTATGACTTATTTAAATAGAAGTTGTGTTTGTTAAAATTGTTGAATTGAAGTAGTGAGGTTATGTTAGAAGTTTTATTGTTAAGATGTTGGTTGAGATTATTAAATACTTTAGTTTACATAGAGTAAACATAGCAAGAAAAATGTATGTTTACTCCAATCATGTTTTAATTCATTGTTTTGATTATGTATAATAGGTTGAAGTGATTAGGTGAAATAAAAAGTTGTAATTAGGAAAGAGACACTAGTAGAAATTATATATGCTAGTAGGGTAGAATTGATGAAGAAGTTGCATGCATGATTAATTATAGAGATTCTATATAGATATAAATTGTATAGAATGACGATTGTATGTTAGTAGATATAAATTATATAGAGTAACGTTGTATGATTATATGCTTAGACCTTATAACAAGGAAAGCTTAAATAGAAGAATTGTGAGAAGTGTAAGCCTAGTTAATATAATTATTTAATTAGCCTGTAGAATAGAAAACTACTCGTTCATGATGGTATGAACTACTTGTTAGTTAGTAATGCATGGTAGAAGTAGTAATTCAAAGTAGAGTTAGTAGTCACTTAAAGTAATGGTAGTAAGTGGATAATGGTAAAAAGCCATAGTCAGATACTTAGCTAACTGATTTATGATAGTATAGAAATGTTAGTAAGATAGAAAAGTCACTTCTAGTTGCATGCTTAGCCAATTAGAAACTCATGATAAAGTTAAGTAGATTGTAGTAAAGAACTATTGGTTGCATAGAAGAAATTGTAGGCATGAATACGGTGATTGATGGAATACCGTATGCTTGTGTATGCAGGTATGCATACTTGGATATTTACATATAGTAGTGTTTTGTGCACATGAGCACTAGTGTGGTGCATGTTGGGCCAACCTCTTAGCATAATTGGAGGTTAGGCTGAACCGTAACTAAATCAAGGTGAGACTTGTTGAAATTCCACTAGGTTGGATTCACTTTGAACCTTGTTAGTGAATTAAGAAATTAATTTAGATGATTGGTAAGGACAGACACTAGTTGGGTGTGTACTACTCACCTGTCAAGGGGACACGTGCGGCGTCGTCTCGTCTGGAACACGTGCGACATGGTCTCGACTGTTGATTCCTGAGATTTAGTGATAGAGATGTCGAAATCTAGGGGAATGAACCCTTATGAGTACGTTATGTTCTAAGTTATCCATATGAACAAAGAGCTAGAGTGTAACTCTCAGTCTCTGGCGGAGTAGGAAAAAGCCTGCCGATTCGCCCGATATTCGGATAACTTATGGTAGAATCCGGGTGTGGAGAAGGACCACCGATTCCGACAGGATTGCAGCGGAGCTGAATGAACACCAGTCTGTCGGGAGTAGAGAGAGACCACCGGCCGGCAGAGTGAAGAGAGACCACCGATTCCGATAGATCGGGGTGATCACTGACTTTCGGGAATGGAGAAAGACCACCGATCTGATGCAGTAGACGGAATAGACCGTATTTACTGCAGCTCTACCAGTTACTAAATAAATGTCAGGAACAGGAAGAAGTACAAGAGTAGGATGCATGGCGAGGAATTGAACCCTACTATCTGGAGAATACGAACTCGATTTGGGGAGTATGTAGTATGGGATGCATACGTTTCCAAATCAAGTTTGCATTAGATTAAGAGCATGGTGTGCATATGAATTGTACATTAGAATCTAGATCATGACACACACTGACACTTGTGGTTTGACTTTCACATTTTTCTTCTACATCAAATATTGACTGTTGAGGATTTTGGAGATTGTGGTTTTCATCCGCGTTGCATCAGTTGTATTCAACTGACGTGCCCACAGTTTGCTAATGCAGGATCGCTGATCGTGGAGCAGGGGACTCGAGCTGCGGAACTCGATTTGGGGAGTATGTAGTATGGGATGCATACGTTTTCAAATCAAGTTTGCATTAGATTAAGAGCATGGTGTGCATATGAATTGTGCATTAGAATCTAGATCATGACATACACTGACACTTGTGGTTTGACTTTCACATTTTTCTTCTGCATCAAATATTGACTGTTGAGGATTTTGGAGATTGTGGTTTTCATCCGCGTTGCGTCAGTTGTATTCAACTGACGTGCCCACAGTTTGCTAATGCAGGATCACTGATCGTGGAGCAGGGGACTCGAGCTGCGGAAAGCATCCGAGTGGAAGATAAAGTTTCCATGCGCAATGTAAGTTTCTAATTTCCTGTAGTTTTCCTGTGTTGTGTACTCATTGAAGTAAAGATTCTAGGTAAGTGTCACGAGCTCCCAGTGTGTGGAACTCGGGGCGCTACACTTGCGGTCATCCAAACACCCCCATAGTGGAAGGTCTCAAGTTTGAAACTCATTATATGAAATGCAATGGAGATTTTTAACCAAAATATTAGGACTGGCAATTAGCCCGAAACCAAACCGAGTCGATTTTATCCGGGCATGGGCCTGGTTTTTCCTATTTCGGGTTGGGTTTGGGCCAAAATTTTGTACCCGAGCAAAATTTCGGGTCGGGTTCAGACTTCAATACCTCAACCCGACAGGCCCGAATTAGGTTTGACCGTGATATCTAAGCCTACCTCCCATATGGCAAAACCCAAGTCCTTACTTTATTATTCTCCTTTCTCCCATTTCCCAAGCACATCAAATGAAGGAGAGCATGGAGGCTTCTCTTATTCCCATCTAAGAAAGATATGGAATCTTTGGGAGATGAGAAAAAACATCAAGTTAAAGGTTTAATGATTCAGAGATTGGAAGATTCATTATTTCACTTCTTTCCCCAAAAATTTAAATAGTAATTGATACTTAAGAAAAGGCTTCTCATCTTCCAAAGCAAACTCCGTTAAAATTCCAAATTCATGACTATTATGAGTATTCGAAAATCACGAGTTCTATATCAATCTTCTCCTCTAAACCATCACTACTTGTTTCCTTCTTTGCTTCATAGATCTGAGTATAATCCCAAAGGGAAGATTGACCAATACTTTTAAAGGTACACACTTTCTCCTTAGATCATCAAGCTTATTCTTGAGTATTTCCCTTGGATTATTTTTCATTTGTAAGCAAGCGAGAAAAACCAAAAAATGAGTCCGAATTTTATTTATAACCTACAATTTTATACGTTTTTTTTGGATTTTTTTCTCCAGAACTCGGGCCGAGCTTGGGCTTCAAGATTTAATTAGAACTCGAGCTCGGGTCTGAGTTTCTCAGCCTGATCAAAAACCGGGCCGGGCTTGGACCCACGAAAAAATTATGGGCTCGAACTCGAGCTTGCATAAATCCAGTCCAAACCTGGCCCGTTGCCAGCCCTACAAAATATTGACAACAAAATACGGCATGCACTCATACACCCTTTCACAAAACAAGAACACCTAAATGTCGTTGCCAGCTATAAAAAATGATTTCAATATAGGTTTGTAAGGCATGCCAAGATTAATATAGTGTTTTGTCGAGCTATAAACACCAAACCATTTACATGGACATGAATGGATAAGAAGACAATTTAGAGACGAATTAGCTAAAGAGAGAAGTCTACTAAATCTTCTATATAGTCATGATCAAGACAACAACATCCAGGCCTTCACTAAAATAGCCGCGGAATTTTGTCTGTTGCTATTTTCGATATAACTGTTATTGTTGCTACATGACAAGCTCATACCCTATAGTAATGTTGAGTTCTTAATCATCATTTGAATAATATTAATGGGCAAACACCAAAGTACCCCCCCCCCACATTTAAGCTTAGTACAAAATGCTCATAAAACGTTTGCAAAAATTAACTATACCCAATCCTCCGTTAACTTAACCAATTCTGTTAAATATGACTTATTAAATTACTATTTTACTCTTACCCTTAATTAATCCCTTCTTCTTTCTCCCATTTCTTCATTCTACACCAGATAATGCTAAGTATTTGGCAAGAGCCAAGATCTCACATTCCTTTGTCGACGTTGATGATGATCATAATAACAGTTTTCAATACATTACGCCAATGAGCTTCAACTGGACACAATACTTTGACATTTGTGCCCTAAGCTACTGCGCATACTTAGAGAACAGCTCTGTTGCTTGGTTTCTCTTCTGTGCCTTGGCCCAAGTAAGGGACTTGTATCAGTCGCACTCTTTGCTCTTCACTCTGTGGTTTGGCCATTGGTTTGTAACTGAGTGATATATGAAAGATATCTATCTGCTATATATAGGTGGATCATACGACAAGGTGGGTCTTACTGAAGATGCTTTAGCAAAGGTTACTAGGAACACAATTCTAATTGTTGTATCAGACACTTTAATGTTGTTATTAGCATAGAACGAACGTATGCCATACATCCTAATATCCTATCGAGTTCATACATCTCTTTGCACTTGCAGTTACGTATATTTTGGAGTAAACTCAAACTTAGTACTGTTCTATTTATCAAAATTGTACTTGGTTCAAAAGTAGAGAGAAAATGGTCTTTCAATGCTTACTTGTTGGAAACATTTATAGAACCATGATACTGATAGTATACTCTTTTGAATAGTGTTATCTTAGATTCTAGCAGGCAAGTGATTATTACATCTTCTTGATCTATATTTTAATTTTGAAACAAAAAAAATTGGTTCCTCAAAAAACAAAGGGACAAAACCTGCCTGCCTTTGGGTTCGAAGTGTTACATAGGGATCAAAACGGTAATGGTGGAAGCTGTCACATATGCCCTTACCATTCATATGAGAATGGGAGGAGAAAGAAGAAGGGATTAATTATGAAAGGATAAGGGTAAAACAGTAATTTAATAATTCAGATTTAACAGAATGGATTAACGGATGTATGGGTATAATGTACTTTTCCAAACGTTATATGGGTATTTTGTACTCAGCCCAAACGTTAGGGGGTACTTTGGGTTTTGCCCAATATTCATACCAATTGTCCGAGAAACACAACATAAGTCCTTTCAATTGTTGCAACATTCCTGGTTGAATGCTACAAGTATAAAAGGGAAATGCCATATGCACTATCTACCAATTGGCAATTAATGAGCAGGAAATATCTATTATGCAGTTCAAGTTCATACAACCAGAAGCAAAAAAAAAAAAAAATCAAATTAATGGTCTCGGATAACCTCATTGGTTCCCTAACTGCCGTACAGATTTCTAAGACATGTAAGACCGAAAATAGTAGGTTTGGTCGATTACTTTTGCTTATAGATACTTCTTGGATGGTACTTCTATTTCAAGTACACAATAACTGATTTCTTGCTTATTATATCCACTTGGTTGCTACTAAGGTTCAATATTTAAATTCCAGACTAGTTTGTAGCTGGCTTCACGGTAACAGTTGGAAACAAAACTTTCTATCTTTATCATTCGTTCATTATGTAAAGACATTTTCAGATCTTGTTTTGATGCACTTTGATTCAACTACTAAATGGTTAATCTTAAATAAAAAACTTGACAAATAACTTTCAGTATCTCTTGGTAGTAAAACAATGTTATTTTTTAATTGTATTCTACTATTCTTCATCTCAATAGTCTGTACTAATAAATTTTAAAAAGAAAATTTTCATGTAAACTTAAAAATCAATATATTGTTTTGGTTTAATCTTTAGTTTTTGTAGTATAAATCAAGAAAGAAGAAGAAAATGTCTCTTTCTAAGCTTTATTGAAAATTAGGGATAAATCAAATATGCACTGTTCTGAGAAATGAAGAAAAAAAAAAATCTTCTCAGAGTTGAGGCTTAGGCTAAAATCATAACCTATAGTTATAATTTCATCCAACTGGACGCAGAAAAAGAAAAATCCTTATCTATGTGACAATTGTAAACATACCAAAATATTCGCTCAAGTATCAAACAGTTAACTATTAAATACCATGAATAATCTGATAAATACCCTAAAGTTCACTTTACCCTTTTCCACGAGATAACTATAAAAAAAATTGTAAACTAACCAACTAACCTTGTCTTCTTTTTCTTTCTAGAACAGAAATCATCCCCTAACCCTTCCTCGTCATCACCATTCTCTTCTCAAAATTGCATCTCCCAATCAAGGAACGAAATTTAAAAAAAGAAAGAAAAAGAATCTCCTTTTTTACATTCTCTCACTCTTACTACAATGGATGGAGTCCTCATGCATTTAGTTTAGTTTGGGAATTTTGATTTGTATGGGAGTGAAGTTGGAATTCTTTGACAGTTGAATTTTGTGGAGGGGGGAAAGAATAGTGACGATATTGGTGGAGATAACTTGGCTAGTTTGCCTTTATGTAGCCTAACGTTTACCTAATTTTACCTTTAAGTACATCCATATGAGAAACTTAGCATTTTAGTACGCTAACTTTGCATACATTTAAGTACCCCCCTCCCCCCTTCCACTAAGATTGACCTCGTTTCCGCCCCATTTTTTTATATCTTAAATCACACACACACACACGAACACACACACACACACAAAATCAAGGAAATAAAAGTCCTAAAAAGTACCAAATGCATATTATGTGCAAATATTTCATCCAGTATCTAATAGAATTCTATATAAGGTAGTAAGAGGTAAAACCAAAGGAAACATTAGGATATCAAACGATACAAAATTTCACACTGGGTGGGTAACCTTACTTTATATAAATATGGATGCTTTTGGATTGGATAAGGATCGGATATGGGTTATACCGTTATCTGATCTACACTCCAAAGTCAAATACGGATGTGAATACGGATATGGGCCGATAAATAAAAAATCATATATGTATCTGTAAATTTTGGACACGGATATAAATACAGACACGAATTCGGACATCAAAAACAATCTTATATAGATGCAGGGAAAAAAAGGAAATGGAAAATAATGTAATAAAAATTTATAAATAGGAATTTTAACTTAGGACTATTGATCGAGAAGAAAATACATAATCAAAAAGTAAGAACATGTACAAACTAATGAAAAGAATGCATACATGGAAGAAAGAAGATAGAACGGCTGTTTACATATTAGAGGAAAAAAAAGGATGATTCTATCTTAATAGATTATATGGGTATAAACCAAAAAATGTATATATCGAAGAGAGAACATAGAATGGTAGTTTAGGTATTAAAAGAAAATTAAAAGATGATTTTTATATCCAAATAAATAATATAAATATAAACGAGAAAATGAAGATCAATTTAGGGCTCGAAATTAAAATTTTCACTAAATAAAATAAGTTTAAACAAGAAAGAAAATATAATTTAGGGGGTTAATAAATATAATGAAATAAAAAAAATTAAATGGGTATTTTCCAGGAATCGGACCGGGCGCAACTTGCGTGCACCCAAGCGCAGAACCAAAAGGCTACTAATGCTCTTATGTCAACTAGGGAAGATAATCTTCTATAATTAATATTTGTTAGATATCCCATATTTGATCCCAAAAATTTGGACAAATATGAATATGGAAAGAAAAAAATTAGTTTGTATATCTGTATCCGAATCCGAGTGGATCTGAATTTTTTGTATCTGTATCTGCCTTTTTGGGGATACGGTTTCGAATCGGATATATCCGTATCTAAGTATAACCTTATATATAAAGGCAAATTAGCCATAAAACATTAGGGTATGCTTTACTAAGTAAGTCACAAGTCTCTAATTAAGGGTGGTGATAGGAGGGGGGGGGCTACCGAGACAAAAGATTGCCTCTAATTTTATTGTTGGGCCCTGGCATCCACTTCCTTTTAAGTGAGCTCTATGTATTATTCTAACTGCGATAATGTAAACTACTTCTACTTTGATATATACATACACACAATATTAGACTTTTGGAAGATATTTCACCTATGTCCTACTTCATTTAAATATTCTACACAACCGGGTTTGTTTGAATCTGTACAACACATGCAAGGCCATTTATCTGTAATTTTCATTCTCTTTTCTATCTTTGTATTATATAGGTTGACCTTTGTTCGTTATTACTTTGTTAATGGAACAGGGTGGTCGATTTGCCACCTTTTAACTCAAGGGGAAAAAAAGAAAGGAAGTGGTAATGGTATCAAAAGAGAAAAGCCAAAAGTTTGACGAAGATATGATCAATTGATTATACATGAATTCTACGAAGTGAAAAATCAGCGTGCATAATCAAAGTAGCAGGTAAACGATTATGATTTTATTTTTTCTCTTTTTATGTTTTTGTAATATTTCGACCATGAAAAATTTAATTTTCGCATCATTCTTATTTTAGTCACTAGTTTAAGTTTTTGCATTTTGTTATCAGCTGTACTTTTTCATGATTCCATCCTTTGAGGCGTTGTATTATAGAGGCTCCTCTTTGCTCAAATTCCTAGGTTATAATCCCAAAATCCTAGCTTGTTGACATCACTGTAACAGAAAAACTGTAATGCGCATAACAAAAGATTTAAGCACCACCAAACAGAAAGAAAAAACACACACACATACCCAAAAAAGCTAAAAATAGAAAGCGAGAAAAGGGAAAGAAAGGATATTTAAGACCATCTAGCCAAACAACAGTTTCATCGAGAAAGATGTCAGGGCCAAAAAATAACTGGGCCTCAAAATTGCGATTCAACTGATATTAGCTTGCAGATGAATGTCATATATACTATACTAGTCAGCATCAAAATCCTTAATTGCGATGATCAGCTTCTATAAACGTAGTATACAGAGGGGAAAACATCCTGAACTACAGCTTACATGAAAATGAATAAATGTACAAGAAAGGACTAGAAGTTCAAATCACTCCGTCATCGAAATCTTTACATTGAACATTAGATATGAGAAAGTAATCAAATAAAAACAGTAAGATCAAGATGAAAATCAGTTTCGACTATTTCTATAAAATGAGAAAATTTGGATCATTTCACATCAAAATTAAAATTAAAAAATTCTCAAAATCTGACAGTTGAGATTAAATACAATCCAACGATAGATCGAAGCATCTAAAAAGAAGTGATATTTCACACCTTCTTTGGATCGGCGGCCATTGAGGTTCGCTTGGAAACCTTGATTGAAGAGAGTGATTTGAAATCGAAATCGATGACGATCTTGACCTCGTCCTCTTCTTGTTCTTGTTCTTGATTGTCGTCGTCTTCCTCTTCGTCTTGTTTCTGTTGTTGGTGTACGGGATTGGGATTGGGATTGGGATTGGGATTGGGATTACGATTTTGGAGATATGTGGAGGAGCTATTGTTCCGGCGCTTGAATAAGCGACGCACACTGTTCGCGAATGCACCCATTTTTCTCCTTCTTTTCTATTAATGGAATTTCTATCTGTCGCATCACATTGCATTCATTGATGCCCCCCAATACTGACGAGTTTTTTTTCCCTTCATAGACCACTTTTTGAAAATATTTATGTTCAAGGGCCAGTTTTCTAACTATTAGCGTTTTTGGGTACTCTGTGCCACGTCAGTGGCGGCCGCTATTCTCAATAGCGGCATCTTCATTTTCGATGTCACTAATAGAAATAGCAACCTATATTTTAAATTTTTTTGAATTTTTTTCTGTTGCTATTCCCACTAGCGACCTTAGTATATATGAGGTTGCTGATGGGATTAGCGACCTCAAATGAATGTATTGATATACTTTGCGATTTCTAAAGAGTTTTTGTTCTCTTTGGAAGAAAAAAATTTAAAACTGTGGTCGCTATTGGGAATAGCGACCTTAGTATATTTGAGATCGCTAATGGGTTTAGCGACCTCAAATGAATGTATTGAGACACTTAACGAAATCTAGAGAGCTTTTGCTCTCTTGGGAAAAAAATTTAAAATTGAGGTCGCTATTGAGATAGCGACCTTAGTTCATTAAAAGTCGTTAATCCCATTAGCGACCTCGTATATACTAAGGTCGCTATTCCCAATAGCGATCACAGTTGTAATTTTTTTTTTCCAAAAAGAATAAAAACTCTCCATAAATTGCTAAGTGTCTCTCATTTGAGGTCGCTAATCTCATCAGCAACCCATATATACTAAGATCGCTAGTGAGAATAGCGAAATTAAACAAAAAATTCAAAAATATTTAAAACATAGGATGCTATTCCCATTAGCGACCTCGAAAATGAAGAGACCGCTATTGGAAATAGCGGCCGCTGCTGACGTGGCACAGAGTAGCCCAAAAACACTATTAGTTGGAAAACTGGCTCTTAAACGCAAATATTTTCAAAAAGTGGTCTATGACGGCAAAAAAATCCAATATTGACCCATTTTTTAAAATTATTTACCAAACTGACTTACTTTCGAAAATATTTATCCAAATAATTCAGTTATGGACACGTCAGCATAAAACGCTATTGACAATAACGGCATCAGTTATTTTGATGCCATTGCTGCCAGCATCAGTTCATTTCCTCTTAATCGTAAACTCTCTAACTTGAGAAAAAATTGTAAGTGTGGAAACATCTTATAACTAATGTCGTTATCCCTAACAACGGCATCAAAATACTTGATAACTTTACTGTAAATAACGACAACAGTTCAAAGAAAATTTTGAATTTTATTTTCAGACATGTTTAATGAGAATTAAAATTTGAAATCTTCTTTGAACTGTTGCCACTATCCCCAACAACGGCATCAAAATACCTGATGTCGTTATTGTAAACAGCGGGAACAGTTCAAAGAATATTTCAAATTTTAATTTCAGACCTATTTAACGAGAATAAATATTTGAAATCTTCTTCGAACTGTTGCCGCTATCCCCAATAACGGCATCAAAATACATGATGTCGTTATTATGAATAGCGGCAACAATAATTATAAGATGTTTTCACACGATTTTTTTCTAAGTTAGAGAGTTGACGAATGAGTAGGAAATGTACTTATGTCATTATTCCAAAAAACGGCATGCGGAAAAAAATTTTTACTGATGCTGCTATTGACAACAACAGCATCGAAATAATCTATGTCATTATTGTCAATAGCGCTTTATGCTGACGTGTCCGAAACTGAGTCAGTTTGAACAATAATTTCAAAAGTGGATCAGTTTGGACAATATTTTCAAAAAGTTAGTCAGTACAGAAGAAAAAAAACTATGTTTTCCCGCCACTAACCACGGCCCCCCAAGTGAATGATGAGCCGGAACTTTTCCCTCCTTTTTCTTTGTTATCTTTTTCTGAGTTCCTTTTTGTTTGAGAAATGATCAAATCTCTAATATTATAATGGGAGAATGCCTTAGTGTCATTTGTAAATGTTTTGTCAATCTACCAACCCGTGTAACACACGTGCATAACTATTATAAAGGAAGTCCTAGGTTCAAATCAAGACTACGTCTAAATTTTTATTTTAAAAAACTATATTTATTAAAATGTGCATCGCACGTGTAAACTACTAGTAACTCATAATGCTCCATTTCCGACTTTGTATAATTAATTCACTTAGAAAAAAGTAAACGTGAGCAAAATGTCGAAAGTTCAAATTCTGTTTGCACCAAAAATATCCAATATATATATTTATATATGAGTAACAGTGTGAGTGTGTATGCCTACGACCTTGTTAAAAAATGAAATAAAAAATAAGTGGTCCCAACGAACTAGATTTCTATTTTTTTCCTTTAAAAATAATGTATGGATCAATCATATAAGAGAGTTGTATTTGGAGTGGCATACTATTATTTCTCAGATTTTTTCGATTTTTTTCTCCGAACTATAGAAAGACATTGTAGAATACACTCCCTCACTTTTCATGGAACAAGAATTTTCAAAGTTTACCTACTTCCGGAGTTTTGTAAAGATCTTTTGGTAGTATGCAGAATAAAGTGAATCAGAAAACAACTTATGAGTACCTTTTCTCCTTACACATTTGTATATTTAGGAGGTTCAAACCCTAAATGAAAAGGTTACTTGTAAGATTTGAACATTTTCACCTTACACAACGAGTATCCACATCATATCATATAATTGTTATCGTTTGACCAAATAACCACCACCCAAACCCAGCTATGTTATGCTTAAATAATTGAATTGTCTATTGAGCAAAATTACCCCCCCCCCCCCCTCCCCACAACACACACACACACACACACACACACACACACACACACACAGAGAATTATATATGTCCCCCCTTCTTTCCAATTTCACTTTAGCTTCTCCAACATCCCGCTCTCTCTCTTATCCCGCCAAACCCATTATCATATTTCTTCAATCTCTTGAATCATCTCGCAAATAACTCTCTCTCTCTCTCTCTCTCTCTCTCTCTCTCTCTCTCTCTCTCTCTAATCTTCACACCTCAACCTAGACCCTACCCAGTTTTCAATGTCCTCCTCTAGTGTAAACTCATCCACTTAACCCAGTCTTAGGGTTTCTCTCCCCACAAACGATCTCTTCCAATCAAGGGGGGAAGAGAGATAGGATGGAGACGATGAAGAAGAAAGGAAAATGATCTAATTTATAGTGTGTGTGTGTGTGTGTGTGTGTGTGTGTGTGTGTGTGTGTGTGTGGTGGTGGTGGTGGTGGGGTGTGTGGGGGGGGGGGGGGAAGGGGGGTATTTTGGTCATTAGATAAATCATATATAACATAACATAAAAATTAAACTAAATAGAGCTGGGTTTGCGCAACAGGTTATTTGCTCAAAAATACTGTTAAAGAGGCAAACTGTTTTAAGTCCCAAACGTTAGGGGGGCATATTGATTTTACCCAGAGAGAGACAGAGAGATAGAGAGAGAGAGAAGGGGGGATTTCGGAAAGAGGGAGGGGTATTCAAAATTAGGAAGGGGGGGATGTGTTTTGCGATGATAGATCTGGGCTTTGATTTTGGGGAGATTGAAGGAGAGCCACTTGATAGCTTTCTTTGTGTTTTATTATCGAGTGGCTCTCCTTCAATCTCCCCATAATCAGAGCCCAGATCTATCCTCACAAAATGCATTCCTCCCCCCCCCCCCCCCCCTCCAATTTTGAATACCCCTCTCTCTCTTCCCGAAATTCCCCCTTCTCTCTCTCTCTCATCTATCCCGACCCCCCCCCCTCTATCTCTCTCTCATATACGACGGCGATGCGAAGGCGATAGCAGGTGGAGTTCACCTAGTTCTTCCTCGAGTCGGGGGTGGGTGGAGCACAACCCCATGGATATATTAGCGAGCGTCAAGATGTGCACTACCAAAGTGCTCGATAAGGCCACGGTGGAGGGCCACAACGTTGATGGGGGGTTGGGTATCACCAACCAGAGGGAGACGATCGTCATTTGGAGTAGGTCCACCGGCTTGCCGCTCTACAATGCCAACGATGATGGGGGGTTCCAGCACTATTTGCAGGTTTTACCCCCCTTTTTTTCTTTTTCTTTTTTTAAGGATTTTAGTGGCCATTGGATTATGGATAAGTTTGTTTGTTTGTTCTTGGATTCATCGATTTCTGGAAGAAGCGGAGAGATCGCTTCTACTTACAATTATTCATAATAATATCCATAATTATTATGTGTCAAACCTAAATAAATGGGCAAAGAACTGAGGAAACTACTTTTTTTCCAATTATTTATTTGTCTGAGATTGCATTGCATTTCATTGTTGTGGAGCATCCAAAGAGACTTTTTGACCTCAAACTCAAAAGGACTTTTCCAGAGTTTTTGATTTTTTTACTTTTTGTCCACCCGTGTTTTTTTAAAAGAAAACGAGTTTTTTTTGTTTGTAAATTGGTTATTGGAATCATGTGAAAAATATTCAAAAGAGCTATAGATTTCAAGGGATCACAAGGGGCACGTATTTTTAGGGGGTCCTAAGCCAACCCCTGGCTTCTAATTTCATATGATCCCTATGATTTTTTTTCTTCTCTCTGTAAAACCAACTTTTTACCTTACTCTTTGCTTACAGCCTCAGTTTTTTTGTGGGAAAGTCGTCTTTTTTTTAATAGAAGCGTATAGAAAATATACTAGCTTTCCTCATCTAATCATAATTTATGAGAGAGCTCAAAGCATGCCAGCTAGCAAAAAAAACATCTATATAAATCATCACATACTGTTTACATGATTTTTCATATGTTGCATCGTTTTGAAGACGTGCCGACGGGCACACCTAGTATATCTATATAATAAAACACAAAGAACGCTATCAAGTGGCTCTCCTTCAATCCCCCTAAAAATCAAAGGCCTAGATCTAACCTCACAAAACATATTTTCCCCCCAAAAGTTTCCCCCCAAAATTCAAATTCAAATCTCCCACTCAAAACAACTCCTATATTTATTTAATTATTCTTTGTTCTCTCTCTCTCTCCTTCCCTCCTCTATTCAAAAAATTAAGAAAATAAAATAAATTTTAAAATTTTTAAAAATTAAAAAACTAAAAAAATTAAAAATTTAACTACTTTAAAAATAATTCAAAAAAACCATATAATATGTTTTTTGCTCTATGTTTGCTACTTGAATTAATTTGCTAGACTTCCAAAACTATTTTATATGATCAAACAAGATGCACCATGCCGAAGACGTGCCGTAGGCACGTGTCAACGGGCAAACCTAGTATATAATAAAACACAAAGAAAGCTATCAAGTGGCTCTCCTTCAATTCCCTCAAATCAAAGGCCCAAATCTAACCTCACAAAATACATCCCCCCCCCCCAACCCCACCCAAAAAAAACTCATTTATTTATTTAATTATTTCTCTCTCTCTCTCTCTCTCTCATTCTCTCTATCTCATTCTCTCCTTATTTACTCAGAAATTTAGATTTTCAGATTTCAGGTTTTGTAAATTTTTAGTTTTTTAGATTTTTTTATTGTTCATGTTACATTGAAAATAGCAAATATCTATTCAATAGTTAAATTTCATCATTTTGCACCATCAAAGTTCTAATAAGTTGGATTTTATACCCTCATTTATAATTATTTTTCAACGTATACTAATGGAAACATGGACTTTTTTTACAACTAATTATTGTCATACTATTCAAACTTGAGCTACATAATTGTCGTTTTACTGTTTACAAGGATTTTCATATGCTGTATCGTTCCAAAAACGTGTTGTGGGCACGTGCCCAGGGAAAATCTAGTATATATATGGGAGAAGAGGATCTTTCATTTGTAAATCTATCACCTTACGTGCATCGCACGTGCAACTCCAACTCTCCCATTATACTCTTTATTATTAAATCTACCAATTTACGTGCATCGAACGTACAACTCTAACTCTTTAAATTACTTTTAAAAATATTTTATTAACATGTGCCTCACACGTGCTAAATTATATTACTTAAAAATATATATATTTATTAAAACGTGCATTGCATATATATATATATATATATATATATATATATATATATATATATATATATATATATATATATATATATATATATATATATATATATATATATATATATATATATATATATATATATATATATATATATATATATATATATATATATATATTGTAGTACCCCGTATTTTCAAATATTATTTTAAAGATTTGAAAATAAATTAAAATGATTTTCTGGATATTTAATAAATATTTCTGAAGGTTTATCTTTTTACACGTGCGAAACACGTGCAAATATTTTTGGTGTAAATATCCAATTTTATATTTTTAATAAGTTCTCGTACTTATTATGGAGTATATTCTAAAATTTAGGATTTTTCTGAGTAGAGAAACTATTTTTATAAATATCTCGAAATAGAGGAGCTTTTATGTAAAAAGCCGTTTGGATCTGAAATAAATTATGAAAATTCGTTTTTACTGATTTTTGGGCTTTCCATGATCATCATTTAAATTGAAGTACATTTAAATTTTTATTATATTTCTTATTTTCTTGGTGATTGAAGAGGATATCTTGGATTCTTTGCAAAATAGGGGATTCTTCATTTTGCTTCGTGATATTCGCTTGATCTCTCCAACTATGTGAGAGATATTGTTTTGTTTTATTTGTTTTGTGTATTTGTAGGTGAATGACATTATTGTTTGTTATTTTGTTTGCTTTCTTTGATTTGTGTATGACGTATGAGAATGATATGAATGTTTAGATTGATTTGGATGTTAAATATGTAAGTTGGATGAATGAACATCTGGATCTTATGATTACAAATTAGATTTTTGGTTATGAATTGTGGAGGAAATTCAGTATTGAGAAACCCTAATGGAAGAATTAGAATTTAGAACATGAGAATTCAAGTTTTGAGAAATTGGTTGATTTGTGGAATGTATCCAAACTGAGGATACTTTGAGATTGTCGTTTTTATCGGATTACAAATTATTTTAGTAAACAATGATTTCTTTAGAAAACTCCAATTTTGATTATCATGTACAACCAAAACTAAGCAGTCTGTAGGCTGACAGTCGACTGGCAGACCTTTCAGTCGACCGGTACGACCCAGCTGCTATGATCTTTAGTTTCCTTGAAAATCCGTTCTGGACAGTCGACTTAGACCCTTTTCCGTCGACTGGCACACTTAGAATTTATTTTTCAAAGTTATCGTAGATTTTTCTCTGGTAAGTCGACTTATGACTTTTATAAGTCAACTTATAACACTTAGAATATTTTCTTAAAGATTTCTGGAATTTCTCTCTCGTAAGTCGACTTATGACTTTTTAAGTCGACTTATAATCTCTTTTAAGTCGACTTATGACTTTTATAAGTCAACTTATAACACTTAGCTTATTTTCTTAAAATCATGGAACTTTCTTTCTGGACAGTAGACTTATGCTTTCTTTAGTCGACTGGTACTGATGTATTTTTATATTTATGAAGGTTCTTTCAAATGATTAATTCTTCAAATGTTTTAAGCTATACTTTATCTTCTATTAAACATATGATTTCAAGATGCTAAGTTGAGCAGTTTCAGATGTGAGTTTGGTTAAGATATTTGAGTTGAGTCTCTAGAGCATGTGTGTGACCCTAGCATACCGGTGTTGAGTTCTTTTGTTGAGGCCTGTTGAGGCATTTCAGTCGTTCAGTTTTGAGTTAAGTCCGGTAGGGTACACAAACTCTAGGAGATTCGTTGAGTAATTAAGTAACCCAAAAATAATAAGGACAGGCACTAGTGGTGATATGATGAACGGGAACATGGGTCAAGTACCTCAGTATGGCTTTCGGTGTGGGATTTAATCTCCGGAATTATCAAAGTAACTTACTTGCGGTGTGGGATCTATCTCCGGAATTATCCAGGTAAATTACCTGCGGTGTGAGATATATCTCCGAAATTATCCAGGTAATTACTTGCGGTGTGAGATTGATCTCCGGAATTATCGGGGTCGAGGCGACGCACATGTGGTATTCATGTGATGATGTGTCAATGTTTCGGTGTGGGATGATCTCCGAAATTATCCAGGTAAATTACCTGAGATGTGGGATCTATCTCCAAAATTATCGGGGCATGGACTAACACTCACAATTTATCTTTATCTCGTAGTAATCATCGTGTTAGGATTAGTTGCATAGCGGGGGATTGAACTCTATGAAGTGGAGACGTTAAGGGCTTGCACCGAACTTATGTAGAGTGGGATGCATAGACTTCGACAAGTACGCATTAGAAAGTCCGCATATAGAATTTGTGTTTTCTTGACTTGGTTTTATGCATGTGGTTTTCCTGTTTTCTACACTTGACACTTGGTTTAGTATCACTTGTTGTTTACATTTCTTGCTACTTCATATTTTATGTATTTTGGTTCACTACATGTTGCTTGAGAATCCTTGCTTAATGATTATTTATGTTGTTTGTTTGTTCTTATATCACTCACACCATTTATGGCTGACCCCTTTAGTTTTGGGGGTTAGGGATCATCTCTAGCCTCATGTGTTGCAGGTTGTTGCTTAGAGTTTGGAGGTGTGGATGCTTGAGTTAGTTTTTAGATAAATTGATTTAATAGAGTTTTGTGTAAATTTGTAAAGCAGTGTTGTAAAAAGACTGTGTTGTGAATAAAAGAAAATTATGATTTGAGATGTTTTAAATTCCGCTGTGCTATGTAAAAAAAATTTGTAATAAAAGTTGAAAATTTTAGTGGAGTTGGTTGTGTTTAATGTTACATTGAAGTGGATGCTGGGATTGTGCCACGTATTTTCTAAGATATCATATTAGAAATTCGGGGCGCTACATATATATATATGAGGAATGCTCCATTGAAAACGGGTCTAGTTTTCACGGGTTGGAAAATACCAATCTGAGCCATTGGATCGCTCATGATCGTGATCAGCGGCTCAGATCGAGCTCCTCATAACCCGTTTCAATTGATCAGCGGAGGGTTATTTTGGGAATTTCGTCTCAAATAACTCTTTGCTGAACAGATTCTAAAAAAATTGATATAACCTAGGCCGTTGGTTATAAAAATTTGAATTATAGGCCGTTGTTTGGAACAACGGCCTTGTTCTAAATTTTTATAACCTAGGCCGTTGTTCTAAATTTTTATAACCTAGGCCGTTGTTCCAAACAACGGCCTATAATTCAAATTTTTATAACCTAGGCCGTTGTTCCAAACAACGGCCTAGGTTATATTCATTTTATCAGAGCGAATCAGGCGAAGAGTTATTTGGGACGAAATTCCCAAAATAACCCTCCGCCACTTAAGTGATATAGGGTGATGGGCGGAGGCGATCTGAGCCGCTGATCACGATCAAAAGTGATCCAACGGCTCAGATTGGTGTTTTCCAATCCGTGAAAACAACCCGTTTTCAATGGAGCATTCCCCTATATATATATATATATATATATATATATATATATATATATATATATATATATATATATATGGTTTCTTCCCTTGCAATTGGGTCTGTTTGCACAGACCCATTGCAAACAGCCATCTTAGCCATTGGATCGATCAAGATCAGATCCAATGGCTGTGCTGAGATTCACCCCACCCAAATCCCCCCCCCCCATCTCACTTAAGTTGCGAGGGGTATAATGGGTATTTCACCACATTATATCCCTTCAACTCTTAACTCTCTCTCACAATTTCTCTTTCTCTCGTTTTCGGATCAGTTTTTTTTTGCAAAAAATTAACCTAGCCCATCGTTGCCAACGATGGCCTAAGTTTTAAAAAATGCAAAAATTTAACTTAAGCCGTTGTTGCCAACGACGGCCTAGGTTAATTTTTATTTATTTTTAATTTAGGCCTCTTCTCTCTCTCCCCCGATCTATTTTCTCACTCTCACTCTTTTTTCCTACTTTATCTCTCAACCCAAACCCAAACCCTACTCTCTCTTTCTCACTCCAGCGCTTCCTCCTTCACCTCACTCACTCTCTCTCCTCCCTCTTTCTTTCTTCGTTAGGAACTCCTGAAACCTTAAAAATCTAACCCTAACTATCTCCCAAACCCTCAACCCCAACCACCTACTATTGTTGTTAGCTCCTCCAACCTCACACTCTCTCACACTCCCAATCTTTCCTTCAATCTTCGAAAGCCCTCCTACTCCAATCTTCAAAAGCAAAATTTGAATGTCACGCGCCGCTTCCCAAAAACACGGAATACGAGCACGTGACGAAGCCCAGCGAATGATTTTAACATCATCCATAAGCTGTAGGATCGACTCAGCATCACAACAAGAATATGACGAATATCCACAACCACGCATGCATAAATAATTTATTAAGCAACGGAAAACAATTGAAACACAATAATAATATCCAAATAGTTTTCAAGTCTGGATCAAAGATAAAACTTAGGAACATAAGCCCGTTACAAGTTTTAAGTAGCAAGAAAATAAATAACACAAAGAAAACAAATATTTAAGCATGTCCTTTATCCAATTGAAGCCTAAAATCTCTGCTCACCAATTCTAGCAGGCAACACGTCTCCAAAGTATGTTTATAAAAGAATAAAAGAAGAAAATAAAGAAAACAAGAGAAATGCCCTTAGTGCAAGTTAGGGCCACAAATAGTAAAATAAGTACAAGAAACATGGAATAAGATTTGGAATCAAGAATGTAATAGGGATGCAACAAGTAGTGGGGATTCAAAAAACTAGCTAGCAAGAAGGACAACTCAAGTGATCAGGTTGAGTAACAAATACTAATAGTAGAGTAAGTGGCAAGTGAACATGTAAGGGTATCCAACATCAAGTGAAAAGTATCAAGCACAAGTGTCAAGTAACAAGTCTCAAGTCTAGTATCAAGTTGTCAAGTACAAGTATCAAGTCTCATGTATCATGTAGTCAAGTATCAAGAAAGCATATATCAAGTTCAAGTTTCATGTATCAAGTCTTGTGATTATTACTATCTAGGTAGCACTTCATGTGTCATCCTTTTATCACATGGTTGCTACAGTCACTGCAATTTTGTTTAGGCCTGGTAATGGAGTTTATAGGGCAGTGTACTCATGTATCAAGTATCAAGCAAGTCATGCTCATGAATCGGATAATCATATAACTAGTTCATGTGTCAAGTCATAACAAGACAAGTCATGAATTATATATATACTAGTTCATAAATCAATAATATACTAGTCCATGAATCGATTTATAATATACTAGTTCATGAGACATGTATCAAGTGGGAAACACGGGCCCCTTCCGAGTTACTTACCTATATTGTCCACTACTATGGTCTTTCCCTTAACCACGGCTTATTATTTATTATTATCATCAAGCAAGCATGAAAGTGCACGAAACGAGTCAAGTAAACATAATCATGTACATGGAACAAGTCTAGGCTAGGTAGGGTACATGTTCGAGGGTTAAAATAAATCAAAGTATCAAGAACAACGAAAATCTCAAATCTGGACAGCATGAGGTTGCTGCACCAAAACTGCGATTCCCGTTGCTACAAGATAGCAAATGTGGATTCGTCAGAAGTTATAGAAACTAGACTCCTGCCCGGTTTCAATGCATATAATTAAGGTACATGAAAGTTGTGGTAACATGTGTCAAAACAGCAAACTATACAGCTTTTGTGTTCAGCCAGAATTTGTGAATCTGAGTTTATACATGTGAATCATGGTTGAAACATTACTAATTAATTCTGAGAAAATTAGGGATGTTCTCTAGGGTGTCCATTAACATCATGAAAATTTTCAAGTCAATTACTTACTGGTAGCATAGTTAAAATAATTTGTAAACTAAAGAGGTGCAGCAGTTTTTGTGAATCTGCGACTACCGACACAGCAGCAGTAAAACTATGATATCTCCTAGACCGTAACTTGGAATTCGAAAATTTTGGATGCTATCGATAATTAGACATTTAGATCTATATTTCATATTTAGGACTGAAGTTCAGATTTTGATTTTAAAGGGATCAAAACAGCAAGTAAAGTCCAGAACAGCAGCAAGTGTGGATGTCTTTCATATACAAGTTGCATGATAATTGGTTATTATGAGTCTAGATTAATGTGTGACGCAAATACGGATGTAGTGATTATCAAATCAGCAAGTCACATGTATTTCTCAACTCTAAGGAATGTAAAATTGACACAACACATCACACCTCATATGTCCACAAGTCAAGGGGTTCATATTCAAGTAATTAGGAGATAAAGGGTCCAACTAGTTTTGTAAATATGTCAACGAAAGGGTTGTGACTCTTAAGATTAAGGAATTGATGAGGATTAATATTTGATCAACAACGACGAGTCAAGGAGGAGTCACAACTACTATCTATTTGCAGTATTTTTCAAATTAAACGCTTGTACTAGAACAAAAATTTGTATAAAATGAATACTTGCCTGAATGACGGTGAATCCGACCATGAACAAATACAGAATGAGAATCCCGAGAGGCGAGGTGCGAACACGGACAACGCACACATGTGCGAACTACGTGCGAAAACCCACACAACAATTAGATCTGATCTGATCTGAAGGAGATCGGATCTTGATGAGATCCGACGGCTCAGATCAAACCAACACCTTTCTTCTTCTTCCCTCCTTCACAGTAACAGAGAGAGAGAGAGGGGACTGCGGCATCGGCGGTGGTGGGTTGACGGCACAGGCGGCAACGACGTCGAGAGGGAGGACCGCGCAGGAAGGCGAAGGCGGTGACGGGGCGGCGCGCGTCGAGGGGATGACGGCGGCAAGGTGCTTTGTTCTTGGGTTCGAAATAGAGTGAGGAGAGCGGGGAAAACTTCGGGGATGTTTCGGTTGATGGTGGTGGTCGGAGCGGAGGGCGAGGGTGATGAGGAGATGGTGTCGGTGATGGGGGTGGCGACTGGCGATGGGGGTGACGAAGTATTGGAGGTGACAGCAGTGCAAATGGGTTAGGGAGATGAAGGTGAGGAAGACAGTGGGTTCGGGGATGAAGGATTGACGAGGGGAGTGGCTAGAAGGTGGTCGGAGGGTGATGACGAGGCGGTGGTGGGTAGAGATCGAAGGCGAAGGCGATGTGGATTGGGTTTTCGATTTGAGCGGAGGAAGAAGACGGAATGGGGGAAAGATGGTAGGCGGCTGAGAGAGTAATTAGGGTAGTACAGTATTAGGGGGTTAGGGTTAGGGTTAAGTGTGTTTAGGGTTATATAGGAGGGTTTTGGGTTAATGGGTATTTGGGTAGCGGGTTTGAGTGGGATCCAACCAGTGATTGATCCAAAATTCATTAAAAATGGGGGAAAAGAGATAGATGAGATGAAACAGTCCATTTCTTCAGGAAGAACGACACAAAGGAGCAGAATTGAACAATACAGTTGAAATACATATTGGCACCAAAATTGAGTTGAAGCAAAAGAAAAGATTTTTATTAGATCTGGAAATAAGAATACATGATCTCAAATTGATAAAAGAATACAATAAAATAAAATACAACAGAAAAATACAGATACGAAAAATAGGAGTTACATTGAATTTGAAACCCTAGTTCGGTGATTAAATCTGAACACATCGTCGAAAACACTTACATTGGGGAAAATGCTCAATTATGCAAGGTAATTACTAAATCCTCGTTTCGTAGTTGTATTTATGCTGTTTTTTATGTTTTGTAATTACTTGAATTGATTATTGTGATGCATAATTATATAGATGTAGTAGTTTGTATGTAGGTTTTTGGAAGATTGTAGATGTAGTAGTTATTGCTCGCTCAAATTGTATATGTAGTCGTAGTTTCTATAGTTTGATATTAGTGAAATGGCATAAAAAATTTAAAAAAACTTCGCGAGTAGGTCGGAATCATGACACGCAAACTAACACAACTTCTAGGAGTGTGTTTCGACTCACGGTTTGTAAGATACAGCCGTGTATCACTTTTGGTCAAGAAAAACCACAATAAAGTGATACACGGCCGTATCTTGCAAACTGTAAAAGGAAACTCACCTCTAGAAGTTGTGTTGGCTTGTGTGTGATGATTTTGACCTACTCACAAAGTTTCAAAATTTTTGGATGTCGTTTGTGGGTTTTCGCATGTATCCCAAATAACAACAATTATAACTTCAAACAATATGAGTACGGTTACGTGAGAAAACCCCACCAACGGAAATGAAAAATTTCGAAACTTTGCGAGTAGGTTGGACTCACCCCATAGACAACGCGACTTGTAGAAGTGTGTTTCGACTCACAGTTTGGTATATACGGTCGTGTATCGCTTTCCATTCTTATTCGTGAATAAAAACGATACATTACCGTATCTCGCAAATCGTGAATCGAAACTCACTTCTACAAGTTAGGTTGGCTTGTGTGTGGTGAGTCCGACTTACTTGCAAAGTTTCATAATTTTTGGATGTCGTTTGTACAGTTTTTATATGTTTTCGTAACAACAACTTAAATAACTAATTTTACATATTTTGAGTAATTACCTCGCAATATTTTGGAAATGTTGGTTGTCATTTATGTATCTTATTGCATATCTATATATATACAAATAGTGTGATTCGGTTTAAATGATTAGTGTATTGATTTTTTTTTAATGTTAGATATGGACAAAGTTGAAGGAAATTCTGTTGCCAGCGATAATTTTGTGTCTGCACAAGGAAGTGATGAATCTCGGCCACAAGTTGACGAGCACCTCAAACCAAAGAAAAGTATGACGTTTCATACTTTAGATGACGTCGAGAAATTTTATACGTCATATGCTAGATGTGTGGGTTTCGCAATGCGTAAGGGTGAATAAATACATTAGAACCGATGTAGTCGATAAATAATATTTATGTAATAAAGCTGGGGAGTCACTGAGTCACCATAATGAAGTTAGACGGGGAACTTCTTTTAGAATAGGTTGCAAAGCTTTCGTTCGTGTAAAACTAAACGAACAAAGTAATACATGAGTTATTTATTCATTTCATGAACCACACAGTCACAAATTTACTTCACCCGGTAGAAGACATTTGTTGCCTAGAAACTGTAATGTGTCAAAATTCAATAAAAGAATAGATCAACTTAACAAAGTTGGTATCGCTACGTGTAAACAAATGCTTTTTTTCGAAAGTGCTAGTGGAGGTCACGATAAAATAGGATTCACTGAAACCGGTGCTACAAATCTAAAGAGAGACTCGACGGAATCTATGAAAGGACATGACGGGAAAATGCTCATTGAGTTCTTCGAATAGAAAAGGCAGATTGATCCTTTATTTTTTTATGATTACCAATTAGATCCCGAAGACTGATTGTCTCATTGTATTTGGGTGGATGGTACTGCTAGTCACTAAGAAGAATTTTGAAGTTTTTTGGGATATACTTTGCTTTGATAACACATACAATACGAACCACTATGAAATGTTAGTTGTTCCATTTATTGGAATCAACCATCATTGGCAATCAACATTCTTAGGTTGTGTGTTCATTCCAAATGAGAAGGTCTCTTTCTTTGAGTGGTTCTTTGAAAAGTGGTTAGGAGCAATAGGACATGATCCGATCAGCATTGTGACGGACGAGGATCTTGAAATCGGTGATGCACTGAAGAAAGTTTTCCCTGTGACTGAGCATAGATATTGCATTTGACATATTTTGGATAAGTTATCTCAGGAGGTGTGTATGTCGAATGATATCGATGAGTTTAAAGATGCTTTGAAGAGTATCATCTATAATGAAGAATATAAAAATGATTTCGATGAGAAATGGAAATTATTTCTTTTGCAATACAAAGTTGAGAATAACAAATGGTTGAACGATAAATTTGAAATTTGTGAGAAATGGATCCCCGTCTATGCAAAAGAATTATTTTAGGTTGGCATGTTGAGTAGCCAACTAAGCGAGTCTTTGTATTCTTCTTTAAAGCAACATACCCAAAAGAAGTAATCCTTACATGAATTTGCCGCCATCTTCGACCGAGTCTTAGAAAGGCAAAGACATGAGGAACTTAAAGAAATTCATTGGAATCGTAATAAGAGACCAAAATTGAAGACCCAATGGGATATGGAGGAACAAATGGTGTGAATCTATACATTGAAAATTTTCTACAAATTCCAAGATGAAGTGCAGAAAAGCTTATTATTTAATGCGACTTTCATTGCCGATGTTGAAACACCGGATAGTGCAGCTTTCTTTGTGAAGCTTTGTGGAAATTCAGAACCGGTGAGGGCGGTTCAATTCTGCCAACTCCGTGTAAATATATTTTGCGGTTCTTCGGTTAACCAATCCCACTGCACTACAAGAGCAATATATTACAAGAAGATGGACTCAGGATTGCATGAGAAGAAGCTTTACATCCGTTCATAATGGTACTAGCAACAATTTTGCTTCTTGCTATTGTGAATTAAGCTATTACTCAAAACAAATGGTCGATCTTGGTTGTTCTTTCGAAGAAAATTACAAATACATGCTCAACCATATGGTTAAGGGCATGAAGGAGGTTCTCATATACACCCCAGAATTAGCAGACATCATGAAGCTAGTGCACAACCCAAGAGTGGTGGACAACATGCTGACGGCAGTGGGCATGCAAAGTACCGGTGGGGGACCCTCAACAGTGCTTTACAAAGGGAAGGACTAGAGGGAAAAGATTGAAGCCGATAAGAGAGAAACTTCACCGAAAACCTAGATGGTACAAGACTTGCAACTTGCAGGGAACTTGACATGATTCAAAAATTGTCCAAATAAAGTTGCTAGGTAATTTATCTTTTTTTTTTAAAATAAAATTTTCACTCACTCATTCTTGCCTTTTATTTTTTTACTAACCTATTGACGACATTTATTTAGCGGGTCCAATGCATACGAAGAAGATCTAAGTGGTGAAGAGAGTGCTGACGAAGAAGGTGAAGATTCGTTTTGAGGTGAAGATTCGAGTGGTATATTTTTTTTATTATGTATATAAAATTCAAGTACGAGACCTTTATTACTTATTACATTTGCTGTTACGAAATTTAAGAAATTTGGAGTTTTATGTTGTAGGTTTTGATTAGAACATGATCGTGCCGACCGAAGGCGATTCTCTTCAAAAAGATTTATTTTTCAAGATATGTATATATGCTCATGTAATTGCATTTTAAAATAGTGCTAAGTTGAGAACTGTAATTGAAGTTACAAGTATAAATTTGTGTATGTAATTGCTATTTAGAGTATGTTATTGTTGTATTGTTGAAAATGAATGAGATGAGAATGTGAGGGATGGGTGAGAATGGTAAGATGAATGAGTGCAGCTAACAGTTGTTGCTGTGTGTTATTGTTGTTATTCTTATTGTTGTTATTGTTGTATATGTGTGAAGCAGCTACTTTGTCCTTGGGTTTTTAATTTTTTATTTTTGTGAACACAACCTAACCCATTATTGACAACAATAGATTAAGCACATTAAATCCGTTATCGCCAATAGCGAATTAAGTATAAAGAATTTAACAGAACTTTAGATTGTTGAATTTAAAATCTACAAATTCATCTTCTACCTAACTTGTTGTTGGCGAAAACATGTTAGGTGAAATAAATCCGTCATCTTCAATAGCAGGTTAAGTATAAAGATTTTAATAGAACTTGAGATTGTTGGATTTAAAATCTACAAATTTATCTTCTACCTACCCCATTGTTGGTGACAACGGGTTAGGTGAAACGAACTCGTCATCTCCAATAGCGGGTTAGGCATAAAGATTTTAACAGAACTTGAGATTGTTGGATTTAAAATTTACAAATTCATCTTCTACCTAACCCGTTATTGGCGACAATGTGTTAGGTGAAACAAACCTATCATCTCCAATAGCGGGTTAAGTATAAAGATTTTAACAAAATTTGAGATTTTTGTATTTAAAATCTAGATCAGATATAGCATATGCAGTTAGTAAACTAACTAGATATATGAGTAATCCTGGAACCGAGCATTGACAAGTGATTACCATTACTCATAATTATGGGATGCATTATACAAGATATGCGGCTGTATATGAAAGATATAATGATGCGAAATGGATATATAGTGATAATTCAAAATTCACTAGTGGTTATGTGTTTACACTGGGTGGTGCAACAATTTCGTGAAAATCCTCGAAACAAACAGTGATAGATAAATCCACATTGAAATTTGAATTTATTGCATTGGACAAATGTGGGGAAGAGACTGAATGGTTATGCCACTTTCTTGAGGATGTTCCAAGGTGGACAAAGCCTGTGCCTCCAATCTGCATCCATTCGAATAGTCAATCTACAATTTCTAAAGTACATAGTAATATGTATAATGGTAAATCTAGACATATTCGTCGAAGACATAATCCATTAGACAACTACTCGCTACTGGGGTTATCTCTATAGACTATGTAAAGTCAAATGATAACATTATGAATCCGCTAACCAAATGATTAAACAAAGAGTTAGTTGATAAATTATCGAGGGGAATGAGACTAAAGTCCAGGAAAGAATAAGTTGATACAATGGACACCTGACTTAGTTGACTGAAGATCCCAAGATCTAGGTTGAAAGGGACAACTAAATTGTAAGGACCATGTTAGATCACTGTGGAAATTTTCCCATGTTCATTCCTATGATGAAACAGTGATGCCCATAAGGTAAGATGTTAAGCTAGACTTTTAATGATTCTTATGCGTCGGAAATTCGAGCTGAGTAATGCAAGGTACTTTTAATTAAGAAATCACCAATGTAAGAGGGAAGAAAGGCCACTTCCAAGGAAATAGTTTAGGACAACATTCCTGTTAAGCTCTTGCAGAACCAGACATATGTTCATGGCCAAAACAAACATAACAGTGAGAACTGAAATGCGTTAGGAAGATTCCTGTTTGAGATATATCATCGTTTACACAAATGACATAATAGTTCAAGGACATCGCGTCTACTAGTAAAGTAAACATATAAGGGAATGTTCAAAGGGTAACTTCTATCTATCATGTGAAGGTTTCAACTGTTGAATTCTATCACCAAGTATGTTATGTCAGTATGTCATGCATGTGGTCGTCAATTTCATTCATGAGGGGAATGTTAGAAAATGAGTGTGTTAACACACCGTTTTACGAACCAGTTTTGAGACAATTTTTTGAGTAAGATCCACTATGATTAGTGAGAGATCTTCTTGGATTCGTGTTCTTCTTCGAGAGTACATCAAAATCATATATTTACTTTCTCAAAACAGTTATGGGGTGAATGAGAAACTGTCTACCAAAGTGAGACACTTTGTCTCAAAAAAGGTTGAGTGACTTTAGTCCCATATTGAAAAAATCATAAGAATTAGAAGGGTATATAGAATAAACCCTTAATTTCTTGGCTTTGTAAGAAAGCAAGCCATAAGGCTCTCTCTCGCACGCGCAGGAGGGGGGGGGGGGGGGACAAATCTTGGATTGGAATACATGTGGCTTGTGTGTAATGCCCTGATTTTTCATTTAATGAAAAATTATTTATTTTGCACGTAGTGTGCACGTGCAATATTTTTAGTAAATATTTTCATCATGATGAGTATAGATATTTAAATATGTGCTTTTAATTATTTTATACAAAGCCTTCTTTCAATTAGACAAAAAGCTTTTTCTTCTTAAAGCCCAAATTTAATTCAATTTATTATTTTTATAATTATTATTTTGGCCCAAAAACTAAAGCCCATGAGCTAATTTATTTTTTTTACAACTTGTAATGTAGAATACAATTTAAAGTTTATTTTTATATAAAATATAATGCACAGATTTTTGGAGACCAAGTTGCATGCACGTGCATTGCACGTACACGTGCAAAGCATCACAAAGCATGGCCGGTTGTGAACTTTTGGAGGGAAATCAAATTTTTGAGTGGAATCATGGTGTGGTGGTTACTTGATCATGGGTGGTTAGTATAACTCCTCCTTAAATCTTAGCCATTTGTTTTCAAACTCCTAAATTAATCTTAGCCATCCATTCTCCTAATTTTTTAGTATAAATACCCCTCCTTTGGCTAGTATTCTTGTGCTAATTATTTCCTCCAACCTATAGTTCAAAATACATTATCTAGTAGTTAGTAAGTAAGTAAAAGATTGAGAGTGTGTGGGAGAATTGTGTTTGCATCAAGAAGAAGGGGAGGCCGGCATCATCAAAGGGAATGCTCTCGGTTTGGTGTGCTCGGGTTTGACTTGTGCGCGCGTGTCCAAGGAGGAGGATCGTTCGTTGCAAGGACATTCGTTTAGGAGGTTGCCAGTTGTATTTTCTCTCCAATTAAGGTGGATAATTTTTTTATATTTCTAATTATGAATGCATGCTAGATTTGAATGAAAAAATGATGCATGAAAAAGATTAAAAAAAGAGTACACTTTAATTAGAAAAAAATGACCTATTGAATGATTGAATTGTGGATATGCAATTGTTTGTGGTTCTATTATTAAAATTTAAGTGTATGTGAATTGATTATAGTCATGGATTGATTGAAGAAAATTTCATTATTACCATCAAGAATTATATGCAAGAGTTAGTAGATTGGCAGTATTACTTTATGTGCTTAAATGGACTTTTTGTGATAATGTTGTGATGGATGAATTAAAATATAGATTGTATGTTTGGGAAGTGATTAAAAATAGAGAATTAGTAAGAAGTTACTAATAAAAAGATTAGTGATGTAAACTGTTAAGAGATGTCAAAAAAAAAGAAGGAATGTGGTAGCATTAGTTTATAATTCGAATTAATCATATGAAAAATATGTATTAATTACTAAAAAATATTTTCTTTATACTGGAGTATAATTTATGTTGAGAATAGCCAATCTGGAAATTTACAGCAATTTTTTAAAAACAAAGTGAAATGAGGACTAGTTGAACATCGAAATGTTTTAATAACAGAGAGGATTGTTTTAATTAAACTTCAAACTGTAACTATGACAACTTGAGCACATATCTCAAGTGGTCAGGGGGCTCTTAATTACTACAGTGGGCGGTTGGGTTCTTACAGGTCACTGGTTCGATTCTTGAGAACACCATCTTTTATGTGCGTTTTTTTAAAAAATCAAATCAGTTTCGAACCAAGAGTATTTAACTCGCTGGTTCTCTTTTATACCGCTGAGCACAAGTGGCCACATGGTCAGAGTGTTCGGTTGGTTTCCCTGTGGTTCTTGGTTCGAATCTTGGCTTCGGCAAGTTTGAAACAAATATTTTTTTGAGTGTTTGGATGATTGAAAAATTATGGAAAAAATATGATTATTCTTCTAAAAATATATGGGACTTATGAAAAATAATTTGGGAATTATTTACATAAAATAAAATACGATTTGAGAATAAATGTGTAAATAGAACTATGGTTCTACATCTATATTTTTGTGAAAATTATATCTTGCAAAAAGAACTTGAAATGAAGGATTCGAAAATTAATATTTCAAAGAAAGAAATTATATTATGTGATGTGATGTAAATTATTCTCATTTGAGAATAGTGTGGAAACTATGAAATGTGAATATTCATTTAGTGAAGTGATTTCGAAATGAAATTGATAATTGATGAAGTATATAATTCCATGTATGATTATGGACTATTGAACAATTTAGAGATCATGCTATTGAAAAAGAAATCTGTTATGATTATGAAAATGAACTTATGAGTTGGAATTGCTCAACTTTAGAAATTGTGAATTGGAATTGAAACAAAAGAGTAGCTAAGTCTCCCCCGGTAATTGGAAAGAAATGAAATAAAATTTGAAATGAAAGACCACAGTTGGTCATGTTTGAATGAATGAGTAAGTTCGGTTTAGTGGAGAGGCTAACTCTAGAGCTTTGATTTTGTTCATGATTCTAATAAAAACTAAGGATTAGTGCATAGTGAAGACGTGATGAAAGTGGGAGAAAAACACAAGTATGAGAGTTAGAGTTTACGGTGCGGGTGTGTGAGCCACAGAATGCATGCTTGATGAGTCAAGACATGGCGTGGGCACAACTCAGTAATGATCGGACTTTAGCAACGCTTGTGAGATGTTTGGTGACTGCAAAAGGATCGTGTTCAGGGAGGAGGCTGAATTGCCACAGAATGCATGCTTGATGAGTCAAGACATGGCGTGGAATTTCCCTCCAGGGTCCTGTATGCGTGCTTGTACTCATAGATCATCTAGGATACTCGCCGTAGTTACAGTAGTAGATTAAGCCATGGCGAGGGATTGAACCCTACAAAGATGAAGAACGAATAAGAGGCTTGCCCTCGGACCTATGTAGTATGGGATGCATAGAACCCGAACAAGTGTGCATTAGTGTCATGTAACATAAATAGTTGCATTAAGGACTAAGTGCACAATCACAACACGACATCATTAGGGTATTCCCTTTAGTTTGATATGTGACAAGTTTGTATTTGTTAAATATGGAAAATGAGTTATACTATTTCCGGCATAGACAGGATGGTCGTGTATAATGTTCGTCGGTTGAATAAACTGACGTACCCACAGTTTTGTATGCAGGGTAATGACACGATAAAGATTAAAGAGGAACAGATGCTTAAAGATTATTCAATGTTGTTGTACATTTATTTAAATGTGTAAATTTACTTCTGCTGTGCAATGTAAAGTGTAATGTTTTACTTGTAACTCTGATGTAAAGTGAAAAGTTCAAATTTCCTTGTAAAATTGCACTAAATGAAGTGGAAAGATCCTGTAGAACTCTCGAATTCAGTTGTATTTGGGATTCGGGGCATTACATTGTGTGCGCCCGCACGTCCTGTGGACACGAATGTCGGACTGTCTGAACCCCATCCCATGCGGGGGTTATTTTTTGCACCAGTTTTGATTTTTTTGATTTGTAACGGCTGAAATAAATACTATCTGCCGTTCTAACCCGGTTTTAAATCGAGAATTTTTTTTCCCTGTCGTTGCAACCTATTTTTAACTGAGAAACAGTTTTGTCTGCCGTTACAGTTTGGGCATTCACTCAGCTGTCTGCCGTTACAGAGAGAGCATTCAACCACCTATCTGTTTTCCCCTGGCCCTATATATGGAGGCCCCTTCTCTCCTTATTTCTACACACCAAAAACTCTCTTCCTCCCTATCCTCTGCTGTTCTTCTGGGGGTGATAGTTTTCAACGCATCAATCAATTCGGGAGTGTAGCGTTGTGCTATCGTCGACACTTGACGACTGTTTTATCCTGTGAGACAGACACCACTGCATTCCTCCAGAACCGGTGAAACGGCGAATATGTTTTAAGGCCTCTGTGTGATACACATGACTCAGTTACTATTCAGTTCGATTTCATTTTATGTTCATTTATTTTTTCTAATTTACATTTGTACGGTTTTCAGTTGGTTCAGTTTTTGTTCTTCTTCTCCTTTTATGGTTTTTGTGCCTCTCAATCCAAAGTTGTTTTCTTCTAAAACATTTCTATAACATTGTCATGGTTCCCGTGATGACCAACCCATCAATCGGAAGTCCTAAGATGACCGCAATATCCTAAAGTCTGATGGTCTTCTCTCCTACAGGGAGATGGAACGAATGAGTCTCCGACCTCCATCACTCAGGAAGTGCTGCAAGTCGATGACGATCGAGCTTCATCTTCCCCATCAATCCTTGTCCATAGAAACTGGCCTTGACTAGTAGATCGTGTGTCATTAGGTGCATTGGAAATGGAGAGTGCATACGAAAACTGCACTTCCTTGACGTACCATCCCACACCCGCTGGGATCTATGTGTCTGTTGCAATGTCAACAAGGTCGGGTCATGAGGACTTGGTCGTCCAGGTGCAACAGTAGACAAAGATGCGTGCCCAACATATGACCAGCATCGGAAGACGAAGGCGATCCATCCCCTCGGCTACCCCCACAATGGTCTGTCCATGTCCTCGACCACTAGTACTAGGTCCTTCGTTACCAGCGTCCTAAAAAATACAGTGATGTTTAGTAAACACTTCATAGAAACAAACAATTTATTTAAACTGACAAAAGAGTACTACTTACTAGGGGCCTAGCTTTGCTCGATTCCGCTCTCATTGTCCGTACCGTATTTGCGATGATTACCTTGCAAAGTATGATTGAAAATATTGGTTGATTAACAAATAAACAAATAAGACAATTTATGTGTCACGCCCCGCTTCCCGGTATACGGGAACACAGGCTCGTAACTGAGGCCCAACGAATGATATAAGTACGCCAACTCATATCATCCATAAGCTGTATCAGTCTTAGCTCAACAATATAAGAAAAATGAATCACAACCACGCAGGAAACATAATCACATAAACTAGAATGAAATTCAATAACCATATCTGGAATATAAAGACTTACCAAATAACTCGAGAGACTCATGCTCCAATTGTAGAAGAACTGTTCATCAATGCCTCCTAGAAATTCTCTTTATGCACCTGTGCTTGATTATCTAAAAAGAAAGAATAATTTGTCCTTAGAGCAAGTACGGACAGCAAGTAGTGAAAACAGAGAGTAAAGGAACAGGGTATATGAAGGAATATGAATCAAGATCAAGTTTGCAAAGGCAATAATGGTACTAGTAACAAATTGTCTTAATCAAGTGTATATACATGTCGACTAGTTCTATTATCAAGTTGTTCTCCTATCTAGTGCACGTACTACTGCATCCCATACTACAGGTTCCATGCACGCACAACAGTGTTCGTTTTAGACTTCGTGGTAGGGTCAACAGAGCGTGTACTCGGCATATCACGACAACAAGATAACAAGATAACAAGTCCACGTCTCCACACGTATTCTCCACCTTCTGTATAACAAGTCCATGTAACAAGAGGGCCCTACCGAGTACATTTTCTGAGACGGTCCACTACTAGGTCAACCCTTAGAAACCCCGGCTTGTTTTAGTATTTTATTAAGTCATTCATGTACATGCGAGTGGTTATAATAATGTCAAGTGAATGGTGATAATGCAGCAAGATGATTTATTATACACTAATAAGCAAGAGGTGGTAAATCTGAAACAACAATTATTTTAACCGATTCCTAGCATAACTGGGTCGAAACCTCAGTACAAGACAGACAAGACATCATCACATAAATGTTCATCAAGTGGGTAATTATCGAGTTATTGTATCATGCACGTATCATGACTAATGCACAGCAAGTAATGTAAATTTTTCCAGTAAACAAGTCAAGTTAATAATCAAATTCCAGTCTCAAGTTCTCATGTAAACAGCATGTATTTAATCATGGTAAGTTTTTCTCATGTATAATTTAATTATTTATATTATATGCATGTCAAGGTTTGGGTTTGACTCAAAGGATAATAAAGGAGGTCAAGAGCACGTCGGGTTAGCTCGTGTAAACCCTCAATACTCTTAACAAGACGGGACACAAAGCAGAGTTTCATGATATTTAAATTTGGAACTACTTGCATAAGAGATCAATTAAACTTGAACTAGAATAAATAAAAATTGTTCAAGTGGACTTGCCTGTTAGTTGACGACGATGAAATTGAACACTAGAATAACGGGATCAGTATCCCGGGCAGCAGAACAAGTGCGAGATAATTGGCAGCCACGCCAAAACAGCAAACTCCGAGTAATCCAAAGAGCAATCAAGTGAAACTCCTTTCTCCCGAACAGTAGCAATTCCTTCACAACTTCAAGACAGTAAACACCCAACTCCACTTCACAACACTAACTCCAAAAAATCCAATCCCCCACTTCACCAAAACACCATACAGCAAGCAAATCCCCTTAAATTCTCCAAACACATACACGTGCAATACACGTATACCCAAAGAGCAACCCAACACCAACAGCAACTATCAATACTGTCCTTCTTCTTCTTCTATCAACACAGACAGAGAGAGAGCTTTCTTTCTTCTTCACTTCCTCTTCACACGGGGAGAGAGAGAGAGCGCGAGCGGGAGAGAATGTGCGGGAGGGCGTCGCGATTTGAGGAAGGCTCGACCGCGGCACAGGTGGTGCGACTGGAAGACGAGCGGAGGGGTCGACGGCTGGCTAGAGCGGTGGAAGCGGCGGGGTGCGGTGTGGTTCGGAGTGAGGTCGAGCGCAGCCGAGGTGCGGCGCGATTGCGGGAGCGGCGGCGAGCGATTGGGTTGAGGCTGCCGATGAGATGGGGCGGCGGCGCTGCTGAGCCGAAGGGGATGCGATGGCAAGGCGAGGGACTGGCAGCGGAGACTTGAGCGAGAGGCAGCTTCGACAGTGGTTCGGCTTCGGCGAGGCTGGTTGAAGACGGAGGGAGAAGGCGGGCGGCGGAGGCGGCACTGTGGTGATGCTTCGGGAAGACGACGGGACGCCGGGCGACTCAACGGAGGGAGTCGGGAGATGGCGCGGTTAGACCTGTGGTGGAGAAGACGAGGCGACGGCAGCGGGAGGGGCTCGGAAGTTGAGCAGCGGGGAGCTTTACGGTGGGGTCCTCTGTGCTGTTGAGGAAGACGCTGGCGAGGGGTTCTAAAGCTCGGGGAAGACGGCAATGGAGGGAGAGCGGACGAGCGGGAGGCGCTCGCGACTGAGTGACGGGATGGCCGCGGGAGGCGATGAAGAGGAATGGTCGCGATGGCCTCAGGCAGAGCTCCGAGCGAAAGTCGAGTGAGGGCAGCGAGGGATCGAAGCTTCAAGTGGAGGTTGACGACGGAGAAGACGAGCGGGAGAGATGGAGTTGGGTTTGATCTGTTCGGTTTCTTTGTTGGGTTTCTTCTGTTTTGTTGGAGAACAGAGAGAGAGATGGAGAGATTATAACGTTAACAGGGAAGAGTGGAGAGTGGGGGTTTAGTCAGTGATTAAGAGATAATCAGGGGTTAGTTAGAGTTTGAGGGGTGTAGTTACGGGGATTGAGCAGAGTGGGGGAAAAAGTGAAGAAGTTGTATAGGGTGGGTATATAGATTTGATTCTGTACAATAAAGGAGTAATGGGTTCTGGGTTAGTGGGCTTGAATTTGGGCTTTATGTAAATATAATTAAATAATACAACACACATCAAAATCAATGGGCTAGAATCCAACAAGAGATGGGCTTCCAACTAAAAAGAGGAGAGACAAGATAAATTTGGGTTTCAATAGGAGATTCAAAAGGCCATAAGTGCATTTGAATGATTTATACAGAAATTGAAAGACAAGAATACATGGAGGAAAGAAAAGTACTGGAAATCCGTATAATCGGAAACAGGGGTTACTGTGACAGGGTAAAAATGGCCTGAGGCCCAACCAGGGCCCAATACAATTCCCACTCAGAAAGGTAAAGATGGCAACCTGGTTCGGCTCCGGACCACTTCAGGGTCGGCGCCGAACCTCGTGTTTGCCCTCACGGTGCCGGCTTCCTCGTACCGACGAGCCTCAGTAGCCCTCGGAGTCCGATCCGGGGCAGTCCCACAGGCCGTCTCCCCTCTCTGGCGGGGCAGAAGGTGGACCTGGCGCAGCCTAGGCCCTCAGATTCCCCCCAGAGGCACAGGAGGCTCACGATGGGCCACGTCAGCTCCAAATACCGCCAAGGGTTTCGCCACGTCAGCCCTATACCACTCCTGGTATCGCCACGTCCGCCCTAAACCCCCTGGGCCTTCTGCCACGTCAGGCCCATGGGCTTTCGGATCCAAACCCGGCCCCCAAGTGGAACCAAACCCGATTGGGATTCTCTATAAATACTAGACCCACACCCACCTTTTGAGGTAATCAATCTTTTGCCACTTAAATATACCTAGTTATTGCTACTCTCTCACAGAGACTGACTAGAGCGTCGGAGGGTCCGCCACCGGGACAAACCCCGGTGTTTCAGGACCGTCTGCAGGTACACAAGACCTCGGATCCGACCCTTCCGATCCGAGCCCAACCTTCAACATCTTTCCGAGCTCATCGTAGGTCCCAGAAGGTCAACTGAAGGTCGGCAGACGAGCGGCAATCTCCTTCAATACAAATTGAGTCCGAACTCACACCTGGTGCTTCCACACGTTTCTCAGAAATAAACAGCATCAGGTTGGCACCGTCTGTGGGAAAAGCTGCTCCAGAAGCCGATCCGACCCAGACCCTCAAAGGCCATCGACAGCCGAATCCTCATGGCCTCCAAAGGCAAGGGGGCTGCTTCCTCCGTCAACCAACGGGACTCGCCCCCGCCCACTGATAAAGCCAGGCCGCGCACGTCGAAACACAAGGCTCCCTCTCGGGAGTCCCAAAGAAGCGTCGGCCGGCCAGCCCAGCCCGACCTCCGGGGAATAATCCTCAACCGCAAGATTATCCGCAGCAGGGGAAGGGCCGCTTCCAACCCGGTCCCGAACCATCCTAGGCCGCCGCCCGAGGTACGAAGACCCGCGCTCAGTCGAGTCGGAAGACAACCCTCGGACCAACCAAACCAAGTCAGTGGAGCCCCCGTCACTCTCAAGGAGCTCCAAGACTTCCGAAGAGAAATTATGGGAGCCCTCCGACGGACCCCCAGGGAAGAAACCCCCCATTCCCAAGCAGGGTCGGACGCCGAAGCCAGCGCGTCCCGCCCTTCAATAATCCAGCCTGAGGATGATGACGTTCTCCTAAGGCGCCTACAAGGGGTGGAGGATCGCCTCGATCACATAGGGGACGGCGGCCGAAGAGCGACTCAGGGGTACAGACCTGTCCGTCCTCCCTTCTCCACCCCCATCCTCCAAGCGGAAATACCCAGGAATTTCCGACCCCCTCAGTTCGAGACCTACGACGGCGAGGGAGATCCTGCTGATCACATGGGGGGTTTCAAAACCCTCATGATGATTCACAGCGCCTCGGATCCCCTGCTATGCCGAGCCTTCCCTGCCACCCTTCGGGGTCCCGCTCGTGAGTGGTTCTCGAAGCTCGCCCCTGGCTCCGTTTACTCCTTCGACCAACTCGAGGGCAATTTTCTCGCCCACTTCGTCACCAGCCGGAAGACCGAAAGGACCAGCGCCTCGTTACTCGGACTCAAACAGTTAGAGGGGGAATCACTCAGAGTGTTCGTCCGGAGATTTACCGCTGAGGCAAGGTCGGTCTCCTCCCTCGACCCGGGCGTCGCTTCAGCGGCATTCCGTCACAACGTCCGTCACGGACAGCTGAAGGCTTCTCTGGCGAAGAAACCCCCCGTCGACTTCCCCGACCTCCTCGGTAGGGTCGAGAAATACATTAGGGCAGAAGAGGCCCTTAACCCCGAAGATACCAGGGACGACACCGGGAAGGAAAAGCGGAAGACCGAAGAAGTCGAACCATCGAAGAAAGCTCCAAGGGACCCGGGGGCCATGAAGAAGGTCCCGCCGGTCCCCCGCATCGAGAGATACACTCCCTTGACGCACAACATATCCGCCATCCTCCTAGAAATCGAAGACAAAGGCATTGTTCGACTACCTCCCCGACCTAACAATGGCAAGAACCGAGATCAGCGCTTCTACTGCCGCTTCCACCAGGACCATGGACACGACACAGATCAATGCCGGGCCCTGAAAGACGAGATTGAGGAACTCATCTCCAGAGGATACCTCCGAGAATTCACCCGAGAAGTCCCGCGGGGTCGACGAGATACTAGGAGCGGGATACACTCGCCCCTGAACCCCCCTCCGAGCCGCATACCGGGTCGGGATCCCGAGTCCGAGGGAGCCGCGGACACACCATTTATCTTACATTGAGCCCATGGAGGGCTAATGGGAGGAGAATCAAATACTTTCCGAAAAGCCTTACTCCGAGGGATGAATACTGTCCAAGACGATCCCACTCCCGAGCTACAAACCGCGCCAGTCTCCTTCCCAGGGGAGGACCTCGAAGGCGTTCGCCTCCCCCACTGCGACGCCCTCGTCATTAGCCTCCGCATGGCTAAGTGTGAAGTTCGCCAGATCCTTGTCGACTACGGCAGCTCGGCGAACATTCTTTCCCTCAAAGCCTTCGAGAAACTGAAGTTACCTAGAGGCAAGCTCCAACCGGCCGGATACACCTAACATGGGTTTTACGACATCCCTATCGAGCTAGAAGGGATTGTCACAACGCCAAGACAGCTAACAACGCCATACCCGGCCGATCCAGATTATGCTCCCTCCAAGCGATGCCTTCGGCCTACCATTCGGAGCTCGAATCTTCCACCCCACACGGGGTCGGCGCCGTCCGAAGTAGCCAAGAAGCAACGCGGTCGTGCTGCATGACCATCGACGGAGGAGCAATGTTCCCCCCCCCCCAACGCCGTCATGCTCTAACCTAAGAAGGATAGCCCTACCCCCGGACCTACCGTCGAACCAGAGAGGTTCCCCCTTGACGCCTAGCACCCAGTGAACTCCTGCAAAGAGCAAGCCTAGACTTTAACTTAACTAGAAGTAAACCTTTTGTAAAGCTTTCCTTTGTATAGGACCGTTTTTAGCGGCCCCCCCTATCTTATACTAAGGAAATCTCGTTGCATCGTACTCCAAACGCCTCGGCAGACCCGACCTAATACCCGGTTAGGGGGTCGACCCCCAAGGCGTCACCTCGCCCCACTCCAATTCCTCGCGAAACAATAAGGCCGAGCCACATCCCCTTCATCACTTTATATACCGTCAACCGGGGCAAAGGCCGTTACAGAAATACTCCCCTCGTCTCGAGCGGCACGCCACGTCGGAACGACGGGGGCCCACCTCGGGAAGGGAAGCCGCAACCTACGAAGTGAGCCAACTCGAAGCACATAAGCGGGGAGATCCGGAAACGACCGGCGTCGAAACCCTTGGCAAGTCCGAATTACTTTTTTATATAAACACGAAAAGGCGGGGGCCAGTCCGCGGGAGGCAAATACAATCGAAAGGAGGAAAGAAGAAAGAAAGACAAAACTATACAACTCGGTTTCCCTCCTCGGCGTCGATCGGGCTCACAGAACGATCATCGGCCGGGTTGTCACCGAGCCCCTCTACGGCAGGGACCTTCGGGGTCCCATCAATCTCCATGTCGTACTCGAAGTTCGACAGATCGAGGGTCGGATAGAAATGCCTCACGTGACTGAGCGCCTTCGCGTAGCACTCATCCTGGGCGGCTATCACCATCCGCTGGCCCGCATCCGTCAGCTCTTTCCTCTCATTGGCGAACGCGGCTATTAACTCCCCCTTCTCCTTGGCAAACTTCCTCTTCAAAGAGGCCACCCTCTTCTCCCACTCGGTGTCCTTGGCCTCGAGCTCCAGCTTCATCTGCTGCTCCCTCTGACGCGAACCCTCGAGCTCGATCCGCATCTCCTTCGTCTCTCGTCCGCTCTTGTCCGCCCGAGCACGCTCTTGTAACAGGGACGCTTCGTAGAGATTCTTTACATTAGCTCCCTGCATACAAGCCTGCGTCCGAAAGAAGCGGATAAGAAGAAAACTCCTGAGGCAAGACCAAACGGAAAGGAGGAGGTCGACAAGCTTACCGACACGGTGGCCAGCGCCAGGCGCGTGAATGCCACCTCCACGGGCTCGTTCTCCATCCTCTGGCGATCGCGAGGCGTTGCCAACTTCTCCACCACCTCTACGGCCTGGGCTTCCTCGGTCAGACAGTAGCTCATCCGAACCGACCAGTCCGGCACCCACCGCTACCGCAACAACTCCACCACCGGGTCCTCCTCCTCGACCCCTACCAAGGGACCTTTCCCCTTGTCAAGATCGGACGCCCTCGCCGGGCCCTTACCCCTCAAAGGGGCACCCCCCTTGCCCGTCTCCGAACGAGTCCTCTTAGCCCTCGGCTCAAGCGGTACCTCCGAGATAGCAAGGGGCAGCTCCCTCGGCCTCTTCGCCGCCTCCGCCTTCTTCTTCTCGGCATTTTCCTTCTTCATGGCGAGCCGCCTTGCTTGGATCGATGCCTCATCCATATCTGCAGAAAAAACCATTAAGAGCAATGAGCAAGAATGTACGAAAGGATCGAGGGAAAAGAAACAACTACATACGGAGAACGGCGGGGCTCAGTCCAACGCTCGCCAAGCGAACCTCCGTCACCTTCGTCCAATTAATACCAGGGGACAAACGAAGACGCTCGACAAACCCCCACTCCTCGACCGTCAGATCCCCCTGCCCCGGCGCAGGATAACTCGGCTTGGAGTAATTCCATCGAGTCGGAATGTCCCAGGGCTCTTCACTCCGGATCACCAGATACTTTTTCCTCCAGTCCTTAATAGAGTCAGGGTGGCTATGAACAACCTTCCTCCTGCTCCGGGGGGAGATATAGTAAACCCCCTCGGCTGCCGAACAAAACATCAGCGTCGCTCGGAACACGTTCAAGCGCAAGGGTACCCGTTGTTCCTCGCACATCAGTACAAAGCTGATTATCTGCTCCCAAGAGTTCAGCCCATACTGCATCGGCGCCAAGGAGGCCCAGTTCAACACTTCCCGAACAAACGGATGGACCGGCAGCCCCAGTCCAGAAATAAACGCATCCACGGGGAAGACACAATACCAAGCAGACAGGGGATCGGTTGGGCGAAGAGTAGAGCTCGGCAGCATCAATTCGTAACTAGGACCTATGTGGTACGCCAACTGCAAGACTTCCAAATCCCCGCCGTCCAAGGCGGTCAGAATCACGTCCATCAACACTCTCGTCCGACTCGGCGAAGAGGCCTGCACACCAAAGAGCTCCTGGTCGGACAGGTCGTCAGGATATTGACGGAAATGCTTCGGCTGCGCGGGCGAACCAGTCCCCTGGCTCGAGCCACCGGTCCCCAACCCTACCTTCCTCGGAGCCTTCTTCCTCTTCTCGGATCGCTCCGACGAGGGAGTGAATAAGGGCCCCCGACCAGTCAGCATGGAACTCGGGCCTGCCCCCGGAACCGTGGATCTCCTTACAATGCCGCCCTCGCCTCTCTCACCCTCGGTAGCCGGCTCCAAAACACGGACGTCGTCCTAACCGTCAGTCGCTTCCTCCGACTCACTGCTCTCCACCACGAAGGGATGACGAGAGCGCGACCGCCTCGCACCATGTGCCGCCTCCTCAACCACCGGTTCCTCCCACGAAACCGTGTCAGAAGACTCTTCAACGTACACTGACTCCTCCTCGAGTACGGGCTCCTCCCAGGACGTCGAGTCAGAGATAGGCTCCACCTCCCCCCTAGACGTCGACGCTGATGAGCCGGGCTGAGCCCTGTCCATCTATGCCTAGGCTAAGTAGACTTGCTAACTCACCTGGGGTTACTTCGGAAGGGCAAGTCTGGTACAGCAAGACGCGAAGATGAGCGCAGAAGTGTTGAAAAATTTTATTTTGAAAGAGAAAGGAGTGGACAAATAGGGGAGAGGGGGAACTATTTATAGGAGATAGAAGCGACTCCTCGATTCCCGCGAGTACTGTTCACCTATCCAACATGCAACTGCCGCCTAAGAATTCGCGCCACATCCTCAAAACGTGCGACGCTGACATCATCCATTGACAGGCTGGCAGCCAGTCAAGGAGGCCAGCGCGGAAGAAGTATTCGGAGGAGGGAACATTTTTTTTAAGATTTAAGGCGCCGTCCTCAGACAGACGCCCCGGGCTCCGAGACTGGGTCGGTTCCCCTTTCACCCGCGAGCAGCTCGGGGCTTACAGCTTCATCGGCCGAAGACCCGAACTGTTCCCGGGTGAGACCTACTCCAGCAACGGAACCTTCGCAGTTGCAAACAACCGGCCCGGAACGCCCTTCATCCCTCTCGGAAGGATAGAACCTCCACAGTTGCAGACTGCTCACCCTTCGAAGTTCGGTCGTTATCCCTCTCGCCCGGATCCCCCCTGGATCTGGCCGCCACATCAGGGCCATCAGATCCAAGAGAAGATCGGGCGACAAAGAAACTACCTCTCCAACAAAACCGGGGGTAAGAATTATCAAAAAACAGGCGTCCGCCGAAGCAGACACCTTTAAGGGCCAAGCAGACCACCTTTGCTTTGATCTGATCCACAACGAGAAAGAGGGAGGGGGGTACTTATAGCCTCCCCCCAGGGGCCGGCCTTTATGATATGGGGAAAACCAAACGACGGAAGACCATGCGCCATACATTTATTAGGCGGCGCCATTAACGCACCTAGGAAATGGGAATCTTGCACAGGTCCCAGGGCGCCCCCAAATGCTCCGCGAAAACAACGGACTACCCTACTCAAACAACCCCAAGGCACAACGGTTCGCCCCCTAACGGCCCGACCTATGATCCCCTCACCAGCTCGAGGTCCGGTCTGGCACCAAGGCACCCCTCTTCGGAGGATCCACGGGCTGGCCATCACCCTTACCAGCCCGTAACTCCCCCTCATCTCGAGGTCCGGTCTGGCACCAGGGTACTCTGCTCAGGAAGAAACAACGGCTCACCTTCACCCTCACCGACCCATAATCCCTCGCCAGCTCGAGGTCCGGTCTGGCACCTGGGTACTCTTCTTCGGAAGATCCACCGGCTGGCCATCACCCTTACCAGCCCATAATTCCCCCTCATCTCGAGGTTCGGTTTGGCACCAGGGTACTCTTCTCAGGAAGAAACAACGGCTCGCCTTCACCCTCACCGACCCGTAATCCCTCGCCAGCTCGAGGTCAGGTCTGGCACCTGGGTACTCTTCTTCGGAAGATCCACCGGCTGGCCATCACCCTTACCGGCCCATAATTCCCCCTCATCTCGAGGTTCGGTCTGGCACCAGGGTACTCTTCTCAGGAAGAAACAACGGCTCGCCTTCACCCTCACCGACCCGTAATCCCTCGCCAGCTCGAGGTCCGGTCCGGCACCTGGGTACTCTTCTTCGGAAGATCCACCGGCTGGCCATCACCCTTACCGACCCATAATTTCCCCTCATCTTGAGGTTCGGTCTGGCACCGGGGTACTCTTCTCAGGAAGAAACAACGGCTCGCCTTCACCCTCACCGACCCGTAATTCCTTGCCAGCTCGAGGTCCGGTCTGGCACCTGGGTACTCTTCTTCGGAAGATCCATCGGCTGGCCATCACCCTTACCAGCCCATAATTCCCCCTCATCTCGAGGTTCGGTCTGGCACCCGGGTACTCTTCTCAGGAAGAAGCAACGGCTCGCCATCACCCTTGTCGACACGTAATCCCTCGACCTCTCGAGGTTCAGTCGAACACCAGGGTACTCTTCTCCGGAAGAGACAACGGTTCGCCATCGCCTTCACCTACACGTAGACCCTCGACTAGCTCGAGGTCCTATCCAAGCCTCAGGGCAGCACCACCAGGAAGGCCCTGTGATCCACCCTCCCATTTTTTACAATCATAAACACTCCTCCACGGCTAGCTCCCGCACCCCCCGCAGGAGTGGGGGGCTTGTGTGACAGGGTAAAAATGGCCTGAGGCCCAACCAGGGCCCAATACAATTCCCACTCAGAAAGGTAAAGATGGCAACCTGGTTCGGCTCCGGACCACTTCAGGGTCGGCGCCGAACCTCGTGTTTGCCCTCACGGTGCTGGCCTCCTCGTACCGACGAGCCTCAGTAGCCCTCGGAGTCCGATCCGAGGCAGTCCCACAGGCCGTCTCCCCTCTCTGGCGGGGCAGAAGGAGGACCTGGCGCAGCCTAGGCCCTCAGATTCCCCCCAGAGGCACAGGAGGCTCACGATGGGCCACGTCAGCTCCAAATACCGCCAAGGGTTTCGCCACGTCAGCCCTATACCACTCCTGGTATCGCCACGTCCGCCCTAAACCCCCTGGGCCTTCTGCCACGTTAGGCCCATGGGCTTTCGGATCCAAACCCGGCCCCCAAGTGGAACCAAACCCGATTGGGATTCTCTATAAATACTAGACCCACACCCACCTTTTGAGGTAATCAATCTTTTGCCACTTAAATATACCTAGTTATTGCTACTCTCTCACAGAGACTGACTAGAGCGTCGGAGGGTCCGCCACCGGGACAAACCCCGGTGTTTCAGGACCGTCTGCAGGTACACAAGACCTCGGATCCGACCCTTCCGATCCGAGCCCAACCTTCAACATCTTTCCGAGCTCATCGTAGGTCCCAGAAGGTCAACTGAAGGTCGGCAGACGAGCGGCAATCTCCTTCAATACAAATTGAGTCCGAACTCACACCTGGTGCTTCCACACGTTTCTCAGAAATAAACAGCATCAGTTACATTATGGCATACAACGAACACAACAACTTTCACTTCTAAGTTTTCCAATAACAACGAACACAACACAACCTCGAATTTGATTTGTTCAGATGCGACTTTACAGAAAACATCATCACAATCAACATGTTATTGCAAATAATCCTCCATGCCGAAGTGACTTACACAAACAAGTTGTTTTCTTTATTGTCTAATCACTAACAATATAACCAAATAGAAGTTTTGTGACACATATCACTTCATAAAGGGATGAATAAGCGGATCATTAACTAATCACTAACATTATAAGTAGTAAATAATTCTCATTTATATGCTAATTCACCAAACTTGTATATCTAAGTGTCCAAGCAACACTTAATAATAAATGAGCGGCAATTTTTAAAATTTGAGCATATATTCAACAAGTAAAATAACCATAACTAACAACATCAATCAAACATTAGAAGTAGTAAATATTATTCATATCTCTTTAGGTTTTTGGATTTGGAGCTTTCGAGAGTTGGAAGAATGTGGGATTCGAGTTGGAGGAGAGACATATGGAAGAGATGAAGTGAGAGGAGTCCCGATCGGGGATTGAATAAGTGAAAATAAGTGGAGATTTTGGAGGATTTGGGTGTTAAGGTTTTTGGGGTTTTAGAGTTGGAGTTAGGAAGAAGAAGAAAAGGAAATAAAATGAAGTGCAGAGAGAGAGAGAGTGTGGGAGCCCGACCTTTTTAGCGGTCGGGTCCCACTTGTGGCCGCTAGTGGGAATAAAGACCATGAGATAAAATGAAGCGCAGAGAGAGAGTGGAAACTCAACCTTATTAGCATTCGGATCCCGCTTGTGGTTGCTAATGGGAATAACGACCACAATATACTGAGCTCACTATTCCACTGACCTTGGTTGAAATTTTTTGTTTGTTTTTTTTTCCCAGAGAGCAATAGCTCTTTAGAATTCACTAAATGTCTCAGTACGATTCAAATAAGGCCGTTAATCCCATTAGCGACTTCACATATGTTGTGGTCACTAGTGGAAATAGCGACAACAAACCAAAATTTCAAAAAAAGAAGAAGAAATTAGCACCTGCTATTTCTATTAGCAATCTTCAAAAGGAAGAGGCTGCTAGTGGGAATAGTGATCACTACTGACGTGACACTGACTAACTCAATGTTGCCAATAGTTTGAAAAGTTGTCTACTTTTGCAAACAATTTCAAAAAGTGGTTTAGTACTGCACAAAATTCCTCTTGAGAAGGGGGTAGTTGTCAAGCAAAAGGACTTTCAAAGAACAAATACTTCACTCTGAGGCTCTGTTTGGTTCAAAGGAGGGGAGGGGAGGGGAGGGATTTTAATGGAGGGGAGGGGAGGGGAGGGATAGGGAGGAGAGAGATTTTAATCAAGACTCTGTTTGGTTTAAAGGAGGGAAGAGAAGGAGATGAGAGGGAAAATAATTATCTTCTTGTTTGGTTCACAAGGGGAGAAAATGGATTTTTTGATAAAATTACTTTTATATCCTTTTACATTTTATAACAAAACTCAACCACATAAAACTTTATACGTAGTATGCTTCTAATAGGGATATAAAAAGGACAATTTAGTCCAATCTGCCTTAAAATAAAACAAAGAAACCACATTACTTCCACCTATTCTCCTCTTCATTCAATATTGATCTGAATCTAATACTTGTTAATTGAATCCAATGGACCAAAAGCTCAAGCAGCATCAATTGGCATCTCTGCTACCCATTGCTCTGTTGTCTCTGCTTCTACTCCTCAAGTAAGGTTCAAAAACACTCAACAATTCCCACAGTACAAACATTTAGTTTATAAAGAATGAATTCTATGATCAGAGTAAAAGCCGTGTGTCAATATCATTCGTGGTAAAAGCCATGTGTCAGTATCAGCCGTGTGTCAAGATCAGAAAATCCATCCCACATGAATAAGTTCATGGATCATATTGTCTTTCATATCATTCGTGGTTTATTTCTTCTGTTTAGGTTGGTAAAGGAAAATTTGGTTTAGATTCATAGGGATATAAAAAGGACAATTTAGTCCAATCACTTAGACCCAATTTCTCTCCCCTCCAAATCCCGAAGCCAAAAGTGGCTTGGGAGGGATTCTCCACCCCTCCATTTCTCTTTACTCCCCTCCTAAAAAATGAACCAAACAAGAAATATTTTAAAAAACTCTTCCCTCCCCTCCCCTCCAACCAAACACATTACTTGCGAAAACTAGAAAACTCAAGGGGCTATAGTGGATACGCTTACAAAACTGGGGCATCTACTATTAAGTGAAAATTAAATAGTTTATCAGGTGTCAAACTCTCTGTTCGGAACTTGATAAACTCTCTTTGGATTTGGCGGCTTTCACACCTTTTAGTTACTATCAGGTCATAATTTATACCTTTTACTTATCTGTAGTCGTTTGCTAAATATCGATAAAATGGATATTTGGCTAAAAAACGCGTTGCGCTCGTTTGCCAAATATCCATTTTATCGATATTTCGCTACAGTCGTGTGCTATAAATGAGAATCGTTTTGAGAATTATCCATATTTGAGAGTGCCGTCCCACCCAAAAAAGAATTTTTTTTTTGTCGGACGACAATTCAAGTGCCGTCCCTTAATTTTTTTATTATTTTTTTTCAATTAAAAAACCCCCAAATCCATCGGACGACACATGAAGTGCCGTCCCTTGAATATTTTTTTTTTCCCAGGGCCAAATTCCTCGGAAGTGGACGACACTTCATGTGCCGTCCGGAGGTTTTTGTAATTTTAAATTTTTTTTTGCAATTTTTGGAAATGTTTTTGCATTTTTTAAATTTTTTTGCAATTTTGAAATGTTTTTGTAATTTTTTGTAATTTTTTCGTAATTTCTGAAATGTTTTTGTAATTTTTTATTTACGAAATTTTCCAATTATGTCGGACGGCACATGAAGTGCCGTCCGGGGTTTTTTGCAATTTTTTATTTGTTTTTGCAATTTCTGAATTGTTTTTGTAAATTCCGAAATGTTTTTGTAATTTTTTTGTAATTTCCGAAATATTTTTTTAATTTTTTTGTAATTTTTTATTTGCATTCCGAGGACGAATTTTTTTCATATGTGTCGGACGGCACTTCGAGTGGCACTTCGAGTGCCGTCTCTCCCTTCGCTTTAAGGGTCTGTTTGGAAACATTTAAGTTGAGGAATGGAAAGGAATGGAATGAAAATGAATGGAGAGGAATGGAAAGAAAAGGAAAGGGATGAATTAACTTTATAAGTTGTGTGTGTTTGGCAACTGGTGGAATGGAATTGACTTTTTTTTGTTTCCATTCCATAGTCTTGTTTGGCAAACAATAGAATACTATGGATTACGACATTTTGGGAAAACCTTTTTATAACATTTGTACATGGACATAATTTCATAATTTCTATGCTATCTTATTTCAGATTTTTCTATGCAAGTATTTTCCGTTGCATTGTATTCTCTATGCTCAAAGAAGTTTTACTAGTTGATTTTGTGTGTGCGAAAGCTATTCACTATGTTGGCATCATTTGAATAATAGAGGCTAAACAGTAACTCAACACAAACAAAAGTGGATAGGCAACTGGCAAAAACAATATGAATTGTAATAGATCACAAAAGCATACTTAGTAGAAAGAACAAAAGGGCAGACCTGCATTAAGTGTGATCTCCTTCGTCAAAAATGCAAATGCAAATCAGATATGACTAATTTGTATCGATCCAACTTTATTTTTCGCCTACATACCACTCTCTTTAGTTCTTTAGTTCCTACTTGAACCCAAGTACCGATCCAATTGACAACAGCAAAGCTAGAAAGGAACCCACTCAGGTACACATTTACATTTCACAAATTCAAAATTTAAAAAATTACTTAGATGAAGAATGTAGAATATATGCAGGTTTTAAATAACTGTACATGTACACATTAGCTGACTTTTTAAAATAGAATTTTAGATTAAGTTACTTAAAAATTGAGTACTTAACTGTAACAGTTTGTATTAGACCTTTCATTTGGATCTTACTAGTTTCAAAGTAGCAAAATATCATTTTGCCAAATATTATCCTAACCTTATTTAAAGTTGGGCAAGTGCTACAGATGTAGCCATGGAGAAAAGCTACAGAAACTTCTAAACAGTAAGTCCACTGGTCCTAGTACAGAGCTCAGCTTCATACTATTTCCCAGAATATTCCTAGTGAAAACTGCACCTGGCAAGTTGTAAATCCCAAGAAGCATCACTTATTGTTGAGTACTGCTACTAATTTCAGTCAGAAAAAGGAAACAAAAAAAGCTCCAAAGCAGCAGGATGAATTAGACTACCATAAAGAGGCCAAATAATGTTCCCACCTAGTTACTGGGGTTACCAAGGTACGTATTGGTCTGATTCAGCAAAAAAATATAATAACATCAAGAATAGGCTAATAATGACGAAAGAAATTGCAAACCTGATATCGATTCCCATGTCCTCCAGCATGAATGATATCAGTAATGGCTACTTTTTTCTCGGTGCACCTTGGGCATCTAGCAGCGCTCAAGGTGTTATTATATTGGATGTAATCGGTTGAAATGAGTTGATTCCCTATTCCTTTACTCAGCTTTCCGAGGGAGTAGGGGTCGGAATAGAAATCGGTTGAGATCTTTCTCTAGGGAATGAAATTTAGCTGTTTCCTTTGTTTTCTTTTTCAAAACAAACAGGCTCTGGAATAGGATAAGATGAGTTTATCCGCAGTATTCCATTCCTTTTCCTAATTTTTTGGGTTCCCAAACACGCCCTAAATTTTTTGTTTTTTATTCCTTCGACGGCACTTTATGTGCCGTCGCTCCAATAAAGATAAAGAATAGCTTTCAACGACTGCGGCAAAACTTCGATTCTTATTTCTATTTATCCATATATTCATATTTTTCACTTCAAGACTACAGATGCTCTTAAACAAATAGGGCTTATCTTTGAAGAATATTTAGCCCCATTCTCTCGGATTCCACTGCCATATCGTCCCCCGGTCTTCTTGCATCCCCATCTTGACGTTGATGATGATGGTATCTACCAACTTGATTTCGTTTTAGTAGAATTTAATCTTCAATTGTGTAATGAATCAGACATTTGCAGTTAATCTAGAAGTTGACTTGTAAGTCGTAACAACTTTATTTTTGTTTGATAAGGATTCAAGTACTTGCAAAATGGTTGCATGATTATGGCCTGCACAGTGTTTGCTGAAATGCCTAGAAGAACAACCACCATTTAGATTTGAATAGAATAGAAGTATTTGGTCATATTCTTATTTGTAGGATAGATTCTGTTGTACAATGGATGACCCACATGTTCACTTCATGGTAGTTTGAAGGTGCTCGTAGTAGTTGGCAAGAAACCAACAGAACGGCAATTTGAGTTTATAGAGAAAATGTTGGAATTATAGAAGATGAAAATCGATATCCAATATATGGGATGAAAGTTAGCTTTGAGGTATAAGAGAAATCCCATGTGGGGTCATGAACAAAATCCTGCTTTCGACTCTGTACTTTATTATCCAATAAGCCAATGGCTGAGAATTAAAGCTCATCTATTCCATTTATCAGATTGTCAGATTGTAAGTAAGGTACATGTGAAACAAGAAATGAAGGACCACATTCATAGAGACCCTGCATGAATTATCTATGCTTATTATTGTCTTAATACCCTTTAAAACACCAGGAATTAGTAGAATAGATAATTTGTCAGCTTCTACTGCTGGATTTGGCATCTTGTGTGAATTAGTTATCGTTCCAAAGAGAGACTTTATCAAGTGACAGAGATGATGGAAGGTCAGCCACATGTTGCAAGTGGTGTTCAACCAGAAGAGTAGCTTACTATTCGTGTTCTATCTCATTCTCTTTAAGATAAATGATGGGAATTTTTTCATTTTTATGTGTGGTTTCGGCTTGACAAAGATGATATACTTCTCTTATCCCATCCTTCATCATGATTTTAATTGGTAATAATAATGAATGAGGGGCAAAGAAAGGATTTTTATTAATAATTCTTCATGATTGTCAGATTGAGCGTCCTGGTAGCTGTGATCGCTGCCTATGCAGTTAGGCAGGCCAAAACCAAGAAGCCTCGATCGAAGCCTTCAGGTAATTTTTGATATTTCAGACATGATGTTATATCGTATACCCAGTATAAACATTTTTAAATTATGTACTTCCTTTCTGATCATAATTGGTGAGTTTTGAATCAGTAAATGGTGAGCCGGAAGCAAAGCTCGATAGGACTGAAGAATTCCAGAAAGGGAATGATGAAGACTCGGGTATTATTCAATGGGAGGACCATGTATGTTAACTTAGTTAGACCGGGTTTTGTTTCAAACTGTTCATCATTATCAAATTTGAGCCAACAAGTTGATTTTTTTTAACCTTTAACCAACTTGTACAGGATGAAGAAGAAAAGGAAGAGGAAGAAGAGGAAGTCAAAACAATGAGCAACTTGATAAGCACAGCTCTCCCCAGCAATGCAGCTACAGTTTCCTCCCAACTAGAATTCGACGAGGAGTTGCTCCCTGAATTTGAATCCCTCCTCTCGGGGGAAATTGACTTCCCCTTACCAGACAACGAATTTGACATGAAGTCCATTTCCCAATATGATATTCAAATGGAAAATAACGCATCTGAGCTGGAGAGGTTGCAGAACTTGGTGAAGGAACTCGAAGAGCGGGAAGTGAAGCTTGAAGGTGAGTTGTTAGAGTATTACGGACTAAAAGAGCAGGAAACTGACTTCACTGAGTTGCAGAAGCAACTGAAGATCAAGACGATGGAAGTCGACAAGCTCAACATCACAATCAATTTGTTGCAGGTAGTCCCCCCCACCCCCCCCCCCCCCCCCCCCCCCCCCTCCTCTAAACTTACCCACACAAAGATTTTTGAAATTACCCCCCCCCCCCCCCCCCCCCCCCCCCCCTCTAAACTTACCCACACAAAGATTTTTGAAATTATTGTATAGACCCTTTCCACATAATAATTTGAGATAATAGTAGTCTCCGGATTTTATTTATTTTAACTCTGAATTTTATTAACGCAATCTTAGCAGATAGAAATCAAATTTTTATGGCAATCTCGTCACAACTAAAATATGAATTTTCTTTTCTATAATAATTATATTTGGATAATTCTTTTGAGTCATTTAACATATGGTTTCCAGTAGGTTTGAGCAATTTAATAGATTTACTTTTTTCTCCCAGTAATATAAGTCCTGGCACCTTCCCTGGTTGCAGGCCGAGAGGAAGAAACTTCAGGAAGAGGTGGCAACTGGACTTGCAGCAAGAAAGGAACTGGAAATTGCCAGAAACAAAATCAAGGAGTTACAGAGACAGATTCAGCTTGATTCCGGGCAAACTAAAGGGCAGCTTCTATTGTTAAAGCAGCAGGTCTCTTTGCTTCAAGGAAAGGAAGAAGAGGCAGCGAGGAAAGATGCAGAGTTAGAGAGAAAGCTGAAGATTGTGAAGGATTTGGAGCTTGAGGTTGTAGAGTTAAGGAGGAAGAGCAAGGAGCTTCAACATGAGAAGAGGGAGCTAACTGTAAAATTGGCTGCGGCTGAGGCTAAAGTGAATGAACTCACCAGCATGACTGAGGTATTTGATAAAAAGCTCATGCTTGACCAAAAACCTAGTAAGATAAATCTTAATTATCCCTTTAAGATACCTCTGTTTGGATATAAAGGTAAGGTGGGATAACTGAAGGTATTTAGAAGCATTTTAATACCTCTGGTTATCTTAACTCTGGCTTACTGGGGACTCTTTGGTGTTAAAATATCTCAAATTTACTCATCCCGGAGGTTATGATACTTTGAAGTATGTAAACTCCAGACACCCTAATGTATTATATACTTGCATTGTCTCTCTTTCTCTCTCATCGACTCCAATTTTGTCGCTAGAAACAAAAGTAAAATATAATTGTAGTTAGATTATGAGTACTGTTTAGTTAAAGGTATGCAAATTACACTAGGTAAACCTCCAAGGCTCTACCTCCACTTAAAAGATATCTTCATTTATCCTTAATAACTTTTCTCTCATTCTCTTACAATCCACAATAGTTACATTTATACATGACTTTATTACAAGCACGGGCTTTGCCCGTATGTGACTAAACAATTCTTTAATACTCCTCCTCAAGTTGGAGCATATATATCGTACAAGCCCAACTTGTCATTAATGAACTGTATTCTGGCTCTCGCAAGGGGCTTTTGAGAGCATCAACTAGCTGGTGTTCAGTACGAGTATGTTTAACTTCTATATAGGGGGGCTCATAAGGAGTACCACTAATCTTGTTGCGAACCACATGGCAGTCAACCTCAATATGTTTGATTCGTTCATGAAACACAGCATTAGTGGCTATATGGATGGCGGACTGGCTGTCACAATGCATACACATCAATTGATACTGAAGAACCCCCCAACTCAATAAGTAATCATTTGATCCATGTCATTTCACATGTGAGGTCAGCCATAGCACGATACTCAGATTCTGCACTCGATCGAGACACCACCGTTTGTTTCTTACTCTTCCATGAAACTAAGTTTTCTCCAACAAACAGACAATACCCAGTGGTGGATCTCCTAGTCGTTGGGCAGCCAGCCCAGTAAGTATTTGACCAACCAGCAATACGACAATGTCCACCATCAATATACAACAATCCTCTGCTAGGGGAGCTCTTCAAATACTGAAGAATTCTCATAACCGTATTCCAATGGCTTGTACGGGGTTATGCCATAAAATGACTTACTATGCTAACTGAATATGCAATATCAGGATGAGTGACCATGAGATAATTCAGTTTTCCCACAAGTCTTCAATATCTCTCTGGATCCTCAACAGGATACCCTGGTCTGGCAACAACTTGGAATTTGGGTCCATAGGGGTGTGTGATGGCCTGCATTCGAGCATACCGTTCTCGGTAAGTATGTCCAACACATACTTTCTCTGTGATAAACAAATTTTCTACTTAGATCGAGCAATTTCGATCCCCAAGAAATATTGTAGTCGTCCGAGATCCTTAGTTTGAAACTTCTATTGAATATATGACTTCAGATCTTGAATACCATTCTGATCATCTCCTGTAATTACAATGTCATCAACATATACAACTAAAATGATTCTCTTCTCTTGATGATGTCGATAAAACACAGAATGATCATGATCACTTCTCCTCAATCCAAAACTCGTGACAACCTCAGTGAAACGGCCAAACCAAGCATGTGGAGACTGTTTGAGTCCATACAAAGATCGTTTCAAGAAACAGATTTTAGTGGGCTCAGTTTACAAACAAAACCGGAGGGCTGCTTCATATAAACCTCCTCCTTAAGAATGCCATTGAGAAATGCATTCTCGACATCAAGTTGGTGGAGTGGCCAATAAAATTGAGTAGCCAATGCAATAATGATCTGAACAGAAGGCATTTTGGCCACATGAGAGAATGTCTCATCATAATCAATGCCATAGGTCTGTGAATAACCTTTGACAACCAATCTTGCTTTTAGGCGAGCTAGTGAACCATCTGGGTTTACTTTAACCGTGTATACCCATTTACAACCAATACAATGTTTGCCAGATGGAAGGTTAACAAGATCCCAAGTACCATTGTCTTCAAGAGCAGACATCTCTTCTTGCATAGCCTGGCTCCAACCAGGGTGTGACAGTGCTTCTGATAATGACTTAGGAACCTGATGACTGTCCAAAGTAGAGATAAAAGCATGATGGGTAGACGACAAGTTAGTATGTGAAAGATGACTGTATATAGGATGTGCAGTGGAGCGGTTTCCTTTGCGTATGGCAATGGGAAGATCAAGATCAGAATGCTCACTTGAAGAGAGAACAATAGAAGTGGGTTCAATGGATGAAACTGGGGGTGTAGGAGCAGGCTCAGACGGTGGTGTTTCATTGACTTGGGGCGACGGGACAATGGGTGTAGTGGCTTGATCTGAGGGAGTGGTGTCCAAACATCGTTTATATACTTGAGTGATTGCCGGTCGTTCAGGCATTGCTGGGGAGCATCGTGCAACAGAACCAGGAGAAGTAGATACCACGGGTCTAGGGTAGGTGAGAAATTCAGATTCAGACGCATCAGAGGGAACTGGAGGTAAAAGAGGAAGTTGTAGAAAAATAAGGTTGGGACTCATGAAAGGTAACATCAGCAGAGATAAAACAACGACACAACTCAGGACTATAGCATCTATAACCTTTCTGGAAGCAAGAGTACCCTAGGAAAATACATCAGATAGAACGGGGAGCTAACTTGGAGCGACCAGGATGATGGTCATGGACAAAACTAACACACTCGAAGATTTTGGGAGAAAGGGGGAATAGGTCAACATTTATACATGACTTTTCTCTCATTCTCTTACAATCCACAATAGCTACATTTATACATGACTTTATTACAAGCACGGGCTTTGCTCGTATGTGACTAAACACTTCTTTAATAATCCTAACTCTATGAAACAAGCCTTAACTGGTTTGTACCTTTCAATTTAGGTTTAGTCTGACTGTTCAGCTGCAGCATCTATCTTTTTTAGGTGAACTGTACTTCGGTTTCTGAGAATAATAGCTTTGAATGTACTTTTCTCAATTTTCATGCATTTTATATGAACTATAACTGTACCAAAACAATTCTCGAATCGATTATACATTCAGATTGGCAGAAAACATGTGTAGAAATATGACTAAAATTGATGCAAAATTACACAACATACATTGAATGAGAATTGCTATCTGTGAGGTTAGATAACTTTCTTACGGGGAATGGATTTCTGGTAATACACATTCCAATCCCAAGTTAATTATACAAGTTATATAGGTCATGTCTAAGTTATATAATTTAGTCATAACATTGACATAGCATAAATTCTATTGACAATTTAAAATATATACCAATTTACTTTATTGTGTAACCTGTATTTTATGCAAGATTCTGTTAAAATCCTCTTCTCTTCTGCCCAGACTGAAATGATTTCCAAGGCAAGGGAGGACATCAGCAACTTAAGACATGCCAATGAAGATCTTACCAAACAAGTTGAAGGCCTCCAAATGAACCGATTCAGTGAAGTAGAAGAACTGGTATATCTAAGGTGGGTCAATGCCTGCCTTCGCTATGAGCTCCGTAACTATCAAACACCCTCAGGAAAAATTTCAGCTCGTGACCTCAACAAAAACCTAAGCCCAAAATCCCAAGCACGTGCGAAGCAACTCATGTTAGATTACGCTGGCTCTGAGCGTGGCCAAGGTGACACAGATCTGGAAAGCATCCCCTCGGCTCCCTCCTCCCCAGGTGGCAGCGAGGATTTTGACAATGCATCCATTGATAGCTTCTCTAGTAGGTATAGTTCCATAAGTAAGAAGCCAACTATTGTGCAGAAGCTGAAAAGATGGGGGAAGAGCAAGGATGATAGCAGTGTAGCCTCTCCAGCTCGTTCTGTAGGCAGTAGATCAATGAAGGGCCCACTTGAATCCTTGATGCTTCGAAATGCAGCTGATTATAATGCGATCACAACCTTCGGAAAGAAAGAGAACGAATTCAGTGAGCTTTCAAGAGTCAATTCAAGTGGTTCATTGAACTCTGTGGCTGCTTCATTTCAGTTAATGTCGAAGTCAGTTGAGGGAGTTGCAGAAGAGAAATACCCGGCATTTAAGGACAGGCATAAGCTGGCGGTCGAAAGAGAGAAAGCGATCAAGAAGAAAGCAGATCAGGCACGAGCTGAGAGATTTGGGGAGGGTATAGTGAAGGGAGAGAGGGAGCGAGCTGTTGTGTTGCCACCTAAGCTTACACAAATAAAGGAAAAGAAGACTAGTGTAGTGGCTGGTGCTTCTGGTAGCGGTGCTTTAATTGGCGAGCAGTCTAGTGGAGTCAGTGATAACGGCATGGCAGATGCACATGTTGTGAGCAAGATGAGATTGGCTGAAATTGAGAAGAGGCCTCCAAGAGTGCCTAGGCCTCCGCCTAGAGCATCGGATGGTGATTCTGTCGGAAGGGATGTTAAAAGTAGTGATGCTTTGGGTGGTATTCCTCCACCTCCGCCGCCACCTCGAGCTGGTGGGCCTCCACCGCCGCCGCTGCCACCAGGTGGGCCACCACGACCACCGCCTCCTCCAGGGAGTTTGTCGAAAGGCTCTGGTGGTGGGGACGGAGTTCATCGAGCTCCTGAGCTGGTTGAGCTCTATCAGTCTCTAATGAAACGTGAATCCAAGAAAGATCCGACTTCACTGGCTTCAGTTGCGTCCAGTGCCATTTCTGATGCCAGAAGTAATATGATTGGGGAGATCGCGAACAAATCCACTTTCATGTTAGCTGTAAGTTAATTGGTTAATTTCATCTAAAATTTTGCAGAGGTTATTTGATTTTTTATATATCAGTGAGAAAAACAAAGATGTTAAGAAGATCAAGATTTCTTATTTATATTTCACTGTTTCTTTGGATTTGATTTAGGTGAAAGCTGATGTGGAGACTCAAGGTGATTTTGTGGAATCATTAGCAAGGGAAGTCAGGGCGGCTTCTTTCATAAAGATTGAAGACCTTGTTTCTTTTGTGAATTGGTTGGATGAAGAACTCTCGTTCTTGGTAATCCTTCTTAACTTCGGCAAATAGTGGCCTTCTTGTAAACTTGTCATAGAACAAATAAATTGTTAGAAGTTGGTACTAGAATAGAGAATTTCCACTTTTCATACTTCTTTTTAACTTAGAAGAACATTCATATTGTATAATTGGCATATTTATCAGCTTGATTCTAACCTTTTCTTTATTGACTTCAATTGTCAACATTTCTGAAAATATCAACTTATTTGCTAATGGTACATAATATATGTCCAGAGAATTGGCGTCATTTCACTATGCTAACCAGGGGGGATACCAGTTAACATCAACATATGTACAATGTTACAAGAAAAAAAGTTACTTACAGAAGACAATCTAGAATGTTCCACCACATCAACAAGACAACCTATCCCCTATTCCCAGGATGTTGGAACGCACATCATTCTACTCTGCTGGAAAAATTGCCAATTGTCCCTTTTTTTCAAATGAACTGGTAGTCACCTTATTTCAAATGAGAGGAAGTTTAACAAAACATTCATAAAGATGGAGGATATATCAAAACAAGTACAATTCACCCCTTCCCCAAAACAGAGAAACTACATACATATCTTTTTGTGAGAAATAACTACAAATATGGCCTTCATTTATACAGATCGGCATTCAAAATCGCTACAATCTCTCATTATTTTAAAATTTCAGATGGAAGACTTTATATTGTCTTTTTTGTAGGTCGATGAGCGGGCTGTTCTTAAACACTTTGACTGGCCTGAAAGCAAAGCCGATGCACTAAGAGAAGCAGCTTTTGAATACCAAGACTTGATGAAGCTAGAGAAGCAAGTTTCGACTTTTGTTGATGATCCAAAACTTTCTTGTGAAGCTGCTCTCAAGAAAATGTACTCGCTGCTTGAGAAGTGAGCATCTGAAAACAACATAAAATCTTCGATCTTCCTAAACTGTTTAAATCATAATCCCCATATTTCATTAAAGAGGGAATTACTGAAACATTATCTAGAATGGATTATAGAACTACACGCACATACACCATCTTATACTTGAAAGAAGGGAAAAGAGCAAACTCCTACTACCAACAAGATGATTGTGTTGGTAATATTAATCGATGTAGCAGCTGGATAAACTCATTAAAGCTTTTTATAACCATATGTTTTTAATCTTAGGGTGGAGTCAAGTGTATATGCACTCCTACGAACACGAGACATGGCAATGTCACGATACAGGGATTTTGGAATTCCAGTTGATTGGTTGTCAGACTCAGGTGTGGTTGGCAAGGTATGTTGGATTTCTACTCTATTTGTCACTATGTACTTTATTATTACATGTGGGCTCACTTAGCAGTTAATCATAACTCTGTTCATGACCTAATTCAAGGGGGAAATTGTTCTAGGCCCCCAATTGAGCCTGTTTTGTTTTATCCCTTTATGTTGTGCACTTTAAACCCCTCAGTATCCAAAATATTGTGCACACAAAAAAATCCCGTGTTACTAAAGCCAGTTAAAGGGTGAGGCAAAATACTCTCATTGGTTTGTAGTGTTTCTTGCATTACAATTTATTGTTATTGTATGAAAGTGTGTTGCTTTTGGCTAAATGTACTGTTTATTTTAAAAAAATGTAATAGGGTATTTTCAGCAACAAAGCTCAAGTTTAAATCCCCCTTTTAACAAAAGGGGGATTCAAAACCATTTGCACAGTGAAGGTGAAGGGTTTGAAGTATACAAGGTTTTCAAGAGGTCTGATTAGAAAGTCACGGTCAAATGAGGGGCTGAGAATAAAATGTCTTTTGGTTCAATTGATCAAACATTTATAAGCAGATGATGGTTTGGGATTCAGGCTGTAGTGGTAAACCAACCGAGGTCCTATAAATATTGAGTAGTTTCTTTCGAAAAAGTTTCTTAGGAATCAAAAGAAGTTTCTTAGGAATCAAAAGTAAGAGATGTTGAATAATTTCAAGTTGTTTTGAAACATTTAGGTAAAGGATTTCTCTGTGATAAATGTTTGTTGTAGATCAAACTATCCTCTGTGCAACTTGCGAGGAAGTACATGAAGAGGGTTTCTACTGAACTTGATGCTTTGAGTGGCACTGATAAAGAACCGAACAGAGAGTTTTTGCTCCTTCAAGGTGTTAGGTTCGCCTTCCGTGTTCATCAGGTAATAAAAAAAAGTTCTTTTTTCTTTCCTTCTGTGCGCCTTTGTATGCCTTATGTGCAGAGACGGAGCCACCCTGGGGCAGGGGATGGCTCATGCTCCCCTGGTTTTTACTAAACCCACTTTCAACATAGAAAATCTTGTTTCTACCCCCATCCCTCAAAATTTTTTGTCAAGCCCCCCCTTTATTATTCCCTTGACCTATAGCTCCTTTGATACTTATTTTTTTGCTTAAATCTGTTTCGTATCTAGTTAGCAATAAGCATAATAGTCGTTTATATGTTACTAAAAATCTATTAATGTAATCTCTTTCTCACCTCTGTCACATATTAATGAGAACTTGAATAAATTACCAGTTAACCATATGGAAAACTACATGTATATAACAAAATTGTACAATTTTCTTTATAGTAACTTCTTTAATTTTCTTATTTAATTTTTGGGTAAATTGCGAAAAACACCCCCATCAACTATGGGGTCAAAGTAGAAAACCCCATATTCTATCGGCCAACACGATAAACCGTCCTAACCGAGAATTGCAGTCAACTCATGTACAAACACCCTAAAAAAATATGTTAAATATCCAAATTGCACCTTATATTAATACACCATTTTTAAAATTAAAAAAAAAAACCCAAAAACTTCAGTGTCTCTCTCTCTCTCCCAAATCCAAATCACCACCAAACCCGACCACCATCCCCCGTTCTCATCACCACCACCGACAGCCCCATCTCCATCCCCCGACCTCCTCATCTCCATCATCATCATCCCCGACCTCCACCATCATCATCACCGACTTCAGCCCCATTGCCATTATCATCATTCCTGACCTCCACACCATCACCAACTTCAGCCCCATCTCCATCATCGTCATCCCCGACCTCCACCATCATCACCACCATCATCATTCCCAACTTCAGCCACTTTCCATCATCATCAACTCGACCTCCAACCTCCTCATCTCCACCAAAGAATTTTCAATCAGAATTTTGGGATTCTTTCAATCAGAATTTTGGGGGATTTTGATTTAAAATTATGTGCTGTTTCTGTTGCTTAAAATGATTTCTGAATTGTGATTACGGTGATGATTGTGCAAGGGCATTTGTTGTGTTTGGATTGTTGAGCTTGATTGGTCTACAAAATGGAGATGATGATGATGGATGATGATGGTGGAGGTCGGGGATGATGATGATGGAGATGAGGAGGTCCGGGGATGGAGATGGGGATGTCGGTGGTGGAGATGAGGAAATCGGGGGATGGATTTGGATTTGGGGGAGAGAGAGAGAGCGTGAATTTTTTGGTTTTTTATATTTTAATGGTATATTAATATAAAGGGCAATTTGGACATTTCACATAGTTTATTTCGGGTTTCCGTACAGGGGTTGACTGCGATTCGCAGTTTTGGAGTTTTTCGCGTTGGCCAGATTGAATATGGATTTTTTTTGCTTTGACCCCATAGTTGAGGGGTGTTTTTTGCAATTAACCGCTAATTTTTATATTCAATAAAGTTTGTAGGCTAACCGCCCCCGCCCCCCCCCAACACACACACACACACACAAAAAAAAAAAGTAATTAATTCTGGTTTTGTCCCTCCTTATGTGTGCTTTTTATGGTATTTCTACAAAAGTGAGTTCTAGTTTTAAGATGAAGACAATACAATTTGACAAAGAATTGTATTACATGGCAATGGTTTTGACTTTTGAGAGTGTCCTCTGGTGCTCCAGAATTTGTTCGTTTTACTTAGATCCCTAAGGGTTCACATATTTCCCTCCTTTCCATTATCATGGTGGTAATATCAACATTTTTTCTCTAGATACTTTTTTTGTTATTATCGTGGATCATAATGTTGATTGTGATTAATATGATACGATAAACAGCCCAATACATATTGATATCTCCAACATGATATTGGAATTCCTGTCATATTATGTGCCAAAGTGACCATTGACATGATAATTGCTGTCATGATTCTATTTTAGTGGAAGGTAAAACAAGACTTCTCAAATGTTTGACACGGACAGAACAGTAAAAATAATGGGCACATTTTTTTTTAATTTTTGGAAAATGATGGATTAGACTTGATTATAGTTTAGATTTGTTGTTCGTTTTATTGATTTTTTCCAAAAGAATCTTGTGAGGAGAACTATAACTGGATCCCATTGAAATTTGATGAAGAAAGGCAAAAGCGACGGGCACATATTTTTTTCATGAAAATGAGGGATAAAGAGTGACTGAAAGTTATGGGTTAATTAAACAGATAGAAGTGAAAATTAAAAGGGATGTGGCAGAAATTTTCCAATCTCTGATCATTTAGTAACCTCCGTACTATGAACTATTTAGTATGCGTATCTTTTAGCTTGTAATAATTCTGACGAAATGGAAAGGATCCTTTGGATCATCTTCTTCTTACTAAATGCACCCAGTCAGCTCTTATCTCATCTTTCAATGGTAAAATAGACAAACTTAATGATAAATTTATGGTAAAATAAACAGTTTATTCATTTAGATCAAGTAATATAAGCAGATTATTCTTCAAATGTACAGTTGCACACACGCTAATCATTGTTGCTAGTATATCCAAATGCAACACTGATTTAGAAGACGTAAATGTAGATGGTAGTTGTTAAGTGTTTAACTTAGAAAACGATCAACTCTCAGTTGAGTTGGATGGAAAACAAAAAAGATTCATACATTAAAATTTAAGATAACGGACTTTGATGCGGTTTGTTTTTGAAGGGTGGCTGCACCAGGTATGAGTTCTTCTCGATTTGTATTTTTGCGGAAGCTTTGGTACGGATGGTACGCCCGACCCTCTGCCGAGGGACCCAATCGGGAGAAGGGGCGGGAGCGAGGTGGAGGTCGGATGCTCGGCTCGGATCTGGAAGCTCGGATTTGGGAGGCTCGTGTACCTGCATTCGGTCTAGAAACACCGGGATTGGTCCCGGTGGCAGGCCCTCTGACGATCTAGTTAGTCACTGAAGTAGAGCAACAGTAACTAGGGTTTGAGAGGGAAAAGATTGATTACCTTTGAAGGTAGGAGAAGACCTAGTATTAATAGGCACGCCAAACGGATCTGGATCCATTTGGGCCGGGTCTGGACCCGCATGCCCGTGGGCCTGGTGTAGTAGAAGCCCATGGGGCTTAAGGCTGATCTGATGATCAGGGGTGAGTATTATTTGAGGAGATCGGGTGGTCTAGGATGTGCCAGACCATTTTCCCCTATGTCACAAGCCTCCCACTCCTGTAGGGGTGTGCGAGCTAGTCGTGGAGGAGTAGTCTTGGTCGTGAAGGAGGAGCGGGGGGAGTCTCCTGAAAGCATTCAGGGTCGTTGCCGAGGTTGAGGTCGGCTCGGAGGCCGGAGGTCTGGTCCCCCGGTCGTAGGCCTTCTGACGAGGCGCAAGGGTATGTGCTGGGCAGGACGTAGCCTTGGAACACCGAGACGAAGGTGAGCTCGTGAGCTTTCTATTGAGAAAGCTATCCTGGTGCTCGACCTGACCTCGGAGAGTCGATGGCTTAGGGGTCGGCAAGGATGTTGGCGAGCCGGTGCGCTTTCCTGAGAAAGCTACCCTGGTGCTTGACCTGACCTCGGAGCGTCGAGGGCTTAGGGGTCGGCAAGGGTGTTGGCGAGCCGGTGCGCTTTCCTGAGAAAGCTACCCTGGTGCTCGACCTGGCCTCGGAGCGTCGAGGGCTTAGGGGTCGGCAAGGGTGTCAGCGAGCCGGTGCGCTGCCCTGAGAAAGCTACCCTGGTGCTCGACCTGACCTCGGAGCGTCGAGTGCCGAGGTCAAGGGCTTAGGGGTCGGCAAGGGTGTCGACGAGCCGGTGCGCTTTCCTGAGAAAGTTGCCTTGGTGCTCGACTTGACCTCGGAGCGTCGAGGGCTTAGGGGTCAGCAAGGGTGTTGGTGAGCCGGTGCACTTTTCTGAGAAAGCTACCCTGGTGCTCAACCTGACCTCGGAGCGTCGAGGGCTTAGGGATCGGCAAGGGTGTTGGTGAGCCGATGGATGCAGAATTAGCGTGCGACGCTTCAGTTTTCTAGGAGAATTAATGATGTGACGTTTTGCCTTTCGATGAAGAATTCGCGCACGATGCTTCAACTCCCAAGGACAATTAACGGCGTGGCGCTTTGCCTTCCGTCGTTTGGCCTTCCTGAGGTCATAAATGCGGCTTGGGGGGCTATATATACCCTATTTCTTATTTGTTCTTTCGACAGAAAAAGCGTTGGTGGCCCATGTGCTATCAGAGGTGTCTGTCGCAGGCGGACGCCCAATAATTGAATTTTAAGGCAGAGAATCTCGGACCGATGGCTCCCATACCGTCCCCTGTCTTCCTTTGGGTACCCGGTTCTGAGGGCTGCGTGCCCGAGGAGCCAGGAGATGGGGGGCACGCCGAGCAAGGTCCGTGGTTCTGGGTTTTGTTGGACGAGAGTCTGCCGTTGTCTGGCATTTTTTGGTATATCAATCTGAGCCCGAGTTTCGGCTCAGATGGGTATACCTGAAAATATTAGATTCGGTCGACGAAGGTTTGGGATCGAGAGCTTGGGCATGGTGGCTCTCTTCCCGCCCTCGAACAATTCAGGGTTTTGGCTCCCAGGGTCGTAAGTCCCAAATTGTTCGCGGGTGAGAGGGGTACCGAAAGAATCCCGGAGCTCGGGGCGCTCTAAATCTTTAATGTAAATTTTTGGGGTTGAGTAGCTGTGGGTCATCACCGAGCGTAGTGGGTCACAAGGCCTGAAGAGGCCAGAGCCCTGCTCGAGGTCGATGCCGAGCATCCAACCCATTGTTCGGGGAGGGTAATCCTGATTCTCGAGTAGCCTTGGTCCGATGAGCATTGTGTGGAAACCGAAGGGTCGCCTGTCACGTGTCTTGATGACATCATTTTTGCAAGTTTCTAGGAGCCGTTATTGCGAAATTCTAGGAACCGTTTTGCGAAAATCGATGAGTCCCTTGGCTATCTATATATATCCCCCACCCCATCCCCTTTTTCATTCTTCACTTTCACTCTCTCTCTAGAAAACGGTGCCATCAGAGTTTTTCTCTCTAGAGCCTTCTGCCTTCCGTTCGTCTCTCACCGAAACCGAGCAGGTTAGTTAGTTGTTTTTCTTTAGTATGTCTAGGGCTCAGTCCGGCTCTTCGGCCTCGACTTCGAGGGAGGAGGACGACCCTCGTACGGGCCTCTCCGATTCGACGTCTTGGGAGGGGAGTGTTACGGTGTATGATGCGAAACCCCTTCGCGTTAGGAAGCCGTTCGTCGTAGAGAGTAGTGGCTCGGAGGAGGACAGTGATGGGTCAGAGGAGGTGGAGATGTTGGACCTGGTGTCGGACGCCAGTGAGAAAGGAGGAGAGGGGGAAGTGTCGACGGTTCGGAGGAAGGGCAGGGGGTAGGCTCTTCTTCGACGGCAACCGTCCTCGAGCCACTGGCCACCCCTTCTCCGGAAAAGGCCAAGAAGAAGAGGCAGGTGAGGAAGAAGTGGATGATGCCCAGTAGTCCCGACAGGGCGACCCCGCTCGTGACCTGGCAACAGGCTTCTTGTCGCAGCCGAGGTCGATCAGGCAGTACCCCGACGACCTCGCAGATAAAATCTTGTACGGGGTTCTGCCGTCTTCGCCGAACCATCAAAAGATAAAGATGGACGCCACTCCATCAATCCTGGAGGCGGATGACTTGGACGTCATTCGCCCGGCCTTTCATATTGGGCAAGAGTATGAGTTGATGTTGCCGAGCCCTGGTTTTCGGCCAACCAATCCTCTGTCCGAGTGGTATTGCATCTTCCCGGCTGATGCATTCGGCTCCGGATTGCGGTTGCCGATCCACCCATTTATCCGAGAAGTGCTAAACTGGGCGTCGCTGGCTCCGATGCAGTATGGGCCGAACTCATGGAAGCAGATGGTGTGCTTCGTGCTGCTGTGTGAGGAGAGGAAGGTGCCTCTGAGGTTGGATATCTTCTGAGCGATGCTAGGGATCAGCTCGTCCGGGAAGTTCGAGGGCATTTTCTATATCTCACATCGGAGCCGGGGGAAGGTAGTCCACGACCAACCGGATTCAATCAAGGAGTGGAAGAAGAAGTACTTCGTCATCCGGAGCACGAAGTCTTGGGACATTCCTACTTGGTGGAATTTTTACAAACCGAACTTCAAGGCGCCGAGGCCGAAGGATCTGTCCGCCGAGGAGTGGGGATATGTCGAATGCCTTCGGAAGGGCAACAGTATAAGCTGGCCGAAGGTGATGGAAAGTCACATGGCCCGTGCCGGACTGAGCCCGGCCACGTCTAGTATGTTGTTTGTTCCATTTTTCTTGTTCTAGTATTCTTTTGCGCTCATTGTTCTTAATGGATCTTTTTGCAGGTATGGACCCCGAATCGATCAAGGCAAGAAGGATCGCCCTGAAGAAGCAGAAGGTCGAGCAGGGCGAGCAGGGGAAAAGAGCGAGGGGGTCCTCGCAGGCGGCCCTCGACGTGCCGACCGAGCCGAGGGCGAAGAAGGTGCGCCCTGAGTCGGGCAAGGAGGTGCTCGTCCCGCCGAGCCCTGGCGCGATGACAGTGGCCGAGCACGCCAAAGAGAAGGTTCCTCTGTTCCGGGCTGACGCTGCTGAAATCGTGGGCGAAGAGATGTTGCAGCCGTGGGCCCTGGACTGGTCGATAAGGAAGGGCGACAGCTTGACCGAGGGGGCCATGGCCATCGAGGTTGCCGATAAGCTGGTGACTCCCGGGATCGGCAGAGTATGAGCAACGACACCTTGGAGGTGGCCTACATGCGGTTGGCACAGGCGAACGTGCTGGTAAGAACTACCGGTCCCTTTTTTACCCATTTTTATACGACGCGAACCCCCTTCCGACCCCGTCGTCTTTGTGTTGCAGGCTTGTCTGGAGGGGGCCCAGGTGACGAAGCTTCATGAGAAGGCCCTGGCGCACGAGAGGGAGCGAGCAAACAAATACCAGCGGGAGATGAAGGAGATGAAGATCGAGCTCGAGGGCTCGCACAAGAGGGAGCAGGAGATGAAGGCCGAGCTCGCTTCTATGGAGAGTGTGTGTTCGGAAGGTGAGCTCGCTGAAGAAAGGGTTCATCGCGGAGAAGAACTTGCTCACCACGAAGGCCCAGGACTTGGTAATCGATGCCCAGAACGAGGTCTACGAGAAGGCCCTGAGTCATGTCAGGCACTTCTACCCTACCATCGATCTGACCGACTTTGATTTCGACATGGTGATCGAGCCGCCGCCCAAAACCCCCGAAGGGGGCGAGCAGAACGAGCCGCCTACCGACCCGGCTGTGGACCCTCCCCTCGACCAGACCGATCCAGGGGTGGGAAATTAAGCAGTTCGCCTCCTTGTTGTTTTTGTTTCCTCTTTTTTGTTGTATTTGCCGACTGCGGACTGGCCACCGCACTTTGTGTATGATGAACTTGTTTTGACTTCGACCGCTTATTTTGGGGAAGTGTAGCTTCGCCGAACAAACCTTTTGACTTATTTTGAGATTTTCACGCTGAGATCGGTTGGCATCAGAATGATGGTTGTTTTTCCTTGTTAGGTGCCTGCTCCCCTTTTCGAGACGGACCCTCGTCGATCCGATGTGGCGTGGCTCCAAAGCAAGATCAAGGTCCTTGAGTCCATCGGAAGGAGGCTCGCGATCAGGACGCCGCCTTTCACTATTATCGGAACAACTCCGAGGCGCTAAGTGTAGAGGCGACCAAGTTGAAGAGGGCGATGGTAGATCGCGACCTAAGCAGCGCCGGTCTTGGGCACACCATGTTGAGTGCCTCGGTGCAGCGATCCTCGTTAGAGAGGCTCTTTCGTGACGTCATAATGGAAAAGGAGATGGAAATACAGCGTTACAAGACGATGCTGGGCATATCCGGGGCAAGGACGGGCTCTTCTTCGGGAGGTCACCGAGTGGAAGGTGCTCCCACGGCAATCATGCTACTGGAGTATGCCCGGCCGGTCGATGCCCAAAGCTCCTTGGCTGGTGTATCGACTTTGGTCGACCCCAAGGGTCATTGTGACGAGGAGGGAGGTCTGAGCTGTTCAGTCGGAATCAGGCTATCTTGCGTCGGACCCGAGGGCCGCTATGAAGTTTTTTTTTTTTTTTTTTTTTTTTTTTTCTTATCTCTTTTTGTTCTTGCACCCCGTCTTCGGGAGAGCTGCCGAGGAGATGTGGGTCGACGTCCAGTGTTCTGACTTGGGTGCCATAGCTTGAGAAAGCTACCCACGTGCTCGATATTGGTTCAGAGCTGCCGAGGAGATGTGGGTCGGCGCTCAGTGTTCCGACTTGGGCACCATAGCTTGAGAAAGCTACCCACGTGCTCGACATTGATTCGGAGCTGCCAATACTGATAAGGTTTATAAAAAGAGCTTTTTTACTTGAGCCTTTTAATACATCAAGAGAGGCGCGAATGGCCTTTTACACAGGCAGGTTACAAAAATGTTATTTACATGAAGTAAACTAAAACTCTACTTCTGCCCTTCCAGAAATTTGATCAGATATTCGGCGTTCCAGGATCTTTTGATTGCTCGGCCCTCCATGTCCACGAGTCGGTACGTGCCTGGGCGTATCACCTCGGCTACCTTGTATGGGCCTTCCCAGTTGGGGGCCAGCTTCCTCTTTCTCGTGGGATCGGAGACGGACAACTTGCGGAGCACGAAGTCTCCGGTCTCGATGTCAGTGGGGCGGACTTTCTTGTTGTAAAACCTTTTGATCCGCTGTTGGTAGATGCTTCTTCTTACGGCGGACTTCTCCCTGACCTCGGCAACGAGGTCCAGGTTGGCCCTGAGGCCAGATGAGTTGTCGGCCTCATCGAAGGCCATGATGCGCAGGGAAGGGAGGTCGACCTCGACGGCGATAACCGCCTCTGTCCTGTAGGTTAAGTTGAACGGTGTTTCGCCCGTAGGAATTCTCTTTGTGGTCCTGTGTGCCCATAGCACACTTGGCAGTTCTTCTACCCACTGTCCCTTGGAGGAACTGTCGAGGCGCTTCTTCAGGCTGTCGAGTATCTTCCGGTTCGCATTCTCCGCTTGGCCGTTTGACTGGAGATGGCATATGGCGGAAAAACGCTGCTGGACGCCGATGTCTTCGCAGAACCTGCGAAAGTTCTGGCCCGCAAATTGGGTCCCGTTGTCTGTGATAAGGACCTGCGAAATCCCGAACCGACAAATGATGTTTTTCCAGAAAAATTGTTGGGTTTGACGCTCGGTGATTGTTGACAGGGGCTCGGCCTCGATCCATTTTGTGAAATAATCGATGACGACTATCAGGAATTTCCTCTGTCCGGTTGTCATGGGAAAGGGGCCGACCAAGTCCATCCCCCACATGGCGAACGGCGTCGGACTGGCCAGCGAGCGGAGGTTGGCCTGAGGAAGCCTCTTGATCGGGGAAAATCTTTGGCAAGGGCCGCACCTCTTGACTAGATCCTAGGAGTCTTGCAACATTGTTGGCCAATAATACCCGTGGTTCAGGGCCTTCCTGGCAAGCGATCTGCTTCGCATGTGACATCCATCGATCCCCTTATGAAGTTCTTTAAGCGCGTAGCTAGCTTCCTCATCGGCGAGGCAGCGGAGGTAGGGCTTCCCGTCTGCCAGGGTGTACGAGCGTTTGAAGAGGATGTCGTTGATCATGACGAACCTTTCAGCTCGAACCCGATCCTTCTCGCCTCGGTCCGGTCTTCAGGGAGCTCGCCCTTCAGCAGGAACCTTCGGATTGGGGTGGTCCAGTCGTCCAGGCGGGCTTCGTTGTTTACACACATTGCCTCAGGGAGGTTGATGCTCGGCTTCAGGAGGAATTCGATGAGTACTGTTCGGTCGAGACCCTCGAAGGACGAGGAGGCGAGTTTTGACAAGGCGTCTGCCTGGGCGTTCTGCTCTCGGAACCCTAAGGACTGTGGAACAGTTGAAGGATGTCAAGAGCCGCCGGACCACGGCCAAGTATCGGATCATTCGGTCATCACGAGCCTTGTATTCCCCGGTGATCTGGTTGACCACAAGCTGAGAGTCGCTGAAGGCCCTGATCTGCCTCGCGCCGGCCTGGTGTGCCAGGGTCAATCCGGCAATCATAGCCCCATATTCCGCCTTATTGTTGGAGGCCGGAAAGTTGAGGCGGAGAGAATACTGAAGGATGAAGTGGTTGGGGCCTCGCAGCATGATCCCAGCACCACTCCTGGATTTGCAGGAGGATCCATCGACATAGACTTCCCAGGTCGGATCCGAATTTTCGATGTTGGACTATTCGGAAATGGTGCATTCAGTGATGAACTCGGCAAGGGCTTGCCTCTTGATTGCCATCCTTGGCTGGTAGCTGATGTCGTACTAGCTCAGCTCGATCGACCACTTGACTAAGCGGCCGGAGTTCTCTGGCTTGTGGAGTACTGTCTTGAGTGGTTGGTCGGTCAGCACTTGGATAGAGTGCGCTTGGAAGTAAGGGCGGAGCTTTCGGGCGGCCATGACCAGAGCATAGGCCACTTTCTCTATTCTTGCGTACCTCGTCTCGGCCGGGAGCAGGACCTTGCTCACATAGTATAGCGGCTTCTGAACTCCGTCATCTTCACGAACGAGGACTGCGCTGAGGGCGCTTTCTGAGGCTGATAGGTACAACCAGAGTGGCTCGCCCTGCTCGGGTTTGCTAAGGGGAGGCGGGTTGGCCAGGTACCATTTTAGTTGCTCGAACGCCTCTTGTTGAAGGGTGCCCCATTCGAAGCCCCCCGTTCCGCACATAGCTTTGAAGAAGGGTAGAGATTTCTCCCCGAATTTGGAGAGGAAACGGCCGATGGCCGCCAATCTCCCCGTAAGCCTCTGGACTTCCTTGATGTTCCGGGGGGGAGCCATGTCTATTATGGCCTGGATCTTCTCAGGGTTCGCCTCGATGCCGCGCTGGCTGACGACGAACCCGAGGAATTTTCCGGACGAGATGCCGAAGGCGCATTTGGCGGGGTTAAGCCTCATGTTATGTGTCCGGAGTATGCCGAGGGCTTCTTCGAGGTCGGTGACGTGGTCCTGTCCCTACCGGCTTTTGACGAGCATGTCGTCGACGTAAACCTCCATGTTGCGACCAATCAGGTCCTTGAAGATTCGGTTAACAAGCCGCTGGTAGGTGGCTCCTGCGTTCTTCAGCCCGAAGGGCATAACGCGGTAACAGAAGAAACCTTGGTCAGTGACGAAGGATGTCTTTGCTATGTCCGGCAGAAACATCTGGATCTGATTGTAGCCTGAAAAGGCATCCATGAAGGACAGGAGCTCGTGATCCGAAGTTGCGTCAATCAGAGCATCGATGCTGGGAAGAGGGAAAGTATCTTTGGGGCATGCTTTGTTCAGATCTGTGAAGTCTATACAGATCCTCCAACTCCCGCTTGCTTTTTTTACCATGACGACGTTTGCTAGCCACTCGGGGTAGCTGACCTCTTAGATAAATCGGGCGGACAATAGTTTGTTTACCTCTGTCTTCACTGCTTACTGCCTCTTTGGGTAAATTTGTGCCTTTTCTGGACGACCGGCTTCGAGCTCGGAATCACGCTTAGCTTATGCATGATTAGGTCTTCGGATATCCTGGGCATGTCGGACGGCTTCCAGGCGAAATGGTCGACGTTGCGGCGGATGCAGCTGATTATGCTCGACTTCAGATCGTCGGCGAGGGAGCGGCTCACTCGGAACCACTTCGACTTGTCATCTGCCTCGAATGAGACTTCTTCCAGCTCGTCTGCTGGTTCGGGATCTGGTTAGCTTCTTTCTGGCTGAAGCTCGGCGGCGTCGAGGGAAAATACACCCCCTCCGACCGCTGTCATGTAACAGGACCGTGCAGCCTCCTGGTTGCCTCGGACGACACTGACCCCCTGCTTCGTGGGAAATTTCAACTTCAAGTGGTAGGCCGATGGCACAGCCTTAAGGGAGCAAAGCCCGGGTCGGCTGAGAATAGCATTGTACGCCCCCTTGACGTTTGCCACCATGAAGTCCATTGATTCGGTTCGTCTGAGGGGAGTCGTACCCGCGGTGACATCTAGGGTTACGATTCCCTCTATCACAACTGGGACGCCGGAGAATCCGTGCAGGGTGTATTCGGCTGGTTTGAGCTTGTCCTGGGGCAGTTTTAGTTCTCGAAGGCTTCAAGGAAGAGGATGTTCTTTGAATTCCCATTGTCGATGAGGATCCAATGGACCTCAAAGTTCACCATGTCGAGGCTAACGACGAGGGCATCGCAGTGGGGAACACGGACGCCCTCCAGGTCCTCTCCCGAGAAAGAGACTGGGAGTAGCTGAGTCCGGGGAGACGGGAAGTCTCGAACGGCGTTCACCTCTCGGATGAATGCCTTGCGGAAAGTATTAGACTTCCCTCCCATGGGTCCCTCGTGGACGCAATGTAAAATGGCCTGCCCTTCGGTCCCCCGGTTTCGGGATCTCGCTCGGGATGACGGTTCGGAGTGCGAGTGGGGGGCGAAGGCCTTCGGTTCCTCGTATCCTTCCGGTCCCTCTGGTTTCCCTAGTGAACTCCCAGAGGTATCCTCATAGGATGAGAGCCTCGATTTCGTCCTTCAGGGTCCGACACTGGTCGGTTTCGTGCCCATGATCTCGGTGGAAGCGGCAGTAGAACCGCTGGTCTCGCTTTTTGTTGCTGCTCGGTCGAGGGGGTAGTCGGACGAGATCCTTGTCCTCTATTTCTAAGAGTATGGCGGACACGTTCTGTGTCAAGGGCGTGTATCTCTCGAAGCGGGGGACCGGAGGCACCCTCTTCATTCCGACCCCTTCTTTTGCTACTTTCTTGACAGGCTCGGTCTCATCGACCTTGCGTTTTCCCTTCCCTGTGGCATATTGGCGCCTTCCGGGTTTAGGGCCTCTTCTGCCTGTATGTACTTCTCGACCCGGTTGAGCAGGTCGGGGAAGTCTTGGGGAGGTTTATTGGCCAAGGATACCTTTAGCTGGCTGTGTCGGACATTGTGCCGGAAGGCGGCTGAGGCGACCCCGGCGTCGAGGGAGGAGACAGATCTTGCTTCGGTGGTGAACCTGCTAACGAAGTCGCGGAGTGACTCTCCTTCCCTCTGTCGGAGGTCTAGTAAGGACGCACTTGTCTTCTCGGCCTTCCTGCTGGTTATGAAGTGGGTCAGGATGTTGGCCTCCAGCTGGTCGAATGAGAAGATCGAGCCGGGGAGGAGCTTGGAGAACCACTCCCGAGCCGGACCCCGGAGTGTGGCAGGAAACGCGCGGCATAGCAGGGGATCCGAAGCGCTGTAAATCATCATGAGGTTTTAAAACCCTCCATGTTATCAGCAGGTTCACCCTCGCCGTTATAGGTCTCAAACTGTGGAGGCCGGAAATTTCGGGGGATCTTCGCTTCTAGGATGGGAGCCGAGAAAGGTGGTTGGGTCGGCCTGCGGCCTAGAGCAGGGTTTGGAACGCCGTTGCCGAGGTGGTCGAGGCAGTTTTCCATTTCCAGCAGGTGTCGGAGCATCGCATTTTCGCGTTCAGGGAGATAGGTTGGGTCGCGAGTGTGGTTCCCTCCATCGCCCGTCCGGTTGGATTGGTTGAATGTTTCGACTCTGGGTGCTCCGTGAATGGCTTCCATGATTTCGTCCCAGAAGCTCCGGAACTCGGTTCTTGTGACCGCACCGTGATCAATCGGGTCGTGCTGGGGCGGCGGTCTTCGACCGATGCGGCTGAGCGCCGACTCTCGTCCTTCGGGCGGAGGTCTGGGACGGTTCGGGGCCGAGTTGGAAGCGGCCCCTCCCCTAGTCTGACTCGCCGGTCGGTTCTGGATGACCCGACGAAGGTCGGGTACGACCGAGCGAGATGCGCCCGGCTGATGTCCGAGGCTAACCCTCGGATTATTCGATCCGTGAGTGTCCTCGGGGATGTCCTGAGGAGGAGGACTGTCCGAACGACGTGTAGAGGTAACAACTCTCCTAGGCTTGGGTCCCATGTAAGCTTGGATCGATGGGATGCCGCTGGTGGCGAGGTTCGGGCTGACGTCCGTACCGAGGAGTTCCCACAGACGGCGCCAACCTGATGCAGTTTGTTTTTGAGAGGTGGCTGCACCAGGTGTGAGTTCTTCTCGATTTATATTTTTGCGAAAGCTTCGGTACGGATGGTACGTCCGGCCCTCGGCCGAGGGACCCAATCGGGAGAAGGGGCGGGAGCAAGGTGGAGGTCGGATGCTCGGCTCGGATCTGGAAGCTTGGATCCGGGAGTCTCGTGTACCTGCACTTGGCCTAGAAACACTGGGGTTGGTCCCGGTGGCAGGCCCTCCGACGATCTAGTTAGTCACTGAAGTAGAGCAACAATAACTAGGGTTTGAGAAGGAAAAGAATGATTACCTTTGAAGGTGGGAGAGGGCCTGGTATTTATAGGCACGCCAAACGGGTCTGGATCCGTTTGGGCCGGGTCTGGACTCGCATGCCCGCGGGCCTGGTGCAGTAGAAGCCCATGAGGCTTAAGGCTGATTTGATGATCAGGGGTGAGTGTTTTTTGAGGAGATCGGATTATTTAGAATGTGCCAGACCATTTTTTCCCTATGTCAGACTTTATTCTATTTTTGTTCATTTTCTAATTAAAGCATAGCAAAAAAACTCACAGGTTTCAATCTAAAGAAATGAAAATAGGAAAGTACACAATTTCAGACAATTACATCTTGTATGAAACTTGTTTCACAATTGTTATTTTAAGGTAATCTGTTGCAATATTTTCAAAATAAGAAAATTCTAGGCTCTAACTTTGTCATTTAAATAAATGGTTCATTCAGTTTGCTGGAGGATTTGATGCGGAGAGTATGCAAGCATTTGAAGAATTGAGAAGTCGTGTCAGCTCGCAATCACAACCGACACCTCAAGCAGTGAAGACTGAAGCATGAGCATTTTCCTTCTCTGGCTCAAATTTGTTACTCAGGCTCTTCTTTCCCTATTTATTTTTTTCACATATTTGCATATATTGTTTCAATATAAAATTAAAAATGTTTAGGGAGGGCATTGTGAAAATGTTTTATAAGAACATAAACAGTTTTTTTTTAAAACAAAAAAACATATACATTTTGTTTCTCACTTTGAGTAAATATATGAATATATGCTTTGATTTGGGCATTGGATGCATGGTTTTGGTCTACTTCTGTGCAAGTTTCTTTTAGTTCGTGATCTCTTTTATCCTTTTAGTTCTCAAATCTCACTTAATCTTTTAGTTCGGGAAACCTCACTTAATATTTTGTTTAATTACTCTGTCCTTTTATAAAGTTATTGAATTTTTTTATAAAAGACCTGTATTCTTGTACGAGGATAATCATGCAACATAAGGTTCCACACTTCGTGAGAGAGGAGAGAACTACTTCTTATCTTCGATGCTGTGCCCAATCCAGAAGTTAGTTCGATACATATGACTAGCAACGAGTAAAATAAATGTAGTAACTAAATGATGATGCGCAATAGCTAAATGATGATGAGCAATATCTCGGTTAGCCGTAAGCTTTGTGTATGCTTTCTTCCCCTTCCAAAAATCATACTTGAAAGTCTCACTGCATAGTTATCTGAATTAAGCCAAAGTTGACTTGGTTGAATCAATAACGAATCAAAATTGGAACCAATCCTTATCCCCCCCTGATTATTATTATTATTATTATTATTATTATTATTATTATTATTATTTTTTGATAAAAAGGTGACCACGTCACTGCTTCATTAATAAATTATTAACGAAACAAGTATTACAAATATATGACATCTATCTGTTCCTAGAACGGAACAATAGAAAACAATTATGCAGTTAAACCTACAACATTAACTAGTCCCAATCTAGTCCTGTCAATACAAACGTAAATGAGAACGTTCCAGGACGAAAATGTGATTTCCAAAACCTTTCACGATTACTACAAGGGCCTCTTTGGAAAGAAGAATGACTTCAGGATGCCACTTAGGGACGATTTCTGGCAGGGCTGCCAGAACGAGTCAGCTCATTCGCTGTCCACATTGGAAGCACCTTTTTCGGAAACGGAAGTGGAAAAGGCCGTCACTCAAATGGGAGCAGACAAGTCGCTTGGACCAGACGGCTTCCCAATGATATTTTTTCAAGTTTTTTGGGAAGAAATAAAAGGGGACATTATGACATTGATGGATGAATTCTTCCACAACAACCTCAGATTGGGCATGTTCAACTTTGCGGAAGTAGTCTTGATACCTAAACGGGTAGAGTCTATGCGGGTAGGGGATTTTAGACCGATTAGCCTCATAAACCGCTCGGTTAAGATCATCATAAAGGTCCTGGCCATCCGCCTGGGAAGTATAATGGACAGTTTAATTAGCAACACCCAGACTGGTTTCATCAAGGGCAGATATATCCTGGACTGTGTGGCCACCGCAGAACAAGTTATCCACCACTGCCATACGGGCCATTCTAAGAATTTCCTCCTCAAACTGGACTTTGAGAAAGCATATGAATCCGTCGACCGGGATTGCTTGCTGGAAGCTCTCAGAGGGAGAGGCTTCGGGGTTAAATGGATTAGGTGGATCAAATAATGTTTATACACTAGTAAAACGGCAATCTCGGTTAATGGACAGCCGGGTTTACCGTTTTCTTGCAAGAAGGGACTTCGGCAGGGGGATCCGTTGTCACCTCTTCTATTCACCATCGTAGCGGATGTTTTGAGGGGCATGCTAGATAACTGTCGGAGAAAAGGCTGAATAAAGCCCGTGGCTAGCAGCACCTCTAACCAAGGATGCACGATTCTTCAGTATGCTGATGACACCCTACTCTTTGGTAACGAGAACAGGTTAGAAACAGTCTGCTTTAAAGGGGCCCTCTGCTGTTTTGAAGTCTGGTCAGGTCTCAGGATTAATTTTCACAAGAGTGCTTTGATTCCAATTGCACTTTCCAATGTAGAAGCACAGGACCATGCTACCATACTAAACTGTATGACAAGCGAGTTTTCAATCAAATATTTTGGGCTCCCGCTCATACCAAGGAAGCTTACTAAGACGGACTGGCTACCTATCATAGACAGGGTGGAGGACAGATTGTCTGGATGGAAAGGAAAATCCCTCGGGGGAAGAGTGGTTATCAACTCGGTGTTGTCTAATCTGCCCATTTACTACATGTCGCTTTTTGAGCTGCCTAAATGGATAATTCAAAGGATTGACCGAATTCGAAAGTGATTTCTCTGGAAAGGGGCAGACTCAAATAGGGGGGATACCACCTGATCAAGCGGGGTATTGCATGCATGAAGAAGAAACATGGAGGGCTAGGCATCATCGACTTAAGAGATATGAACCTTGCCCTACTGGAAAAATGGTGGTGGAAGGTCTTCCACCACAGCGGGGAAGGATGGCAGGACTTCATTCAACCATACCTTCGGAGGAAAGGTACGAGAAGTTTAGGCTTCCAGATAGGGTCTAGAGTTTCTCGCTTCTGGAAAGGGATTACCAAAGCAAACGGGCCTTTCAACTTAGCAGTTACATCGACTATTGGTAATGGACGGTCAACCAGATTCTGGTGGGACAAATGGTGTGGTGTCCAAACCCTTAAGGAGACTTTTCCAGATTTGTATGAGAAAACGACTCACCCTAATGTATCTGTGGCTGAAACATGGAAGAGGGGCAATTGGAAACCGTCTTTTCGAGGTCCTCTTAGCCCAGGATTACATCAGCGACTGAATGAACTGCAAACACACATTACACGAAACGGGGCGATGTGTGCTCAAGGCCCAGATCAGATCAGATGTGATGGGGATTAGAGACCCAAGGAGCTTTCACTGTTAGGTCTCTGTATCATTGCATTCACTATCGAGGATGTAGACCTAGTTGGGCACAGGTGTTATGGAAAGCCAAAACACCCCTTAAAGTCAGGGTCTTCCTTTGGTTAGTGCTCAATAATGCTTTCCTCACCAGAGAGAACCATGCCAAAAGACAACCCTAGATAGCGACCAACTGTGAATTCTGTAACATACATACGGATAATCTGAATCACCTTTTCATTCACTGTCAAAGGAGTAAGGCAACTATGGTAGAGGTATTACGGGTCTTAGGGACATGTGACTACCCCAGCGAATACGAGGGTTTGTGGGTTGGTCCCAAATTTGCCTCGGTTCGCCACGAAATGAAGGATGCTTGGTACATAGCCATTGCAGCAACTACTTGGGTGTTATGGTCAGACAGAAATAATTTATATTTTCGTGCTTCATGTAATAGTATTTCTGGTAACCTTACTCATATCATGCATCTTATTTCCTTTTGGATCACAGCTGCTGCCACAGGAGCAAGAGGGAGGATTGCCAGAGTCTTCCAGGTGGAGGAATTTAATGATGAGGAGGTCGAGTTTGGACCGACACTGGTTTGAGGGGTAGGCGCCTTTCATACTCACATGCCACATGATACAATTGGATATCCACAGTCCGCAGCTACATCTACTTTGTATTTTGTATTTTGTTTCGATCTATTGTACCTTTGGTTGTACTTATGTATGTGTGGTTAGACCCACCCTCCAGGGTAGTGTTGGGGGGTTATGTTTTATTTTCTGCACTTTACTTTTGTATTTTCCCCGGTATGCCGGGGTTGTTTTATTAATTTCTTATTAATGAAACAGGATGGCGTTATTCCACCTTTAACCTAAAAAAAAAAAATTAGTCCCTCCCCTAGCTAAACTTATAGACGAAGACACCTATAATCTGTTCTCCCACCTATCAGATGAGACGCATGAAAAATTCATATTAATCAATCCGATACCGACTCATCGAGCACCAACCATAGTTTCCACTTGCCCATGCACCTTCAAGTGACGTCTAACTTGAACACCTCTCCAGCAACGACTTCTCTACCCCATTCGGTGACACCTAATCAGAACAACATACCGGAGACGACTCGCCTAATCACAATTCTGATAATGACTTGCTACTCCGCCCATCCAGTGATGACTTGTCACTTCTCTAATCTGGGATGCTCAGCTCATTCACCACCACAGTGGCCGATGTTCCATTCGCGACGTCGCTGATAACTAGCCCGAACACCATCTCTATGATGACTTGACCATCAGCAGACCAACAACAACTCACATCACTTTCCCCACTGCAACAACCTCGCTCAAACTCCCAAACCAGCGACGACTCGCACATCTACCATATCGTCGCCGGCTTGCACATCTATCACAACTGTCACAGCTCGTACATCCTCCACCATATCGACGACTCGCACATCATCCTAACGATGTAGACAAAATCGTACCCCGCAACGGTGAGGATTAGCACCATCACCAACGATCGTTCAATGAAGGACAAAATTAAGCAACTCAATCTGATTCTTAATCGCGACCAAGAGCCCAAATGAAAGCCATTGCACACGTTCATAACCTCCCAAATGTAATTTGAGTTTCAATACTCTAAATTGAAATTCAAACTCCATCAAAATAATTCTGTCATGACTTTATCCCCGCCTCATTCCATCATGACTTTTGAATTTTGATGAGATCAAACATTTGTTGCACATCTTAAAGCATGAGACCCTTCCATCTTGTTGACTCTTAGTTTGGTGTACAAAAAACGTGCTCACTCATACTAAGAAGTTTGAATTTAGTGTGTTAGAATTTTAGGATCAAATAACATAAAAAAGAGATCCAAAAGAGATTCACAAATATACAAACAAGGAAAGCAATAAAGAATAATGGCAAACACAAGCAAAAGAGGAAGATATTCAAAAAGAATTCTTGATTAATAGATCCACAAGCAAAAGAAGAAGATATCAAGATCTGAATTTTTCTTTCTATTTTCGTGAGATTATAATTGTATAAGATTGATTAAAGAGGGATTAGTTTATGGTAAGAAAACAGGGTGGATTCGGAATAAACAGTGCGTGAACGGTCGACCGCATCGCAGTCGACCGCAACCTTAAGTTGTTTGAGAAGCAGTCGATCTTTCACCTCTCTACTTTACATCAGAGAGCTAAACGGTCGACCGCACCAATATGACGGTCGACCGCACTTTGCGCTGTGTATATTCTTGGAAAGTATCGTTTCTATTTTTGGATCGATACTCTTTACCGTCTATTAATATTGACGAATCCACTGTGTTTTTTTCACCTAATTACTTCTGAGAAAATTTCTGAACTAATCCTTCATTTAATCAATCCGAGTGTGAGCGTTTATTTGGTTGTATTCTTCAGTCAAGATCATTAACGGTCTTGAGTTTTCTTTTCATTTCTTTTTCACTTCGGTGAGATTGACGGGACTTGGATTAGAAGTCCTGTGGGAATAATAGGTCTCTCGGCCTGAATCCGAGAATCACTTTACAAGGGTTTTGAGTATAGTGGAACGTTTGTGGCGGAGAATTGCTACAAGTAGATGGTGTGGACGTAGACCTGGAGGTCGAACAACATTATATCATTGCATCATCTGAGTTTGCTTTTCTTATTACTTTGCATTTACTTTACTTTATTTTGATTAATTTTTAATTCCGCACGATCACCCTATTCACCCCCCCTAGGGTGATTTACAGTGGTATCAGAGTGAGGTGCTTATAAAAAGCTTAAAAGCTTAAGCAAAAGGTTCAATGGCTGAAATCCCTCCTCCCCAAAACTTGTACTCATCGGAGCCTTTCGTCTCCAATGGGACAAGTCTTACACGATCACCGTTTTTTGATGGAAAATGCTATAATGTCTGGAAAGTTCGTATGTCTCATTTTTTTACAAATGCTCGGAGAAGAGGTATGGAATGTATGTATTAACAAAACAGAAATACCAGTTAGTGATAGAAAGAAGGCATTCACACTGGCGGAGTTATCCCTCAAAACAGCAAATTCCAAAGCCATGATGGCTCTTTATGAAGGACTGAACAATGAATAGCTAATGCGATGCGGGCGTAACTGCAAAACAGCTTACGAGATCTAGAACAACATGCTGAAGCGGCATGAAGGAACCGCTTTCGAGGTAAAAGCCAAAGTGAATTTGTGTTTCTATAAGTTTGATGTGTTTTGCATGTTGCCAGGAGAAAATGTGGACCAAATGCTCGTCCGCTTCGATATCATTGCCCACGAACTTGAGAGCTTGGGTAAGGGGCTTGATGATGACCGAAAGGTCGGAAAGCTCATAAGCTGTCTCACGCCAGAGTAGGACGTCAAGGCCGCGACAATGAGAGATACTCTCGAAGAGAAGGGATTCGATTATTATACATTTAAAGGAAAGCTAAAGACGTACGAGATGGAAATGATGGAGACAAAAAGATACATGCAAAATATCGGGATTGAACCAAAGACTGAGGAGAAAACCATTGCATTAAAGGCAGAAAAGGCCAGACCATCAAAAGCTGATTCAGATCATGAGGAGTCAGATGAGGAAATTGCTCTATTAACAAGACAATTACGTAAGTACCTCAAAAAACAAAAAATATGGCAGGTATCAAGAAGAAAGGAAAAAGGAGAAGGAGGATGTGTGCTACAAGTGCAAAAAGATCGGATCCGTGCAAACTGTCCTATTCAACAAGACGGAAACAGGGACCACTATCACTCAAATCCAAGTCAGAAAAAGAAGGCGCTAAAAGCAATTTGGCTAGACTCGGACTCAAGTGAAGGAGAGCAAGGCTACGACAAGGTCGGCTTCATGGCTCTTGGGAGTGGTGAGGTGCAATCACCTTCTCAAGAAGATGTAATCGAAGAACCAACTTATGATGAACTTGTAGATATATGTAACGGTTTGAAAGACTATGCTAAGAAACTAAGTTGTGAACTTAGGCAATATAAACAAAATTCTAATAAAATACATGACGCCAGCATAACAAAAAATTACAAATTGAAAAATAAGAATGCCTTAATTTTGGAAAAACTTGAGTCATGTCAAAAAGATCATGATGTTTTGTTAGAAGAAAATGAGAGTTTAAAACAACAAATTTGTGAATCACTAGCAAAACATGATGACCACTTAAGAGAGATTCAGGAGAAATCTGTTTATATTGCCAAGCTCACAAATGACTTAGATGAATGTAAAAGAAAATTTGATGAAGTAGTGGAAGGATGTAATGAAGTCCTTAATCAAAATAGGATTCTTGATGCCACACTAGATACTCTTCGTTGGAACACAAAAGATGATGAGATAACTAGAAAAAGATTGTAAAAAGGTAATTGAGCTTGAAAAAATTATTGAAAAGCATGAAGGGTCCAGTTACTTTATACAAGTGTGCATGACCCAAGGCATAGTCGAATCACATGTCATTTTTGCTGTAGACTTGGGCATATTTCTTATAACTGTTCACTAAAAAGGAATACTAATCTTGTGTGGATGAGAAAGGATACAAGTACAGGTCCAAAACAAACTTGGGTACACAAAATTATACCTACTAATCTTGATGTAACCCCAACGCATCAAGACTAAAGATCGGTGGTACCTTGATAGTGGATGCTCAAATCACATGACTGGTGACAGCAGATATTTTTCATCACTATCAAGGAAAAAGAGGAAGGACATCATCTTTGGAGATAATAGCACTGGTCAAACCAATGGTAAAGATAAAATTAACTTTGGTTCCTCATGCTCAATTGAGAATGTTCTATTGGTAAGAGGTCTAAAACATAACTTAATTAGTGTTAGCTCAATTGAGAATGCTCAATTGAGAATGTTCTATTGGTAAGAGGTCTAAAACATAACTTAATTAGTGTTAGCCAACTATGTGATAAAGGGTACACTGTCACTTTTGATAAAAATACATGCACTGTACTAGATAACAATAAATCTTGTTTACTTCTTGCTAACAGATACAACAATGTATATGTTATAAATGCAAATGAATTAGCACAGGAAAGCATGAGGTGCTTTGTCGCACGAAATGAGGATGGATGGTTATGGCATCGAATGCTTGGTCACATGGCCATGGACAGTCTCAACAAACTTGTAAGCAAGGAGCTTGCGAGAGGAATTCCCAAAGTAAAATTCGAAAAAAACAAACCTTGTGAGTCATGCTAATTTGGTAAGCAAACAAAAAGCTCTCACAAATCAAAGAAAATGGTATCAACTTCTAGACCCTTGAACTTTTACACATGGATCTTTTTGGTCCATCACGAACACGTAGTAATGGTGGTGCACGATATGCTTTTGTAATTATTGATGATTATAGTAGATTTACTTGGGTTGCCTTTTTGCTACAAAAAGATGACACAGTATATGTATTCCAAAAATTCTGTCGTAGAGTGGAAATGAGAAAAGCATCACCATTGTTGCTATTCGTAGTGATCATGGTGGGAAATTTCAAAACGAACTCTTCACATCATTTTGTGATAAAAAGGGAAACATGAGTTCGCATGTCCTCGCACTCCCCAACAAAATGGGGTTGTTGAAAGGAAGAATCAATCTCTTCAAGAAATGGTTCGTACTATGCTTAGTGAAAAAAATTTACCTAAATCATTTTGGGCAGAGACTGTCAATACAGCATGCTATACCATAAACCAAGTAATCATTAGAAAATATCTTGAGAAAACTCATTTTGAACTATATTATGGCAAAATTCTCAACCTAAGCTACTTTCGTGTCTTCGGATGCAAAGTATTCATTTTAAATACCCTTGATAACTTAGGAAAGTTTGATTGTAAAAGTGATGAAGGTGTTTTCCTAGGATATTCTCTTAGTAGTAAGGCATATCGTGTATTCAACAAAAGAAGATGCACAATTCAGGAATCTATTGATGTTATTTTTAATGAAACTAATCCCTATTCCAAAGAAATATTACATGTTGTTGATGATGATGAGACAGGGGTTCGTGTTGAAAAGAAACATGTTCATACTGAAGAAGAACCATAAGCAAATGATCAAAATCAAGTGGTGCCTCAAGGCAAAGATGAACCCAAAAACCAAATCAATGAAATTCCTACACAACAAATTGATGCCATGGAAAATGAAAATATACAACATCAAGGCTCCACAAGTGAGAGACGTCCCACATGGAAAATCATGTCTAGTCATCCACCATCTCTTATACGAAGTGATATTTCCAAAGGGGTAACTACTCGCACTCAAGCTCAAAATTTTATGTGTTTTATCGCTTTCGTTTCCATACTTGAACCTAAGCATTAAGGAGGCCTTGCAAGATAATTATTGGATTATTGCAATGCAAGAAGAACTTAATCAGTTCGAACGGAATCAATTATGGAGACTTGTTCCTCGACCTCATGATAGGACTATCCTTGGCACTAAGTGGGTGTTTAGGAACAAGTTAGATGAATCCGGTTCAATCACTAGGAATAAGGCCCGTCTTGTTGCACAAGGTTATAATCAACAGGAGGGTGTAGATTTTGATGAAACTTTTGCACCAGTTGCTAGGCTTGAAGCCATTCGTATTTTACTTGCTTTTGCTGCATATATGGATTTTACTCTTTTTCAAATGGATGTCAAAAGTGCATTTTTAAATGGATTTATTTCGAAAGAAGTTTATGTGGCACAACCACCGGGATTCACTGATCCCACACACCCAAACCTTGTTTTTTGGCTTGATAAAGCTCTTTATGGTTTGAAGCAAGCCCCTCGTGCTTGGTATGAACGACTGAGTTCGTTTCTTCTTCACATAGGCTTTTCTAAAGGAAAATTAGACACTACACTATTTATAAAACATATATTTAAAGACATTTTAATTGTTCAAATTTATGTTGATGACATTATATTTGGATCCACTAATGAAAATCTTTGTAGGGAGTTTTCAAAGCAAATGCAGGATGAGTTCGAAATGAGTATGATGGGAGAACTAACATACTTCCTTGGACTTCAAATACAACAAAGAAAGGACGGCATATTCATAAACCAAGCCAAATACGCAAAAGAACTTGTCAAGAAGTTCAGACTTGAAAATGCTAATGCTTACAAAACTCCGATGGCTACTACCACTAAGCTATCCAAAGACGACTCCGGTAACAATGTTGATATTTCTACTTACAGAGGTATGATCGGTAGTCTACTTTATATTACTGCATCCTGTCGTGATATTATGTTTAGTATCTGTTTATGTGCACATTTTCAATCGTGTTCCAAAGAATCACATTTGGTTGCCGTTAAGCGTATCATTCGATATCTCAAAGGCACACCAAATACTGGTCTTTGGTACCCAAAAAAAAGAAATTTTTCTCTTGTAGGAGACTCTGATGCAGATTATGCAGGGAGCTTAACAGATAGAAAGAACACTAGTGGTACATGTCATTTCTTGGGCGACTGCCTTGTCACGTGGGCATCTAAGAAGCAAAATTCGGTTACTCTCTCTACTGCCGAAGCTGAGTACATTGCGGCAGGAGCCTGTTGTGCGCAGGTATTATGGATGAAACATACACTCGAGGATTATACGGTATTCTTTGATCATATTCCAATAAAATATGACAACACTAGCACCGTTCATATGACCAAAAGTTCTGACCAACACAGTCGCACGAAACACATTGATATTAGATATCATTTCATTAAAGATCACTTTCAAAAGGGGAATATTTTACTTGAGTATATTTCCCCTGAATCACAACTTGTTGATATTTTTACAAAACCATTAGACGAAAAGCGTTTTTACTTCTTGAGAGGAGCACTAAATATTATTGATTTTTCCGCCTAATTTTTTTTTTGGGTCGGTTGACTGTACGGTCGACCGGCATGCTCTCGGTTTTGATTACTTTTCGTCTTAATTAACTTTTGCTTATTGCGGTCGACCGTACGGTCGACTAGTTTGCCCTCTGTGGGTTCTGTTGGTTTTGCGGTCGACCGGCATGCTCTCTGGATGTCTTTTGAAAAATCGCACTGTGCGGTCGACCGAGCGGTCGACCGGTTCTCTCTCTGGCCTATTTTTTTTAAAGCCTTGTAAAATTATTGTTCCTCTCTCCAAATTTTGTTGCTTTCATGTATTGGGGAGAATCTCGAATCTATAATATTATGAAGAGCTCTCACTGTATAGCAAAGAGTCTAACTATCAACGGTATCATGAAAGAAGTTTCTCTTTCATTTTTTTACAAGATTGTATTCATTATAAAATCATAAAATGTTTTTCTTTGGTGTTTTCATTGATAATTTGTTCTACGAACTTTCCAAGGCTTATTTTCATTATGTCTTCTCTATTAATCCCCTCTTGGTGTGTTCCAAAAAGAGGGAGAATTATTTTAGAATATTTTCAAAATAATTTCTCTTCTAATTTCATAAATCTTCAAATCTTCAAATAATTTCATGAACAACTATGTATATTACTTTCACCTCTCTCTTATATATGCTCTTTAAGTTTTGTATTACAGGTAGTATTATATTAAGGGGGAGCATTCACTCCCTGAAAAACTTTATCTATATGAAAATCTGTATACAGGATGTGCTAAATTCAGGGGGAGTATTCATATGTTGTGTTTTAAATTTTCAAACATTCATGCATGTTTTGTCCACACCAAAAGGGGGAGATTGTTGACTCTTAGTTTGGTGTGCAAAAAACGTGCTCACTCATACTAATAAGTTTGAATTTAGTGTGTCAGATTTTCAGGATCAAATAACATAAAAAAGAGATCCAAGAGAGATTCACAAATATACAAACAAGGAAAGCAATAAAGAATAATGGCAAACACAAGCAAAGGAGGAAGATATTCAAAAAGAATTCTTGATTAATTGATCCACAAGCAAAAGAGGAAGATATCAAGATCTGAATTTTTCTTTCTATTTTCGTGAGATTATAATTGTATAAGATTGATTAAAGAGGGATTAGTTTATGGTAAGAAAACAGGGTGGATTCGGAATAAACAGCGCGTGACCGGTCGACCGCACTTCGTGATCGGTCGACCGCATCACAGTCGACCGCAACCTTGAGTTATTTGAGAAGCAGTCGACCTTTCAGCTCTCTACTTTTACGTCAGAGAGCTGAACGGTCGACCGCACTTTGCGCTGTGTATATTCTTGGAAAGTATCGTTTCTATTTTTGAATTAATACTCTTCTCCGTCTATTAATATTGACGAATCCACTGTGTTTTTTTCACCTAATTACTTCTGAGAAAATTTCTGAACTAATCCTTCATTTAATCAATCCGAGTGTGAGCGTTTATTTGGTTGTATTCTTCAGTCAAGATCATTAACGGTCTTGAGTTTTCTTTTCATTTCTTTTCCTCTTCGGTGAGAATGACGGGACTTGGATTAGAAGTTCTGTGGGTGTAATAGGTATCTTGGCCTGAATCCGAGAATCACTGTACAAGAGTTTTGAGTATAGTGGAAAGCTTCTGACGGAGAATTGCTACAAGTAGGTGGTGTGGACGTAGACCTGGGGGTCGAACTACATTATTTCACTGCGTCATCTGAGTTTGCTTTTCTTATTACTCTTGCATTTACTTTACTTTATTTTGATTAATTTTTAATTCCGCATGATCACCAAATTCAACTCCCCTAGTGTGATTTACACATCTTACAATTTTTTGTTTTTCCTCACAAATCACGATATCTTTAATCCATTTAAAATCATTTTTAAAAGTTTGATACAGTACAGGATAACTAAATACTACTACGCCAGGGCCTTAGCAGTCTAACAGTAAACTTCTTCGTTAGTGCTCTGTTAGTGACTAGGAAGTTAGAAGGGTTCAGTTCCAGCTTGTACAAATCTTTTATTGTGAAATGAGAGTAGGTGTGTACATGTGTTGCTACAACCTTACACCCAAAAATGATGAATACAAAAAATAAAATAAAAAATTATACATTATGAACTTGGAAGTATATGAATCATATCTTTCAGGTTAAGAAATCATCAGATTGTTTCAGATTTTTTCCCTAAAAGAGTTTCTCTCTCTAGAAAATCTAAAGAGAGAAGCTCTCCAAAAGAAACCCAAAAACAGAAGAAGGAGAAGCAGGCTCCAGCTTGGGGAGGGGGGAGGACTCCCTCGTCCTCCTCCTCCTCCTTCCCCCACCCTCCCACCACATCACCTTTGTTGCGGTGTTGTGGTCGACGGCGGATTTCGTCAGGTGTGCGGAGTCGGCGAGGAGACGAATAGGTGTGCGGATGGTGCGGTGGGAATGAACGATGTTAAGAGGGCTGACGTCGATGGCGGGAGTTGCGTCGCCGGGAGAATAGGTCGGTGCAAGGGGAAGTGAGTTGCTGCCGGAGCTGTCGATGACTAGGTCAAGGGCTGTCGAGTTGGTCTTTGGGCGATGGTTGTCGACGGGAGCTTTCGACGGTGGGAGGGGCAGTCATTGAGGGGTGTGGCTGGCTTGGTTGGCCCTACCGTGGAGGGAAGAAGGTCTGTCGGAATGTGGGTCTTGGCTGGCTTGGTCGGGGCTGCCATGGAGGGTAGTGGTTTGCTTGGTCGGAGCTGCCGTATGGACTGCCGGAGTGAGGGCAGTGAAGGTGTTGATGGTTAGGGGTGAGGAGAGAGATTTGTGGATTAATTTGAATTTCAAATTAGAGTTTTTGAAATTTAAATTTAGATTTGGGAAAAGATTTGGATGATTGTTGAATTTCAATTTAGATTTTGAAATTCTAACATATTTGGAGAGGGGGGGGGGGGGGATTTGGTTCATTTATGAAATTCAATGTAAAATTTTTGAGTTTCAAAATATGTGTGAAGGGGAGATTAATTTGAATTTTGAATTTCCATTTAGATTTTGAAATTCAAAGTACATTTGAAGGGGGGATTTGGATCATTTTTTAATTTCAATCTAGATGTTTGAAATTCAAATCATATTTGGAGAGTGGAGAGAAGGAATTTGGTTGACATTTGAATTTCAAATAAGATTTTTTTTTGAAATTCAAACTATGTATGGGGAGCGATGGGCTTAACTGTGGGATCCCCAATGATTGGTTGCCACGGTGGAGGTGTTCGTCGGTGGGGAGTTCGTCGGGAGTGTTGACTTGTCGGTTAAGAACAATGGCTACTGTTAATGGCTGGATTTAACGCAATTGGAAGATGGCGTCGCGGTGGGGTTGGATTGGTGGATTTATCGGGTGAAGAGGATGCATGCTGCCAAGAGATGGTGGCTATGGTTATTGCCAATGTGGACGTTCGGGGGAAGGTGGAAGGAGTTTCTGGGGTAGAGAGAAATTTTTGATGGAATTCAAATTTCAAATTAGATTTGTTTGAAATTCGATTTACATCTGGTAGGGATGGGTGGGAGAACATGGGCAGATGCTTTCGTCTACAAGTTTAGCTAGGGGAGGGACTAGTTTATGCTGTAGGCTTAGCTTTGTAATTGTTTTTCGTTGTTCCGTTTTAGGAACAGATAAATGTATGTTATTTGTAATACCTGTTTCATTAATTATTTATTAATGAAGCGGTAACGCGGTCACCTTTTTCCTAGAAAAGAAAATAAAAATTCATCAGATTCAGATTCTCAAGGATCCATACAAAATTCCAATAATCTAATTAATCCGTTTTCAAGAAATCTGTATACTAACGTTTGGATTTGTAAATCAATCTAGAGAGGGGTGAATAGGATAATTGTGCCAAATTAAAAAGAAGTTTAAAATGAATGATATAAAGTAAAGAGATAAAGTTAGAGAAAGCAAACTTAGTAGAGAGACGAGACATAGCGATTTAAGTGGTTCAGCCCATGCTTAAGCCACTACCTCTTACCTGGAGCAATTCTCCGCTGCAGGCATTCTACTATACTCAAACCCCGTACAGTGAGTTCTTGATATTCAGGTTAAGATTCCTATTACAACCATATGACCTCTATATATTAGCCCCGTAAACTGTCTCGATCCGAAGCGAAAAGAAAGTGAAAAAAAACACGACCGTATTATTGACAAAAAAACAATAAAAGCACTATTCTCTCTTGATCTTTAGCAAATGATAAGTACTGAAGAATTGAGTCAAAAGAGATGAAGAATACTCTATGGATTAAGCTCTATATAAAGAGTTTGAAATTATTCATTTCCACAAATTTAAAAAGATATACCAAATATGAGTTTAGGAAGGTTGCGGTCGACTGCTAATTTGGGCAATCGACCCTCCAGACCAAAGTTGAGAGGAAATGATAGTCGACTACACCAATTTTTAACCGAAATTGACAATCGACTGTCAAGTGTGAAACATTCCCAAATTGATTATTTCGGTGAATCCAGTTCATATTATTTCCATAACTTTTCATTTGTCAAAGATTCGATTACATATTATTCCTCACAGATAAAACATAAAATAATCAGTCTTGATGCTTTGGTTTCTTGGAAAACAATCACATATTTCTTCTTGGCGAATCTTTCTGGATATTTGCAATCTTTCATATTTGCATGATTCTTTTCCTTTTTGTGCATTATTGAGCTTTTTAACTTTGATTTTTAAGATCTTGAGATTTGTTTAAATTTTATTCTATACTGGCTTGTAAAGATCTTAAATGAAATCTTTAGTTACACTTGTACATGTTTTATACACACCAAACATAGGGTCAACAATCTCCCTCTTTTGGTATGGACAAAACACGACGAGAATTAAAAACGAAGCCCCCCTTAATCTAGTACTCCCTCTTAATTCATGAATACAGAGATAGATCATAAGTTCATATAAAAGTGTATGAATGAGATGATATATACTATATGGAAAACATGCACATACAAACTATACGAATCATGGATTAAAAAAAATCACAAGACATTTACCAATCATGGAGCAAATTTTTTAAAAATGAATTAGGCACAAAATATTTCATTACAATTAAAGACACCTTTGATAGAATGAAATATATAGTACAATAAAGCTCCATAAACTTCAAATAGATGGAAGAGAGTTCAAAAGCTGACAGGAGTTAAAAAAAAACAACAAAACAAATTCGTTAGGCCCCATAAAGTTCTCCCCCTTTTGGGAACATATCAAAAGGGACCTACTCCTCACTATCGTCGTTGTCATCATCTTCACCGCCATCCTCCTTTTCATTTACATCAGCGTGTCCATACCCATTTCCTTTGCTGGTGTTTCCTCCATTGTGATCCTCACCATCATTAGATAGATGGGGATGGGGAATTGAGTTCCGTTCTCCTTTGTTGGCCACATAGTCTAGAGTATTAAGATAATATTGGTGCATGAGATCCTCCATGCGGTCAAAATGTTCATGGATTTCATCAAAAGACCCTTCATGAGATGTGGATTCAGATTCCTTTTTTTAAGGGACCATCCGGCCATGACACTTGTAACTCCTGTAACCCATTTTCTGTATTTTGTAATGTATTTCTTTTCTTCCAATGTATTCTATCTGTTTGTACTCTTTCTTTTCCTGAACCGTGTATTTGTTCTTCCTTCCCTATATATATTCATCTATTGTTTGTCAGTTGTGATTTGACCTTTTTGTGATTCATTTGTCTGCCAATTATTATGTCTCTGGATGATTTATTGTTTCTGATCTATTGCATTTCATGGCATAATTGCCTGTTTATTTGGTTTTGCCTTATTAGATCTGGTTTTCTACCCAGTTTACCCTATTTAAACTCTTCTACCCATCCTATTGGACCCTAACCCGCTACCAAATACCCTCTTCTTTGACCTAGTCTTCCCCAGATATTTCTTCACGTCTGTATCTGCCTAACAAGCAATCATATCTTTCCCTACGTCCTCTTGATTCTCCAAATCCCTACTTACCAAAATCTCTAATTATAATTCCCAACAAAATTTGTTACTCATATCCCTAATTGCTATCTCCTAAACCCTAACCCTAATTCACCATCTCTCTCTCTCTCTCCCCTACCCTGCTTCCCACCGACTACCCCCCCCGGTCGCCGTTGCACCCTCCGACTGCCGAACACCGTTGCCGTGCCCCCCGCTGTACCACGCCTCCTCCTGAGTGCTGCACGCCAGCCCCTCTTCTCTCCTTCTCCTCTTTCGAAGCCAACAGCAGCAACAGCCAGCGCCAGCACCAGCAACCCCAGCGACGCGCCCCCTCGGCCTCCTCTTCCTGACGTCGCCGGTGTTCCGCCGCCGTGCTGCCCTACCGCCGTTGTCCACCCATCACAGTGCACATCCCCCGGTTTTCCCCCTCTCTCATTGTGTGCACGTGTTGGATCTCGAGTGTTGGGTTCGTGTTAGTGTGTTTGTGTTGTCCGTGATCATCTTTCTCATCTCGTTCGTGATCCGTTGGTATTGTGTCCATTGTCAGGAATCTATTCCTGTTATTCTCATTCTCTCGTCAGATCTGTCGACTATATAAGGCAAGTAACTTGTATTATTTTTGTTGTATATACAAGTACAAAATACTGCCTGTAGTGTCACTTTTTTTTCTAGATTCATTATCATGAAAAACTCTTGTAGATCTTGACCCTATTTGTTGATCCATCCGTTGTTTCGATCCGTCATCATATTTGTTACACACACGACATGAAATAAATTTATACCTAATTAAATTCTTGATGCATGTATGTATGTTGCTTCGTGATTCCATGATATGTTGTACACTCGTTGCATGCTTGATGTGTTAGTTGTAGTATCTTGTGGTAGACTTGTTTAAGACCCATACCATGTTGTTTTGTGTAAATCACCCTGGGGGGGGGGGTGAATAGGGTGATTGTGCAGAATTAAAAAATTAAAGAAAAGTTAAAACTGAGTTGCGAAGTAAATGAGAAGAGATAAGAAATGCAAACACAGCAAGTACAAGTGACGCAGCGATATAATGTGATTCGACCCCCAGGTCTACGTCTACACCACTTATTTGTAGCAATTCTCCGCCACAAGTATTCCACTATACTCAAACTCTTGTACAATGATTCTCGGATTCATGCCGAGAGACCTATTACACCCACGAGACTTTTAACACAGGTCCCGTCAATCTCACCGAAGTGAAAGAAAAGAAAAATTCAAGATCTTTAATGATCCTGACTGAAGAAAACAAATAACTGTCACACACACTCGGATTGATTGTTGAATTAATTAGTTCAGAAGATTTTTCTCAAAGTAATAGGTGAAGAATACACAGTGGATTCGTCCAAATATATAGGCTAGGAAGTGTATCCATCAAAAATAGAAATGATACATTCCAAAAAGGTGAACAGCGCAAGTTACGGTCGACCGCAGTTAAGGGATAGTCAACCGTTCATCTTTAAACGAAAAGTCAAAAGATGAATGGTCGACTGTTTCATTATATTGCTATAATGTACAATCGACTGTGGTGCGGTCGACTGACATGAAGTGCGGTCGACCGCAATCATGCTGTTCCTGACGAATCCACTTTATATTCTTACCATATACTAATCAATCATCAATCAATCAAATACAGATAAAATATCACAAATATGGAATGACAACAACTGGTCTTGATAGCTTTCTTGGGTATTAATCAACATGTGCTTTTTTTGATTAACTTCTTCTTTTGCTTGATTTTGCATTCTTTCTTTATTACTTTCCTTTGCCAATTATTGAATCTCCCTTGAATCTTTTATTGATATTATTTGATCCTGAAAATCTGAACAACTCAACTTAAACTTATTAGTATTTATAGACACGTTTTGTATACACAAAACTAAGAGTCAACAATGTAACACCCCGTAATTTTCAAAGAGTATAAATATATATATATATGATATACTTTGGTAAAAAAAAGTGGCTTTTTGGTATAAATTATACACATGATGGCATTTCATGTAAATATCTTGAAAAAATGTATAGGTGAAGGGGGCCCACGGTTTGGTTGAAACAACAGATGCTGTTTGGAGTATTTGGATGATGACGTCATCATTGTGTGGGGCCCGCCTTGGTTTGAAGAAGACAGCAGATACTGTCTTGGTTCTCTCCTCCTGAGCTGAGGTGTGGGTCCCCCGGGGTTGGGGTCTGCACGTGGGAGAGAGAACGGGAGAGGTAAGTGATTATAATCCCATATTGGGAGATTAATAGAATATAATAATATATAAATACTATTGCCTATGATCAAGAGTCTCAAATCCGCCTTTTGAGAGGCAGCCTGTGGTGGGCAGTTATACTATACTATAAATAATTTGTCTTCTAAATTATATAAATTGTCCGAGCTCGGGGCAGGGGCATTACAAATGGTATCAGAGCCAACTTTCGACACCGAGTGTAGGTAAGAGTGGCACATCGGCTGGAAAGGAGATCCTGCTAAAGGGAGGGTGTGTGTAACACCCCGTAATTTTATGTAAATATCTTGAAAAAATGTATAGGTGAAGGGGGCCCATGGTTCGGTTGAAACAACAGATGCTATTTGGAGTATTTGGATGATGACGTCATCATTGTGTGGGGCCCACCTTGGTTTGAAGAAGACAGCAGATGCTGTCTTGGTTCTCTCCTCCTGAGCTGATGTGTGGGGCCCCCGGGGTTGGGGTCTGCACGTGGGAGAGCGAACGGGAGAGGTAAGTGATTAGAATCCCATATCGGGAGATTAATAGAATATAATAATATATAAATACTATTGCCTATGATCAAAAGTCACCAATCTGATTAACCACCTTTTGAGAGGCGCAGCCTGTGGTGGGCAATTGTACTATACTATAAATAATTTGTCTTCTAAATTGTATAAATTGTCCGAGCTCGAGGCAGGGGCGTTACAAGCTATCTCCCCCTTTTGGTGTGAACAAAACATGCCATATATTTTCATAGATAAAGAGCAATTAAGAAAAATTTGTAAATACTCCCCCTTAATTCAATACTTCCTGTTATACAGAGTACGTTTAAGAAGAAACATTTATTTTCAGTAAAAATACATTCATAAAAAAGTTCTCCCTCTTTTTGGAACACACCAAGAGGGGGCAAAAATAGCATAAGTTATATGTATAACATACTCCCCCTAAGTACCATACAGTAAGCAATACAGGAGATTAATTTGGGGAATATGATATTTTGTAAATAACAGAAGGAAAATCTTCTTACATGATACCGGTGATTGCGAGACTCTTTGATATACAGTGAGAGCTCTTTATAATATCATAGATTTAAAATTTTCCCAATACAAACATGTGGCAAAGAGTAAAAGAGACAGAGTAAATTTCAAGAAACCAAACGCATAGTAGATAGCAAATATTAAAAATAAGAAACCAGGGCAGAAGCCGGTCGACCGCGAAAACCAATTTAGTTCATAAAATAAAGAACCAATCCGAGAGCGAACCGGTCGACCGCACACCCTGTAAAGACAAATCTGATGCGAAACGAAAAACAGAGAGCGAACTGATCGACCGCAAATATTGAAGTCCAATTTTTGAAAAACTTGCAGAAAACAAACACGAAGACCGAGAGCGTGCCGGTCGACCGCCCAGTCGACTGCACAGCTTCATAGTCGTACAGTCGACCGTCCAGTCGACCGAAACCCAATTTTAAGCAGAAATATCAATAACATTCAATTCTTCTTTCAAAAAATAAAATCGTTTTTCATCTAAAGGCTTAGTAAAGATATCAACAAATCGGGAATCAGCGGAAACATAGTCAAACATAATATCTCCCTTTTGAAAATGTTCTTTAATAAAGTGATACTGAATATCAATATATTTTGTACGACTGTGTTGATCAGAATTCTTTTTCATATGAACAGTACTAGTATCGTCGCATTTAATTGGAATATGATCAAAAAATACCTTGTAGTCCTCTAAAGTGTGTTTCATCCATAATACGTGCGCACAGCAGGATCCGGCGGCAATATATTCGGCTTCGGTAGTGGAGAGAGTTACAGAATTCTGCTTCTTGGATGCCCATGAGACAATGCAGTTTTTCAAGAAGTGACATGTGTCGCTAGTACTTTTTCTGTCTGTTAAGCTGCCGGCATAATCCGCATCAGAGTACCCTACAAGAGAGAAGTTTCTATTTTTTAGATACCAAAGTCCAGTATTTGTGTGCCTTTAAGGTATTGAATGATACGCTTAACGGCAACCAAGTGCGATTCTTTGGGACACGACTGAAAAAAGTGCACATAAACAGACACTAAATATGATATCTGCCCGAGATGCAGTAATGTAAAGCAAACTCCCAATCATACCAGGATAAGTAGAAATATCAATATTGTTACCAGATTCATCCTTGGAAAGCTTAGTAGTTGTTGCCATAGGTATTTTGTAAGCATTTGCATTTTCAAGCCCAAACTTTTTGACTAGTTCCTTTTCATATTTGGATTGATTTATGAAGATGCCATCCTTTCTTTGTTGTGTTTGAAGTCCAAGAAAATAAGTTAGTTCACCCATTAAACTCATTTCGAACTCATCCTGCATTTGCTTTGAGTATTCCTTACAAAGATTTTCATTAGTAGATCCAAATATAATATCATCAACATAAATTTGAACTATTAAAATATGTTTGAAATCATGTTTTATAAAAAGTGTAGTGTCTACTTTCCTTTTAGAGAAGCTCATGTGAAGTAAAAGCGAACTTAATCGTTCATACCAAGCACAAGGAGCTTGCTTCAAACCATACAAAGCTTTATCAAGACAGAATACATGGTTTGGGTGTGTGGGACCAGTGAATCCCGGTGGTTATGCAACATATACTTCTTCCGAAATAAAACCATTTAAGAAAGCACTTTTGACATCCATTTGAAATAGAGTAAAGTCCATATAAGAAGCAAAAGGAATTAAAATACGAATGGCTTCAAGCCGTGCAACAGGTGCAAAAATTTCATCAAAATCGACACCTTCTTGTTGGTTATAACCTTGTGCAATAAGACGGGCCTTATTTCTAGTAATAGTGCCGGATTCTTCCAACTTGTTCCTAAACATCCACTTAGTTCTTATTTTTTTGCAGAAATTCAGCTCTGTTTTGAGCTGGATACGGGCAGTTGCAAACAGTACCAAGTATGGTCCTATTGTGAGGTCTAGGAACAAGTCTCCATACTTGATTCCTTTCGAATTGATTAAATTCTTCTTGCATTGCAATGATCCAGTTATTATCTTGCAAGACCTCCTTAATATTCTTCGGTTCAAGTATAGAGACGAAAGAGGAAAACACATGAAATTTTGAGCTTGTGTGCGAGTAGTTACCCCTTTCGACATATCACTTCGTATAAGATTTGGTGGATGGCTAGACATGATTTTCCATGCAGGGCGTCTTCCGTTGGTAGAAGGTGGATGTTGTATATGATCATCTTCCATGGCATCAATTAGTTGTGTAGGTATTTCGTCTATTTGGGATTTGGATGCATCTTCATTTTTAGGAGGCTTATTTTGAGAGTCCACATTTGGTTCTTGGTCAATGTGCACCTATTTCTTTTCAATACGAACACCTGTCTCATCATCAACAACATGCAATATTTCTTTGGTGTAGGGATTAGTTTCATCAAATATAACATCAATGGATTCTTGAATGATGCATCTTCTTTTATTAAACACACAATATGCATTGCTACTTAAGGAATATCCTAAGAATATGCCTTCATCACTTTTACGATCAAAATTTTCCAAATTATCAAGAGTATTTAAACTAAACACTTTACACCCAAAGACGCAAAAGTAACTTAAGTTGGGAATTTTGCCATAGTATAGTTCAAAAGATGTTTTCTCAAGATATTTCCTAATGATTACTTGGTTAATTATATAACATGCTGTATTGACAGCCTTTGCCCAAAATGATTTAGATAAATCTTTTTCACTAAGTATGGTTCGAGCCATTTCTTGAAGAGATCATTTTTTCCTTTCAACAACCCCATTTTGTTGGGGAGTGCAAGGACAAGCAAACTCATGTTTTTATTCCCTTTTTGTCATAGAATGACGTGAAGAGTTCGTTTTGAATTCTCCACCATGATCACTATGAATAGTAACAATGGTGAGGCTTTTCTTATTTTCCACTCGACGACAGAATTTTTGAAAAATATACAATGTGTCATCTTTTTTGTGACAAAAAGGCAACCCAAGTAAATCTACTATAATCATCAATAATTACAAAGGCATATCGTGCACCTCCATTACTACGTGTTCGTGATGGTCCAAATAGATTTATGTGCAAGAGTTCAAGGGGTCTAGAAGTTGATACCATTTTCTTGGTCTTGTGAGAACTTTAGTTTGCTTACCAAACTGGCACGGCTCACAAGGTTTATCTTTCCCAAATTTGATTTTAGAGATCCCCCTCACAAGCTCCTTGATTACAAGTTTGTTGAGATTATCCATGGCTGTGTGTTCAAGTCTCCGATGCCATAACCATTTCTAGCAACAAAGCATCTCATATTTTCCTGTGCTAATTAATTAGAGTTTATAACATATACATTGTAACATCTGTTAGCGAGAAGTAAACAAGATTTATTGCTATCTAGTACAATGCATGCATTTTTATTAAAAGTAACAGTATAACCTTTGTCACATAATTGACTGACACTAAGTAAATTGTGTTTCAAACCTCATACCAATAGAACATCTTCAATGGAGCATGAAGAATCAAAGTTTATTTTACCTTTACCAATAGTTTGACTAGTGCTATTATCTTCAAAGATGATATCATTCTCTCTTTCCCTTGATAGTGATGTAAAGTATCTATTGTCACTTGTCATATGGTTTTAGCATCCACTATCAACATATCACCGATCTTTAGTCTTGATACGCTGAGGTACCTACATCAAGATTAGTAGGTATAATTTTGGATGCCCAAGTTTGTTTTGAACCTGAAATTAATTCTTTCTTCTCCAAATGAAATTAGTATTCCTTTTAAATGAACAATATAAGAAATATGCCATAGTCTACAGTAGTAGTGACATGTGATATGATTATGCCTCGGGTCATGCACACTTGCGTAGTTTTGAGTTGGTTTGTGATTATGTTGATGACCGTGTAAGTGTGTATGACATGATGATTTAGGTTTTTGATGGTGTATTGGCTCTTCGTAATCAAGCCCTCGATTATCATGATAATATATTGAATTTTTTGTAATAAGGTTACTACTGGGCCCTACATATTTTTCAACAATTTTTTCGAGTTCAATTACTCTTTTACAAAGTCTTTTCCTAGTCATCTCATCGTCTTTTGTGTTTCAACGAAGAGTGTCTAGTGTAGCATCAAGTATTCTATTTATCTCAAGAGCTTCGTTTCAACCTTCCATAACCTCATCAAATTTTCTTTTACATTCTTTTAAATCATCGATGAGCTTAGCAATATAAACAGATTTCACATGAATTTCTCTTAAGTGTTTATCATGTGTTGCTAATGATTCTTGAATTTGTTGTTTTAAGATTTCCTTTTTCTCTAGAAATACATCATGATCTTTTCTAAACGACTCGAATTTTTCCATGATCAAAGAATTTTTATTTTTCAGTTTTTGATTTTTAGCGATGCATGAGTCATGAGATTCATTTGGAATTTGTTTATATTGTCTTAGTTCACGATTCAATTTCTTAGCATAATCTTTTAATCCATTACACATATCTACTAACTCATCATAAGTGGGTTCTTCGATTACCTCTTCTTGAGATGGTGATTGCACCTCACTATTCCCAAGAGCCATGAAGCCAACATTGTTGTGACCTTGCTCATCCTCACTTGAGTCTGAGTCTAGCCACATTGCCTTCATAGCCTTCTTTTTCAACCCGGATTTGAGTGGTAGTAGTCCCTATTCCTGTCCTGTAAGACGGGATAATTTGCCCGAATGTGTCCAGGCTTCTTGCATTTGTAGAATACGTAATCTTTATCTTTTTCTCCTTGGTACCTACCATATTTTTTATGTTTGAGATACTTACGAAATTTCTTAGTCAATAAGGCGATGTCTTCGTCTGACTCCTTACGGTCTGAATCTACTTTTGATGGTCGGGATTTCTCTGCATTTAGGGCGATGGTCCTCTCTTCAGTTTTTGGTTCAATCCCGATATTTTGTCTATATCTTTTAGTTTCTGTCATCTCCATCTTGTATATCTTCATCTTTCCTTGGAATGTATAGTAATCGAATCCCTTTTCCTCAGGGGTCTCCCTCATTGCAGCAACTTTTACATTCCACTCGGGCGTGAGACAGCTTATGAGTTTTCCGACCTTTCGGTCCTCGTCCAAACCCTTACCTAAGCTCTCAATCTCGTGTGCAATGATATCGAAACGAGCAAGCATTTGATCTACGTTTTCTCCTGGCAACATACGAAAAACATCAAACTTATAAAAACATAAATTTACTTTAGCTTTTACCTCAGAAGCGGTTCCCTCATGCCGTTTAAGCATGTTGTTCCAAATTTTGTATGCTGTCTTACAATTTCGCCTGCATCACATTAATTCCTCATTGTTCAAGCTTGCATAGAGAGCCGTCATAGCTTTGGAATTTGCGGTTTTTAGTGCCAGCTCTACTTTTGAAAAGGCCGTCTTTCCATCGCTGACTGGAATATATGTTTTGTTTATGCACACATTCCATACTTCCTCTCCAAGCATCTGTAAGAAATGAGACATACGAACTTTCCAAACATCAAAGCATTTTCCATCAAAATATGGTGAGCGTGTAAGACTTGTCCCATTGGAGACGAATGGCTCTGATGAGTACAGGTTTTCAGGAGGAGGGATTTCGGTCACTGGACCTTTTGCTTAAGCTTTTAAGCTTTTGATAAGCACCTCGGTTTGATACCACTGTAAATCACCCTTGGAAAGGGGAATATGGTGAATGTGCGGAATTAAAAAATTAAAGAAAAGTGAAAACTGAGTTGCAAAGTAAATGAGAAGAGATAAGAAATGCAAACACAACAAGCACATGTGACACAGAGATATAACATGGTTCGACCCCCAGGTCTACGTCCACTGTAACACCCCACAAAATTGAAAATGACAATTTTGCCCTTGTGTGTTATGCACGTGTATTTTGTACTGTTACTGGTAATATTTGTAACGTATTTTTACTATGTATTTTGATTTCCGACTATTTATGGATTTCTCGTATTGATTTTATCCTATTTGAATCAACTCAATATAATATTTCAATCTTGGTTTGTTTACATGCTTTTTACGTGTTATCGATGCACGTATCGATTACGTATTTTTCACTGCTACGTGTGATATTTATATGTTTAAATTATTTATTTTATGTATTCAAATACATTTTTTATAAAACGGAAATTTCATTTTCCCGATTTTGATTAAAATAATTTTATACGTGTAATGCACATGTTTTCTACGTACGTAGTGATTACGTCGTGGAATATATAAATTTAATAAATATATTTTTCTTATATTATTTTCGATTATATTTTTATTATATTTCCGTTGATAGAGTCGATTTTCATATTTCGGTATTTGTACGTGCGAAGTACGTATTTTCGGTGCACGTATTTTGGGCGTGTTCATTTTCGAAATAAATTTTGGATTGTGTGTATATTCATTTTATTTTTGCATGAAAAATTTATATATTTAAATTAAACTAATTTTATATGCATCTTATATATTATATACATGTGTTTTAATTTAAATATTTAATTGAAGGAAATGTGTACAAGTGCATCGCACGTGCTAATTTTTCTATTTTTATTTTTCTTACTCTCATTTATTATTTTAGCATGTATGAGTCTTTTATTTAGCCTTTCATTAAATCCATGGATCTAAGAATAGATTCTAGCCCACTAGACTAACTAATTAAATTAATTAAAAGCAAGCCCACAAGACAAGCCCATTAATTAAATCTATTTTTTAGTTGTGCATGGACTCACACATGACATGTAACAACTTTTAATATACATATTAAAATTATAGGATTTTTATTTAATTTTGTGTGTGTGTGCGCACTAGTACACACACGTGCACATGTATTATGTGTGAGAGAAAGGGGGCCGGTTAGGAAGAGAGAGGGGTCGGGAGTTAGAGAAGTGGAAAGGTGGAGTAGTAGGGAGATGAAAAGGTGAGTGGGTAGTTATTAGGTGAGTGAGTTTTGCACTTTAGCCCTTCTTTTGTCCAATAAATACACCATCTTTTTCTTCTCATTTCACACCAAAACAAATCAAATTAGAGAGAGGAAAAAGAAAGAGAGTTAGGGAGTGTTCTTGTTGCATTGAAGGCTTGTTGGAGTGCTCTTGCTAGAAGGAGAAGGACTCGGAGTTGCTTGTTAGAGCTAGAATTTGTGTCTCATCACCTTTAGTTCAAATTCTTCATAAGAGGTGGGTGATCTTGTACTTTTTAAGTGTAGAAAATGCATGCTAATATATTACATGAGTAGTATAGATAAATTTGATGTGATAATTAGAGAACAAATTCATGCTTTTATGTGTGCCAAATTGTAGAAATTTTGCTATTGATTGAGAAACTAATTGTCATCATGTTGTTTGGAAATGAGAAAAAGAAATAATAAGTATTTGCATATGCATGTTAATTTACAAATGTAGAAAATTGAAATTGTAAAAATAATTGTAGAGACTTCCCTTATATTTAAAAATGAATTTTGTAAAGTAAATTTGATACATATAAATTCATTTGATTATTTGTAAGAGATACAAATTGCTATTTTGATAAACTGAAGAAATACAATTCATGTTCATAAAAGAGAAGAAATAATTTGAAATTTAGATATTTTGTCTAAAATATTAATTATAAATTTTTGAATTTCTGTTTGAAAGAAAACTCAGTCTAGATGAACTAATTGTAGCTTAATAAAAGATTAGGTCAAATGATAAATCGAGTTTTTGTGAAGAAAATTGAATAATAGTAAGGTAGAACAAAAGCCTATTAGTGTAACTTTATATCAGTAATCACACTTGGACTTATTGGCTAGCGGGTGTGCCATAAGGCGGTCACAATGCTTGTCGGAGGTCTTGGGTTCGAAACTTGTTAGACCCACTTTATTTTTGTTTTCATTTTAATTAAATCCGAAACCGAAAATTAAATATATGGAGATTTCTATATGGCATATTGACAACTAAGCCACATGGGTTTAGTGGTTTTCGGTGTGGGCTTTGGGCGTTCATTGAGTTGGGCGGGGGAGCATGGGTTCAAAACCCGGTGGCTCTTCAAAAATGTTTTTGGGATTTTTTTTAAATTAAAAAGAGTGTTTTCTTGCCATTAAAAATTTGGGGGAAAAATTCTAATATTCCTATTAAATGATTTAGAATTTATCAAAAATAGTTTTAGAATTTTTCATGTATATTTTGAGAAATAAAAAGAGGAATTGAGATAACAAATGAGTTGTTGATTTCAAAATTGTTTATTTGAGTATATGACATTTATTTTTCGAAGAAGAGTAAAATATGGTTATGTGAATTGATTTCTCTTGAAGAGATTACACTCTTATTTGATTTAAGAAATATTTGATGTGGGCTGAGATATGAATTGTTATATGAGCTTAAATTGCTAATGAGACTTAAAGTGGATGAATCTATGTTCATAAAAAGAAATATTGTCTTACTTTGAATTGTAAATGAATAAATGAATCATGAATAAAGCTAAGATAAGACATTGATTAAATTGTGAATAAGTTGAAGATATGAATACATTGAGTTTAATACATGATTATTGAAGGGTATGAATACCCATGGATTCTTGTACATAAAAGGTTGTGATCTAGAGTTTAGTAAGACCTCAGGTACCGGCATTGTTGAATTAAAAGATTTGAGTTATATTTTTGAGATATGGCCATGGAGCTATCTCGGTATTTGTGATTAAGACCGGTAGGGGGTAAAACTAACTCTAGGTATGATAATTTATTCATATCTTGAACCTAAGAGCTAGGCACTAAGAGAAGATGTAGTAAACCTAGGCAAATGTAAGTGGGGCACTCTATATAGTCGGGCGATGTACTTCGGGACTATAGACCCAGTCAGGCGGTGTACTTCGGGACTGAGGTTGCTTCGATGGAGACGAGTTTTATTTTTAAATCCGGGACTATGAGTAGTCGGGCGGATAGTTTATCGTACTCCAGTGTATATACGTATACCAGAGCTAGAGGGGCACTTGCGGGATGTTCGCATGATGAGGAGTCTATTATAACAGTCGGGCGGTGTACTCCGGGACTGGGATCCGTACTCGTAGAATGTCTAAACCTTACTTTTATTACTGGGTAGTTGTCATGGAGAGGGATCAAACCCTTTTAATGTGGAGTACGTAAGTGCTTGCCCTCAGACCTATATAGTATGGGATGCATAGAATCCGAATAAGTATGCATTAGTGTCATCTTAGTGTAAAATATCTGCATTAGACATTAAGGCATTGCATACACCTACATATTTAGAGTAGTCATATTTAACACTTTATTTGTATTCAAGTTTGTGGTTTGTTAAAATATTAAGATCGTTATATTTTCGGCATATAGAGGATGGCCGTGTATAACATTTTTGTCGGTTGTAAGCAACTGACGTGCCCACAATTTTATATGCAGGAGTTGGATTTTCATGAAGATATAAATTTGATATGCTGCTGTTGATTTATTTAAATGTTAAAGATGTTGCAATTGTATAATTTTTCATTATTGTACTTCATTTTATCTTCCGCTGTGTAAATAAATGTGAAGGACTCTATTGTATTATAAAAAGTTTAAATTTTCTTGTAAAATTGTACGAAGTGAAGTGTAAAGATCCTGTGGAACTTCTAATTCGGTCTTTTTTGGAATTCGGGGCGTTACATCCACACCACCTACTTGTAGCAATTCTCTGCCACAAGCGTTCCACTATACTCAAACCCTTGTACGGTGATTCTCGAATTCATGCCGAAAGACCTATTACACCCACGAGACTTCTAACACAGTTCCTGTCAATCTCACCAAAGTGGAAGAAAAGAAAAACTCAAGATCTTTAATGATCCTGACTTTAGAAAACAAATAACTGTCACACACACTCGGATTGATTGTTGAATTGATCAGTTAAGAAGATTTTTTTCAAAATAATAGGTAAAGAATACACAGTGGGTTCGTCCAAATATATAGACTAGGAAGTGTATCTATCAAAAATAGAAACGATATATTCCAAAAAGGTGAACAGCGCAAGTTACGGTCGACCGCAATTAAGGGACAGTTGAACGGGACAGTCGACCGTTCATCTTTAAACGAAAAGTAGAAAGATGAATGGTCGACTGTTTTATTATATTGCTATAATGTGCAGTCGACTGTGGTGCTTGTAACGCCCCGAATTTCAAATAAGACTGAATTCGAGATTCCACGGGATCTTTACTTCACTTCGTACAATTTTACATGGAAATTGAACTTTTCCAACAACATCAAAGTTACATTACACTTTGTTTACACAGCGGAAAAATAAAAGATTACAACATTGAAAACAATATAACTTGTACAACTTTATCAAATAAATCATCGATTGCATCATTATAGCTTTATTCCTTCATGAATAGTCCATTACCTGCATATTAAGCTGTGGGCACGTCAGTTACTTACAAATGACGAAAATGTTATACTCGGCTATCCTCTCTATGCCGTACATATAACGATCTCATTACTTTAACACAATCACAAAAGAATGAATGAACAAATAAAGTGTTGAATTGTTACTATGCTAAACACGTAAGTGTGTGCGATGCCTTAATGCCTAATGCCCACAATTTATACTAGGATGACACTAATGCACACTTGTTCGGATTCTATGCATCCCATACTACATAGGTCAGAGGGCAAGCGCCTACGTACTCCACAATAAAGGGCTCGATCCCTCGCTATGACACCTACCCAGTAATAAGACAAAGTTAAGACGTTCTACGAGTACGGATCCCAGTCCCGGGGAACCGCCGCAACAAATCCCCTGCCCGACTGTTATACAGAATCCTCGTAGTGTGAACCTCTCGCAAGTGCCCCTCTTGTCCCGGTATACGTATATACATGGAGAACGGCAAACTATCTGTCCGACTACGTAAAGTCCCGGATTTAAAAATAAAAGCCCGTCTCCTACGGAGCAACCACAATCCACCAACTAGGTCTATAATCCCTATGAACCGCCGCAACAAGCCCACCGCTCGACTATATAGAGTGCCCCACTTACGTTTGCCTAGGTCTTACTACATCTTCACTTATGTACCTTATTCTTAAGTTCAAGACATGAATCAATTACAACCCCTAGAGTTAGCTTTAACACCTTACCGGACTTAATCACAAAACCGAGATAGCTCCATAGCCATATCTCAAAATATATCAATCATTTAATTTAACTTGCCGGTACCCGGGCCTCACTACACCTTTAGATCACAACTTTTCATGTACTCGATTCCATGGATATTCATACCTTGCAATAAACATGTCTTAAACCTAGATATGTTCATCTTCAACTTATTCACAAATGATTAATGTCTTGCCACTATTCATAATCTATTTATTCATGCAAAACCTTTATAAGAAAAATAATTCCTTTTAAGAACACCATTTCATCACACGAAATTTTAGAACCAATCCAAGCTATCACAATGTCTCAATTCTCTTTAAAATGTTTCTTAAACAAAATCAAAGTATAAATCTATTTTAAAAATCACCTCACAAAAATAATACTTTGTTTCTCTTCACTACAAAGTTCCATACTCAAAATTTCATTTCTCTTTATATCTCAAAAATATACAAGAAAATTTTATTACTATCTCTTAAAATTTTCATTTCATTTTATATGAATAATAAGGTTCATTTCTCAATCTCTTTTACGTCCAAAACTCAAATATATGCGCAAAAGACCAAAAAAAAATCAAAAAGGGATTTTATATTAATAATAAAATTGATAATCAACATGACTAATGGGTTACCAGGTTCAATGTTGGTGGTATCAGATAATAAAATTGATAGTCACAATTTATAAAATTTTTAGTGGCTCTGGGTTTCGAGCCCGTGAACCAACAGATAAGGCCCAAGGCGCAGACCAAAAGCCAAGAGTCCAAGTGGACTTGGCTGTCACATTCTCAAACAAAACCCCATATGTATCAACTCTCGGCTCTAGGTGATTTTAATCAAAATCAAAAAAACAAGTGGGGTTAATCGGTTTTGAACCCTGGCGCACCCGGCCGAAAGTGACAAAGCTCTATGGCTCACCCATTAACCAAGAAGTCCATGTGTATTTTCTGTTTAGAATCGTATTAATATACTTTTGTTCAAACTCTCTGTTATCCCATTATTTCATGAAATTTCGATTCTTCATTTGATCTAGACTGAAATTAGTTCATATAAACTGAGTAACTCATATATTTATAATCCATATTTTAGAAAATAAGACTAACTCTCAAATAGTTTCTTCGCACAAAGAAAACATGAATTTCAATTTCATCAAAAGTAACACAATTTTATATATTACCAAATGAAATCAATAGTATCAATTTTACTTTAAAAGAACTCATTTGCTCATCAAAAGAAGAATTTCTAACAATTGTTCATACAATCAACAATTTCTTCATTCATGATAACTAGTGCATGGCAGAATAATCAATTATCTCTTTTCTCATTAATAATTACATGATATAAATTTTAATTTACTAAACGTAACATGATTCACTATAACAACAAGCAATAGTATAGATTTGTTCTATTTTATCACATCAAACTTTCATTATTATTAGCATGCATAGTTCAAAAATTAGAAAGCATCAGAAAACCCACCTTAATTGAAGAATGAACAATGAAAAGAAAGAGGGAACACTCCTTCTAGCTCCAAGGCAACTTCTAGCAAGAGCTCCTTCTTCTGGCAATGACTTCTCCTCCTAGTAATAGAACTCTCTTACTATCTTTCTTTTCTTTCTCTTATTTCTTTTATTTTTTTGGTGTGTGAAATGAGAAGGAGGAGGGTGCTATTTATAAGATAATGTTGGGGTTCAAAGTGTAAAATTTCACACCTAATAAATTACTAGAGTTAGTTTTCCAACCCCTCATTTCCCTAACTCCTAAAACCCCCAACTCTTGACATTTCCACATCTTCAAAAGCTCAACGCCCGCCTCTTCACATCACCTAACTCCTCCCCACTAATCAAACCGGCCTACCCTACACTCTCCCATTGTCAATTCAATGTACAGCCGAAACTTCTTCAAACCAGGTTTCGGGTGGGCCCCTCATGGCATGGCCACGTCACAAGAGCACAACATGCTGTTGCTGTTGTTACACCAACGCCCCCCCCCCCCCCCCCCCCCCGGCGCGCACACACACATCATACTTACCATTCCATTTAATTCCATTCCGAAATTTATTTTTTTAAAACAAGTACGCTCACATACGCGTACCGAAACACGTGCATCGCACGTAAAACATCAAAATGCGAAATCTGGTTTTATCAACGGAAAATTTTTAAAGATAATTAAAATACAATATAAGAAAATATATTTATTAATTTTATATATTCCACGATGTAATTGCTATGTACGTAGGAAACATGTGCATTATACATATAATGCTATTTAGATAAAATGCACGAAAAAATGATTTTTCGTTTATAAAAATAGAGTTGAATGCCTAAAATAAATCATTTGAACACAAAAAATATTTCAGTAGCGGTGAAACACATAATCGACACGTGCATCAAAATACGTAAAAAGCACGTAAAAATACAGAGATTGAAATATAATATTTTTGTTGACTCAAAATAGGGTAAAATCAATACGAAAAATGCATAAATAGTCGGTAATCAAAATACGTAGTGAAAACACGTTATAAAATACACGTGCATAACACACAAGTTCAAAATTGTCATTTTTAATTTTGCGGGGTGTTACAGTGCAGTCGACCGACTGAAGTACGGTCGACTGCAATTGTGTTAGCTGTTCATGACGAATCCACTTTATATTCTTACCATATACTAATCAATCATCAATCAATCAAATACAAATAAAATCTCACAAATATGGAATGAAAACAACTGGCCTTGATAGCTTTCTTGGGCACTAATGAACATATGCTCTTTTTGAATAACTTCTTCTTTTGCTTGATTTTGCAATATTTCTTTATTACTTTCTTTCTTTGCCTATTCTTGAATTTCTCTTGAATCTCTTATTTATATTATTTGATCCTGAAAATCTGAACAACTCAACTTAAACCTATTAGAATTTATAGACACGTTTTGTGCACACCAAACTAAGAATCAACATTTTGGACATCTATTATACCATGTTTTGTGTTTTGTTATAATTTGGATTTGTTGCATATGTACTATTTGATTTAATGCATAAGAAGAGATTTCTGTTTTTGCTGCTTTCCCTATTTTATTTCAGTATTTTAGACCATGTTGAAATCAGTAAAACAAATTAATTTGTGAATATAAATCGTAGATCTCGTTGTCTATTTTTTAGAATTTTCGACAGATCTCAGTTTCGATTTGTGAGGTACGAGTTGTTGCTGTTTTGCTATAGATGTGTTAAAAATTTCAGATTCTGTTTTATGTGATTTCTGTGTAGTTATTCATTTTAATACTGATGTTAAAGATACGATTTGGATCTAATATTTTTCTGGGTATAACTAGACATGAATGGGATTAACCCCAAACTTTTCTAGATTTTTTTGATGACATTTATAAACTATTCTATACTTGTGAACAAACTACTATATTTTCCAAGCTGCACGCTGTTCAGTAAATAACCACGTTTTCAACCTGATTCTAGCCGCTTTTGGTTAAAAATTTGTGAATATAAAATGTAGCCTGCCGTATCTACTTTCCAACCCTTTTGATGGATTTGAATTTAGATTTATACTTTGTAATCTATCGCTGTTTTAGTACTACTGTGTCAAGAATTTCATATTCACAAATTTGTTGTATCTTACTGTTTTTCGAATTTTCTTGACTATGCTATCTGTGTTGGAATATTATGAAATTTTATTTACTGATACTAGAAATACTAAGGCATACCCCAGATTTTTATTAGATTTAATCAGTAAGTTTTTATGCCATTTTCATGCTTATGAGTACAACCTTGTGATTTCTGGCTGAACATGATTTCTGTATATAATTCTATTTTGAGCCCTGTTTCTGTGGTTATTATATAACTTATATATATGTGATGGATTTGGCCAAGAGTCTATTTTCTATATTTTCTGAAGGATACAGATTTGCATTCTTTTGGCAATGAGAATCTTGGTTTTGGTGCAGTACTGTCTAGCTGTCCAGAATTGGAAGTTTCGTTGCTCTAGTCCTTGATGAGTTGCTTTGTCACTCGTTCGTGTTCTTTATCCAAATTGAACTTTTCCCTTGTCATATTACCATGTTTATTGCCTTGTTTGTGCACGTCTACGGTTGCTTTAAATAATATTAACAAGAAACCAAGCCGGGGTAAAGGGAAAGACCTAATAGTGGAAAATTCAGAAACGTGTACTCGGAAGGGGATCCATAGATCCTACGTGACACTTGAAACTTGACACTTGACACTTGACACTTGACACTTGACACTTGACACTTGACATTTGATACTTGACACGTTATTACTTGATTACTTGATACTTGTACCTGAGTACACTGCCCTCTATGATCCACTACGAAATCTAAACGTAACTTGTTTGAATGTAGCTGTAACTCCTGTTTTTCCGTATTTGAATTTTTATACTGTATTTTTCTCAATTGTACTCTTTCATCTATTTGAGATCCTGTATTTTATTTCAGTTCGAATAAAATCATTATTTTTGTCTCAACTCAAATTGTGGATCCTTTTATCAATTTCATTTCTGTACCATTTGTATTGTTCTTTATGGAGAATGGACTAATCATCCTCATTCATCTCTCTAATCTCCATTTTAGTGCATTTTGTTCATTTCTCCTGTTGGGCTCTTTTTGAAACGGATCCCCAAAACCCGCAAACCCGCAAACCCGCAAACCCGCAAACCCTATTATATAAACCCCTAACCCTAATCAAACCCTAACTAATACTGTTATAACCCTAAACCCTGCCGCTAATCCTTCTTCTTCACCCCGTTTCCTTCTCCACCTCTCTCGCACGCCAGAACCCAAATTCCTCCACTCCGATCACCATCGCCATACCCAATCCGCCTCGTCAACCCCCACAGCCACCACCTCCAAAACTCCATCACACATCGCCGCTCGCCAGCACCCACAGAGACCCCACCGTCGTCCTCAAATCTCCGAACCCATCCAACTCGCCTGCACCCAAACTCGACGCCTCCCTCACCTTCGCTCTTGACCTCCGACCATATCCCCATCCCCTCGACCGCCTCTACCTCTCTGCTGCGTCGCCAGATGCCGCCGAACCCCAATGCCCACTCCCGCTCTCACCCTCTGTTCGAACCCACGAACAGAGCAGCCTCGCCATCGCCGCGTCGTCGCTTCTCGAAGTCGTCGCTGCCGTCGCCGCACTCCGTCGCTGCCGCAGTCGCCGCCAACGAAGCACCCCACCGTTACTCTCTCTCGCGCTCTGCTCGATCGAACGAAGAAGAAGAGGATTGGGGCGGGATCGAATCTCAAGCGTCCGATCGCTTTAAGATCCGTGCGATCGAGCCAGTGAGATCGCTGTTCGGTGTTTCACCCACAGGCGATCCGAGATCCGCTGTTCCCTGTGTGGATCAGATCCGCTGCAGAGGAGCTTTTCCATTGGCCGGCTTCGCTGTTTCCTGTTTTGGCCGCACCAGATCCGAAGCCGCTGTACGCTGTTCTGGGCCGATCCTGTGTGCGGGAAAACGCGATCTCCGATCAATTTTTGCACGCGCTTTTTGAGGACATCTTCGGGGATTTTTCTGCTTAAATTGCTTCAACAAGCGGAGCTTATAATCGTCGATTAAGGCAAGTATTCATCTTGTACATTTTATTGCTCTAGTACAAGTTTTATTGAAAATACCACATATAGTTAGATTGTGACTCCCTTTGAAATATCATAGTAAATCAATTTTGAACCTTCAAACCCACAATTCTAAGAGTCACAAAACTTCCTCGTATTAAACAATAATCAATTGGACTCTTTTACCCCTTTGAACACATGAATCACATGGACATATGAACTAAGGAGCCCTAAAATTTGTAGATACATATATATTTAGTATTTTGACGAATTTGCGACTATTATGACTTGAAAAACATTCATTAGTTGCTGTTTTGACCTCCATGATTATGTATCTATGCTACTTAACAACTTAGACACCAAGTTACATATTTCCATGAAACCTACATTAGTAAATAAATCCTGAGTGTTGCTGTCTGAATATTCTTTTGCGGTTTCGACCCTTTTATCATTTGAATCTGGGCCCGAGCCACTACAAAAGAAAGTAGATTTCCCGGCGCTTTTTGACGTCTTTACCGGCGTTTTTTTACGCCGGTGAAACATTCACCGGCGTTTACAATAGCGCCGGTCCAAATGCCGCCGAATCGAGCGTCGCTGAAAGGAAGGGGTCTACACTGGCGGTTTTCATGGGCGCCGGTAAATGTGAAACATACACCGGCGGCCTAACAACGCCGGTGTATTGGGTCCTCTGAGTGCCGTCTTTTACTTCCAGTAAACATTCACCGGCGGTTATAAACCGCCGGTGTTCATCAATTTACCGGCGTTTACAAAAACGCCGGTGTATAGTGAACGTTCACCGGCGTTCTGTGACCGCCGGTGTACGTGCGTTTATAGCTGCCCGCTTTTCCCTACTCACAAGCACCGGCGTGACCAAAAACGCCGGTAAACCCTACACCGGCGTTTGATAAAACGCCGGTGTTCCTTTTTGCCGTTACAACTGGCGGTGTTCACCGGCGTCTAGCGGCATACACCGGCGTTTGTGTGACCGCCGGTCTATCGCACACTGCAACTAATTCAATAGATAGACCGGCGTTTTATAAAAATCCGGTCTAGCTATGCCCGTTTGTATTCCTTTCTCCGTTTTCCGTTCGGTTTCAATTCACAATTTCTTTTACAAAACCTGTAAACCAATTCATAACTACTAATTCAACCAATTTCATTTCATATTAATCCGCAAATGACAACCAAATACAAGAAATATAATAAAGTTTAACACGTGTCATATCCAAATATCTCAACAAATCTTCTTAACAGTGTCATAATCATAACCAAATTCACCGCAAAATTAACAGTCATAATCACAACCAAATTAATAGACCGACGAACATCCCAAATATCTCAACATCCCAAATATCTCAAGTCTGACAAATATCCCAACTAAACCGTCTAACATAACTCTCATCCAAAAAAAACAGTCTGACATAACAGCGAGGAGGACATAAGAACAATCATACAGCAAGGACACAAGAACAGCAAGGAGGACCACGGATTCATACCCTCGAGGAGCTTCAGTTCTGATCATCAGAATTTTCTTCATCTGGGCGACCGCTCTGTGAACAAAAAAAAAACAATAGTTTAGTTCAACAGTATACCACAATACAGAATATACATATTTTTTGAACTTGCAAAAAAATCTAACTGTATCTTAAATTATAAGATCAAAGTGCCAATTGCAAATGGAATTGTTGATGATATATAGAGAGGTAAAATAATTACATTGCAAGCCTAAAAATCCGGTACTTAATTTTGTTTTTTAAATATATCTAAAATAACAAAACAAATGAAAATTCAGTATCTAACTTGAAAACTCTATATTATCTCCCTTGATTGGGAATATCCACTACCTAAAACAGTAAAACAAATAAAAATTCAGTATCTAAGCATCTCTTTCATGGATTGTCCAGACAATCCATGAAACTGTCATCGTGGACGGAAACCAAATATAAGAAAAATAAGAAAAATAAGCTAGGGCTCATATCAAGTGTTTTTTTAGGGAACTGTCATCGTGGAAGGAAACCAAATATATATAGAATCTAGAAATGGAAACAGAAAGGAGAAAGGTAGAGACTTGGGATACACCAGGCTAACATAGCGGCATTTTCCTCATCTCTCTCTCATCCCTTGTTTCCCTTCAGCACATGAACAGAAAGAGACATCAGCAACAACAGCAAGAGCGACAAGAACGACAATAATAATAAATTATTATGAACAAGATGTCTCTATATGGGTTTCCAGATCTCCACTCGAGTCCACTCTTTCTAATCACAGCCCAATTAAGAACATAGACAACATCCACTGAACAATCCAATCACAGCCCAATCCAAATTGGCCATCCTAGATCCAATCATAGTCCAGATAAAAAAACCATGCCGAAGATTGCAATCAGGTTACATTAACAGTATATGAAAATGAAAATTTCTCCACTATCTGAGCTTATATGTTGCTCTCCAACTATATCGCAAAACCCAGGTGTTGTGCATATCCGGTCGGAGGATTGTGGCATACGTACCTATATACCATCTTCAGTTCAAAGTGAACCCATTCTTGGTATCAAAACAAACATGCCAAGAAGACAATCAGGTGCATGATATGAGCTTCACTAACAGTTAAGTAAAAATAGGACCAAAACAATAGCCTTAGAAGACCATCAGGTTTGTGAAATAAGCTTCACTAACAGTGGAAGAAACTGGGGATGCTATGCAGCATACTTAGTTTGGAAATGAACCCATTTTGTGGTAAGAAAACCATTTTTGGCTAAGATTGCAATCAGGTTACATTAACAGTATATGAAAATAAAAATTTCTCCACTATCTGGCTTATATGTTGCTCTCCAACTATATCGCAAAACCCAGGTGTTGTGCATATCCGGCCGGAGAATTGTGGCATACGTACCTATATACCATCCTCAGTTCAAAGTGTACCCATTCTTGGTATCAAAACAAACATGCCAAGAAGACAATCAGGTGCATGATATGAGCTTCACTAACAGTTAAGTGAAAATAGGACCAAAACAATAGCCTTAGAAGACCATCAGGTTTGTGAAATAAGCTTCACTAACAGTGGAAGGAAACTGGGGATGCTATGCAGCATACTTAGTTTGGAAATGAACCCATTTTGTGGTAAGAAAACCATTTTTGGCTAAGATTGCAATCAGGTTACATTAACAGTATATGAAAATGAAAATTTCTCCACTATCTGAGCTTATATGTTGCTCTCCAACTATATCGCAAAACCCAGGTGTTGTGCATATCCGGCCAGAGGATTGTGGCATACGTACCTATATACCATCCTCAGTTCAAAGTGAACCCATTCTTGGTATCAAAACAAACATGCCAAGAAGACAATCAGGTGCATGATATGAGCTTCACTAACAGTTAAGTGAAAATAGGACCAAAACAATAGCCTTAGAAGACCATCAGGTTTGTGAAATAAGCTTCACTAACAGTGGAAGGAAACTGGGGATGCTATGCAGCATACTTAGTTTGGAAATGAACCCTTTTTGTGGTAAGAAAACCATGTTTGGCTAAGATTGCAATCAGGTTACATTAACAGTATATGAAAATGAAAATTTCTCCACTATCTGAGCTTATATGTTGCTCTCCAACTATATCGCAAAACCCAGGTGTTGTGCATATCCGGCCGGAGGATTGTGGCATACGTACCTATATACCATCCTTAGTTCAAAGTGAACCCATTCTTGGTATCAAAACAAACATGCCAAGAAGACAATCAGGTGCATGATATGAGCTTCACTAACAGTTAAGTGAAAATAGGACCAAAAAAATAGCCTTAGAAGACCATCAGGTTTGTGAAATAAGCTTCACCAACAGTGAAGGAAACTGGGGATTCTATGCAGCATACTTAGCTTGGAAATGAACCCATTTTGTGGTAAGAAAACCATTTTTGGCATACGTACCTACATACCATCCTCAGTTCACAGTGAACCCATTATTTGGTCAAATTCAATTGCCAAGATGACAATCAGATGCATGAAAATAAGCTTCACTAACAATAAAACAAAATGGGTTCACTTCAACAACAGCAACAACAGCAAGAGGGAACCAAATATAGAACAATTGGGTTTTGAATGGAGATTGTAGTCATAGATCAATTCTTCATAGAAGAAAAATACGAATAGGGCTCATAGCAAGTGTAGTTTTAACTGGATTTGTCATCGTGGAAGGAAACCAAATATAGAAGCCAGAAAGAGGAATGGTAGAGAATGAGGATACACCAGGCTAACATAGCGGCATTTTCCTCATCTCCCTCTCATCCCTTCTTTCCCTTCAACACACGAACACAAAGAGACATCAGCAACAACAACAAGAGCGACAAGAACAACAATAATAATAAATCATTATGAAGAAGATGTCTCTATATGGGTTTCCAGATCTCCACTCGAGCCCTCTCGTTCTAATCACAGCCCAACTAAGAACATGGACAACAGTCACTGAACAATCCAATCACAGCCCAATCCAAACTGGCCATCCTGGATCTTAATGAAATAAGCTTCAGTAGTAGTAAAAGAAGATGGGGATGCTAGCAGCAAACTCAGTTTGGAAGTGAACCCTTTTTTGGTTAAAAATCATGCCAAAGATGGCAAACAGGTTACTTTAACAGTATCTTGAAATGAAAATTTCCATTAACGACACGGTTCACAGTAAACCCATTTATTATCAAAAAAACATGGCAAGAAGACAAGCAGATGCATGAAATGAGCTTCATTAACAGTGAAAGAGGATGGGGATGCTAGCAGCATACGCAGTTTGGTGGTGAACCCATTATTTGATCAAAAGATCATGCAAAAGAGGGCAATCGGCAGGATACCTTAACAGTAAGTTAAAATGAAAATTTCCATTAACTGAGCTTAAGTATATGTTGCTCCAGTAGTTGTTGTGCCCAACTAAATCTAAAACCAACTTGTTGTCCAAATCACAGACCATTTTGGCGTACGTAGGTATAGCATCCTCAGTTCACAGTGAACCCATTTATTATCAAAAATACATTGCAAGAAGACAAGCAGATGCATGAAATGAGCTTCATTAACAGTGAAAGAGGATGGGGATGCTAACAGCATACTCAGTCTGGTGGTGAACCCATTATTTGATCAAAAAATCATGCAATCTAGGGCAATCTGCAGGATACCTTAACGGTACCTTAAATTGAAAATTTACATTAACTGAGCTTAAGTATATGTTGCTCCAGTAGTTGTTGTGCCCAACTAAATCTAAAACCAACTTGTTGTGCAAATCACAGACCATTTTGGCGTACGTAGCTATAGCATCCTCAGTTCACACTAAACCCATTTAGTATCAAAAAAACATGCCAAGAAGACAAGCAGATGCATGAAATGAGCTTCATTAACAGTGAAAGACCATGAAAATTTCCAGTATCTAAGCATTTATTTTTCTATTAATTGTTTATCCCAACTAAACCATTCAAGTTAAGGAAATCAAGATGCATCTATCTGAAAAATATGCTAAGTTTGGAAAATAAGGGAAATCAAGAGATGATACCGAAGAGAGCGAGAGAGAGAGCGGAGGAGGGAAATCGAAAATGACGAATAGGGCTCATAGCAAGTGTAGTTTTAACTGGATTTGTCATCGTGGAAGGAAACCAAATATAGAAGCCAGAAAGAGGAATGGTAGAGAATGAGGATACACCAGGCTAACATAGCGGCATTTTCCTCATCCCTCTCTCATCCCTTCTTTCCCTTCAACACACGGACACATAGAGACATCAGCAACAACAGCAAGAATGACAAGAACAACAATAATAATAAATTATTATGAACGAGATGTCTCTATATGGGTTTCCAGATCTCCACTCCAACTCGTGTCTTTCTAATCACAGCCCAATTAAGAACAATTGGTCACAGTCACTTTTAAAGAAACATATATGCTCAGATAATGGAAATTTTCATTTTAAGATACTTTTAAAGTAACCTGATTGTCTTCTTTGGCATGATTGCCATCCTCATCTTCTTTTACTGTTAATGAAGCTTATCTTATGCATCTGATTGTCATCTTGGCATGTTTTTTGTAACACAATGGGTTCACTATGAACTGAGGATGCTATAGGTACGTATGCCAAAATCCTCCGGATATGCACAGCAATTGGGTATTAGATTTAGTGCAGCAATGAACAGGGCTCATATCAAGTATAATATTACGGACTGTCATCGTGGAAGGAAACCGATTTAATATATAACAAGAGGGGATGGTAGAGAATGAGGATACACCAGGCTAACATAGCGGCATTTTCCCCATCTCTCCCCTCATCCCTTCTTTCCCTTCAACACACGGACACATAGAGACATCAGCAACAACAACAAGAGGGGATTGGTCCAACAAAAAGTATAGATTATAATAAAAGAGATGTCTCTATTTGGGTTTTCAGATCTCCACTCCAGCCCTTTCTTTCTAATCACAGCCCACTTAAGAAAATTAGATTTAGTTGGGCTCAAGAATTAGTAGAGCAACATATAAGTTGAGGTACTGTTAAAGTAACCTGCAGATTGCCATCTTTGGCATGATTTTGTAACAAAAAATGGGTTCACTGTGAAACTAAGTATGCTGCTAGCATACCAAAATCCTCCAAATCAGTACAACAGCGCGGCTGAACAAACCTTATCAGCAGGTCATACTATGTCATCTAAGCATGTTATGTGCCAAAGTGGGATTGGTAATACAATGCATGAACGACACGTATTAGTTGTTTGTGAGTATGCAATAGGGTGCAGCTATGAACAGGGCTCATATCAAGTGTAGTATTACGGACTGTCATCGTGGAAGGAAACCCATTTAATATATAAGCCATATATGGAGCCAAAAAGAAGGATGGTAGAGACTTTGGATACACCAGGCTAACATAGCGGCATTTTCCTCATCTCTCCCCTCATCCCTTCTTTCCCTTCAACACACGGACACATAGAGACATCAGCAACAACAACAAGAGGGGATTGGTCCAACAAAAAGTATAGATTATAATAAACGAGATGTCTCTATTTGGGTTTCCAGATCTCCACTCCAGCCCTTTCTTTCTAATCACAGCCCACTTAAGAAACATATACGAAATACTTATAGACGACAGCCACAATGCACACTCACAAACACTAGTACGTGTCTTTCATGCATTCAAGACCATAATCTCTTTAAAAAAACCAATTTAAATACTTACCCTGGGTGGGACTTGGGACTGCTGCCCTATTAAATTGGCCATTTGTTCTTGGAGGAGTGCAACTTGTGCCTTTAAGGCAGTCATCTCCTCGTCGTGATTGCCACTTGAACTAGATGGACTCCGTCCAAATAGCCACGAGGGGGTTGGTCCCAGGCCCATACGACGGACACGTCCATGCCTTTCCTTTCTCCTAACATCGGTCAAGGCAACTCTCTGCCGGATACGCCAATCTGGGCGTGGCGCCGTAGGGTCCGAATCTGAAGCAGAGGAGATTTCATCATACCTTTTCCGAGCATTAGTCTGTAAAAGGACATAACAATCAGAGTTAAAAGCAGATGACATTTCGACTCCTCATTAGATATTAGTTCACAAATTACCAGAATCCGTGCTGCCTCAGGGCTCGCATACGTCCCATCCTTTGATTTGTGAGTGGCATCAAAAAAGTCGATGTCCCCAAACTCCGTAGCCCCCCCCAAATCTTCTGCCTATACATTAGTAAGATGAAATGGTTATAAACAAATAACTGTAAGTAAAAAATTTACATTAGTACTATTGCGCCTACCAATTCTTCCCGAACCAGAGCGAAGCTCTGTGTACCAGCGGTGTGCAGCACTAGCTGCTTTGACCGACTGGCAGCTCCCACCTCCGCCCTTTTCTGTACATGCCACAATGAAGTTAACAGAATAATTCATTATAGCCGCCATACAACCACATACTCATTAGATTTTTGTGTGTTTAATGTAAATACCTGACTGATCACCGAACTCCAGTAGTGCACAAGAAATTGCCAATCCGAAGGCTCCACATTTTCTGGCACATTCACTGCATTCTCCTCCTCTGAAAGCTCTTTGTTATAAAACTTCGACTTCAATTCACTCTTGTGGTCCCTCCACTTCTTCGAGTGACTTTTCAACCCAAGGAGTAAGGGAGTCGGCGAACGAGAAGTATTGCTGCAAAATTCATTACCCATCACTAATAATACATATTTCAATAATAATTTTTCGCCGACCAATTATGTATTTTAGATGAGAAATACCTTGATGGTCGTAATAGCAGTGGCTTTTGTGGTGGTTGGCACCTTCAGCCAACTCTCGTATGACAAGGGAAGTATGCGGGGGTTCCTTGCTATGACCCCAATGAAGGAAGAAAATTTGCTGGCGTTGTCGCCAACCGGTTGCCCAACATCGTTCGCCTCCACCTCGATCCTTTCATCATTCTGAAGTCTCCAAACATTCGTCATCTTCGTCCGCCCACGATGTTTTTTGACAGTGGGCGGCGTGCTACCCTCACCCTCTTCTGTTTGACCGCCACTATTATGTTGTGGCTGCTCATCCCCATGGCTCTCGTTGCCATCATTTATATTTAACCTCTTTAAACGCCTCGGCATGTTGTACCTGTTGTCGATTCATATACACACATGCCAAGAAGACAATCAGATGCATGAAATCAGCTTCATTAACAGTGAAAGAAGATGAGGCCTATGCTAGCAGCATACTTAGTTTGGAAGTGAACCCATTATTTGGTTAAAAAATCATGCCAAAGAGGGCAATCAGGTTACTTTAACAGTATCTTAAAATGAAAATTTCCATTATCCGATCTTATATGTTGCTCTACTAATTCTTGAGCCCAACTAAATCTAAAACCCAATTGTTGTACATATGTGGAGGATTTTGGCATACAGCTATAGCATCCTCAGTTCACAGTGAACCCATTTAATACCAAAAAAACATGCCAAGAAGGCAATCAGATGCATGAAATAAGCTTCATTAACGGTAAAAGAAGATGAAAATTCTAGCAGCATACTTAGTTAGGAAGTGAACCCATTTTTTGTTAAAAAATCATGCCAAAGATGGCAAACAGGTTACTTTAACAGTATCTTGAAATGAACCTTTTCATTATCTGAGCATATATGCTGATCTACTAATTCTTTAGCCTAACTAAATCTAAAACCCAATTGTTCAGCATATCCGGAGGATTTTGGCATACGTAGCTATAACATCCTCAGTTCACAGTGAACCCATTTTGGTTAAAAAAACATGCCAAAATGACTATCAGATGCATGGAATAAGCTTCTTTAACAATAAAAGAAGATGAAATTTCTAGCAGCATACTTAGTTTGGAAGTGAACCCATTTTTGGTTAAAAAATCATGCCAAAGAGGGCAATATGCAGGTAACTTCAACAGTTTCTTGAAATGAAAATTTACATTATCTGAGCGTATATGTTGCTCCACTAATGGTTGTGCCCAACCCAATCTAAAACCCAATTGTTGTGCATCGTCAGTTCACAGTGAACCCATTTTATATCAAAAAAACATGCCAAGAAGACAATCAGATGCATGAAATCAGCTTCATTAACAGTATAAGAACATGAAAATTTCAACATGCATCTATCAGAAAAAATTGCTAAGATTCAAAAATTAGGGAAATCAACAGATGATACCGAAGAGAGAGAGAGAGCGGGGCGACGAGCGCGGGGGGGGGGAAGATAGAGAGAGAGCGGGGCGACACGGTCGTTTCCGTTCGCCGATTCACCTCCAAATTGGGATAGGGAGGAGGGAAATCGAAAATGGCGAAGGGAAGAGGGGACGATGACGAATGTTCGAAGGCCGTCGAAGAGGACGAAGCAGCGGAGGCAAACGCGCGGGAAGGAGAGCGAGGAAGGAGGGAAAACGAAGCGCCTTTTCTTTTTTACTTTTCTTTTGCTTTTTTACTTTTTTGGGAAATGGCGAGTGAAAGGTTAGGGCAGATGGGATTTATCGCAGCTTTTCACCGGCGTTTTAATTAGACACGCCGGTGAATCATAAACTTCACCGGCGTTTTTAAATAAAATGCCGGTGAATAATCAGATTCACCGGCGTTTTAATTCGGCCGCCGGTATATAACCATCGCATCTGGTGGCCCCATTCCTAATCGCTACCTACACCGGCGCTACTAGTAAAACGCCGGGGAATATTCGCCGGTAAATCTGGTTTCTTTTGTAGTGAGCCCTGAATAGAAATTGTAGATCCGGATGTGTAGATATCGATAGACTCCAAAATGATCGAATTTGGAGTTACGGTCTAGGAGTTATGGCAGTTATACTGCAGCTGTGTCAGTAGACGCAGTTTTGCAAAACTGCTGTAATTATTTACTTTACAAATTATTTCAGCTGTGTAAACAGCGAGCGTTTGACTCCAAATTTTATATGTAGTTGCTGGACACCCTATAGGACATCTCCAATTTTTCTTAGAATTAATTTATATTATTTCAACCCTGCTTCACATGTATAAATACAGAACACAAAATCTGCCTGGACAAATGTAACAAGCCGGGGTTGAGGGAAAGACTATAGAGTGGACAACATAGGTAAGTGTACTCGGAAGGGGGCCCGTGTTTCCCAAGTTGTATGTTAAATGGAACTAAGTGCCACGTAGAACTAAGTGCCACGTCATGGTGACGGGGACCACCTCTAGAGCCTACGGGGGCCACCTCTAGAGCCCATTACAAGGTTACATGATATATTTGCGATCACATGGAACTAAGTGCCACGTAGAACTAAGTGCCACGTCATGGTGACGGGGGCCACCTCTAGAGCCTACGGGAGCCACCTCTAGAGCCCATGGTTGATCACCTGCTTGTTTGATGCCTGAGTACACCGCCCTATAGACTCCATTACTAGGTCTAAACGCAATTGATTTGACTGTAGCAACCATGTAGTAAAAAGATGGATGCATGTCGTGCTACCTAGATAGTAATCACACAAGACTTGAACTTAATACCTGATACATGATTATCCTGTTGCCTCATTATCCTGTTAGCTGATTATCCTGTTACCTGATTACCTGGTTACCTGATATCTGATACATGAAACTTGAACATGACACCTGTAACTTGAAATATGAAACTTGATACGTGAAACTTGACATATGAAACATGATACTTGATGTTAGTTACCCTTACAAGTTCACCTGACATATGTTTTACCATTAGTAGTTGTTAACTAGTCTGTTTACTAAGAAGTCCTCCCTTGCTAGCTAATTCCTGGTTGTTCCCACTACTTGTTGTATCCCTGTTGCATTCTTGATTCCTGTCCCCCTTACTTGTACTCGTTTTTACTATTTGTGGCCCTAGCTTGCACTAAGGGCATTCTCTCTTGTTTTCCCTGTTTTCCCTTTTATATTTATTAAGCAGACTTTGGGACAAGCTACCTGCTGGAATTGGCAAGCAGACATTTCAGGTTTTGCTTGGAGCAAGGACCTGTTTGCTTTCCTTAAGGTATTTATTCCTTTTGCTGTTTAAGACTTGTTTTCGAGTTTACACTTGATCCAGACATGAGAACTATTTGAATATTATCATTTATTTAAATTGTTTCTGTTGCTTAAATAATTATTCATGCATGCTTGGTTATATATAAATCTAGTTATATTCTTGTTATGATGCTGAGTCGATCCTACAGCTTATGGATGATGTAAAAAATCATTCGCTGGGCTTCGTCACGTGCTCGTATTCCATATTTTTGGGAAGCGGGGCGTGACAAGGTTTTTAGTGGTATCAGAGCTCAGGTTTGGCTAATGTGTTAGTTTGACTGATACATTAGACATGCTTGACTCAGTCAGGATTAACTCAACATTAAACAAACCTTGCAATCACATGAATAATTTAATAGTCAACTCGATCTGGATACAAGTCTTATCCCATTCATTTGATCCCTTCATATTTAATTCTTTGATTCATTGCTTCTTTCCATCTCTTGCATTTGTCCTGATTTGTTAATTCTTATTGGGTACAAATTTATTCTTCCGTACCCCTATTCGTTTGATTTTGATGCAAGCGATCTCTTATTTTCTGCTTGCTTCGTTAATTCCTTCTCATTTCAACTCATGTGTCGTTTATTGCTTTCCCTGCCTTGCATTCACTTTTATTTGTTGATTCATGTTGAGTATCATGTTGATTATTTCTTCCCTGCTATATTCTCTTTAATTCCGATTTTGCCCCTCGTCCCTCTTCCTTCGTATTCAATTCCTTAATTTTCTTTCGTCCCTTCTAGTCATCATTCTCTTTAACTCCTTATTGGATGTAGCTTCATTTTTCTCTTTATAATTATTTTTCCGAATACTTTATATACTTCGATGATTAATTATTATATTTATTTTCGATCTTCTATAAAAATGTTTCTCAACAAAGATTTTATTATTTCGAACAATGATGTATTTTAACTACACTTTTCATTTTTGATCGACTATATGTTTCTACTGGATTATTTTGATAAAACAAATTCTTATTTTGTTGCATCATGCTATTATTACTACTATTATTATTATTGCTATTAATTTCGTTATCATTACTAGTATTACTATTATTGTTATTACTATTGATATTCTTATTGTTGTTTTCATTATTTTATTATTATTGCTAATATTAAATTACTTCCACAAAAATGTTGGGCTCAAACTATATCTTGTCTTGCATTATTATTTTTACTAGTGTTGTTGATATTTTAATATTATTGCTATTATTATTATTATCATTCTTTCTGCGATTTCTGTTATTATTATTACTGTTATGATCATTGTTATTATCATTGTTATTCTTATTGTTATTAGTATCGATATTTTGTTATTATTATTGTTATTGGTATTATTATTTTTATCATTACTATTATTATTATTATTAATTTGTTTTGAGCCTGAGCATGCTCAATTTATATACATTTCACAACTTCGTTGCAACCTAATATCGAGGCGGCAAATATGCAACTCGATGTCAATGGAGGCAAATTACAACTGGATATCGGCGAGGCAAAATGTGCAGCCGAATATTTGGATGGCAATTTGAAACCTGATGTCGTGAAGGCAAACATGCAACTTGATGTTAAGGAGGCAAGATTTTCTGCCTATTACTAATTTATTTTTCAAGACTCGTTACTTATATAATGAAACTGATGGTAAAAGAATACTTTCGTTATTATTGGTATTATTAATATTACTGTCATTTCAATTGATGTTATTATTATCGTTTTCATCACCTTTATTACTGTTATTATTTTTATTATTATTACTGTGGCTTTATTGATTTTATTGTTATTTTGATATTGTCATATTATTATTATCATTGTTGATATTATTTTTAATGCTATTATTATTATTATTGCATTATTTTCATGAATGTGTTGAATTCTATTTTGTCATGTATGTATTATCGTTATTATTAGTATTATTGATATTTTTATTTCATCGTATTATTATTACCTGTATGATTATGACGATTTTTATTTCTGTTATTATTATTGTTATTATTATTATTTTGTTACTAATATTGCTAAATTTGTCATTATCATTGTTATTATTAGTTTTTATTGTCATTATTATTTTCTATTAATATTGATATTATTATCATGGATATTGTTACTGTTATTATTCCTGTTAAAGTCATTAGTTTTGATGTATACTATATATTTTGATTATTTGAATTGAAGCTCAATTTTATATTCTTTTGCATCATTGTTTATATCTATCATGAACCCATACTCTCTTTGATCTTGGTGTCTCATCCCTTTCTTCCTGCTCGGATCGTCGCTTGGTGTCACGTGGTCTACAACGACATGTCTGGAGCTTGGAGCGTCACCATCAGAGTAGCGCAGCGGAAGCGTGGTAGGCCCATAACCCACAGGTCCCGGGATCCCCTTGTTGCGACTAGTCCGTTGTATCGTTGCTTCCCTCTTTGTTCCTTGTATTCATCCCCATCCGTTGATTCACTGAATAGTTTGATTCTCCCGGTCCTCTCCCTCTCTGATTTCAGTTCTGCCGACTTTTATCTTGCTTTATTATCTCATGTTGTCTTTCCTTTTGATACTGTCTATTCTCTTTCATGCATCCCATTGGACATCGTTGTTATCCACTCCCTTCTTATTTTGGCACCAAGTTGACTTTTCCTTGGATCCCTTCCCTTATTTTTTTTACCCTCCCCTAAGTTGCTCTTACCCTGTCCTATGTACCGCCTAAGCAAATTTCGAGGACGAAATTTTTGTGTAAGGTGGGTAGGATTTGTAACTCCTGTTTTTCCGTATTTGAATTTTTATACTGTATGTTTCTCAATTGTACTCTTTCATCTATTTGAGATCCTGTATTTTATTTCAGTTCGAATAAAATCATTATTTTTGTCTCAACTCAAATTGTGGATCCTTTTATCAATTTCATTTCTGTACCATTTGTATTGTTCTTTATGGAGAATGGACTAATCATCCTCATTCATCTCTCTAATCTCCATTTTAGTGCATTTTGATCATTTCTCCTGTTGGGCTCTTTTTGAAACGGATCCCCAAAACCCGCAAACCCGCAAACCCGCAAACCCTATTATATAAACCCCTAACCCTAATCAAACCCTAACTAATACTGTTATAACCCTAAACCCTGCCGCTAATCCTTCTTCTTCACCCCGTTTCCTTCTCCACCTCTCTCGCACGCCAGAACCCAAATTCCTCCACTCCGATCACCATCGCCATACCCAATCCGCCTCGTCAACCCCCACAGCCACCACCTCCATAACTCCATCACACATCGCCGCTCGCCAGCACCCACAGAGACCCCACCGTCGTCCTCAAATCTCCGAACCCATCCAACTCGCCTGCACCCAAACTCGACGCCTCCCTCACCTTCGCTCTTGACCTCCGACCATATCCCCATCCCCTCGACCGCCTCTACCTCTCTGCTGCGTCGCCAGACGCCGCCGAACCCCAACGCCCACTCCCGCTCTCACCCTCTGTTCGAACCCACGAACAGAGCAGCCTCGCCATCGCCACGTCGTCGCTTCTCGAAGTCGTCGCCGCCGTCGCCGCACTCCGTCGCTGCCGCAGTCGCCGCCAACGAAGCACCCCGCCGTTACTCTCTCTCGCGCTCTGCTCGATCGAACGAAGAAGAAGAGGATTGGGGCGGGATCGAATCTCAAGCGTCCGATCGCTTTAAGATCCGTGCGATCGAGCCAGTGAGATCGCTGTTCGGTGTTTCACCCACAGGCGATCCGAGATCCGCTGTTCCCTGTGTGGATCAGATCCGCTGCGGAGGAGCTTTTCCATTGGCTGGCTTCGCTGTTTCCTGTTTTGGCCGCACCAGATCCGAAGCCGCTGTACGCTGTTCTGGGCCGATCCTGTGTGCGGGAAAACGCGATCTCCGATCAATTTTTGCACGCGCTTTTTGAGGACATCTTTGGGGATTTTTCTACTTAAATTGCTTCAACAAGCGGAGCTTATAATCGTCGATTAAGGCAAGTATTCATCTTGTACATTTTATTGCTCTAGTACAAGTTTTCTTGAAAATACCACATATAGTTAGATTGTGACTCCCTTTGAAATATCATAGTAAATCAATTTTGAACCTTCAAACCCACAATTCTAAGAGTCACAAAACTTCCTCGTATTAAACAATAATCAATTGGACTCTTTTACCCCCTTGAACACATGAATCACATGGACATATGAACTAAGGAGCCCTAAAATTTGTAGATACATATATATTTAGTATTTTGACGAATTTGCGACTATTATGACTTGAAAAACATTCATTAGTTGCTGTTTTGACCTCCATGATTATGTATCTATGCTACTTAACAACTTAGACACCAAGTTACATATTTCCATGAAACCTACATTAGTAAATAAATCCTGAGTGTTGCTGTCTGAATATTCTTTTGCGGTTTCGACCCTTTTATCATTTGAATCTGGGCCCGAGCCCTAAATAGAAATTGTAGATCCAGATGTGTAGATATCGATAGACTCCGAAATGATCGAATTTGGAGTTACGGTCTAGGAGTTATGGCAGTTATACTGCAGCTGTGTCAGTAGACGCAGTTTTGCAAAACTGCTGTAATTATTTACTTTACAAATTATTTCAGCTGTGTAAACAGCGAGCGTTTGACTCCAAATTTTATATGTAGTTGCTGGACACCCTATAGGACATCTCCAATTTTTCTTAGAATTAATTTATATTATTTCAACCCTGCTTCACATGTATAAATACAGAACACAAAATCTGCCTGGACAAATGTAACAAGCCGGGGTTGAGGGAAAGACTATAGAGTGGACAACATAGGTAAGTGTACTCGGAAGGGGGCCCGTGTTTTCCAAGTTGTATGTTAAATGGAACTAAGTGCCACGTAGAACTAAGTGCCACGTCCTGGTGACGGGGGCCACCTCTAGAGCCAACGGGAGCCACCTCTAGAGCCCATTACAAGGTTACATGATATATTTGCGATCACATGGAACTAAGTGCCACGTAGAACTAAGTGCCACGTCATGGTGACGGGGGCCACCTCTAGAGCCTACGGGGGCCACCTCTAGAGCCCATGGTTGATCACCTGCTTGTTTGATGCCTGAGTACACCGTCCTATAGACTCCATTACTAGGTCTAAACGCAATTGATTTGACTGTAGCAACCATGTAGTAAAAAGATGGATGCATGTCGTGCTACCTAGATAGTAATCACACAAGACTTGAACTTAATACCTGATACATGATTATCCTGTTGCCTCATTATCCTGTTACCTGATTATCCTGTTACCTGATTACCTGGTTACCTGATATCTGATACATGAAACTTGAACATGACACCTGTAACTTGAAATATGAAACTTGATACGTGAAACCTGACATATGAAACATGATACTTGATGTTAGTTACCCTTACAAGTTCACCTGACATATGTTTTACCATTAGTAGTTGTTAACTAGTCTGTTTACTAAGAAGTCCTCCCTTGCTAGCTAATTCCTGGTTGTTCCCACTACTTGTTGTATCTCTGTTGCATTCTTGATTCCTGTCCCCCTTACTTGTACTCGTTTTTACTATTTGTGGCCCTAGCTTGCACTAAGGGCATTCTATCTTGTTTTTCCTGTTTTCCCTTTTATATTTATTAAGCAGACTTTGGGACAAGCTACCTGCTGGAATTGGCAAGCAGACATTTCAGGTTTTGCTTGGAGCAAGGACCTGTTTGCTTTCCTTAAGGTATTTATTCCTTTTGCTGTTTAAGACTTGTTTTCGAGTTTACACTTGATCCAGACATGAGAACTATTTGAATATTATCATTTATTAAATTGTTTCTGTTGCTTAAATAATTATTCATGCATGCTTGGTTATATATAAATCTGGTTATATTCTTGTTATGATGCTGAGTCGATCCTACAGCTTATGGATGATGTAAAAAATCATTCGCTGGGCTTCGTCACGTGCTCGTATTCCATATTTTTGGGAAGCGGGGCGTGACAGTAGCAACCATGTGGTAAAATTTGGAACGCATGAAGTACTACCTAGATAGGATTAGATATAAGACTTGAGAATAACATGATCATTTACACATTCCTAATACTTGTACATGCTACTTGACACTTGTTACTTGCTACTTGTTTGCATGTTACTTGACACTTGCTACATGCCACTTGCACCCGATCATCTTGCCATGCTATTTGATTATGTTGACCTATTTTGCTGTCACATTCCTTCCATGCTTACTTCTGTACTTGCTTCCGCTGTTACTCTATACTTGTCTATCTGTTTTCCTGTACTTGTTGCCTGCACTACAAGCAGCCCGTAACTTACATTGACGGGTGTTTTGCTTCTCTTTCCTCTTCCTGGAATTTTTAACTTGTAGACTTTAGTGACCAGTTGTCCGAGAGATTAGGTGACCAAACATTCTAGTTGGCTGGAGTTCTTGATACAATTTATTTCTTGTTATTTTTGAATAAATGTAATTGCTACATGGATTATTTTGTATTGGGCATTTTGTCCCAAATTTGTGTTTTGTTCAAAACTTGGTTATTTGAAGATTAAGTATTCTTGTTTTCAATAATCCTGTTGGTTATGTTACTTCATTCATTCATGCATGGTTGATTATTTCTCTTGTATATCTCCTATTTATGCTTGTACATGTTGTAAAGATCCTTACACCTTATGAATGATGAAAGTCATTCGCCGGACTTGTATCGTGTATCCATATTCCGTATTCCTTTTTGGGAAGCGGGGCATGAAAACACTCCAATATGCATTTGAAAGGGGATGATAGGTTTGTTTGGCTTGCTAAGAAAATGTTTTCTGATGGGAATGTCGTAGTCAATAGTAAGATTATAAATGGTAGAGCCTCGAGTATGAGTAGCAGTAACAATCATGGTTTGGATGATAAATGACGGTAAATCAAAATTATACTCCCTAAGAACTAGAAAGAGAACAAAGGATTGATCGATACGAATTTTGGTCTTGTCATTTTTCTTAGGCCAAATATTAACATTGATAATTTTATTTAAGACATGAGAGACATCAATAAAGTCGGTAGGCTTAGGTTTCTTGGCAGACTGAACATTAGGCTTGAATAACTTGCTAAGAATGTTACTGAGGTCATGACTGGGTTTGTACTCATGAGTGTCAAAACCAAGATGATAACCATCAAAACCGCCATCACAAAGAGAATACCGAGTTTTCAAATAGGAGGTCGTGATCTCAGTGGGTTTACCAAGAATTAGATCGAGATGTGGAGTTTGTTGGGATCAAACAAAAGATTCGCATAAAATTGGCAAGTAAGAAACTCAGAATAGATACTTTTGGTTTCTACATATATCTTCCACCCAAACCCGTTGAGAATCCTAACAACTCCTTCAAACACCCCCCCCCCCCCCCCCCAAAACACACACACACACACACATCCAGTTTATCAAGGTTAACGAACCCCCCCCCCCCCCCCCCACACACACACACATCCAGTTTATCAAGGTTAACGACCCGACTAGGAACCACGACTTTATCGACTAAGAAGGTGAAATATAAATTGGCACTAGCTTGGTTTCTAAACACAATATCATATATGAAAATAAACTCAGGAGGAGCAGGTTACTTACCCTTAGATTTGAAATATTTGGGAATAGAAGATGATGTGTCTAATTTTTATACAAATATTTGTACTTATTTACTCATAAAAATTGCTTGTATTCGTCTTTCTTGTCAATAATTTATCTTATTTCCATAAAATTCAGTTAATTTATTATTTTTGAAAGAATAAGATTTTTGATGCAAAAAGTGAATATTTTTGGAAAAAATCAACAAACAAAGCAAAACTATTGATTTATTAATTTTTATTTTTTTGTTGAATCTAAATTTTTACAATTTGGCCATGAGAAAAATAAAATATAAATTTTAATTTGCCAATTGAGCTGGAAGTGCAATAAACAATTTTAAAATGGTTTAAATGAGCTAATATATTTTTAGTTAGTTTAATTAATTTTAAACTAATTAACTCTATTTTTATTTTTATTTTTAAATCCTAATTTCTGATTTTATTTTGTGTGTGCAGCACGTGTTGGAAGAAAAAGAAAGAGAAGACAAAAAGAGCAAGAAATAAAGAGCAAATCATACAAGGAAATAAATAAATGAAGAATAAGGATTTTTCTGCAAAATTAAACCCTAATTCCTATGTCTCCTATGCCTATAAATACAAGAGCAAAATAAGAGAAGAAGGGTAGCGCTTAACGAGGAGAGAGAGCGACGACTAATCTCCATATTAAATATAAAAAAAGGAAAAAAAAAGAGATAAAAGAACGAAACAGGAAAGAGAGACAGAGCTATCTCTCTGATTCGTGTGGTTCAAGACGAAAGAGACAGCGACAGACAGGACGAAACCAGCGTGACAATATAAACATACCCACATACGCAAACCAACAAAATAAAATCACAAAATGTATAAAAATTAACACTAAAATCCTAATTCCAAGCAGTTATCCCCACATGCAATAAGAATGCTTCATATTTTTTTTGGATCAAACTGCCATACATTACAGAAATAATTGAAATGTGAGTTTTTTATTTTGTGAAATGCATCAAAATAAAAACTTTATGCGGTGAATAGATAAAAAACAACAACTTATCTTAATCCCTCTAAATAAATTTTTTAATCAAAAATATAAAAAATCAAAAAACAAAAAATCTAGAAACTTTTAGAAATGGGGAGAGAGTGGGGAAGAGAGGACCCTAGGGTTCGGAAGAGGGGAGATCAAAGACGAGAGATCAAGTGTTTGGGGTAAGGAGATAGGACGACCCGACGGTGCGTGGGTGTGGCGGTGCGTAGTTGTGGCGGCGCAACGTTGCGGCAGTATGGCGGTGCGGAGGTGCGACGGGGTTGTGGAGTTGTGGCGCCAAGGAGATGCGACGGGGATCAGCGAAAGTGCGACAACGCTGTAGATTTGCAGCGCCACGGAGGTGCGACGGGGCACGGTGGAGGTGTCGCGCGTGTTGCTGGATGGGCATGTGAAGTGTCGCAAAAGAGGAAGATGAATAGAGAGAGGGTTTTGCCATATATATATATATATATATATATATATATATATATTGGATTTTAATATGGGGGTTAATATGTACGTGCACTACACGCATTGTTAGATTCAAAAATGACACTAATCCCTGCACGCGTTGATAGATTCATAAATGACACTAATCCCTTCTCCCATTAATTATATATATATATGAATTTTAAGTGGGTTTATGTGAAGAAATAGGTGCACATGATGTGTTAGATAATAGGTGTGCACCTATGTGTGTATGTATATGTGTGTGAAATATGCTAGATGAGAAAAATACTTAAGAAAAATATGTTTCCATATAAGATGGTTGACGTTTTGTATGAATGAGAAAGATGCTTCGGGGTAATATGTTTCCATATAAAGTGTTTTATGATTTGTATGAAATGAGAAGGTGCTTAAATTGTAGGAAGTTAAGGCTTGCATTTGTTTAGAATTGAGATTGTGTTATTCTAATTGGTAATATGAGATTAAGTATGCATACACTTTAAGTTGTATTGATTGATAATGATGATATAGCGAGGCAATAAATTCACCTCTCAGTGACCTCCGATAGGACCGGGCGAGTCGGCACTGACGTGCGAATCCCTCAGTGACCTTTGGAGCAAATCCAGGCTGGTCGTCATTGAATTACTGGTACCGTTCAATGGCTCCTGTGTGAATTCCAAGTGAGTCGGCACTGAAGTGGGTCTATCAGTCAGTGCCTCCGGCTGAGATCGGGCGAGTCAGCACTGGGAAAAAGTAAGATCCTTCGGTGACCTTCGGAGTGAACCCGTCCTGGTCGTCATTGAATTACTGGTACCGTTCAATGGGCCCGGTGTGAATTTCGTGCGAGTCGGTACTGAAGTGGGTTTACAAGTCGGTGGCCTCCAGCATAAACTGGGCTAGTCGGCACTGGATATTGAATAATTCTATGTTATGGTTGCAGAATTAGTGATGCTTTTGTACGTTGTTGTGACATAATTAGGTCTATGGCATAATAACACATGATACACCGACACTATTATACCTGCTTTTTTTTTTCTCCGGAAAACTGAGGATCTTGTTGAGTCTTCGACACAATCAATTCAAACCACCCAGCAAAACTAGATCGCATCAATCACACAAAGTACACAAGAATTGTCCCAGTTGGGGTTTTCACCTTAATCCGGGGGTGGAAGAACTGAGATTTTATTTTAACTAGAGAAGATACAAGAATATTATAATTCTCACCATGACCCTCTCTCAAGCCTAACTGGAACTTGGTTGTAGCTTACAATGAAGAAACTCTCTCACCCGCTCATATGAAGTACTCTCTTTTTCTATTCGGCACTCAATAGAATCATATCGTTCTAGGAGCCGTTTACATCGTATTTATAGATCTAGAGAAACCCTCATTTAGATATCTTGATACAATAGCCATCCGATGTATATTGAAGAGATAAACATATAATTAGAGCCGTACGATCTAATCAGAAGACGAAGTGGGCTTCAATCGAATCAACAAACCTGCCCCCAAAAAATTCATCAGCGCCGCAGACGGTTGACCGCACATAGTTGCGGCCAACCGCAACTACCAGAACATCGACCCAAGAAGGTGACAGTCGACCGTACGGTCGAATGTCCCTTTCTCTATTGGCTGCTACTGGTGCTAACTGTTTCTCATTCTCTTCGATCCTTCGCTTCGAACCTGCTACTTGCATCACCATCTTTTCTTCACATCGAATAAGTATGCAAGACAAAATCCAACACTTTTTACATGACACAAAACGTACATCACACGATAAGCATATATACATATTCACAAATACATACACATTCACAAATACATACACTATATTATAATTATACACTGTTGCATGTATTTGTTAAGTAGTTGGTAGACTGAGTATGCAATCATAGTGCCTAATACGGTGGTTATAGTTTATTAGCAAGTCAGCCGGTGGTTTGGCTGACATACCCACAGTTTGTGGTGCAGGTACTACAAGACGAGCTAAGATTGGATTATAAAAAAAGAATAACGTTGAGTCAAGGAGTTACGCATAGGATTTGTTAATGAAATTTCATAATTAATTTGTTTAATGTAACATAAAAGTATATTTGTACAATAAGTTAACAAATTAAAGTTTTTAATTATCCATAATTTTTACTTGTGTGTTGTTCTCAAAGCAAGATCTTGAGAGTGTGCTAATGTATTTTGAGGTATCGAGGTACGGGGAGTTACAATAAACTTCTTCAGAAATATAACCATTTAGAAAAGCACTTTTAAATCCATTTGAAAAAACATAAAATCCATGTATGATACAAAAGCAAGTAAAATACGAATGACTTCAGGCCGTGCAACTGGAGGAAATGTCATCAAAATTAACCCATTCTTGTTGGTTATAACCTTGTGCGATAAGTCATGCTTTATTTCTAACAATGACTCCAAATTCATCCAATTTATTTCTAAACACCCATTTTGTTCCGAGAAGAGCTCTATTGCGGGTCTAGGAACAATCTTCATACTTGATTCTTTTCAAATTGGTTAAGTTCTTATTGCATGACAATGATCCAGTCATTGTTTTGTAATGCCTCCTTAATATTTTTGGGTTCAATTATGAAAACAAATGTACAAAAAACATGTAAAATTCTTTGATTGAGTGCGAGTAGTTATCCCCTTTGGCACTTCGCTTTGTATTAATTCAGGAGGATGACTTGACATAATTTTTCATGCATGACGTTTTGCTTCGGTATGGCTTAGAGTGGAAGTATATGTTTGTTTGACATCTTCTTCAACATGGTCATGTTCATAGGGTTCCATCTCTTATATTGGTTGCACATTGATGTTGTTAGTGCCTTCTTGTTGGAAGTCATTCGACACGAGGAGATGAGTTGTTGATATTATTTTGTGCTTCTTCTTGCAACTCCTTTTCAGTTTGGATTTGTCTTCTCTCTATTTGAACACCTGTCTCATCATCATCAACAATATGCAATATCTCTTTTGCAAGAGGATTAGTCTCATAAAAAATAATATCAATAGACTCTTGAATTGTGTTTTTTTTATATTGAGAACACGATATGCCTTACTAGTTAGAGAATATCCTAAGAATACACTTTCATCACTTTTATGATCAAACTTCCCTAAGTTATATTGAGTGTTTAAAATAAAAAACTTTGCATCCAAAGACTCGAAATAATTTATATTTTAATGTTTTTCATAGTATTGTTCAAAACATGTTTTCTAAAGATTTTTTCTAATAATTATTAGGTTCATAGTGTAACATGCTGTATTGATAGCTTCAACCCAAAATGATTTAGGTATTTCATATTCACTAAGCATTGTACAAGTCACTTCTTGAAGAGATCAATTCTTCTTCTCAACAACCCCAGTTTGTTGAGGAGTGCGAGGACAAGTGAACTCATGCTTTCTTCCTTTTTTCATCACAAAAGCTATAAAGAGTTCATTTTGAAATTCTCCATCATGATCACTACAAATAGTTATGATGGTAAGACTTTTCTCATTTTCAACTTGATGGAAAAAGTTTTGAAATATAAAAGGAGTTTCATCCTTTTGTGATAAAAAAAATAAACCAAGTAAAACAGCTAAAATCATCAAACATTGCAAAAGTATATCATGCACCTCCATTACTACGTGTATGAGATGGACCAAACTGGTCCATGTGCAAAAGCTGAAGAGGTCAAGAAGTTGATCCAACTTGCTTTGGTTTGTGAGAACTCTTGGTCTGCCAACCATACCGACGTGAATCACACAACTTGTCTTTCTCAAATTTGATTTTGGAATGTCTCTTACAAGTTCTTTCCTTACCAACTTACTGAGATTGTCATTGTTCTATGTCCAAGACGCCGATGCCAAAGCCATCCTTTCTAATTTATAGCTACAAAACACTTCATACTTTCCTTTGATAGATCATTAGTATTGATGACATAAACATATTGCAACAATTAACAGAAAGCAAGCGATAATTATTACTATTTAAAACAACACATGTATGTTTATCGAATGTAACAGTATAGTCTCTATCACAATCTAAGAAAATTATGTTTTAAGTCATTAACCAAAATAGCATCATCAACGGAGCAAGATGGACCAATACTAATTTTGCCTTTTCCGACAGTTTTACCTATGCTATTATCTCGTCTTTCCCTCTTTCCCTTGATAGTCATGTAAAATATTTGCTATTATTAGTCATATAATTTGATAACCAAGTATTAACGTACGATCAATCTTTATGCTTGACTTGTCGACACACATATATTAAGATTAGTAGGTGTGACTTTTGGTGCTCATTTGGTGAAGAACCTACAACACCACTCTTTCTTACTCAAACAAAGTTTGTATTTCTTTTTTGGAGCATAATTATAAGAAATATGTCCTAATTTACTACAATAATTGCAAGTAATATGACTATGTCTGGGATCATGCACATTTGAAAAATCATCCATATGAGTATGAGAAGCTTGCTTAAAAAATTTATGTTTTGGTGATTTATTGTAACCAGGTCCTTTTTTATCATAGACCATCCTTGATTGTTTTGTCTCAAAATAAATGGGCCCCTTTACGTATTTTTCAATACTTACTTTGAGCTCAATTATTTTAGAACAAAGCATTTTTCTTGTACGATCATCATCTATGGTGTCGCAAAGAAGATTATAGAGTGCACTATCAAGTTGTCTATTTTGTTCAAGGCATTCGTCATAATCTTCCGCCAATTCACCAAATTTCCTTTTGAAGTCATTTAGTTCAATAGTAAGCTTAGGAAAATGAACAGTTTTCATATGGGTCACTTTTAGATTCTCATTATTTGTTGATATAGGTTTTTTGAATTTGTTCTTTCCAACATTCATTTTCTTTTACCAACAAAATCATGATTTTTTTTAAGTGGCTCAAGTTTTTCAATAACCAAAATTTTCTCATTCCTTAATTTCTCCTTTTTTTTAGTAATGCATGAGTCATGTGATCCATTAAACATTCGTTTATAATGCTTAAGTTCACGACTACCATTTTGGTATATTCATTTAAATCAATAGCAATTTCATATAATTCATCATAAGTAAGTTTTTTAATTAGTCGATGAGAAAGGGAGATGAGATCATGTGGTTGTGACTAGTAGAGGAGTACGACAATAGTCCAGTGCCCTCTCTACGACACAAATGCATGCTATCTCAAACCTGGAATCATCAAATGACTCGTGTTTAAACCCCTACTTGGATTACTTTCTGTAATAGTGTTTTTAAACTTCTCTTCTTATATATATATATATATTTTGTGAGGTAGGGCAATCCTACCTTTTACCCGTAAAAAAAAAAGTAAGTTTTTTAATTAGCTCTTCTTGAAGTGATGATTGCCCCTCATATTCTCCAACAACCATAAATATGAGTCCCATTTTTGCTCACTCATAATGATCATCTTCATTATCGCTTGAATCAGAGTCAAGCCAAGTTGGCCAAGTTGCCTTCAATGTATTCTTTTTATAGTGTGTATTTGCATTATGTGACTCGTTTTAATCTTGATTGAGAGGGAAGTTTGCATGAATGTGTCATGGCTTCTTGCATTTTTAACATGTTTCATCTTTGACTTTATTTCTTTCTCCTTGATACCTGCCATATTTTTTATTTTTTGAGAAAATTACTAAAATTCTTGGGTAGGAGCATCGTATCTTTTTCAGATGATTCATTCTCTGAATTTGAATTTGGGTGGTGTGGTGCAGTAGCTTTCGAAGCGATGGTCTTTTGTTGAATTTTGGGAATGGTTCTAATATTCTATCTATACATTTTTGTCTCCGCTATCTCAATTTTGTAGGTTTTGAGTTTACCCTGAAAGGTATAGTCATCAAATCATTTTCCTTCGTGTGTTTCCCTCATGGCGGTAGCTTTGATATCTCATTCTGGTGAGAGGCAGCGTAAGTTTTTTCCTATCTTCCGGTCATCGTCTATGCCCTTACCCAAGCTTTCAAGTTCTTGAATGATTGTATCAAAGCAAGGCAAACACATCAAACTTATAATAGCAAAAAGTAACTTTTGCTTTTACCTCTGGTGCAGTTCCCCTATGACACCTTTGTAAGTTGTTCCAGATTTCACATAAAGTTTTATAGCCACGTGCAGAGAGTTCTTCATGATTCAAGCTTGCATATAGTGTGGTCATATCTTTCGAGTTGGCATTCTTTAGTGCAAGCTTTTCTTTTGTAAAGGTCTTATTTCCATCACTAAAGGGAATAACTATTTTATTGACACAGACATTCCAAATTTTTTGTCTTTGCATCCGCAAAAAAGAGACATACTGACCTTCCACACATCATAACATTTTCTGTCAAAGTAAGGTGAGCGTTTAATGTTGGACCATTGGAGTAGGATGGTTTCGATGAGTACAAGCCATATGAAGGAGGGATTCCGGCCATTGGAACTTTTGCTCTAACTTTTAAGCCAATAATGAGCACATCGCTCTGATACCACTGTAAATCACCATATAAGGGGGTAAATGGAGTGATTAAGCAGAAATATAAAGAAATTTAAAATGAAATTTAAAAAGAATACAGTAAAGACATAAAGTTAGAGAAAGCAAACTCCGTAGAGAGGCGAAACACACTGATTTAAGTGGCTCGCCCCCCATGCTTAATCCACTACCCCCTTACATGCAGCAATTCTCCATCACAGGCTTTCCACTATACTCAAACCTCGTACAGTGTGTAATACCCCGGATAATATTATGCTTTTGTGTGTGTGTGTGTGTGTGTGTGTGTGTGTGTGTGTGTGTATAGTTTGTGTGTATATATATATATTGCAGTATTATTTGATCGTATATGTATGAATGTCGGAGTGCGTTTATGTTTGCGGGGTAGTTCGTGTGGATGGTTGCGTTCTTGATGGTGCACGAGAATGAGAAAGACTGATACTAGTACATTCACTAGTTTTGAGTGCGGTCATGTACAAATATATAATTGTATGGTACTACAATGGATATACTTTGCATGCACTCAAATCTAACCTCTCACCTCTCATCTAGAGCTTAATCATGACCAAAATTTCAGCCAAGCCTTGTCTCAAAAACAAGGGGCTAGAAGGCCATTGTTTTGGAAAAAAAACCACCTAGCCACCTCACTCCCCTACCCCCCCTATTTTGGCCGGCCTACCCCCCTTATTTTGGCCGGCCTACCCTTGATAAAACTCCTTTCTTCTTACCTCTTGAGCTCTAAAAATTTCAGAAAAGAAAAAAAAAAGAAAAAAAAGGAAAGAGTGAAAAGAGCTACAAGGAGAAGTGTTCTCAAGCTTGCAGTAAGATTTTGGAGGGGAAGCTCAGGTCACACCCCATCTTCTCAAGCCAACTAAGGGTGGGGAGTTATCTGAACTTGTTCTTGTTCATTCTTGTTTAATTTCTTGCATGCATGAGAGTAGTAGTAGTATGGGGATGGTTGTTTAAGAGTAGATTGTTAGAATCTGAAAATAGAAACAGAAAACATGATCTGCATGTCATTTTTCTGAATTTCCAGAGAACAAAATAATTGGAATTTGATCCTGAAATTCATACAGAATGATCTCATATATGTCTAGAGTCTACATGATTTATTTAGGAATTTTCTAATGACATTTGATATTTTAATAAAATCCATTTTGATGACTGAGTCGTAAGGCAGGAACCCGGCCTGTCTATTGTGATAACTGAACTTGTGGGAATTCTTAGAATTAATTGACACATGGTCTATTCCTGAAATGTTTACCATATTGTCTTGCATGCATCTGGACTCTACAAAAAAATCATGAAATTATTTGGATTAAATTTGATGCATGCTCAAAATTAATTAATCAAGAGTAGTCAAGATATTAGCTGAAGAATAGCAGAACTTTTATGCTTATTTACAATAGGTATAACTCTTTGATTACTTGGAATTTGGATGTGAAACTTTTTGCATGTTATACATAATGATGTCTAGCTTCTTTAATGCAAATTTGATGACGATTTGATGAGTATGTGATTTATGATGAAAATTTTAGCATGTACCCAGCAGAACATAGTCAGTTGTGACATTCTGATAAGATGGTACTTTTGTGGCTCTATAAGAGCAGAATTTGAGGAAGTGTTTTACTAGAAAATTGTAGTAGGCACCTAGAGCTTTCGAAGAAGCCCTACTGAAGAAATTACTGTGAGTTGATTAATAATTATGATTTTTGTAAGACTGGACAGAAACCATATTTGAGCTATAGGCTCTGTTTGAGTAAAGCCTTATGTGTGGTCCTGTATACCTGAAAATAATGACAGTTTTAGGGTAATCAAATGACATAATTGGGATTGGTGATAAAATAGGAAGTTGTAGAGCACATTCACACCTTTCCACAAAACCCGGATTTGTATCATTCCGATGAGCAGGTCGAGTTTTATGTTATCGGTAAGGTTCAGCCAGTGTACAGGAAGTACACAGACTGAGGCTTGTGAGGCTATTTTGAGGACTTAGATGACTGAATCTGAGGTGATGATCAACTAGAGAGTTGTAGCCTAGGTCTTTACCTTTCCAGATTGGGCTTGAACATGCAAATCTGAGTTGTATTGTGGAAGTTATGATCCTTTTAAGTTTCAGGCAGAAATACTGTAGTGTTTAGTCATGGTTTTGGCTAAGTGTTAGAAGAACCTTTCCCCTTTTTATACCTAAGAGTTGATGACTCATTGTTTGGGGATGAAGGGTGTCTATTTGCTGGTCTTATTGGTGTTGACTCCTGTGGAGGATTGTTGTGATTCGGGTTAGAAACTAGGGTAGGGTGATACCCTACGTCTATCGAACCTAGATGTGAACTTCTGCCGAGGCATTAGACATCCAAGTTGGTGCCGTCTGTATTCATGTCGGTTAAGGATGAACACAGGCCATGGCGAGGGACGATTCCAAGCTAGGGAAAGTGGCAAGCAGGACTTGCGTCGCCGGGGCTAGTGGTCGACGAGCAGAGTTTTGGGAGTAATCTTTTACTTGAATGGTTAGAGTGAGTCTTGGATTAGAGTGGTGTATTAGGATTATTAACATTGCATTAGTATTAGCAGACCATAGGTGGGTGTTGTAATTTTCCTGTCGTAGGGATACAGATTTGGTTCTCAGGTGGTGAGTTCGCGGGTCTCGTATCTCGATCTGTTAATTCCCAAAAAATCGGGGTAAGGAACGGGAGAGGAGCTCCTGTCGGATAGGGGAATTTGACCCTTGAGGCCATCATATTCATATGCGCATGGGTTTTGTTCTATATGTGAATCATTGATATCATTTGGGTACATGGTTTTGTAGCGGAAGGTTTAACACGGCTTTTTGAGTGAGGTCCGTGCGTGGGTACTAAGTGGGACACGCGACCACCACTTTTAAGGACTGCTGTACGGGACTAGACCGAATGACTGCAACCTTCTCAGACATGAAAATCTATTGGGAACAGGTTGAGTACAAGAGTATGATGCATGGCGAGGGTTTGAATCCCTAAAATTTGGAGAAAGACGGCTAGATTTGGGGGCGTATGTAGTATGGGATGCATGCATTCTCCAAAGTCTTGCTTGCATTAGAATAAGGCATGTGGTTGATGCATCTAGTTGTAGAATCATGACATACAACAAAACTATAACCCGAATCCATTAACCCCTAGTTGTCACATCACTTTTCTCTTTTGTATAAATCATGGTTATGATTGTTAGCTTGGAGATCGCTGTTATTATCAGCATTGCGTCAGTCGAAGTACTGACGTTCCCCACCTTGTAGGTATCTGGAGCCGTTTCATAGGTACAACAGAGCTCGAATTGGTCCAAGTGTCTAAGGGACATATTCAAGTGTTATTATGTTATTTGTAAAATCTTGTAATTGTATTGGGATATTGTAACACTTGTAAATGTAACAATTATATGGAATAGGAGTTTTTAATTTTCCTGTACTTTTATGTGATTGTGACTATTTTGAAGTTCGACTCCTGGAGTAGGGTCTCAGATTTTCAGTATGGGGATCTGGGGCGCTACACAGTGAATTCTTGGTATTCAGACCAAGAATCTTATTACAACCATATGACTTCTATATATAAACCAAGTAAATCACCTCAATCTGAAGCGAAAAGAAAGTGAAAAAGCAAGACCGTAATCATGATATAGAAAATAATAAAAAATATTATTCTCTCTTGATCTTTAGCAAATAATAAGTTCTGAAGTACTGAGTTCAAAGAGATGAAGAATACTCTATGGATTCAGTTTTATTTAAAGAGATTGAAATTATTCGTTTTCACAAATGCAAAAAAGAAATATCAAATATGAGTATGGGAAGGTTGCGGTCGATTGCTAATTTGGGTCGACTGTCATTTTCTTCAGACAAAAGTCGAGAGGAAATGCTAGTCGACTGCACTAATTTTCAACTGAAATTGACAGTCGTCTATCAAGTGCAGTTGACGTCAACTGAAACATTCCCAAATTGAATATTTCAGTGAATCCACCATATTTCTTTTCATAACTTTTTATTTGCCAAAGAATCGATTATGTATTATTCCCCAGAGATAAGACATAAAATAATCACTCTTGATGCTCTAGTTTCTTGGGCAATAATCACATCTTTTTTCTTGACGAATCTTTCTGCATATTTGCAGTCTTTCATATTTGCATGATTTTTTTTTCCATTTTGTACATTACTGAGATTTTTTGCTTTGATTATGAATATCTTGAGATTTATTTGAATTCATTCTATATTGATGTGTAAAGATCTTAAATGAAATCATTTCATACACATGTACATATTTTGTACACATCTTCCTTCTTGACAAATCTTTCCGGATATTTGCATGATTCTTTTTCCTTTTTTTGCATTATTGAGCTTGTTTGTTTGATTCTGAAGAACTTGAGATTTATTTGAATTTCATTCTATATTGGCATGTAAAGATCATAAATGAAATCATTGTATGCACATGTACATATTTTGTACACATCAAATATAGTGGCAACATGATTCTCATTTTTAAAGCATCCACAGTGATGCATCTACTTTCTTCTTGCTAAATACTCTATACAAGAGTTGTTGTTGTTTTCCTTGGATAAATTATATCTATATCTTATACTAATAGGATAGACTCATTTCTCTATTTTGAAATAAAGAAAGGAGAGAAAAAGTAAGGATTACTATTTAACTAACACCTGAACTATGCACGATTTTTATTAAAAAGCAAAAACAAATAAAAACGTCAATCTCTCAAATATAGTCTATTTCCTCTCACTTTCTCAATCTCACAAAATCTCACGACTCTTTCCAAGCCCACCACCATCCCTATTCCTACACCCCCATTCCCCAAGCAGCTTAGTAATATTCAATTGTATAATATTATGGTTTAGCTTTGAACCATCTGCTTATGTGAGGATGATAATAAAGATTTCAGTAATTACGGTAGAAATGATATTCATAAGTTTCTTCCAATTCTTTTATATTTTATAGGAGTACTATATGAGTCAGGGCCGGTCCTAAGATTTTGAGGGCCTTGTGCAAAAAAATAAATTGGGCCTTCTTTACATATTCTAATACTAATTTTAGTATTAAATTGGTTTCGATGTTATGTATATATACTTATATATATTATACAAATTCAGTTGAAAAATATAAGTAGCGTACATTCTATATCAATCATAATTTTATATAAATTCATTTAAAAATACCTTTCAAGTTGCAAAACCTTAGTATCTTCAATAATCTCTGATCTCTCTAAAATTCCAGCATCTTGTAGGGGTTCCATGAGAAAACCTTAATAAACAAAACAACAAAACATCAAATTTAGTAGTTTAGATGCATATCAGTAGAAGAAATACACGACATAATGTATCATTTGAAAAATGATCGTCTCACATGTTTAGATGCAAAATCACCAATTATGGTACTCATATCAATTTTTTCTAAAAAACCAGTTTCAATAGATATTAAAGCTAGTCCATTTAGTCTTTCTTGTAACATTGTCGATCTGAGATAAGATTTCAATAATTTTAATTTGGAAAAACTTCTTTCTGCAGACGCAACAGTAACAGGTATAGTTAATAAAATTCTATAAGCAATGAATGCATTTGCAAAAAAGTCTTGCTTTTTAAAAAAGTTTAGTATATCAATAGCTGTCTTTGTTTCTTTTGGTAAAATCTCTCATAAAATTTTTAGTTCTCCAAATAAATCTTTTCCATCAAGATCAGAAAACATTTCATGTCTGAGAACAATTTCAAGATGGTCGCAACATGTTTTCAGTTGGGTATCGTCTAATGAATTCAATTTATCCGAGCTAAATAAAAATCCAAAGATATCTTCATATGCTTTATATTGATCAAACCTTTTCTTAAGTGAACCAATAGCTCGATCTACAATATAATAAAAATAATTAATTTTAAAAGATTCTTCAGACGATTGTTTTGGCTCATTATCAGCATTCTCATCAAAATGTTTTTTCCTACGAATATGACGTTTCTCATGAAACACAGGGTCAACTTCCATTTCAGTAGCAATTTGTGTAGCGAAAATTATGGCTTGTTTGAGTCCAGTTTCTCTGAAATTTTCAAAAAAATTGATCAACCCTTCTTCTATAGCAACATTAATAAGCATGTCTTCAGATTGCAATTTTTTGCTCACTAAGTTAACAGCAAACAATATTTCATACCAAATAACCATGGCTAATAAAAACTCAAAATCTCCAAGTTCATGTTTTGCTAAAGATTTAGCCTCACTCTTTGTTTTAGACTCATTATCAGTTTCTGCTAATTCAAGTAAAGCTTCTCTAATTTCAGGAGCTTGGAACCTAATTGCTTTAACACTTTCTACACGACTTTCCCATCGTGTGGCAGACAACGACTTAACAGTTAAACCAATTATGTTATTTTTTAAAATTTGCCATCGCTTTGTAGAATTAGCAAACAATGTATAAATACGGTTTACTACAAAAAATTCTTGTGCTTTCACACAACAGTTTGCCATATCACAAAGTGTTAAATTAAGACTATGCGAACCACATGGCGTGTAAAATGCTCTAGGGTTTATGTCTAAGAGTTTTTTTTGTACTCCTTGATGTTTTCCTTTCATATTAGACCCATTATCATATCCTTGACCTCATATGTCATCAATATTAAGATCAAAAGTTTTTTAGCATATTTTTTAATTCTTCAAAAATTTCTTGTCCAGTTGTGTCATTCACTTTTAAAAATTCTAAAAAATACTCTTCTACTTTTATTGGACTTATAGAAACATCTACACAACGTACTATCAAAGACATTTGCTCCTGATGACTTGCATTAGGAGTACAATCAAGTATTACTGAAAAATATTTTGATTCTTTAATTTTTTCAATGATTGCACTTTTTATTTCACTAGCTAACATATTAATAAATTCATTTTGTATTTTATGACTGAGATAATGGAAATGAGTTTCACTATTTATAATTCGTCGAACATGTTTTTTCATTGTTGGATCCTACTCTGCAAAGATTTCAATTAAACCTAGAAAATTTCCAGTATTATTTTCATAAATTTTCTCATTTGATCCACGAAATGGTATACTACGTTTAGCTAGATATTTTACACATGAAATTATTCTTCGCAACACTTCCTTCCAATATTTTTTTTCTACGTTAATTTGATTTAGAATATCTTTATCAATTGTTTCAATTTTTCTAATCTTCGACGTAATTCAAACCAAATGTTCATGTTAATGAGGTGATCATTACTTGTTTCATGTTCTTTAAGCCTTTCACTAAGATGTATCCAATCGTTATACCCTTCATTTACTAATTTACCTTTTTGGAGACTTTTTTTAAATAGTTTGCAACAGAAACAAAATGCTTTATCAATATCATTTCAATACACCAGCCATATTCTATCTTGTTTCTCTTCATTTGATAAATTTCGTGTGTAATGTGAAGAAGAGAAATGTCTAGATAGTTTATCTTCAGGACCATTTACTATTAATAAATCTCTTATGGGACCTTTTTCAACTAATAAATCTCTCGATTTTGTGTCTAGATTATCCTAAGTTCTTGGATCATAAATGTTCAACTCTACTGGAAATGATGAACATGGTTCTTTATTACAAAAAAATTCAAGATTTGGATGTTCATTATGATCTAGATTATTAACATGTTTGTTACTACCAAGAGCTATATCATTAATATTTTCATTTCTATTCTGAACTAGATTATCAACATGTTCATTCATATTGTGACCTAAATCATTCACTAATTCATTTTCTTTTGAAGTTTCAACTACACTTTCTTGTTCTTTAATAAAAAACTTATTAAGGGCTCCTTTTTGAGATTGGGTTAATTGTTCCAGCCTTCTTTTTTTCTTTAGTTTCTCATAACCAGATGCATATTTTTTAGGAAATATTTTTTGTAATAAAAAACTATGTCTAGCAATCAAATTAGTTAAGTTGAAACAAAACAACCTGACCGAAGTTGTAAACAAATTTGATGTGTGAATTTGCTTTAGAATCTCCTGAAGGAAGCATGTAAGAATAACAAGACACTTTATCCATCAAGAAACAGAAATCTCATTATATAAATTATCTACCACAACTGTTTATGAAAAAGGTGATCTTTTATGAAAGAGGTGATCTTTTCTTTTTGTAGAAGAACAATGTTTTCATGTTTGTTTTATTTAAATAATAAGAGACTGGATTGATCAGAGAGATTCGATTTGATGGTTCAAGCATGATTATAGCACTAGTTGATTTTAGAAGAACACCCATGATATATCTTATGGATTAAAATAAACGAACAGGCTAATTTCCTTGGTTTTTAATTAAAAATGTTAGTAGATTGTATGTATACTAAGTTACTAACACGAGAACAATAACAATACATGTTTCTTTACAAAAAAGATTGAATTTTTTAATCTTAAGGTTGCCATTTTGAATAGTTTTTTTTTAAATTTTTTTTATTTATAAATTTCTACCATGAAAAAGATATATATTTTTAAAATACTAATACATGAATATACAAAATGAAAGTAATAAGAGTAAGCATAGAACATGGAAGTATGGAACTGATGGAAGACCGTAGAATATCATCCATTCATCCCCAACCTCTAGCAGCAGCATACAAATGAACCCATGGATATAATCATATATATAACCTAAAAATTGCAATAAAAAAAAGAAAGATGAAAGAAAGAGGCAAAAAGAGAGGAGTCATATACCGGAAAGGGGGATCAATCGGACTGGCCGGTCGGAGGAACTGAGGAAGGTAGAGTAGATCAAAACATTTGAAGATGGAAAGATTATTTTAGGAAGAATGGAAGATGAAAAGGTTTCTTTTGAGTTGAGTAGATCAAAAGCCTAATACCAGCATAAATGTCTATAGTTGGAAAGCTAATCTTTTGACTTCCTACAATAAATAGCTGGAATGCTAATCCGATGAAAAATGGGCCTTCATTTTGACTGGGCCCTGTGCAACCGCACAGATTGCACAGGCCCAGGGCCGGTCCTGATATGAGTCCATTAAAACTATTTTAGGTTGTGTAATTTGTACATAATAACACTAGGAATACCTTATACATAGTGCCATACACTTACAATTAATACATCATGCTCTACGGATATACATCTCCTGATCTCCCTCACCCTCACCACCTTCTAGATCCCCAAACCATGCCACGTGACCCCTCCATGCCAATCCACCCCCCACGTGCCGCTTTCGCCTCCTCCCCTTTATAATGACTAACAACCATGCTTCCCTCTTCAATCCCCAAATCAAAATACATCTCAAATCTCACAAACCATGGCAGATCGGGATCGAGATCACCGACCCCTCTTCCGCCGCCTCCATGTCAGCACCCCGACCTTCACCCAGCTCGTCGGCTTCCTCACCCTCCTTGTCTCCGCCTCTATCCTCCTCCTCCTCACGGGCCTCACCCTCACTGCTGCCGTCACAGCCCTCGTTATCTTCTTCCCCGTCATCCTCCTCACCTCCCCCCTCTGGCTCCCCGCAGTCGCCGCCGCGCTCGCCACCGCCGCCGGAGTGGCGGGAGTGGTCGCGGTCGCGGTCGGTGCCACGTGGATGTACCGGTACTGGAAGGATAGGCGGCCGGTGGGGTCGGGTGGAGTGGATTACGCCAGGCGCAGGATAGCGGAGACGGCCAGGGAGGTCAGGGATCACGCCGGGTTTCCAAGAAGAGCCAAGGATGTTGCCGCGCCAGGGGCGTAGGTGAGATCCGGGATTGGCTTTGAGATCCGCGACGCTTATGATTTGTGTGTCGTCCTGTTGTTGCAGTTAGTTTAGTTTAGTTTTTTTTTAGTTTTTTTCCCTTTTGCTATTGAAAACTAGAAATGTAACGTGTATGGTTCGTGTTTGTAAGAGCATCCACTATCGTCACTTTTGTATCGTCACTTTTAAATATGCACTTTTAGCATTTTGCAAATAACAATGTGTGGGCGCTATTGTTGGTGCTAAATTTGCATTTTAAAAAATAAAATAAAAAATCAGATTAATAATATTATCCATCTCCGTTTTTTTATTATTAATATAATGGCATTTTGTAATTACATAATGGCAATTTAGTAATATTTGAAAGAAAAGATAACGAAGAAGTTGGAGTCAAGATCTTCTTCCCTCTGATATTTCTTTTTAAAAATTGTTAAAATAACAATTTCGTAATTAAGTAATGATATTTTAGTAATATTTAAATGACATTTTGGTAAATTTTTGAGAAAAAATATGAATAAGTTGGCGGACGGAAGATCAGACGGAAGATGATCTTTCGTCCGACTATTTTTTTTTTTAAAGCGACGGACCATCATCCCCGTCTTCTATATATTTAGTAAATGGTAAAGTGAACTGCTATCTTTAGTAGACTATTGTATATTCCTATTCCAAATTTTGGATTTTTAGTCAACGTCAGTTAGGATTATTTTCAATCTTATTGCTAAATTTTAGGTTTTTACCAAACGTTAGTGGATGCTCTAAATGAGGACGAAAGATTAAAGAAGGAAGTGTGGGTCCAAGCAGGAACTTGGGTCTGTTTTGTTCGTCCTTTTTCAAGATGATTAGATTTACTGATTATGGTGGGGATAATAAGGTACACCGTATGAAAAGAAATTCGTGGAAAGTGCACTGTATCATTATTGTTAATGATTTTTAATTGTTTCTCTTTTTTTTTTTTTACACTAATCAGTAAAACAATTTTACCTTCTCTACATTTATTTTTTATCACTTTTTTTAAATTTCTTTTTCTTTCATCCCTATTCTATGCTATAATAAAATTACATCTAAACAAACCACTTTTTTAGAATTCATTTTTAAAGATTTATTTTCTCTACAATAATTTTCATGGTTATATATATTGTACAACTAAAGTTGTTAACCAAATACCCTCTTGGTGGAACTCATGGAGTGGAGAAAATTATTTGTATTTTTTTTTATCTTTCTACAGTATTTTTTATGGTTTGGATATATTTTACAACTATCAAAACATGGTAGAACTGGTGGAGTGGAGAAAATTACGTTCTTTGATTAGCGACTTTACAGTTAAACAAATGTAGTAATGTTAATTAATGATTGTGATTGCTTGAAATGATGCCTATAAATAATTGGGGGATATAGTTGTTAGGAAGAAAGATTTCCGAATGAATGTTATATAGCTAGCATTTCCTTATTTTCTTGCCTTTTGAAAAGCAAAGTAATACTTGTTGTAGAGTTCAAATCTGAATATATACAGAAAAAGATACAAAGTAGACAATGCAAACTCCGATCCACAAAAGATACAGGTTGGATACACAAATTTCGTTTAAAACAATTTACAATTCTGATTTTGTAACTTTCAGAAACAGCGGGTTTTTGTGTCAATGAGTTTCTCTCTCTAGATTTTCTAGAAAGAGAAGCTCCCCAAAAAAACCCAAAAAACAAAAACCCTAGATCTAGAGGAAGCTCGCTAGGTGGCGGCCGGGATCTCGCTGCTCCCTCCCCAATCGCCGCTCAATGCCATACCCCCTTCGCTCTTCACCCACCGCCATCTCCAGATCTGCTCCCCTCTCCTCGATGATGTCGCCTCCACTCCCGATCTGCTCCCCTCTCCTCTCTTGGCGCCGAAGTCGGGGACGTCTGACCAGGGCGCCGACCCTCTTCGAACGCCCACGTCTGCTGCCGTGGTGTCGCCGCCAAAGCCTTCCTCAAAGTCGAAGGAGGACGAACACGAAAGGGATGTTCTTGATGTTCATGGCTTAGATGAGCTCATAGAACATTCTGACAGTGTTACTCTTGATGAATATTTGGTTGAAAGTGTGAATGTTGGAATAAATGAAGCGTCTAGTGACATTGCTGATAAGGAGAAGTTGGGTGGTGATGAAACTGTGGATTGTGTACAGGATTTGGAGTTGGGTGATCAGGGAGCTTCGGGTTTAGGGTCTTCGAGGATTATTATTGGGGGTTCCAACCCACCTCCACCTCCTGTTCCTCTCCCAAAGCCGCCTACTTCGAATTTTGGTCGTATGTAGTTTTGCACGATTGTGGAGCTTAGGCCAAGATGGGGTCCCTCCATGATGTGCGCTCACGTGTCTCAGCTTTCGGGGTGCTTGTCTCAACTGTCGTGGAGCAACTATGTCGCGCCAGAGCATCCTCCCGTACCGGTTGTTGTGAACGCCATGGATCTGGGGCTCAAGTGTGTGAAGTCGGTGGTTCCGCATGGGGCCCGTGGGGTAAGGCCGGTGGTGAGAGATAGGGGTGAGTTGGTGTAGGGTTTGTGGCACTGTGCTGTGTTTGTGGCACTGTGTTGTCCACTCTGGTGGCTAGGGGGCTCGGATGCTCTTCGCGGCTGCCACCATGTCCACACTCTCGGGGCCAATCCCGGCGATCTACGGCTATGATTTGGTTTCGAGGGTTGGTAGTGCATGCGAAGAAGCAGGGGTTTGCTTGAGGTTGGCAGCGCCGAAGGGAGAGACGGGGTATTTTAGTGGGGGGGGGTGTTTGGTTGTAGGGCATCACGTCGTCGTCGCAGAATTCAGCGCGCCTCCTCAGGTCGCGGAGCGACGTTTTCGTCGTGCCAGAGCATCCTCCTGCGCCTGTGGTTGAAATCGTCCTGGATCTGGGCGATGGCGAGGTGCCCCCCAAGTACGTTGTCTTGCATGATTGTGGAGCTTGGGCCCGAAGATGGGGTCCCTCCATGATGTGCGCATTTGAGTGCCCTACGATGTCGCTGGTGAAGTCTTCACAGCGCCTACTATCAGGCTATTGAGCTTCCTCCAGCTTAGGCAACTGGCTTGTGACAGTGTCGCCTCTTCCCTCGGATTGGGAGTAAGAATCGAGATAAGTCTGTGTGGTGAGAAATCGCCGGAGAGAGCTAGAGCGTGAGAGAGGTGAAGGGATCCTCTCCATGGCTCTCTCTTGGAGAGTAGTGTTTGGCGGGGTGAGCGAGATAGTTGTTTGGTGAGAAATCGCATGAGAAAGTGCTATCGTGTGAGAGGAGAAAGTATCCTCTTCACGGCTATCTCTTTGGTAGCGGCTGTGAGAGCTATTGGCGCGTTTGTAGGATGAGTGGTTGAGATGGTAGAAGGGTGCAATCACTGTGCATGTGCCGTGGGGTCAGAATTCGATCTGCGGGGCTTGGGCCCAAAGATGGGGTCCCCCAGCGAGGTGAAGACAGGGATCAGCGGGTGATAAAATCTTGCCAGACTTGTTTCAGGTGGGCGTGCATGTGCCGTGGAGGCACTATACGAAGCTAAAATGATGTACATATAATTTTGCTGGACCGAGCTTGTTTGTCGGCCCACCCTCCAGGGTTGTTGGAGGGATTTTTTGTTTTACGCGTCATGTTGCTTCGTGTATGTTTTATTTTCTGTCTGTAGTTTGTAATTTGGCCCAGTACTCTGGGTTTATTTTGTTAAGCTCTTATTAATGAAACAGGGTGGCCAGATTCCACCTTTTCCTTCAATTTTTTTTTTACAATTCTAGCAAAGTATACTCTATAACTATTATAATCTATCTCTAATATCAAATCTCTAATAATCTCTAATATTATAATGGGAGGGTTGGGGTTGTCATTTGTAGCTAGGCATTTAACCATCTAATCTCAACCATTTATTTTTAAGTTGGAGTTATATTAACCATTCATTTACTCAACTGTTGTTAATTATCATAATACCCTCAAAGTTCAAATTTATTTACGTTATAATTATTTACCAAAGTGTCATTCATATAAAATAAAAGTTTGTATCACTAGGGGTAATTTGTAAATAGTATGTGATGAGTAAAGGGAGGTTTCATGTTCGATGTCAGATTATGTCTTATTATTTACTCTATATATATATATATATATATATATATATATATATATATATATACATACTAGGTATGCCCGTGGCACGTGTCTACGGCACGTATTCGGAACTGCATATCAATTTAGTTAGAGTTATTTGATTGGATGAACTACATAAAATTTATGCATTGTACATGCATATAAATTTTTCCTGTCATGGTGGATTTATAAATTTAGTTCTCACATCTCTTGACAAAATCTAATTCAAGGCAAGATTGAGATATTTAAGGCAATAAAGATAAGTCAATATTGAGATATTTAAGGCAATAAAGATAAATTCCTAAAAAAACTAAAACATTTTAACAAATAATTGTTAAAGAGGTACAAAAAAACTGAATGTAAACAAATACAACCACTTTTCTAATACAATCAACTACTCTATACAGGCCTCCTCTGAAATTATATTGCTTCCTAATAGTTTTCTAATACAACGTCTTTAAATTGTTTACTACGGCACATTATTGCGAAGAATGATTAATTAATTAAGTTGTTTAGTAAATATTTCGACAGTCTTATTTAAAATTTTACAGGCAGGATTGTGGTAAAAATTTCGATAGAATCTCTTATGAAATATTATTCCTTTGAGAGCAATTCCTTATGAAATTCTGCTCAAAATTTAAAAATTAACATCATAGACAGTCAAATTGAATCCTCCCCAATCCAATCCAAGCTACATTACAGAGACATCATATATATTAGGCTCTGGGAAAAAAAACTTCATATGACTAAAGATATAAAATAAAAGACCAAGATATTGTTTGGAATCATAAAAGATTTTAGGAAATTTTCTAAAAATTTGGACAGAACTTCCCTTAAAATAATAGCCATTTTATAGCAATTCCTTACGGAATTCTGCTCACAATTAAAAATTTAATATCACAGTCGAGAAATATAAATCCTCCCCAGACCAATCCATGCAACATCACACAGACATCATATATATATAGGGCTCTGGGAAGAAAGAATCTTCATATGACTAAGATACAAAATAAAAACCAAGATATCATTTGAAAACATAATAAATTTTAGAAAATTTAGTAAAAATTTTGACAGAACCTCCCCCAAAATATTAGCCCTTTTACAGGAATTCCTTACGGAATTCTGCTAACAATTAAAAATATGACATCACAGGCAATAAATATCAATTCTCCCCAGGCCAAACCAAGCAACATCACACAGACATCATATATATAAGGCTCTGGGGGGAAAAATCAGAATATAATGCAAGATACAAAATAAAAACCAAAAATTCGTTTGAAAATGTAATGAATTTTTTGAAAATCCTTCAAAAAACCTTTAAAAAAATCAAATACAGAACCTAATACTCCACAAAATTGCGGGTACGGGTATTAACATAACTATATTATATCATCATTATATACAGTTACTTACATCATCTCCCAAAATGCTAAATATTACAACTATTACAACTATTACATCCTCCACCATAATAAACACCAACCAACCGAATGAAAAAAAAAATTACATGGTTGTAGGAGAACACAATGGTTTAAGTCTTCAAAAATAGGACCAAACAGTGAACCTAAAAAAACAGTTAGGAGTTATGAATCAAATAGTAAGAGTTTACAATAAACAATTAAAACAATTAAAACAATGAAAGTTTGAAAACAATAGTAAGAATTTTGAAACCATTACCTTTCAAACAGAACAATGCCTTGAACCAAACATGTTCTTCATCACTCTACCAAAAGTGAAACTGTCAATATGTACATAACGGTTCTGAGTGTAGACGACAATCTGGGGGAAAAAGAAGCATTAAATTAGCGTTAAAAAAAGAAGCATTAAAAAGAAGCAATTGATCTGTATATAAAGAAGGGGAAATATATGATGATTAACTTTGACGTTCTAATTATTTTAACAAACCAATCAAGACATGGTTGTGTTCTGAGCCTACATTTACTTAAAATATTTTGAGATTAGTTGTGTTGATATCTAAGATAAATAATTACAAATCATATATCTAAACCCTTTCATTCTTATTGCATGCAGTTTGTACAGTGACTGAAAGTGACCGAAGGTGTGATGCTGAAAATGCGTTACGGCAAAATGAGCTCTGTATTTTATTTCACTGTGTACATTTGAGGACTGTATGTAATATATTTGAGTCTGTTCATTATACTACTGTAAGTCAAACCATATATCAGATTTCTATGATTGAGTTTTGTTTATTTGAATGTGTTAACCCTTTGCGTTAACCATATACTACTGTACAATGTTCAAACCATATATTTTAGATAAGAAATTTTGTATGGATTAAGTTGTTGGTTCTTGGTTTAGATTAAGTTCAGTTTCAGTTCTTGGATATTGATTAATTTTGCAGATTAAGTTATTTGGTTCAGTTGCAGATTAAGTTCTTTGGTTCTATTTCAGATTAAGTTCAGTTTTAGTTCAGTTTCAATTCAGCATGGAAAAAAAATTGTTCAGCTTCAAATTTGTATGTTTGAGCTTCAGATTGTTTCAGATTAAATTTTGGTTTGAGCTTCAAATTTTGGTTCAGCTTCAAAATATTTGTTTCAGTTTCAGATGAAGCTCAGCTTCTGGTTCAGCTAAAAAAAATTAGTTTCAGTTTGAAGTTATCAAGCCAAGCAACTAAAGTATATCAAGATCCTGAAAACTAAAAATTTCTCAACAAACCTGAAATTCTCTATGTTAGATGCAGAAGAATGGCATCTTGTGAAAACATCTCCAAATTATGTATAGGAAAGCCCTTTTAATGCTCTGCAGAAACCCAGGAATAAAAATTACGCTATGGATATTGGATAACAGAAGGAAGATAGAGGAGCAACCTTTCTATTGAATTCCTTAGTGCTTGAGTAAGTGCAATTGCGACTTCCTCTGAGTCTCCAGGAGCTAACCAAAGTCCATTTCCAATTTCTTCATAACACAACCCCAGACAGTGACATAGAAATCAGCTTAAAACATATTATAAAATTCTTTTAAATAAGCATTAGATAAGAGGGAAAAAATCATAGGAGCATGTAAAGGCTAATAACAGTGTAAGATGCTATAAAAGAAAATACCTCTCAATCTTGATACTGCAGCTTGAGCAGTAGTATCCTTTATTGATGAGTGACATCCCGGAAGGAAAAGCCAGAGCTTAATTTTCTCATCTGCAGTTCGATTATCATTTCACTATCAATGGGGTGCATGATACATAATGTAAGAAGCTAAGTATTGGTAGAATCCTCACCAGGGTTGTGCACACCCTTAGAAGGATCCCATGGGCCAACAAAAGAGTTGGTCCACGTGCTGAGAAAGCCATTAAGTTGAAGCTGAAGATGTGCAGAAAGCACCAAGGCAGAACCATCTTTCCGTTCTGCTTTCAAACTGGAAAGAGGAGGAAAAATTGAAGTGACTAACAATGTCAAACACATCGTTTTTTTCCCAAATAAAAATAAAAAATAAACAGAGAACATGTTACTTAATTTACACCTTTTCTCTGGGATTGGGTTTGGATCATATTCATTAGGAAGAAACTGAAACCATGAAACAGCTTGAAGTTCTCCCTGCAAGTATACTCGGAAAAGAAACATGACTCATCAAGAAATGATCTAAACCCGAACTCGAAAAGGTAACATAATAAAGAATAATAATAACAGAAATCAGCAAAGTGCGAACAACATTTAAAGTCCAAATGCAACAAATTGGGTTTTATGTGATATGCTAACAACTATGAAGCACAGACATTTTTTAATTGGTGATCGTGTCGTGTCAGGCACGTGCCGGATACTTGTGTCAGACACACAAATTCCGACACAACACGTGCCGGATACTTGTGTCAGACACAAATTCCGACGCAACACTTGATATTGTAGGGTAGTTCTTTTCAAAATCTTTCCCTTGCCATGTTGGTGTATCGTGTCACGTCATGTCATGTCCATGCTTCTTAGACTAACAGTTAACACAATTGAAGAGCTGCACAAATTGCTCATCTGACATTAGTTACTATTGCATATGACATTAATATAACCCTAAACAGATACAATCCTAAACAGATATAACCCTAAACAGTCTCAATTAGCTAAAATCTGCAACCCTAAACAGATGGAAAACAGTATAAATTTCTATGCAAAATTAGATGTTAAGTTATATGAAAAACTGTATAAATTTCGAATAACACTTACAATCCTAAAATCTACGCTGCGGTGAAAGTTGGGTTGACGAAGCTAGAAAACAGTATCAAACCTAAAATTAGATGCAAAATTAGATGCAAAACAGTATAAATCTAACAAACACCCAACAAAATGAATGCAACCTGAGATGTGGAGACAGTCAAATCGATGGTCAGGATTGAAGTTAACCTTTGCATTCAATCCACATCTGACATCATATTAGGAAAAATAGAAAAAGGATTGAAGTTAACCTCACATACATCATATACTCAGGAAGAATATGCGAGAGAAATTCATTTGTGTTTCTTGTAATTAAAAGAAATAACTGAAGTTAACTAATGGGTAGAAAATACGAACATAATATTAACTACTATGATCTATCTTCTAGAAACTGTAGAGTAATGGGTACATGCATGTGCATAAGGTGGCCTGAAGACATTGTTAGTTGGTTGGTTTCAAGACATGGTTGGTCTTTTGCATGTGCATAAGGTGGCTCAGGTTAATACCCAAGTAATGAATGCATTGTTGGTGGTTAATCTATACAAATCACAATGAATATTTGGATATGTACCAGTTACTTGGATTTATTGTCATGTTATAACTTATAATAGTAGAATATTTCATGTATGGAGAGTAAGCTTATAATAGTAGAATAATTAAAAAACTGAAACAATTTAGCGAAGGTTTGTTAAAGAGGTATAGTGAATGACTCCAAATAAATGCATAAATTTATATGCAGTTCATACAATCAAATAACTACAAATAAATTTTTATGTAGTTCCGAATACGTGCCGTAGGCACGTGCCACGGGCATAGCTAGTAGTAGAATATTTTTGGATATGTACCAGTTACAATCGTGCATACTACAAGAAATTTGCCATATATCAACGGACACCTATAGTGACGGATCACTAAAACCATGGGTATAGCCATCATATACCTACAGACGCATAGTAAACTGTGGGTATAGACCAGATAGAAAACTTTTAATTCCCACCAAAATCCCAATTTCTAATTTCATTCGCCCCCCCCCCCCCCCCCCCCCCCCCCGAATCTGAAACCCAATTTCATTCTCCCTCTCTCTTTTCATTCTCCCTCTCTCTTTTTCTCTTCACGCGCCTCTCCAAAACCCAATTTCCAATTTCCCTCAATCCTCAATCTCCCACAATCCCCAATTTCCTTCTCTCTTTCCCTCTTCGTGCTCCAGCCGGCCATTCGCTCTCCCCTCGCCGTCGTCGTTCGCTCTCCCATCCGCCGTCGCCGTTCCCTACCCTTTCCCGCCGTCGCACAGTTTCCTTTCTCTTACCCCAAACCACCCCTGTCGCCCCATCTCTCTCTCCTTCGGCGTCCTCCCCCATCTCGTCAAAACCCTAGGTATTGTCAAAATTCTAATACTGTGATTTACCTATGTTCATAATTTATTTCGTTTTGTTATGGGTTTTGGGTAGTTTAGATTTAGATTAAGCTGATGTTTATGTTATGGGTCGATTCATTGGATTTTTTTTGTGTTAATTAGTTATAATAGGTTAGTTACATTTTGGATCTAAGCTGATGTTTATGTTATGTTTAGATTTAGATTAAGCCAGGTTTTCTCAGTCTCATCAAAGACTTGAATGGGAATCATGTCATCCAGCGTTGCTTGCAGTCTCTTTCAGCTGAGAATAACAAGGTATAAATAAAAATCACATTGCATGTTATTGCTTTATAATTTTTCTTAGGTTTATGCTATTTAATAGATATTTGTGTGTATGTTATAATCATATATTTAAAAAATGTTACTATGTAATAGATATTTTCTACCTTGTCAATAATTTTAGAACTTGTATCATGAGTATTGGCTATACACCATAAACTTCTCTGCTAATCATATTTTCTACATTTGTTTTAAAATTAATTTCCTGCTTGTAAATTTTTGTTTCAAGGAATGAGATGTGTCCTACTATTTCTGTAAGCATATTATTAGTAACTAACAATACACTGCTCGCTTCACTCATGTCTTTATATGATCACTTGGTAACCTATGACGAACATTATTAATCAGAGGAATACTCTTTAGTTGGTGGTGGTTTTTATTCTGTACTACATTGCTCAATAATGATATCATCCTTCATGTGTACAAACCCATAATTCTAATACTAGCCATTTTGTCTTAGCTTTTCATAAGATGGCATGAGAGTGGTATTGGTATGAGGGTTATTGCCATAATTCTGATACTAATTAATTCTAATACTAATAATTGTAATCTTTTACTTACTTTTTAAATTACAGGTTATTGCCATCAAGGATATTATACGTCCTCCACAGAAGGAGACCTTCAATGATGTGTACATTGTTTATGAATTAATGGACACTGATCTTCATCAAGTTATTCGGTCAAATCAGCCACTGACTGATGATCATTGCCAGGTTTGATTTTAGCATATCCCTTACTTGCATTTTATTGACCGAACTGGGTCTGTAGCTATTTGTGTTAGCCTCTTTAATGCTTGTAGACTAGATATTCGAACCCACAGATTGCATTTACCCTGTTTATTTCTACCTTTTGAAGGGATCAATATATCACATTACGGTTCATCTTAAAAAGTTCTGTAGATTTCTTGGCATTATTTTAGAAGTTTCTTAAAAAATAAGTGCATCTTTCTTGGTAAATTTGTGACTAATTTGCTAATGAGGTTCATCTTATTAATAGTTCCGTAGTTTGTATTTATACCATGTCTCAAATGTGTATTTAGTTCCAGTCCGAATTCTGCATGCCGAATTCTGCTTGCTAAAATATGTATTCAATTTTAGTGAATTCACTGACAAAAACTTGAGCTGATTGTTGTACCACTTCTTGCATTTTACTTGCATTTTACTTGCATATTCACTTATGCTGTCATCCTAGTTACTATCTTCTAATATTTCCTTGCATCTTTGAATATACTTGCAGTATTTTCTATATCAATTACTGAGAGGACTAAAGTATGTACACTCAGCCAACGTGTTACATCGTGATCTTAAACCCAGCAATTTGCTTCTGAATGCAAACTGTGACCTTAAGATCTCTGACTTTGGATTGGCAAGGACAACTTCTGAAACAGATTTCATGACAGAGTATGTGGTCACTCGTTGGTATCGGGCCCCAGAAATCCTCCTTAATTGTTCAGAGTATACTGCTGCTATCGACATTTGGTCAGTAGGGTGTATTCTTGGCGAAATTGGGACCAGGGAGCCTTTGTTTCCAGGAAAAGATTATGTCCACCAGCTAAGATTGATAACTGAGGTATGACTCCTGGTTTCATTGGTTCGTAAACCTTCTGAAAAATCCATATTTATGTGCAATAAAAGTCATTGAATAATCTCTTTAGCTTTAACACTCATCTCTCAATGTAATAGTATTACTTTTTAGTTTTGCTCCTTACTCTTTAGTTTCTGTTTTATGAGTTCAAAATGGTTAAATATAATTAGTGGGTGATCTCATGCAGATTAATTATTTAGTGTTTGATCAGATTAAAACATTTAATGTTTGCCTACTTTGAAATCATTTTAGTGCTATTTTATAATAAAACTATTTTATTATTTTAGATGTGCCTGATATTTGGAAAAATAGAAAGTCCTGATAAAAGCATATGCATACACTGCTTCGTTTAAATTTGGTAAAAAGCGCTAGTGCACTGTTGTGTTACTGTGTTGTTATGTTCAATAAAAACTTTAAATTCGTCATTCTCTATCAAAAGTAGCAGACGCAGAACGATTTTTTTTAGTGATGTATCAATTGGCTACACACTACAAAATCATTATATCATCTCTGTATTGACTTTTAAAATGTTTTTCTTAACATCCCTATGTAGATCAAATGCGTCATTGCGGAATTAGCAATTCATTTCCCATAAACTAGTTGTCTTCTAGTAGTTACCACTGACTTCAACATTCGTTATAACACTATAGCTAATGTCTGACTTGATACTCTGTTTTTCCTCCCGAAAAGCTAATAGGATCACCGGATGACTCAAGCCTTGGTTTTCTTCGTAGCGACAATGCAAGAAGATATGTTAGACAACTTCCTCAATACCCTAAGCAAAAATTTTCAGTGAGATTTCCAAACATGGCAGCTGGAGCTGTTGATCTGCTAGAGAAGATGCTTTTTTTCGACCCAAGCAAGCGAATTACAGGTATGTTGAGTGATTGCAATTTCACTCTTCATGTTATTCTTAGGTGCTTTAAAACCTAATTTTTTGTGTTCTTCTTACAGCTGGTGAAGCTCTTTGTCACCCATATCTTGCATCTCTTCATGACATTAATGATGAACCAGTCTGTCCCCAACCGTTCAATTTTGATTTTGAGCAACCATCCTTTACTGAAGAAAATATCAAGGAACTCATATGGAAGGAGGCTCTGAAGTTCAATCCAGATCATGCACACTAAGAACATCTCAAGGTGTGCACTGTATGACTACAAATTCATCTATATCTAACAAGATAATAGTTCTGGATGTTTTGTTAATTCTCTTTATCCATGTGAACCAGTATTTTGTAACCATGTAAATCTTTATGGAGCCTAAAATTGGCAACTTTATACCAATTATAACTCAAATATAATTGATACTAATTAATTGTTGAATTATATATGCTTCTGTAAATTTTATGACTTGTTCATTGTCTAGTTGATGGTACTGTTCTTTAGAATGCAGAACCATTTTGTTAGTTGTTCTGATTAGTTTTTTTTTTTCCTTTAATTTTTTTCTTCTGACATCTATACATATACATTATAAATATATTATTTCTTTTAGTTGAATGATAACACATGATGAATCTAATAGGAAATAATACATTATAAATATATTATTTCCTTTAATTTTTTTCTTCTGACATCTATACATCTGTTCGTGGCCAAAATTCTTCAAAATACAATTTCCCAAGTAATCTAATTACTTAAATAGCTTTCAACCTATTGTAAGCTAACCGATTATGGCGTAGAATGCTAAAGTTCTCTGAACTTTGTACGATTCTTAATGGATTCATTTTTATCATCCTACAAGTTTGTTGATGTTATTCTTCAGTATGAACTTTTAGTCCATTTGCATGAAGTTTCCTTGTGTTCCTAGATGAACTTAGTCCATTTGCATGAAGTTTCCTTGTGTTCCCAGATGAACTTAGTCCATTTGCATTTACTGAAGAATACTTTCAAAAGGTGTACTCTTGTGTACTCTTGTTTTTTCAAAAGGTGTACTTTTAGTCCATTTGCATGAAGTTTCCTTGTGTACTCTTGTTTTTTCCTTAGTTTTTTGTTGACTGTATTAGTGAATGCCAAGGTATAGGGCAAATGTTGGTGCTGGGTTTGCCATATACCTAGACTAGCTCGGATTCATCTTGGTCCCATCCGATATTTGATACCATGATTTGAATCATCAATGTTGATTATGTACTTCGGTACTTTTGTAGTATATCTTCTCCTGATAATGTGTTACTTTTCTTTCAAATTTGTAGAACAACCTTGAGGAGTTGTGGGCACTTCTTAACTTTTTACTACCCAATATATTCAATTCTTCTGAGGATTTTTCTCAGTGGTTCAACAAACCATTTGAAAGTAATGTTGACAATTCAGCTGATGAAGTAAGTTTCTTTATCTTTTATTCTCAAAAAAGTTTTCTCATCTTTTGTTATTAACTTATGAGATCCGTCTTTGATGAATCTTCAAAGAGAAGTCTTTTCTGCAAATCTTTAATGCTGTAATCCTTACAATTTTTAAACTGCTTTCATTGTACAGGCTTTGCTATCTGAAGAAGAGAATCTTTTGATTATAAACCGTCTTCACCAAGTCCTTCGGCCTTTCGTACTTCGAAGGCTCAAACACAAGGTTCTAGTTGTTTTATTGTGTTAATCTTGAAACTACATTTTCCACAGTTAGATTTAAAAGTTAAATTCTTCTGCTGAATATTTCTTGCTAGAACAATTTTCTTCTGCAGTATCTTTCCCTGCTGTTTGTTTTCCCTTCAGACATTTCTACTATTATAACTAGAGTTGGAGTTGTGCATTTTGTGGATAACCACCAACTTATGAATCCCAATCACACATTTACAAGTTACTTATGTACAAGTATCTTCTGATTTTGATTGTTAACAGATAAAAGAAACTTCATACACTCGACTCTGCCAGACCAAGAAAATCTTGACAGCGAATGGACAATTTCTTGGACCAACTATTAAAGCTCGCAAAGGTGACACCATAATAATTACGGCTTACAACCAAGCACACTACAATATCACTCTTCACTGGTATGAACCTTGTACAGGGGGGAAAAAAGAAAATCATCCAACATGTTATACCAGAAAGGACTTTTTTGCTCTGAAGTTGATGCAGTCAATGTTTTTTTTTCCAGTCAATTGTGTAATTGTGTATCTGGTTATTAACTATTTTGTAATTTGAGATGCTTGTAATACTTCATTAATTTTTAATATGATTGAAGTTTAATTTTATTTAATTTTGTTTCATAAACACATTTATCTATTTTATTGTGTATTTAGTTAATAATTGGATTAATATTATAAAAGAAAATATTAAATTATCATACGCATAATTAATATATAAAAAATTGTATAGAGCGATGGGTATATATTCAAATAATTGGATGTGAAAACCATCGCTAAAACCTATAGCAATGGAGTTTCAACCGTGGGTATAGGAAAGCAAGTGATGTCCTTAAAACCTATACCAACGGATACGAAACCGTGGGTATAACACCGATACCTATACCAACGGGTGAAAAAACCGTCGCTATAGGCTATAGTGACGGCATTTTGCCGTGGGCATAGCTAATTAAAAACGACGGAAAAATATGTCCGTTGGTATAGGTTTTAAGGGCTATACCTACGGTTTTTCGCCTTTTACCCACGGATTTTTGCTGTCACTATATGTCAAATTCCTTGTAGTCATGTAGTTTCAAAATATGCATATGAGGGTCTAGTAAGCTTCAGGATAAAAGATTTACACAAATCCATAAATATGACAATTAGGCTTTAAAAAAGGTAAAAACCTACCCAAGTACCATAGTATAAACTTATTTTTCATTTGTAATTTGTGTATAACTACTATATTTATCATATTTCTTCATCTAGCTCAAGTTCTATAATCTAAACTCAATTTCTAGTAATAACAATAAATCGTTTCATTAGTATAAATTTAGTATAGAGTATAGATTATAGCTCAAGTTCTATAATCTATACTCAATTAGAAGCAAAGGGAATCTGCACCATACTCAAAAACAATGTCATCAGGATTGATGGCATTTCCTGTACCTATACTCATTTTGTAGGCTCGAGCAATCAAACGAATATTTGGATCATCTTTGAGGACATGAAAGTCGCAACTTTTGTGACCTCTACAATAATGTTGAGAGATCATAAAAGTGATGTCTAAAGGGGTTTTACTTTAATTTGCTTGAATTAAGTATAACTGCTGTTAGATCCCTCTAAAACTTCTAAATCCCAGTAGGTCCCCAAATTATATAGTCCACCTAGTTCGTAAATTGGAGTTACCTAGTTCAAATTCTGGTAGTTTTAAATGAAGAATTTTGTCTTAAACCCCTCTCCTTTTTCATCCCGAAGCTGTCAGCTCCAACCAGAATATAAGATAAAGAACCTCATAACTCATTAAACAGGAAAAATTATATTAACTGACAGCAGCAAAACAGGGTGACATACTAACAATTAACAAATTCAAAATGAACATAATTTAAGAAACCAATAGGTTAAAAGAAAGAACATGTTGATTTTTGTCGCTACAATGTGCATTAACTTAAAAGGAGAAGGTCACCAACTTACCTTTTCAACAGGTGTCTTCTCCTGTAGACAGTCACTATGATTACTAACTGAGTCGATAGAAATTAATGTGCCTTCTTGATCTCTACAAACCGTATACTCAACCTGTTACTACATAAATTAGAAATATATGATAAAAAATTATGCAACTTATGATACTCAAAAGCAACAATACTTACTTCACCAAGTATTAAGCCTTGATTAATAAGACATTTGAAAGGCTCCTTGGTAGAAACTACACCTATATCATAGAGGACCTGACAGTTGACAGCTTTTAGAGTCAAAAAGAAAATCCAGAAATAGGAGAAAGAGCATAAGCATATGTGTTGTAAATACTACACTTTAATGTAACCTGCAATATTTACTATGAATTCTTCTAAAAAGGAAATGGACTGAAGTAATCTAAGAAGCATAGATATGGACACAAATAGAAATGGACTGAAGTAATCTACTATGGACAACGTTAGTTTGTGTATAACTACTAACTGTTAGTTTCTTCACCAAGTTTACTAAATTTGTGTATAACTACTAAATGTTAGTTTCTTCATCTATAATCTATACTAAATTTATCATACTAAATCGTTTCATTGCAACTACCGGGATGTAGAATGACTAAGCACTGTTTTTTAGGAGAATCTCACTAAATCTCAAGATTCCATATCTGAAGAGCAGAAAATATCTTGAGTGCAACCTTTAACAATCTAGTGAACCTACTATCACTGCTGACAGTGTTTCTGATGTTTCTTTTTGCAATATTTTTTTTCAAATTCGCTGGTTTACTGAGTATGTATAATTATTAAGATTATGACTATGAGATGAATGGAATATATAAGAGAAAAGAAACATGGTCTGTTCTATGAATGTAACTAAAATAGTTAATTTTCTCTATTAACTCTCGGCAAAAAGGAACTTGTTTATCATTGCAACTGCATGCTTGATTTGTTGTTATACCAATTTCCATTGATTTCTTCACCAACTACATGCTTGGTAGCTTGAATGTTTCTATTATTAATATTGCCTTGGAAATGAAATTATTTCACGAAACTATATAGTTATCTAAACTTTGAATTGTTTATAATCCTTTTTGAGGAGTTGAGATAATCCCGGTTAACTCACCCCAAATTTGTAATATCTCCGGTTATCTAACAATTCTAACCTCTGCTCCTATCTAATAAACAAACCTACAATTAGATGAATAAATGCTATATAGAGAATAAATATTAGCAGACGCGATATAGAGAATAAATATTAGCAAAAAAATTTAAATCTCTCCCAGTTTAATAAATTTCATACATAGAAAAAGAACAAAACGAAGTCAAGTTTTTTGTTTTGTTACTGAACTATACATATGAGCACATGGAATGCATGTATCAAACAAAAGGTTGTGCAATATAAACACCATAACTTTTGGGACATGGGAGTTCCTTACAAAGCAATGAAATTATACTATTATGCAATAAAATAATGGCTAGTGATGACAAGTGAATATTATAACCCACTATAACCAGTACATAATAAAGTATCCTGCATGGTATAAAGAAACTCACTGGATGCCGAAATACACAGTTTGGATTGCGACAGCTGCGATTCAACCAATATCAGCAATCTCTCGGGTTGAGTCTTGCATTCTCACAATGACGGTACTCACACTCACTTCCCTGGAAAATATATATATAGATATAATGTGGGCAAGTCAGAACTGTTCTAAGTATCAAGAAATATGCCCTTGATCAAGGTTATTCCATCATATAGATATAATGTTTGCTCAGTAATGAAGATTAAGAGATTCCCCATATCTACATAATCGAATAGCCTTCAGATATTAGTAAAAGAGTGCATACACAGGACAATAATAAGAGTATCACTAAATATGGTTTATGGTTAAATTGGAGCCCTAAAATAGATCATAATTGAGCAAACATAAATACATCAAATTGTCGCATTTCATTCCATCTAATAAACTCTTTCTCCACTCAAAGCTCAGCAGGCAACCAAATTGCATTAAGAACAAAGCATCGAGAAAATAAATTGGAAAATAAAATGAAAATCAGTGCACACAGATACTCGCAAGCAAGTGGAAAAGCCTAAAAAACATAATCTACAAATCAAATGCGAAGAAAAGCTCAATGCCCACCCACAAATCACATTGTCAAAAATTAGACATACATCACATGAATTACAGGTCGTGCAAGGAAGGGGTCACCACATTTTGCTCCATCTCATAAAACTCACATCCCAACATGCAATCTTTCCGTGCCCTAGACGACAAAAGGGAAAAAACTTCATTTATCGCTTAAACCCTAGATCCCCATTCAATCTAAACTATCCCCAAAACAAAAATCAATGATCCAACAAAAAATTGAACACACCAATGAGCAAAAAAAGCTACATTTCTAATAAGCTAAGAAATGAACTCACATTTCATTCCAGCTCATAAACCCTAAATCCTAAAATTGTACCATTGCATAAACCCTAGAACACATGAACTCACATTTCATTCCAGCTCATAAACCCTAAATCCTAAAATTGTACCATTGCATAAACCCTAGAACACATGAACTCATATTTCATTCCAGGCAACATTTACCATGTAACTCATGACTCTTGAAAGCCTTACAAATTTACTGTATGGTAAAAAAACAGCTCAACAAAACAGCATGAAAAAACTTAAGAAACTGAACACATATACAATCATATTTCAGAAGAAATTTCCAATTACACCTCATATTAAAGATCACATTGTCCAATAAAATATATACTAAAATAAAATAAATCAAGATCACAATGCTGTAGAAGAAATTCTCAATACCCAAACATATGTGCTTTTAAAGAAACAGCACAGCCTTGTCTAGGATACCCAAATCTCTCTAAAAGATACCCAAATCTCTCAATACCCATATCTCTCAATACCCAAACATATGTGCTTTTAAAGATACCCAAATTTCTCTAACAAAAACAGCACAGTCTTGTCTAGGATACCCAAATTTATCAATACCCAAATCTCTCTCAATACCCAAATTAGTCAATCTCTTTCAATACCCAAAACAACACAATTGTTCTAATTGATGGTTGGATTTTGTATAACTAACAAAAACAGCACAATCTCAGTCAATACCCCCAAGCAAAAAAATAGCACAATCGATGGTTGGATTTTGTATACCTAAGATGGTGAAATCGATGGTTGGATGGGGTCGCTGATTCTTCTAATCAATGGTGGAAATCGATGGTGGAAATCGACGACTGGAGGTGAGAGCGGAAGGGAGGAGGAGAGGGGTTAGCGACTAGAGGTGGGGGCGTTGAAGAGGCAGCGGAGGTGGTGGGGGCACTGAAGAGGCACCGGTGATGGTGAAATCGACTGGAGGTGAGAGCGGAAGGGAGGAGGAGGGGGGTTGGCGATGGAGGTGGGGGCGTTGAAGAGGCAGCGGAGGTGGTGGGGACGCTGAAGAGGCGCCGGGTGAAATCGATTGGAGGTGAGAGCGGAAGGGAGGAGGAGGGGGTTAGGATCGGGAGGTGGGGGGCGCTGATGACGGAGCGGAGGGGGTGCTGAAGAGGTGACAGAGCGGAGGTGGGGGTGCTGAGGAGGCGACGGAGCGGAGGTGGGGGAGAGAGAGTGAGACTGAGAGAGAGCGGGGAGATAGAGAGAGGGAGACAGTGAGAGAGAGTGTGGGCGGGAGAAAGAGAGAGAACGGGGAGAAAGATAGAGAGAACCGGTTGTTTTTTTGGGAAAGAGAGAGAGAGTGTGTGTGTGTGTGGGTTTTTGAATTTGTGATGGAAAATATGTTTTGTGAGAATAGATCTGGTCCATTGATTTTGGGATAGATTGAATGTGAGCCACTTGATAGCTTTCATTGTAATTTATTATATATATACTAGATTTGCCCGTGGGCACATGCCTACGGCACGTCTTCGGAACGATACAAAACACGAAAAGCCTGTAAACAGTAAAACAACAATTATGTAGCTCAAGTTTGAATAATATGACAATAATTAGTTGTAAATAAAAGTCCATATTTCCATTAGTATATGTTGAAAAATAATTATAAATGGATGTATAAAATCTAACTTCTTAGAACTTTAAGTATGGAGTTGAAGAGATATTTACTATTTTCAATATAACATGTGAAAAAAAACATTAAAATTTTGAAAATCTAATAAATTTCTAAGTAAATATAGAAAGAATGGGAGAGAGAGATAGGAAGAGAGAGAAAGAGAGAAATATGAAAAAGTGAAGAAAAAAGAGAGAGATATATGAAAAAGTGAAGAGAGAAGAGAGAGATAGTAATAAAGTAATAAGTTTTTTAGTTTTGGGGGAAAAATTTGGTTTTGGGGTTTGAAATTTTGGAGGGAAAATATGTTTTGTGAGGTTTGATCTAGGCCTTTAATTTTAGGTGGGATTGATTGTGAGCCACTTGATAGCTTTCTTTGTAATTTATTATATAGATATATACACTAGGTTTGCCCGTTGACACGTGTCTACGACACGTCTTCGGAACGGTGCACCTTGTTTGATCATATAAAATAGTTTTAGAGGTCCAGCAAATTAATTGAATTAGCAAACATATTATATGAGAAACTTTTGGGGGTCCAGCGGAAAACATATTATATGATTTTTTGATTTTTTTTGAATTATTTTTAAACTTTTTAATTTTTTAAATTTTAAATTTTTTTAGTTTTTAAATTTATTATTTTGTAAAAAATTTTAAAATTTTTATTTTCATAATTTTTTGAATAGAAGAGGGAGGGAGAGAGGGAGAGAAAAAAATAATAATTAAATAAATATAGGAGTTGTTTTGGGTGAGGGGTTTGAATTTGAGTTTTGGGGAGAAACTTTTGAGGGAAAAAATATGTTTTATGAGGTTAGATCTGGGCCTTTAATTTTTGGGGATTGAAGGAGAGCCACTTGATAGCTTTCTTTGTGTTTTATTATATAGATATATTAACGTGCATCGCATGTGCAGATTACTAGTAATATGATAATAGGAGAGTTGAGGTTGTCATTTGTCGACAATCTGTAATTTGTAGACAAACAGCTATTTAATCTCAACCATTTATTTTTAAGTGAAAGTTATATTAACCATTCATTTACTCAACTGTTGTTAGTTAACATAATATCATTAAAATTTAAATTTATTTACGACATAATTATTTACAAAGTGTTACTCATATAAAATAAAAGTTGATCTCACTAGGTGTAATTTGTAAAGAGTATGTAATTTGTAAAGAGTATGTGATGAGTAAAGTGCGGTTTCAGCTTCGTGGTCAGATTATGTCTTAGTATTTACTTAAAAAAAATAAAAATTATGAGGATGTGCATCCCATTTGTAGATTACTAGTAACTATTATAATGAGAGAGTTGGAGTTGGAGTTGGTAAATCTACCAACTCACGTGCATTGTCGGTGCATAATAAATATAAAAGAGGTATCAGGCTCGAGACCACACTACGCATAAATTTTTATTTTAAAAAAAATATATTTATTAACACATGCATTAAACGTGAAAAATACTAGTTGTAGTTCAATATAATTGTTAAGAAACAATTTACACCGGCACAATTATCAGTTAAGAATAATGTATCACTAGAGTCCAGAGGGTATACCTCTTTGTTAGAGCATCCACGGTCGTGATTGTCAAAAAATGGCAAAATGTATATTTACATATAGCATTTTTAGTATTTGCTGCAGTCGTCCAATGCTATTTTATAGCAATTTAAGATAAAAAAAATATTAGACAGACTTTGAAGTTGCGTCGAAAGGGTGAAACGAATTATTTAATTAATTTTTTAATGTTAGACGGATGTTGAAGTTGCGTCGGAAGGAGAAAAAAAACAGAAAAGTGATAGACGGAAAGTGTTGTTGCGTTCCCAGGGTTTTTTGATTTTTTTCGAATTCTTTAATTTTAAAAATATTTTTTAGTTGGAAAATAATAATAATAATAATAATAATAATAATAATAATAATAATAATAATAATAATAATAATAATAATAATAATAATGGCCCCCACTGGACGGAAAGTGAAGTTCCGTCCATGGGGGAGAATCATTTTTGGATTTTTAATTATGTTTTTTGGGTTTTTAATTACGAAAAATTATTTATTTGGTGAGGGACGACAAGTGAAGCTGCGTCGGAGAATTAAAAAATATTTTTTTTGAGTTGGACGAAAAGTGAAGTTGCATTCTGTATAATATGCATTTCTCTCATTTCCACTCTTATTTATAGCAATCTACTGTCGTTATTTATGCATAAAATGTGTAAATAGCAAATGACTGCAGCTGGTATTTTGCTATAAAATGCATTTTATGCATAAATAGCACACGACTGTGGCTGTGGAAGCTCTTAATGAGCGAGAGTTAAGGATGCTCGAATTCAATGTGTTATTAATTTCCCATCATGAGAATAGGAGTAGCATGTTAGATTTGTAATTCCATGAGTATTAACCTCTAATATTATAATGGGAGAAGGTCTTAGTGTCATTTGTACATATTTTGTCAATCTACCAATCCGTACAATACACGTACATAATTATTATAAAGGAAGTTCTAAGTTCAAATCAAGATTATGTCTAAATTTTTATTTTAAAAAATTACATTTATTAGGACGTGCGATGCACGTGTAAATTACTAGTTTCACATTATGATAATAGGTGGAGTATGTTGATTCGTCATTGTTTATTGTCATTAATGTCAGTTTAGGATTCACCAACTAAAATAATTATTTGTCAGATCAGATAGTCGTTGTTAAACAAAAGGGCTGAGGTTGTTTACAATAAAAATAGTAGGGGCCCACTTAAGTTTTTGATAACAAAGTGCGGTGCACTTTATATCTCCTATTCCTAAGGCCATCTCCATTCGATCACATTTTAGTGGCAAAACGCTATAAATGACGCTGAAGTAGGGGTGGCAACAGGTCCGGACCAGCCCAGCCCGTCTCCTGTTTCGCGGTCTCAACCCTGGACCGGCCTTCCATATCTTGGAGCTGGTCTGGTTCAGGTTTTTTAGCAAAAAGCCCGGATCGGCCCTGCCCGGTTGAGGACCGGGACCAGCTGAACCGGTCCGTTCGGGCTCGGACCGGGTCCGGACCGACCGTTGCTACACTATTTTTTTTTCTTTCAGAAATTAAATTTTTTTATTTTAAAATTACCAAATTGCCTCTCAACAGATCTATACTGGCTAGTTTTGGAGGGTATTTTAGGAAATAAAAAAAAATTGCATATTTTATATATACCACATCATTTCTTTCATTTCTCTTCACTAATTCACTCAAATCTCTCATTCTCTCTACTATCTCTCAATACTATTAGTCTACAACAACAATCAAGTGATCAACAACAACAATCAAGAAGTCTACAATCAATAACAATCAAGTGATCAACAACAACAATCAATGCTACTAGTCTACTACAAGCTCTTAAGTCTCAACTCTCTCAACATTCATTCTTCAAACTTCAAACACTCATACGGTATTTTAGTATATGTTTAATTTGTAGATTTAACATAGTTGATTATTCTCAACTATATCTCTTAATTAGTTTGAGTTTTCTTGAACTTCTTTCTGTCATTTTTTTAGATTTTATTTATAAATTTGTTAAAGTTGTAAAACATACATACACTACTCATTCACTAGTTCTTGTTATTATTGTTATTTTTTAGTTGAGATAGATTGTTGTTCTTTTTAATTTTTAAAACATACATACACTTGCTTTCTTTCTAACTATACATACACTAGTTTTTAATATTTAAATGGCATCTAATCGATTATGCAGTGGTAGACATAGTAGTTAAAAGTCCACTAGTCATCACATTCCTTCCATTCCAAATCCATATATAGATAGTGAAGAAACATTCATGAATTATGATAGTTTTCCTGATTTGAATGAAACACACTCAAATCCTATAGAAATAGAAAATCATGTAGAACCACAACCATCGAAATAAGATCTTTCTCTATCACGTAAAATAAGAGGGACTACTTCCGAAGTACACAATTATTTCAATTTTGTCCCTTCACAAAATGATAAGAGTGTAGGACAACAAATATGTAAGAAGTGTCAAACACCATATACGTTTAAATTAGGATCGGGCACGGGTACACTTCAACGTTACTTAAGCAAATGTCAAACACAATTTTCAAAAGACAATCTACACAACATAAAATACATCTTAGAACCGGTCAAGTAGATAGTCATAGCTACAATCACGATCTCGTTCGTAGGAAATGGCTAAGTTAGTAATTAGCGGTGAATTAACATATTCGTTTGGTGAAAGTAGGTATGTAGAGACTTTTGCACAAACCTCCTTAAACATCCATTACAAAAAGATTGCTAGGAATGTAGTTAAGGGTGAATGTAAATTAGTTTACAATAAGACTAAGGATTTTTTGATAGTAATACTAACATCACTAAACACTAGAGTTTCTTGGACATTGGATGGGTAGGTAGGAGTAAGCGGCATTCCAATGATGTGTGTAACATGTCATTGGATAGATTCGAATTGGGTACTTCAAAAGAGGATAATTTTATTTGGATATGTTAGGTACCCACATAAAGGTGAAATTATAGCCACACACATTATGGAAGCATATAATAATTTTAGTATTTATGATAAAGTGTTTGCTATTGATTTTGATAACGCTTCTAATAATACTAAGGCAATTGATAGTTTGAAAATTACTTTAGATCCTATAGAACCCGAAATTTTTCATGTTAGGTGTGCTTATTATATTTTAAATCTTTGTGTGCAAGATGCACTAAAATATGGAAATAATTGTAGCGCCCCGAATTTTCAATATAATATCTTAGAAATACGTGGCACAATTCCAAGCATCAACTTCAATTGTAATAGTACACATAACCCAAAAACACAGATAATTTTATTTTAACTTTTGTTACAACAATCATTTACAACACAGCGGAATACAAAACACCTTGAATTACAAACTTTCTTTTTACAACACTTCTTTTATAAAATTTACACAAAAGCTCTATTATATCAATTTATCTCAAGCATCTAAACCCTAAGCTCTAAGCAACAACAACCTGTAAAACATGAGGCTAGAGATAACCCTAACCCCCAAAACTAAAGGGGTCAGCCATAAAGGTGTGAATGACATAAAAACAAAGCAACACAATTAATCATAAAACACCGCGTCATCAAAAACATGTATGAACAACAATAATAAATGAAGTGAGAAATAACAAGTAAGTAAAGCATGAAAACATCAAGGAATATAAGATAGTAAATAGTAATTCATAAAAATATCAAGTGATTCTAGACTAAGTGTCAAGTGTAGGAAAAACAGGAAAACACAAGCATAAAACCAAGTCAAGACAACACAAGCTCTATATGCTGACTCTCTAATGCATACTTGTCGGTTTCTATGCATTCCAAAGTACTTAGGTCAGGTGCAAGCTCTTAACGATCTCCACTTTATAGGGATAATCCCTCGTTATGCAACTAATCCTACTACGGTGATGGAAAATAAGATCCAGAATACTCCGCGAATAGGCACCACAGCCCTCGACGCACAAGCATCATGTAAGATAGCTCAAAAACAACCAGAGAATCATCTCCCAAACCCGTGTACCCCACGAATAGGCTTGCAAGTCCCTCGACGTGCAGATACACCAGGTACATTCCGTGAATAGGCCTACCGACCTTCAACATGCGAATGCACCCTGCATGCTCCGTGAATAGGCCTGCAGACCTTCGACACGCAAACACACAAATGTCATCTCGAGACATAACAAAAAACAGTCCTGAAACGCATCCGTTGGACTAACAAAACCATGAGCCTATACTTACGTTTTCCAAGTTCCATCACATCCCCACTAGTGCCTGTCCTTAAGTTGATTATTATTAAAAACACAAAATCCCCATCTCTAGAGTTAGTGTATCTTGCCGGACTTAAATACTCAATATCAACTAAACCAAGATCCCCCAGGTCTAACTCTACAATCTCAACTTGCCGGTTCATAGGACTCCCACTCAACTCCTAGAGATCTCAACAAGACCAAAATTCATAAATCCATCATCAAAACGATCATATGGAGAAACCTCTCCAATCAACAAAACCCAAATCTTTATAAAATTCCAGAATCCAAATCCAACAATAAAATATCTTGAAAACATATGTCCTGTAGAAACAATAATATTTGGAATAGTAAGTTATAGATCCAAAAACTTTTAAAGAATCAATCGTTTAGAGAACATCATAATAACTCAAGAAAGCATCAGTAACAGTCGACTGTAAAAAGTCATCAGTCGACTGTCCAGAGCGAAAATCCAACATTTTTAAGAAACATAATTCTAAGTATTGACGGTCGACTGTAAAAGTCACCAGTCGACTGTCCAGAGCGAAAAACCAACATCTTTAAGAAAATAAATTCTAAGTAGTAGCAGTAGATCGACTGCTAATAGTCACCAGTCGACTGTCCAAAGCGAAAATCCAACACTTCGAGAAAATACCAAAACAGAGCAGAAACAGTCGACTGGAGAAATGGTTCAGTCGACTGTTCCGCACGAGATTTCAAGAAAACGAGAAAACACACAACAGCTAGGTAGCGACGGTCGACTATCGAACGAACCAGTCGACTGTCACACCTACAGACTGGAGTTTGGGTTGTGCATATTTCAACCAATACGAAGATTTACTTTACAAAAATGAAATCTATAAAAAATATATTTTTGAAATGATTAAATACAACTTATAGGATATACAAAGATCCATATAAACCAATCAAAAACCACTTGAATTGATAAAATAGCTTTTTGATGAACTTCTTCAAAATAAAACATGAATGTGTGCATATGTCAAAAACTAGAGTTTTTAAGAATCAATCATACATCAAATTAACTTGTTTTATATTCCAAACCTTATCAGTACCAAAATAAGTTGAGATATAGTAAAATCTTTCGAAAACACATAAAAACTCAATTTCTTCTAAAACACCAAACTACTATATTCATGAAAACGTTCGTGCATGTTCGTGCACTAAAGAAACTTCACCAATCCCTCAATTAAAAATAACGAATTATTCAGTAATCCAAATTCTAAATAATATTTTTTTTTTCACAAAAGTACAAATCCCTAAATTTAATCAAAAATGCATCAATCCCCAAATTTAGTCATCACAACTCAAATCCTCAAGACGTGGTCTTTTAATCCATTACTCCTTCTCAAAATTTCTCAAACTAAATCTCAACTATTCTCAGTAGTTGATTCATAAACAAATTTGTCATTTACGTGGCCAAGCTACTTTCATCCAACTCACCAATAGTCTCAAAAATCTCATCTTTAATCAATTAATGCATAACTTCCGTCATACTTAATCAAGTCAGCAATAATCTAACATTATTAGCCTACTCACAATTCATATTAGTTTTTCAATAATCTAAAATCATCCACATGCCATTCTACTCACAAATAACTAGGGTTCTTCTCAAAGATCCAATTTTTATTATCAATCCATCCAATCCATCGTGTACATATTCATACCAAACCCTAGCATGCTTTCTAATAGATGAAATACCACATAAAATATACATTAAACAAAATAACAAAACAATTTACATCACTCACCTCGTTGGAGAGATCAAACGAATATAACAAAGCAAGACGAAGAATCCCTCCTTTGCAAAGAATCCAAGATCTTCTCTTTAAATCTCCAAGAAAATAAAAACAATAAAGACTTTGTGTTGTGCAGCGAAATACGGATGCACTTTACCTTTTAAATAGGCCGAAATTAGGATAATTAGGGTTTTGAACACATTTGCAAAGTAATCCTTTTAAAATATATCTTTACCTAAATAGATCCCTATACTTGGAAACTTGATAAAACCAATTTAATTGAAATTTAAAACACAAAAATAACCATCCTAAGTCAACCGGTACTGTTTGAAAAGTCCAGAAAAATAGTTTTGCACTTTTACCCCTCAAAATGACAATTTTGCAAAAAGATCATTCTTTTGTAATATTTGCAAATATGTCCAATAAATATCAGAAAAATCTAGAAAAATTAAAATTAATCCCAATTAATAAATAATAGTTTTCCACAAAATAATTTTTCTTTTTGAACTTTTCAAGAAAACATTTGCACGTGTTTTGCACGTGTAAAAAGATAAATCCTCAGAAAATATTTATTAAATCTCCAAAAAATCATTTTAATTCATTTTCAGATCTTAAAAATAGTATTTAAAAATACGGGATACTACAATAATTAAACTTGATACAATGAGAGATTGTGTTCATTATATTACATTGAGTGGTCCAATATATCAAGCTTTTCATGATTGGTGTTAACTTAGGGGAATTGTATATAAACATTTTCTTAAAGATGTTAGACATCGTTGGAAATCTATATTTGATTTATTAGGTGTTGTTTTTCATTATCGTTTTAATCTTAGAGATTTTTGTGTCGCAATGGGTATACAAAATTGTATGTTAGATGATGATTTTTTATTTTTGCCGATAGTTTGTATAAATTTTTAGAACCTTTTAACGATGGTACTTTACAATTTTTAAAAACATATACATCTACATCTAGTGGTATTTTACTTGAAATTGTCACTATGATGACAACAATTAAAGATTTGCAAAATAACCCTTTGATTGGAGATGTGGTTAATGCAGCATATATTAAATTTTAAAATTATTTTCATCAACTTCCTATGTTATATTGTGTAGCTAGTGTAATGAATCATATGATTAAATTAGTTGGCACAAAAAATTTAATTGAGATTTCTTACACTTATGCCCCACACGATGCAATACAAGATTTTGATCATATTGTTTTTACTCGTCAATTTGAGCATATTTTGACTATGTTATATGATACTTATGATAGACTTTATTCATCTAACACTATACAAACACAAACACAAACACAAAATTTTGATTCTACTTCTTCTTCTTCCCACATATTAGCAAAAGGAAAGAGTCATGCAACTAGTAGTGTTTTAAATCTTATTAAATCAAAAAATCAAGGACCAATTCACCAAATGAGTTGAATTGGTATAATGCACAAAGTTCGATTGAAGATGTAGTAGATGTGTTACATTTTTAGAAGAGCAATGAAGCTATTTTTAATATTCTTTCTCGTATGGCTAGAGATTTGCTAACAATACCGGTGTCAACCGTTGCATCAGAAAGTACTTTTTCTCTTGGTGGCAGGATGAGCCCGAACAAGAATCGATTGACAGCAAAAAATTTGGAGATGCTATTATGTGCCGAAGATTGGATGAAAGCGGAAGAGATGACTCAAGACTTACTTGAAGCACAAGCTGGATCAACAAGTAGTGATGAATGAACAATTAGATTTAGTCGATTTACATTAAATGATGTACAATATATTGTAATTAATTGGAAAATTTAGGGGGATGAGATTCTATATTTAGGTTAAGTAGAAGTGCACGACAATAGTCCAATGCCTTCTCTTCAATCTAAATAGAGACCATTTCGATATCTAAATTCAAGTAATTCCCTTGTTTTGTAATTTGTTGTAATTTGTATGAAATTATATTCATGTACTTCATTTTATTTAAGAATTTTAAATTTATTAAATCAATTTAATACTTGATTCTTTGCAATTGTTATGAAATTACAATTTAATACTTGATCTTTAATATATTAAAAAAAATTCCCTAAAAAATGGCCCGGCCCTCGAACCGGTCCGACCCGGCCCCCACCATTGAGGCCGGGGGCCAAGTCCGGGCCAGGGTCCCCCCCCCCCCCGCTCGGCCTGCGATCCCGACCCGGGTAAACCAGGGCTAGCCCGGCCCGAGTGGCCCGAATGCCATCCCTACGCTGAAGGCGCTCCAATCGAGTGCCAGTTTTGGCAATTTTTACGCTGGTGAATAGTGGTGCTATTTTATGGTGTGCCATTGTTTATCAACGCTATTTTTTTTTTAATTTTACATTTTTTAAAAACATCCTATAATTTCGTAATTTTGTTCTTTTAATCCCAAATATATTATTTAAGACCAATTTAATTTTATTAACGATTTTAGAAGTTATTTAATTAGTGTTCTATATTTTACAATGTACTCATAGATAATAAAATAAAATTTATTCATATGATATCCCCGGTTGCTTGTTAAAATTATGAAACATATTATATGATCAATACGTAATAAAAATTTGTATGTGGAGAATTTGTGAAATAGATAAGAAATGTAGATTTTAGTAAAACGTTATATAAAATGTAGGTAGAGAAGAATATGCAGGGAATATTTATTTTTTGTATTAGAAATGGTGTTGTGTGTTGAAGATAAAGTTACTGTTTGATGTAACTTTTACACCATTTGGATATAAAAGTTGTATATACCAAAATGGTGTTGTGGGTTGGAGATTGTCTAATATTATCTACCTTCTCCATTTTTCTTGGACTACTTCTTCCCCCCTCCCTTCTCATTGATACTAAATTATTAATCCCCGACTCTCACCTTGAAACAGAACCACCTCAGTTCCATCAGCCGCTGTCTGTTGGTTTGAGCTCCATTTCATTCTTCTAGTAAGTCGATTTTTCTTTTCTTTTTTTCAATAGAAAAAGAGGCAAATTTTAAAAAAAGTTTTATTAATAGAATAAAGATTACAAATAAATTATCAGGAATACATGACATGAACAGAAATTAGTCTGATTGAAATAAATAGGTAGCAAACTAAACAAATTAGTAGTCTAGTCGATATTAGGAGGCGAGTTCCATATGAACACTGGCCAATTCTGCTCATTGTCATCATCCTCGCTTAGCTGATATTGTCGCATAACAAATTTACCTTCCACATTATAAACTTTTAAGCTCCAGAATCGCCAGCGTATCCCTTTTTAAGGAAGCTCCTCTCACTAGGCCTATTCGCGAGCATGCACAGCCACTGACTGATTCCTGCCGACGAACATGGCAAGGTCCCCTATACTTTCAACCACACTCGCCTTGTTCATTTTCTTCTTCTTCTTCTTCTTCTTTGCGTCAACTAGTACACAGTCAATCTTAAACACCTCAAAACATCTGGTACGCATATCATAACGATCAGAAAAGACTATCCTGCGTACCGAGAACAAGTCATTCCAATCTGGCGACTCCACCTAGCAACACGGACAACAGGAATCGGATATATAGACTAGGGTGAAAATATTTTGGTGTTGAACAAATGGCGAAACCGTATATGGTGAGAGCTCCATTCACCGGTATTAATTCCATGTAGTCTGGCCTTCGTGAAAGATTGCTTTGGAGACTGGGTACTGCAATGGGAAGTGAGGCGACCAGCACGTGTCTCCGACACGAGCAATGATAGGGAGCTGCAGTTTGTGTAGCAGGATAACGGTGTCAAGAAGAGCGAGTAGCAGATGTGGAGGAGGATATTAAAATCAGTGATTAATACTTTGAATGAATTTGTCAATGGTTAAGAGAAGTGTGAATGTTTTCCAGTCAAGTAAAGTGTGAAGGTTTTTTCTTAAAAACAATAAGAGCATCTGTAGTCGTTTGCCAAATATCGATAAAATGGATATTTGGCAAACGAACGTGCTGCACTCGTTTGCCAAATATCCATTTTATCGATAAATCGCTACAGTCGATTGCTATAAATAAGAATCGATATAGCTTTTATTGATAAGTGAGGGACGGCATTCGAAGTGCCGTCGATTGACTTTTTATAATTTTTTTCGATTAAAAAATCCCCTAAATCCGTCGGACGGCACTTCATGTGCCGTCCTTTGAATTTTTTATTTTGTTTTCAACTGAAATCCCCGTCCGGAGGTTTTTGCATTTTTTATTTTTTTTTTTTCAATTTGTGAGAATGTTTTTGCAATTTTTAATTTTTTTTTGCAATTTATGAATTGTTTTTGTAATTTTTTGAAATTTTTTTGTAATTAATTAAATGTTTTTGTAATTTTGAAAAAGTAGAAAGGTCAACAAAAGTGGACAGTGGCTTGGACGGCACTTCAAGTGCCGTCCGTCCGTGTCCATTTGTTTTTTTTTTCTTCTCCGACGGCACTTCATGTGCCGTCCGTTCTTGAAGACGGCATTTTTCCACTCCGACGGCACTTCATGTGCCGTCGCTTAATATTTTATTATAGTTTGCTAAAAAAATAGCTTTGCACGAGTGCAGCAAACTTGGAAATCCTATTTCTATTTATCCATATATGGATATTTTTACATTCAACGACTACAGATGCTCTAAGGGCTCACATTAATTTATAATGCACGTGCTATGCACGAATACAAAAAGTATAGTTATTAAATTAAATAAAATTTAGTATAATGCATAATTTGTCATGAATATAATTTAGTATAATGCATAATGCATAAAATTTAGTATAATGCATAATTGAGTATAAAATTTATCCAAATCAAATCAAAATAGAGTTATGAAGCCATGAATATAGACATGGTTGCATAATTTGTCTGTCATATCATATTTTTTAACTATCTATAGCTGAAGGATTCACTCAATGAAATGAACTCAACAGACAATCAAGGCATCATAAAAGAAGGTATGGCACACATAGACAAAGATTCTTCATGAATTTCAATCAAGCACACTAATCCAAAATGTATACATGATCCCTGATTATAAGAATATTATTAGGAAATGGATTCAATGGAGTAGTGAGTACCTTTCTAGTACGAAGACTGCAGCATCGAGCGTGGTCCTCCTTGCACGATGCTACTGCCTTCTTTCTAGTGTGTAAAAACCAACAAAAAATAATGTTACAATTAAAACAATCTTCAAAAACAAATAAAGTATGTCAAAGCTAATGAATCTGAGCTTCACCTAAAATAAATGTACAACTATCTGTCTATCATAAGAAAGGGTTCTCTTATAACAATGAGTTATATGATGAAATTCACATGTTGGTAAAAAAAAGTAACAAACACCAGAGAGATCATTTAAAAATTAGTGCTATATCCTCTGCATAGAAACATAAATTGAATATAGTGTACCCTCAGGTTCAACTTCAGCTTGTCAAATTCTTCTTCTGTCATAATTTGTTTTCCGGAGATCCAATTTGTGATCCAATTTGTTGTAGCTAGAGTTGCAATGAGAAAGACAACAACTCCGCTTTAGAAGTCAAATCGTTTTATTTTTTATCCATCTATCATTTAATAAAAATAATAAAAATAAACACACCTCTAATCTCTGATCGCTAATCTCTAATCTGTTGGGTCATTGCTAATTCGAGGAGTTGAAAATTTTCATCTTCCCTTAATTTTATTTTATTTTTGTTTTTTATAGATTGGTTAAGGTCTCACAAACATAATTAAGAATAAAATCTACAGTGACCTCAGTTACCCATCGAAGCACTTTTTTTTTCTCAACCAACCACATCGAAACCAAAAAAAAATTCAACTTTACAATAACTATGTGAAGTCAGTTATCGGTATCACTAAGTTTCCTGGTTCAGGATAGGCCCCCGAGTTTCCTAGTTCTGGAAAGGCATCACTAAGGCATATGAACCCTTCAATAGCTGTGTGAAGTTAGTTATCGGTAACGGTAGACTCACCAAATTTTTGTGGGATAAGTGGTGTGCTGATCATACACTCAGATCCCTGTTCCCCGATTTATATGAGCAAGCATCACACCCACACTGCACGGTGGCCGCAGTCTGGAAAAGAGGCATCTGGAAGCCACCTTCCAAACAATCGCTTGACCTAGGCTCTCAGCTTAGACTAACGGAACTTCAGACCTACATCACCAACGCCGGAATTGGTTGTTCTCAAGGTCCAGATAAGAAATCCTAGGGATTGGAGAAGAACGAAAAGTTCACGGTTCACTCCATGTACAACCGCTCCATTTTAGGGGATGTATCCCTAAATGGTCAGCCGTCATTTGGAGAATGAAAGCACCGCTAAAAATCAAAGCTTTCATATGGCTGGTACTGAATGATGCGATCCTGACTAGGAAAAATCTAGCTAAGCGCCAACCGAGTGCGGACTCTCAATGCAGGTTCTGCCACGCTACCCTGGAGACTAGAGACCATCTTTTACTGCAGTGCCCTAGGAGCAAAGCGATACTCGTAGAGGTACTCAGCGCCCTAGGGACAACTTAATATCCTAGTGTATACGAGGATCTGTGGGTAGGTCCTAAGTTCGCATCGGAGAGGGGTTCTATGAGAGAAGCGTGGTATATTGCTGTCGCCACAACGACCTGGGTTCTTTGGCTAGAAAAAAATAATCTTTACTTTCGTAGAACTTGCAATAGTATTTCTGGCAATTTGACTCACATTATGCATTTTATTTCATTTTGGGCTAATGTGGCCACAGCAGGTCTCATAGGGAGGATTGCGAGCATTTTCCAGGTTGAGGAGTTTGATGATGAGGAAATCGAGATCAGTCCGACGATTGATTGATAGCCAGCACTGCCGACTCTGATCATAGGTACCCACCACCCCAGGGTTTGTTGGGGGTTTGTGATGTATTTCTGTGCGGTTACTCTAGGTTGCTTTTGTCCCGCCCCCCATGTTTGGGGTGGAGTTTATGTACTTTTGTTCTGATGGTAGAACTTTGTAGTGAACTCAGTACTCTGAGTTTGTTTTATTAATCACTTATTAATGAAATAGGGTGGCCAGACTCCAGCTTTTCTTCAAAAAAAAAAAAAAACTTTACAATAACTATCTCAAAAGCAGTTAAAAACTCAACTAACAAATGCATTATCATTAACATAGCACTCTAATTATTATTTTTTAAACTGTAATTTTGAAATTATTTATGTCAACAAACATAGTTACCCAACCAAGCTCAAATGTTTACTCAATTAACCATATCCAAACTTAGAAAAGATTCCAACTTTCGAACAACCACATCCAAAACCCCTAAAAACAGAATAACAAAAATTAAGAACAGGATCTACTGTTAACTCATTTACCCAACCAAGTTCAAATCTTTATTGAATTAACAAATTGGTATAAAGTGATCCAATTTGTTGTAGCTAGAGTTGCAATAAGAAAGACAACAACTCTGCTTTAGAATTTAAACAAATCCGCTTTAGAAGTCAAATCGTTTTATTTTTGATCCATCTATCAATGAATAAAAATAATAAAAATAAACACATCTCTAATCTCTAATTGCTAATCTCTAATTTGTTGGGTCACTGCTGATTCTAGGAGGAGTTGAAAATTTTCATCTTTCCTTTTATTCAATTTTTTTTTTTGTTTTTTGTGGATTGGTTAAGGCCTCACAAACATAATTAAGCATAAAATCTATAGTTAACTCAGTTACCCATCGAAGTTCATTTTTTTCCTCAACCAACCACTTCGAAACAAAAAAAGATTTCAACTTTACAATAACTATCTCAAAAGCAGTTGAACAATGCATTTGAACTCTAATTATTATTTTTTAAATTGTAATTTTGAAATTATTTATGTCAACAAACATACTTACCCAACCAAGCTCAAATGTTTACTCAATCAACCATATCCAAACTTAGAAAAGATTCTAACTTTCGAACAACCATCTCCAAAACCCCCGAAAACAGAATAATAGAATTAAGAATAGGATCTACTGTTAACTCAATTATGCAACAAAGTTCAAATCTTGACTGAATTAAGAATAGAATCCGAATTTACATTTGTTTCTTTGTTTATGATCAATAAATATTTGTTGATAATTTATTGTACCCAATAATTACTACACATAATACAGTACTAAAACAGCAATTGAGAATTTCTCGTAACCAATCGAGAATTTCTTGCACCCAATTAGGTAGCAAATAGAATGTATTATCAATCAAAAGTATGCAGGGGAATATGATTGCATCAGTAAAATTTGGGAGTTTTAAAGGAATAGCTATAAACTCTTACCGTGAGGAACGACGATGGTGCAGCGATGATGCGATGGCGGGCGACAGGGGGAATCGACGCTGGGCAGGGAAACGACATCGCGACTGGGCGAATCGACAGTGCAACGGCAGGGCGGAGCGACGGTTGGCGGCGTGGCAACGGCGAGCGCAACAATGATGCAGTAGGGCGAGGGGACGGTCCGGCGGCAGGGCGGAATGATAGGAGGGCGAAACTACGTGCGTCGGTTTTGAGAAAAAGGAATAGGAAGAGTCGGCCTGTTTTTTAGAGAGTGGAAGAGATTTGTATGGGTAGTTTACGTGTTTAATGGGCTTATATTGGGGATCATGGTTGTACGTTCGTTGCACGGGTTGGTAGATGGACAAATTACACTAAGGCCTTCTCCCATTGTAGTAGTAGAGATAGTCATTGTTGATTCTTGATTTTGATGACTACAACACAATGCAAAGTTGTGCTACTTTTTATATAATGCGGGATGTATCAAGGTCCATACTATGTATGATACACAAGTGCAAAGTGCTCCAATGAAGCTCTTAAAGAAAATTGATCAAGCTAACAAGTGCAAAGTGCTCCAATGAAGCTCTCAAAGAAAATTGATCAAGCTACAAAGGCTCAAGCTCTTATTCAAGACTCAAGATTCAAGACAAGACCCGTGCTTCAATGTGTTATTAAATTTCTTGTAAAACAAATAATCTTATTTTTTTGTCTTAGAATAATGTAACAGCCTTGTCACACACACACTCACACATCTTTATAATTGAGTGTTTTTTAAGATTGAAGGTCGAAATAGTTTGAATTAGATCAGCTGTTAAGTACCAGTCGACCGCCCTATGGGACCAGTCGACTGAACCAGTATGAAACTTTCTAAACTCTTTCAAACTCTGGCCAGTCGGCTCATCATGGCAACCCATTCGATTGTTCAAGTCGTTTCAACAGATTTCAGAATTTAAAACTTATTTTTTCGAATTCAAAAGTTTTTTATCCATTTTAAAATAGTTTTATTAACTGTTTTACAACGTCCTAGTGATTCCTCTCTATAAATAGAGCCTAGGAATCACCATTGAAAAGGTCCAAGAATTTTGATGAAAAGTTTAAGTTTTTGCTTTTGAGAACTAGTATTCAAACAGGCACTCTAAATTCTCTAAGTCTTGGTTCTCTGAATCTCAGTCCAATATAACATTGATTTCGTTTTGGACTGATTTCAGAAGTGACCTATTAGACACTATACAAAAATCACAATCACAAAACAAGGTTATAGGTTGATTGTAACTCTTTTGTTGTTGTTCTTCACTCTCGGGTTGTGAGAGTGGTCCTCTCGGTTGGAGAGTAGGATTCTAGGTTGTAGAGTCAGGTTTTCACTCTTGGTTGAAGAGTGGGTTTGCTCTCTCTAGTGGTGAGAGAGGTCTATGGGTTGGACAAGATTGTTGTCTAAACGTCATAGGGTATTCTTGTATTTTTTCAAGAATAGTGAAAATCTCAAGTGGGTTGCTTGGTGACTGGATGTAGGTCGGGAGCACCGAACCAGGATACATTGTGTGTACTCTGTGGTTCTATTTCTCTGAACTTGCATTTTCCTTTACATGCATTTAATTCTTATTCGAAAACTTGTCTGGACAGTCGACTGCGTTTCCTCTTTAACTCAACTGGTCAGACTGGTATAACATCCTCATCGAAAACTTGTCTGGAAAGTCGAATGTTTTTTGCTATAAGTCGACTTATCAGACTTGTCTAAAATACTCTTCTAATCTGACTCCGCAGTCGATTTATTTCTCTTTTCAAGTCGACTGGACAGAAGAATAAGTTCAATTTCATTTTTAATTTTTATAAAACACTATTTACCCCCCTCTATTGTTTCTTGCCCTTGCCTACAAGATCCAACACTTGGTATCAGAGCCTGGTTGAGTGCAATGACAACTACTTCTAATGCAAATCAATACCATGTAGGTCAATCCACACAAAGGTCACCCCTCTTCGATGGAATCAATTACAACTATTGGAAGTGTATATTGAAGATCTACCTTCAGTCTATCAACTATGAGATATGGAACATGACGGAGACCGAGTACACCGCTCCTACCATTCCATATGCACAATAGAACGATGACATGAAGAGCCAAACAATGAACACTGCAAAGGCAATAAACGCGCTATTTTGTGCCCTTACCAAGGAGGAATTCAATCGTGTGTCCAATGCAACAACCGCACATCAAATTTGACACATACTCGAAGTAACTCATGAAGGAACTAATAAAGTGAAAGAATCTAAAATACATGTTCTTGTTCACAGGTTCGAGATGTTCCGCATGAAGGAAAATGAAAATGTGTCTGAAATGATCACAAGGTTCACGGATATTATAAATTCTCTTGTGGCACTTGGAAAGACGTATACTCAATCTGAAATGGTGAGGAAGGTTCTTCGTGCACTAACCTTCGAATGGAAGAAGAAGACCACCGCCATAGAAGAGGCCAATGATTTAACACAATTTTCTCTTGAGAATCTTGTGGAAAATCTCATGGCGTATGAGGTACAACTTGAAGAATGCAAGAAGGATCTAGAACCTTAACAATCAAAGAAGAAGACACTAGCATTCAAGGCCATGTCGGACTCCAAGGATGAAGAAGAAGATGAGAAAGAGATAACCATGTTCACACGAAAGTTCAAAAAGTTCCTAAGGAAAGGTAAATTTAATTCAAAATCTAAGGATACTAATGAACTTCCAACTTGTTTCAAGTGTAACAAGATAGGACACATAAAGAAGGATTGCCCACTAGAGAATGCAAAATCTAAAGGAAAGGTGTCCAACTTCAAGAAGGACAAGTACATAAAGAACAAGTTCATAAAGAACAAAAAGGCGTACCAAGCAACTTGGGATGATAGCGATTCTTCATCGGAAGAAGAAAATGAAGAGACAAACGAGGTTGCTAATGTTTGCTTTATGGCTTCTCAAAATCAAGTAAGTGATGATTATGATTCTAATGATTTACTAGATGCTTTCAACGAGATTTTTCAAGAGCTTAAAAAAGAAAAAATTAGAGTTAAGAACTTGGAGAAAGTAAATCAAACACTTTCCTAAGAGAATCTTGACTTAGATAAAGAAGTGAAATCTTTAAATTTTCGACTTTCTAGTTTAGATATAGATCTTGTGTCTCTAAAGAAAAATTATGAAGCGATATCCAAGAATGTATCTAAATTTAATAAAGAAAATGAGAATTTAAATGATGTTCTCCAAAATCAAGTACAAACTAATAAAAGATTTGGACTTGGTTTTCAAAAGTCTCTTGAAAAACCTCATGCTTCTAAGAACACTAGTGTAAATAAACCTATATCTATTTCTAGTGTTAAGAATAAACTGTATGAGTTTTTGAAAAAGCCAAAAACTATAAGTTTTAATGAAAAGAGTAGATCTACAGTTCAGACCAATCGACTGAACATAAATATCAGTCGCCTGTCCAGAAGTTCTGAGTCTCATTCAAAGGGACGAAAACCTCAGATAAGTCGAGCTATTCTACCTCCCAGTCGACTGGATTTCAGTAACAGTCGAATGAAAGGTTCGGTAAAGTTGTCTAAACAGAGCAAGAATATATGGGTTCCAGTCAACCTGAGTCTGAAAGATAGAATTACTTACATAAATTCATATATTCTTACTGTATGTAACTCTGTAAATTATATTTCTGCTTTTGGTGGAAAATCAAACTCTCTTTGGGTTTGGTTTCCCAAGAACTAATCTTTTTTGGACCCAATGAAAAGGGTACCATATTCACGATGAAAATTTTATAGGTACCTAAAAGAGATCGGTGGATATTTGACAGCGGATGCTCAAAGCACATGACGGGTCATGCCAGCCTCCTACTTCCATAAAAGAAATTGATGGAGGAATAGTCATATTCGGTGACAACAACAAAGGGAAGGTCATTGGAATAGGCATGGTCGGTAAGCACACTAACCCTTCAATAGAAGATGTTTTTCTAGTTAGTGGACTTAAGCATAATTTGTTGAGTATTAGCCAATTGTATGATAAGGGATATAAAATAGTTTTTGAAAAAGATGCATGTTTAATTTACGACTCTACCATGCAAAATATAATTTTTCAAGGATTTAGGAAGAATAACATTTATAAATTGTGTTTAAAGTCATATGATTTTTTGAATGATCTTTGCTTAGTAGCTTCTAATAATGGTTCTTAGCTATGGCATAAGCAATTTGGCCATGTGAATATGAAAACTCTTGCTAAATTGTCTAAGAACAACCTAGTTAAAGGGCTGTCAAGACTATCCTATAAAAAGAATAAGTTATGTGATGCATGTCAACTAGGTAAACAAATTAAATCCACTTTTAAAACAAAAGAAGTAATTTCTACTAGTAGGCCTCTTGAATTAATCCACATGGATTTATTTGACCCTACTAGAGTTCCTTCTTTAAATAAAAGTAGGTATGTATTTGTTTTAGTAGATAATTTTTCACGATTCACTTGGACTTTCTTTTTAAAACATTAAGAATGATGCTTTTGATGAATTTGCAAATTTTTGTAAACGGATTCAAAATCAAAAATCTCTAACCATAGTCACTATTAGAAGTGATCATGTTGGAGAATTTGAGAATGAAACGTTTGCAGAATATTGCAACAAGAATGGTAAAACTCATTCATTTGCATTTTCTAGAACTTCACCACAAAATGGAGTGGTCGAAAGAAAGAATTAGACTTTGCAAGAGTGTGCACGTACCATGCTTGTTGAAAGCAATTTACCTAAGTACTTTTAGGCTGAAGCCGTTGCTATAGCTTGTTATGTTTTAAATAGAATATTGATTAGGCCTAAGCTTAAGAAAATATGTTATGAGCTATTTTTTGATAAGATTCCTAAAGTATCTTACTTCAAAATATTTGGATGTAAGTGTTTCATTTTAAACACTAAAGATAATTTAGATAAGTTTGATCCTAGATCTAATGAGGGTATCTTTATAGGATACTCAAATAGGAGTAAGGCATATAGGATCTTCAACAAGTCAACATTGACTATTGAAGAATCCATGCATGTTGCATTTAATGAATCTCTGCCTTCATCAACTTTAATTGAAGATAATGAAACTGATTCATCACCTTTAAATAAGGTTATTACATCTTTAGAGCAAACTACCCTTGCAGATAGGTCGATTGATAAGGAAGTCAAGTCGACTGATGTGAATCAGTCGGCTGATGGACTAGTCAAGTCGACTGATCCTGTTGTGATGTCTCCAACTTTACCAAAAAAATTTGTTGAAGTTAGAGATTATCCTCATGACTTAATAATTGGTGACATTTCACGTGGTATTAAGATAAGATCTCATGTTAACATGATTTCTCACACGACTTTCTTATCGGATTTTGAACCGAAGAATATACAAGAAGCTTGTGAGAATGAGTTTTGGATGAATGCCATGTAAGATGAGTTAAACTAATTTATAAGGAATGATGTATGGGATTTAGTTCCACAACCTCCTGATCATACTATAATTGGTACCAAATGGGTATTCAAGAATAAGTTAGATGAATCAGGACAAGTCATTAGGAACAAAGCTAGACGAGTTGCTCAAGGGTATAATCAAGAAGAAGGCATAGATTTTGATGAAACATATGCTCCTGTTGTTAGACTAGAATCAATTCGTATTTTATTATCTTTTTCTTGTTTGATGAATTTTACACTTTTTCAAATGGATGTTAAAAGTGCTTTCCTTAATGGGTTTATAAAGAAAGATGTTTATGTTAAGCAAACACCTGGTTTCGAACATGAATAATTTCCAAACCATGTTTTTAAATTGAAAAAGGCTTTATATGGTCTGAAACAAGCACCTTGTGCTTGGTATGATCGATTGAAGACTTTTCTTTTAGAAACGGGTTTTGAAATAGGTAAAGTAGATACTACTTTGTTTATTAGGAGAATTGAGATCGATATTTTGATCATACAAATATATGTAGATGACATAATTTTTGGTTCTACTAATAGTAATCTATGTCAAGAGTTTGCTAATACCATGAAAAATGAGTTTGAGATGAGTCACATGGGTGAACTCAATTATTTCCTTGGACTGCAAATTAAACAGTCACCAAATGGCATATTTATTAATCAAGGACAATATGCTAAGGAATTACTCAAACGATTTGGCATGGATAGCATGAGTAATAAAACCACACCTATGGCTACTAACACTACCCTTGACAAAAATGAATTAGGTAAGAGTGTCGATCAAAAACTCTATCGATGTATGATTGGCTCACTCTTATATATAACTGCTAGTAGACCAGACATTATGTTTAGTGTATGTTTGTGTGCTAGGTATCAGTCAAGTCCTAAAGAATCTCACTTAAAAGCTGTGAAATGTATTTTAAGATACATTAAAGGCACGTCTGAGTATGGTTTATTTTATCCACGCACCGATAATTTTCAACTTTTGTCATATAGTGATGCGGATTTTGCCGGTAGTAAAACTGACCTTAAAAGTACTAGTGGAACGTGTCACTTTTTGGGACACTCCCTAGAATCTTGGTGCAGTAAGAAGCAAAATTCGGTATCCCTATCTACTACAGAAGCTGAATATATCGTTGCAAGTTTAGCTTGTGCCCAAATTTTGTGGATGAAACAAACCCTACTAGACTATGGTATTTCATTTTCAAAACCTTCTATAATGTGTGATAATACCAGTGCCATTAACTTATCTAAAAATCCGGTTCAACATTCACGTACGAAACACATTGATATTAGACATCATTTTCTACGTGATCATGTTTTAAAGGGAGATATTTCTTTAGAGTTCATTTATACTAATAAACAAGTAGCAGATATCTTTACTAAATCACTTAAGGAAGACACTTTTATCACTTTAAGAAGAGAACTAGGAATTTGTAGTTTTCATGATGTTTCTTAAAATTTTAACTCTGGTAAGTCGACTTAAAACTTATTTTCGGTCGACTGACCCAGTATTTTTTTTGATACTTATCTATATCTACAATTCACGCTCTGGAAAGTCGACTGTGAACAGTACTAAGTTGACTGCCAGTTGTATTATTGCTACTTTCATTTATCTATTTTGCTCACGACTAAGTCGACTGATCCTACACTCCAGTCGACTGTCGCGAATCAGATCTTCTTTCAGATTCGAAATTGGTACTTCTTTTGAGGCGAATCTTTTACCTTTTGTTATCCTTTGACCGTTCTGGACCTTTGATTTTCCCTAGCCTCAATCTCAGCCATTGATTCTTAGCAAAAACCCTAATTTTTACTTCCCCTCTTTTTCACTTTCTCTTTCACTGTCTCTCTCCAAACCGAGGTCTTGCAGTCGGCTGCTCTCAAACCCATTGGCGATTCCAGCTTTTGAAGCCCAAATAGAAGCTTTCTTTCCAATTTCCAGTGGTTTTCCAAGGTCTCTTGAAGCTATTGTGCTTCTCTTTACCTCTCATTGTTGGTATAATCCCTTGATTCCATTCTTTGTTTACTTTCTAAAGTTTTCCCTTATGCCTCCTAAAAGATCCCGCAGTTCTAATGTTGAGGAGGGACAATCCACAAAGGATTATATCCAGTATTTAAGAAGTCCAAGTCTTATTGATAAATGGTACATCATTTGTTCTATTGTCATTTTTTTTCGGGAAGATTCGTTAATTTTCCGGATCTTGATAGGTTTCCTTTAGTCCCATTGTTTGAACAATGTGGATTATTTGATTTTTTGAACTTGGTGAACCAACCCTCTTACTACCCTCAACTTATATATTTGTTTTACACAAATATGAAGGTTGTCACATCGGAAGATGGTAGCGAGATATTTATACTATCTTCAGTAAAAAATATCCACATGAAAATCACCCCTGCTAGATTAGGAACTATTTTGGGTCTGTCTGATGAAGGGATTGAGTTAGGAGATGTTGAGATGGATGATGACACCATATTGTCAAGAATTTATTTGCCAAATCGAAGTCCTCCTATGACCAATCGATCAATTACTCCTATTGCTAAGCTAGTTGCACGCATACTATCATATAACATTATTCCTAAAACAAGGAGTTATGACCAGTATTCCCATGAGTTGCAACAAGCCGTTTATGTAATTTTTGGCAATATAAAAATAAATTGGGGTCAAGTCATCTTTAATCGTCTTCATAAGACACATTCTTCATTTCTTCCTTTTGGTGCTTTACTCACTCACATCTTTTCTGCTTATAATGTTGATCTCGATTCTGAAACGAGTGTTGTAAAACACTATGAGTCATTTGATCGTGCAAGTCTAGCACGTATGAAGCTTCTCACCTCTCCACCTAGGTCACCTCGTAGGAATACACCTCCTATCCCCTTAGCTTCTACCGCTCGTCGGTCTTCTGCTTCTAGTTCGTCTCGTCCTAGAGCGGATTATGATGATCCTAGGAGTCTTTACATTTCTATCAATTATATCATGGATCGTCAAGACAATCTTGAAGCCAGTCTTTCCCATCTTACTCACTTGTTCACTTCTCAGTTTCCACCTCCACCTCCTCCCTCTCAGGATGCCCAATACGAAGATGACGAAGACTGATTAATTATTTTTTCTATGTATTTTTTTTACTTCTTATGTATTTTTTAGTTTATGTCATAGTTTGAACAATGTATTTCAAATTTCTATGTATAAATTTGCTTTGGTTTTGATATATGTTTGTTCTCTTACAATGTTTTTTTTATATCTACTATTTATTTTCCTCCAATTTTTTTGTTGATGCCAAAGGGGGAGAAAAAGCTATGTGTAGCACAAGCTATGTGTGTGTAATTTTTATGCATATCTTTGTGCATGTTTTTTTTGCATGTTATGCATTTTGTACATTCGTTAGGGGGAGCATTGAGCATGTGTAATATTTCTATTATTGTAAGCTGTTGTGCTGTCATCATCAAAAAGGGGGAGAATGTTGAATCTTGGTTTTGATGACTACAACACAATGCAAAGTTGTGCTACTTTTTATATAATGCAAGATATATCAAGGTCCATACTATGTATGTTACACAAGTGCAAAGTGCTCCAATGAAGCTCTCAAAGAAAATTGATCAAGCTAACAAGTGCAAAGTGCTCCAATGAAGTTCTCAAAGAAAATTGATCAAGCTAACAAGTGCAAAGTGCTCCAATGAAGCTCTCAAAGAAAATTGATCAAGCTACAAAGGCTCAAGCTCTCATTCAAGACTCAAGACAAGACCCGTGCTTCAATGTGTTATTAAATGTCTTGTAAAACAAATTGTAATCTTATTTTTTTGAGTCTTAGAATGATGTAACAGCCTTGTCACACACACACACTCACACATCTTTATAATTGGGTGTTTTTTCAAAAGATTAAAGGTCGAAACAGTTTGAATTAGATCAGCTGTTAAGTACCAGTCGACCGCCCTATGGGACCAGTCGACTGAACTAGTACGAAACTGTCTAAACTCTTTCAAACTCTGGCCAGTCGACTCATCATTGCAACCCAGTCGACTGTTCAAGTCGTTTCGACAGATTTCAGAATTTAAAACTTGTTTTTTCGAATTCAAAAGTTTTTTATCTGTTTTAAAACATTTTTATTAACTATTTTACAACGCCTTAGTGATTCCTCTCTATAAATAGAGCCTAGGACTCACCATTGAAAAGTTCCAAGCATTTTGATGATAAGTTTAAGTTTTTGCCTTTGAGAACTAGTATTCAAACAAGCACTCTAAATTCTCTAAGTCTTGGTTCTCTAAATCTTAGTCCAATATAACATTGATTTCGTTTTGGACTGATTTCAGAAGTGGCCTATTAGCCACTATAAAAAAATTACAATCACAAAACAAGGCTATAGGTTGATTGTAACTCTTTTGTTGTTGTTCTTCACTCTCGAGTTGTGAGAGTGGTCCTCTCGGTTGGAGAGTAGGGCTCTAGGTTGTAGAGTCAGGTTTTCACTCTTGGTTGAAGAGTGGGTTTGCTCTCTCTAGTGGTGAGAGAGGTCTACGGGTTGGACAAGGTTGTTGTCTAAACGCCGTAGGGTATTCTTGTATTTTTTCAAGAATAGTGAAAATTTCAAGTGGGTTGCTTGGGGACTGGATGTAGGTCGGGAGGATCGAACTAGGATACATCGTGTGTACTCTGTGGTTGTATTTCTCTGAACTTGCATTTTCCTTTACTTGCATTTAATTATTATTCGAAAACTTGTCTGGATAGTAGACTGCGTCTCCTCTTTAAGTCGACTGGTCAGACTGGTTTAACATACTCTTCGAAAACTTGTCTGGCAAGTTGACTGTTTTCCGCTATAAGTCAACTTATCAGACTTGTCTAAAATACTCTTCTAATCTGACGCCGCAGTTGACTTATTTCTCTTTTCAAGTCAACTGGACAGAAGAATAAGTTCAATTTCATTTTTAATTTTTATAAAACACTATTCACCCCCCTCTAGTGTTTCTTGCCCTTGCCTGCAGGATCCAACAGTCATTAATGTTAGTTTAGGATTCACCAACAAAAATAATCATTTGTCAGATCAGATAGTCGTTGTTAAACAAAAGGGCTGAGATTGTTTATAATAAAAATAGTAGGGGCCCACTGAAGTTTTTGATAACAAAGTGCGGTGCACTTTATATCTGCTATTCCTAAGGCCATCTCCAATCGATCACATTTTAGAGTCAAAACGCTAAAAATGACGCTGAACTAGGGGTGTCAACTATCAATCATGGAGTAAATCCATGATCCATGCTATTACAGCCAAGAACAAAATTGGTTTCATTAATGGTTCTATCGAACTTCCATCTAAAGCAGAACAACCAACTGACTTCGGTCGTTGGAATCAATGCAACAGTATGATTCTATCATGAATCACTCATACCGTTGAACCTGATTTAGCAAAAGGGGTTGTTCATGCCAACATAGCCCACCAAGTTTGGGAGGACCTAAACGATCAATTTTCTCAAAAGAATGCACCAGCAATTTATCAGATCCAAAAATCCTTGGCGTCTCTTTCCCAAAGCAATATGACTGTCTCGGCATATTATACGAAACTTAAAGGCTTATGGGATGAATTGGAATCATATATGACCAAACCTATTTGTAATCAAGCCACGACACACATGGAGCAAAAGGAAGAGGATCCAATGATGCAATTCCTCATGGGTCTTAATGATACTTTTGGCATTTTTCACAGCAATATTCCCATGATGTCACCGTTGCCGAATGTTTGCCAAGCCTATTCTCTTGTTATTCAAGATGAGACTCAAAGACAAATGACATCCGAAGCTACGAAAAACTTCTCCATTGCAGCAGCGTTTCAAAGACGCCAAGGGAATCAGAACAACAAATCTAAAGACAAGCATTATGATTATTGCAATAGGGATGAGCACACGATTGATACTTGTCGCTCATTGAAGTTCCGTTGCAAATACTGTGATAAAAATGGACGTACCCAAAGATCGATGCAAATTTAAGAATGGCACTTGGACTTCCAACAATCCAAGAGGCCAAGGAAGTCGCAATAAACCTCATGGTAACGACTCTCACTCCTCTGCCAATGCAACGGCATCACAAATCGCACATGACCCTTTACATGGATTCTCGGCAGATCAACTTTAATATCTAGCTCATGCAATATTTATGATGAAATCAAATAAAACTAACGGTAATCGAAATGCTTTGGCAAATGCAGCAAGTTCGTCTTTGTTTTCTCATGTCTCAATTAATTCAATTTTCACTAAACCTTGGATATTATACAACGGAGTAATAGATCACATCACTTCTGATTCCACCTTGTTGTCCCCAATAAAATCATCCTCCACACCATTTGTTAACTTACCCACTGGTTCATCAGCCCCTATTACTTCGACTGGAGATATTTTTTTAAGTTTTGATATCAGTCTCAGTAGTGTTTTATGTGTTCCTTCATTTCGTTTAAATTTGATGTCTGATAGTAAAATTACCACAGCCTTAAATTTTTGTGCTGTTTTCTTTCCTAACTTTTGTGTCTTACAAAACTTGGTTTCAGGGAGGATGATTGGTTTAGGTAAACAGGGAGGTGGTCGTTATTACATGTCTCCAATACAACAAATACCGATTTTCCACCGGGTCTCTCAACCTCCAAATTTGTAGCACATGCGTCTCAAACATCCATCACCAGATCATCTTAATTAGCCTTTTCTTTAGTATCTTCTAAAATAATGTCCTTTGATAATAATTGTATTGTTTGTCCAATGGCCAAATAAACTGGATTACCTTTCACATCAAGTTCTATAACAACAAAGTCTTCCCTTGACTTATTACATTGTGATATTTGGGATCCTCATAAAATCCAAACACATTCTGGAGCACGTTTTTTTTCTTAGAATTGTTGATGATTTTAGCAGGTGCACATGGGTTTATCTTATGCAATATAAATTAGAAACTCAAAAACTCCTTCAATCCTTCATCACCTTCGTAAAAACTCAGTTTCATGCATCTGTTAAAGCTATTCGTGTTGATAATGGTTTGGAAATTTTTCAATGAAAGAGTATTTTCAATCCCATGGCATTGAATACCAGTGAACTTGCATTTATACTCTGCAAAAAAATGGGGTTGTTGAACGCAAGCATCGCCATATCATCACTGCTGCTCGTGCTCTTCTTTTTCAATCTTATATGCCGTTAATTTTTTGGGGAGAATGTGTTTTAACTGCAGTTTATTTTATCAATCACCTTCCCTCACCATTACTATCCAAAAAGTCACCTTTTCAAATACTTCACCATCATTCTCCGTCACTTGATCACTTGAGAGTTTTTGGTTGCTTAAGTCATGCCACAAATGTTCAGCCTACTCATAAATTTGATTCTCGAGCTAAACAATGTATTTTTGTGGGTTATCCAACTGGTCAGAAAGGGTACAAAGTCTATGATCCAGAAACACAAAAAATCTTTGTTAGCCGTGACATCCACTTTCGTGAAACCACATTCCCATTTTCCTTACCTACAACTCCCAAGCCTCATGATACCTTTCACCCTCAGATCTTTCCACTAAAAATCTTAGACAACTTACCTGAACATACAACAATCGCCAACAAAACTACCTAGGATGCCACACCACCTGCTACCAACCGCTGTGACGCCCATGAACCAAATCATAATGCGCCACCCGATTCTCCGCACCCTGACCATGATGTCGAACCTGACAATGAACTATCTATTCTCGGTACCTCCCTACATGATCCTCCAGAACCATCAAACACCTCTTTGTGTCACACCACACGAACCAAACAACCTCCACCATGGCATAAAGACTACATCATGTTTACTCAAGTCCATCATCCTAGCCCATCAACAAGTTCAACAAAAGGTACTCGTTACCCTCTCTCTAAATTTCTTTCATATCTTGTTTCTCATCCGCCCATTGTTCTTTTTTATCTAACATCACAAGTCACAAAGAACCCCAATCCTATTCCCAAGATGTTTTTGATTCACATTGGTACGCGGCTATGAAAACTGAATCAGAAGCATTAGAGACGAACAACACATGGAGTTTGGTGCCTCTTCCCCCTGGACATAAACTTATTGGTTGCAAATGGGTTTACAAGATCAAGTATCGATCAGATGGTTCTATTGAGCATCACAAAGCTCGTATTGTTCCCAAAGGCTACACTCAAGTTGCAGGCATAGACTACCATGAGACGTTTTCTCCCACTTTCAAACTCACTACTCTTCGATGCCTTCTTATTGTTGCTGCTGCCCGTAATTGATTTATTCACCAAATTGATATTCAAAATGCCTTTCTCCATGGGGATTTACATGAAGTTGTCTATATGGAACCTCCACCTGGTCTTCGCCGACATGGAGAGAATCTTGTATGTCGACTCAACAAGTCTCTTTATGGTTTCAAACAGGCCTCAAGAAATTGGTTTTCTACCTTCTCAGACACTATTCAGAAAGCTGGTTATTCACAATCCAAAGCTGACGACTCCCTTTTCACTAAAACTCAAGATACTTCTTTCACTGCGATTCTCATTTATGTTTATGACATACTTCTCACTGGCAATAATTTTAAAGAAATGGAACGACTTAAAAAATTCCTTCTTAAACACTTATGCATGAAAGATCTTGGCGATTTGAAGTATTTTCTGGGTATCGAGTTTTCACGATCCAAGAAAAGAATTTTCATGTCTCAAAGAAAATATGCTTTGGATGTCTTAGAAGATTCAGGACTCATGGGGGCACGACCAGAAAATTTTCCAGTGGAACAAAATTTGAAACTCAATCCCACAGATGGTTCAGCATTAAGCAACCTGACCAAATACGAAAGATTAGTGGGAAGATTAATTTTTCTTACGGTGACAAGGCCAGATATAGTCTACGATGTCCACACTTTAAGCCAGTTCATTCAGGAGCCTAGAAAGCCACAATGGGATGCTGCTCTTTAGGTTCTTAGATATATTAAGGGTACGCCTGGACAAGGTTTGCTGTTCCATTCTACAAACAACCTTGATCTCAAAGCGTATTGTGATTCTGATTGGACGGGTTGCAATTTCACAAGAAAATCAGTTACGGGGTATTGTATTTTTCTTGGAGATTCTCTCATTTCATGGAAGTCTAAGAAGCAAGAAAATGTATTAGATCGTCCACCAAAGCTGAATACAGAGCTGTGGCAAACATTTGTCTGGGGTTAACATAGTTACACTATATTTTAGAAGACTCAAGAGTTCCACAAACATCTGGTACACCTCTATATACAGTATTTGCAGAGTTTAAATGTGAAGCGTTCGGCATAGGCTACGTGATGCATGCATGCAGTTTTATCTGGGTCATGCTTACAGTAATATACTAGATACCCTTGTACAAATATGCTTCTCACAGTACTATATACTAAATTAAAACCCTGTATTGGTTAGTATTAACCCTTAACATTAATATACTTAGTTTTCAAGTTAGATCTCAGGGTAGGATTATGCACTATGTTTGTGTGTAGTGCATTTTTTTATAGAATGATGTTAAACATAGTTAGATTGGCTGTTTCACAATCACATAGTCATCTATTCTGTTTTAAATCTCGGATTTCGGACTCGTCTCAGCAAGAGGTGTTTCGTCTCGGATCAGAGATATCAGAGATCTTGGGAAAATGTGATAATCTCGGATGTTCATTTCAGATACTCAATAAACATATAATTTTTGTCACTAAACAATATTTTATATGTTCTACATGTCATTTATCATATAAAATATTATATAATGTAACTAATGGCATGAATCAATCACGGTAAATATACGCAGAATTTAACAACAATATAAAAGAGAATGTAATATAAGTATATAACTAAATTGAATTTGCATTGATTAAAAAAATGTATTAGTTGATTGACTTACTTGACTTTTCATATACACCAACAATAAAGAGACGAAATCCTCACATTATTTTAGCTTAAGGTCCTATATTGAAAGATTTATCTGCAAAAAGTAAAACAAAAAAAATTCTCACAATTTTGGCCGAAATCTACACATTTCGGTCCAAAACGATAGAGTATAACATCCTTGATTTCGTATAGGCAACCTAGCCGAAACAAAATTTCGGCCGATACGGCCAAAATTTAAAGTAGTGCTATTATTTAAAGAGTAATGCTTTAGCCACTACCAATTTCACTACCATTCTCTTCACTACCTTAGGTGGCATATTCCTATTGGAGCGTTCCCCCACCTATTCTAACTTTCCCTACCTATTGGAGTGTGGCAACTAAGATAGTGAAGAGAAATGTAGTGAAATTGGTAGTGGATGTAGCATTACTCAGAAATTTTCATGATATGAAATCTTCGACTTGAAACATTTGTAAACGTGTGGCTAGTGTTGGAATCCATTCCCATTTGAATCATTATCAACAAACCTACTCGTAAATTTCACTTAACTTCGTAGGTGTGTTTTTTCCAAACTAAAAGGAGGTGGGTTTATTGATGATCAAAAGAAAAGGTGGGTTTGTTAATAATGGCCCAAAAGTGGGGTGAGTTAAGTGAAATTTAGCCTAATATTTATATACTTCACATCATTACATATATCATATAACTAACAGAGATTGTGTCAAACTAGATGTATTAATGAATGCAAAATGCACTTCACATATATTGAAATAAACTAGGAAAACAATAAAAGATACATAATTTGGGTATAAAATAACTCATGAAAATCTGCTTGAAATGGTTGATTCTCTGCGTGCGATCGACTGCCCAAAAGTGACAATCGACTGCAAAATACGCCAAATCGAGTCAGAGTAATTTCGGTCGACTACATTTTTGGGCAGTCGACCGTCTGCTCACTGCTGCTGCTTGCTATTGTTTTTAATTAAAATTTGCTGTCAAATTCCCCTTTTCTGCTCTGCTTCATACTCTCCTTAAAAAATAATGCATCCTCAAGTTATGAATGAAGTAGAGGGATCAATCTTAAACAAACGATCTTTCTTCTGCTTCCACCTGTGATACAAGCCATCATAAATAGACTCTTTGTATGAAATCAAAATGACGTGAACCTCAACTTTCAACATCTTCGGCTTCCACCTATTATATATACTAATATGGATAATCTCGTTGCACATGAACAGCACGACATAATTCCAACATCGAAACACACTCGATTGACGATGCTTGTTAGCTGCAACCCTATACTTCTTATTGGATGCTTCAAGTTTCCACCTCTTTTTTGTCTTCCATTTAACACCTTGTTGGGTAGAAAATTGATGATACTCACCTTGTAGATGAATTTTAGAAAACACCTAAATTTTCTGAAACATATCAAACGGATCTTCAAATATCATAATTGGAACTATGGAGCACATGGTGAACTTCTCCTTTGTAGAACTGTCTTTGTTCTATGTGGCCAATAATGTCGGGTCTACACAAATAGACTCATGATCTCATCAACTTTTCCTTCCTGCAATAACTCATTGACTCCCTCATCGAGATTTTTTATCTCTCTGAATAAATTGAACTTATTAAACTCTCTTCTATACAAAAATATTCTTTCCTTGCAACTCCAAAACTGTAACTTTGTCATCGTCACAATAAAGATCAGATATTGGCAGAAGTTGACTCGGCAGTTCCTTTGAAAATAGCTCACTAATCTTCAATAGAGGTTGCACAAATTTTTGGAGTGATGTGTTCATCTTCTTCTACCACTATGTTCTCAACACCTTTTCAACCTCGTCACCAAATTTTTCTGCGTCGACATCATGGCTGAAAGTTGAACCCGTTTCAGCTGAAGGAAATAGTGTCTTATTTCCCTCCTGAGAGACTTTAGGTTGAGAACTAAGGGGAGCCTTCGGATAAGATGCTTGGTTCTGAACTTCTTGAACTACTTGAAAGGATTTATATTTTCGGTTCAATGCCTCCTCTACTTGTAGTGTTTATGCTATGCTTTGTCAATGCTCAAACCAGCTTGCAATACCAAATGATCATGAATCTCATACTTTAATCGATTTGTGTATCTTGACGCTTGCAGATCCTTGGATTCCAAAAGATTACAATAGGGCTGCAACCTAAGGAACTTGTTAGTATACTCTATGACGAAAAAAATTACCTTGCTTTCAGTTTTGAAATTGTTGGTACATCATCTGCATGTGACCATGGAAAAATTATCTCTTTTGCATGAGCTCCTTCATCTCTCGCTATGTTCGTACAGGGTGCTCTCCACGAAATTGATTTGAGGCCTGCACATGTGACCACCAAGTGGTTACTCTGCAATGAAATTTGTATGTAACCAACTTCACTTTCTTCTCCTTAGCTATGTTCGTCAAATTGAAGAACTTCTCTACTTCATACTCTCAGTCATAATAGCCTTCAACATGGATGTTATCATGGAACCTCAGAAAATCTGCCTTAATACAGTAGTCTTCGTTGCGGTGGGGTTTATGGTTGAGGTGTTATTGGCGAGGGCGGTGCTTCTCAAACTCTTCGTAACTAAGGCCTTCAACAAAATTATTATTAACCATATCAAAGACCTTATAAACTAACAATGCTTGCCGTTCCAAGTGCTTTCAACGAGACAAAGGTCGAACACGCCTTGGATCGAATGTCAGGCAAAATCTGTGCGAGCTCGGCCATCCTGCATGAACTCGATATGGTACCAATGGAAGTCATTGTTGATGTCGATCCGTCGGTCTCTCAAAGTATGCGAGAACTCTCATGTTATCAACGGCTTTTGGAGATCATCATGATCACGCTAAAATGGTTGTCATCTTCACGGCTGTAGTTGACAGCTGACATCCCAAAGAATGACTCTTAAACTCTGATACCACCTGACGCAGGACGGAAGGTAGACTAGTTACTTGATCTCGTACAAACTTATGAGCCTTGAATAAACAAGAGTTTCTCGACGAATTGAGAAGGATAAAGTTGAAGAAAAGTTCTTCGTTTTGGTTGAATGATAATAATTGTATGCTAATACAAGATAACTCTTTGCGTCTGTAAATAGATGGACAAAACTTGCATGAAAATAAATCTACTTACCTAAACTGGAAGGAAAGAAATAACCGAAAATATCCGCAAACTAGGAAAACAATAAAAGATATATAATTTAAGTATAAAATAACTCATGCAAATCTGCCTGAAATGTGTTGATTCGCTACATGTGATTGACTGATCAATAGTGCAATCGACTGCAAAAATCCCCAAATCCAGTCACAGTAATTTCTGTCTACTGAACAAAAATGAAACTGTTTTGAGCGGTCGACCGTTGGCTGCGGTCAATAGCATTTTTGGGTAGTCGACCATTTGCTTGCTGCTGCTATCTGCAACTGTTTTTAATCAAAAGTTGCAGTCGAATTCCCCTTTTGTGCTCTGCATCATATACTAAGTAATTGATCTATGTCTCACCCATTTTTTGAAAAACTTAAATTGCAATTACCATATGTTAGGTGGGAATATATAACTCAATATGTCAAAACTTAAATTGCAATTAGCATATTTTAAGAGACTTTTAGATCCAACCCTATATGTCGGGGACATTTTCCCAAAAAGGACAAAGGCGTTCTAAATGGCATATTGTTGATGGAGACAAAAAATTGATATCGGGGAATATAAAGTATATGTCGGGAACATTTAAAACATTGGTGATATTAAGAGAAATCCCGAAATAAATCAGATTTGATCTCTGAAAAACATCTTGCCAATATAGTTTATTATCTTTACTAATACAAGACAGAGAGTATCCATTTCATTGGAGGTGGACTCTAGTTTACATACTTTTTTTTTTTGAAGAAAGAGTGACCAACTAGTCACCAGTTTTATTAGTGAGACATTAAGGAAACATCTTGAGATAAAATATTACAAACCCCTGTTTCTTCTACTCCATAGTCCAACTATACCACCTTGGTCTAGCCACAAAATACATCAAAATACATCAAGACAAGGTACAACGAAGTACATCAAAATAAAAATAAAACCCCCTCATACATAAGAGATAATCCTTCCCTGACCGCCTACACTGTCCACAAGCACCTAGAGCCATTCCCGAAATGGCTACTCATGAAGATCCGGTTGCAACCTCCTCCTTGCACCTGTCTTGCCTGACCAAGCAGCAATATGACTCAGTATATTGTACAACATACTATTAAAAGAACATTTAGTGTTACGAAAACAAGTATTGTTCCTATCTAGCCATAGAGTCCAACACGTAGCTGCTACTGTGACATCCCACAAATCCCTAAAGTCCGATCTAACCCATTTTGCCCGCCAATCGCCCCATAGATATTCATTCCGTGTAGGACAATCTATAAACCCAAAACTCAGAACTAGGATTTCCCATGCCACCTTCGCCATCGGACACTCTAATAGAATGTGGTTGACATCTTCGACCCCTTGGTTACATCTCGGAAAAGTACTATCAATCGGGATGTTTTGTTTAATGAGATTCGCCTTTGAAAGAATATCGTTGTTCATAACTAACCACAGGAAAGCTTTCACTTTGTGCGGAGCGCCCGATTTCCAGATAATGTCCGCCTCCTGACATCTCACCCCCCCATCATTCAGATGATGGTACGTTGAAGCTACTGTGAAGGACCTATTAGCTCCCAGAATCCATTCCCTAACGTCCTTGGCCGCGTTATACACCTGTCCCTTTTCCCTGACGAGTGTCTCTAACTTTTGATATCCAATAAGATTATTGGCCAACAGAGGTCCTTGAAACTCGATCGCTAATCTCCCGTTTTGCCAAATATCCCGCACCATCTGGTTGTCATTAGTTGCTTCCTTTGCCAGTAACGGATATAGTGATTGCATGTGTTATCCCCACACCATTTGTCCTTCCAAAATCTTGTCTCTTTACCAGTTCCAATCCTCACTGTCGTGTTTGCATGGAAGAATTCTCCCCCCTTGCAATTCCTTTCCACAACTGTGAAGTCTTCCCATGTCTGCTAGTTCCGCCAAATCTATATTTTTTCCTCCTTATATACAGATCAAAGGATTTGACCCACCAAGAATTCTGATGCTTATTCATCTTCCACCACCATTTGCTTAGTAGGGCTCTATTCATGTCTCGTAAATTAACTATCTCCAGCCCTCCAAACTCCTTCTTCTTACACACCTTTCCCCATTTGACTAGGTGTAGCCCTTTGCTGTTATCTTGATTGCCTTTCCATAGGAATTGTCTCCTACATTTGTCTATACGTTAAATTACCCAACTTGATAGTTCATAAATGGCCATTAAGTAGGTCGGGATGTTGCTCAATACTGCACTGATAAGGGTAATTCTTCCTCCCAGGGAGAGGTATTTCCTTTTCCATCTTGCTAATTTCTTTTCAATCCTTTCCACCAACGGGATCCAATCCTCTTTTCGTAATCTTCCGGGTCTGATAGGCGTCACCAAGTATCAGATAGGGAAGTCTCCCTTTGCACATTTCATTACATTAGCTATTCCATGTATACCTACCCCTGAGACCCGACTGAGAGCTGTTACACCACTCTTGTGTAAATTTACGGCCAATCCCGGCCAATATTCGAAGCATCTTAACATTACCCGCAATGCCATAATTTCCTCCCAGTTCGTATTTCCAAAGATAAGGGTGTTATCAGTATATTGTAAAATTGCCAGTGGTACCTGCACACCCCTAACCTTAATCCCTTTAAGGACCTGATTCTGTCTCCCTCCATTGATCATTTCTGTTAAACCGTCCCCGATGAGGGTAAAAATCAAAGGTGACAGTGGGTCTCCTTGCCTCAGGCCTCTACAGCAACGAATTTCTTTTCCATATACTCCATTTACTTGGATGAAAGATTTCCCGTTTGTAATACACTTTCTCATCCAGAGTCTCCACTTCTGCCCCAACCCTTGTAACTCTAAGGCTTCATCTATGCACTCCCATTCTACCGTGTCATAAGCCATTTCAAAGTCCAGTTTGAGCAAGAAGCTATTCACCTGATCCTTGCTAGCTCTGAACACCATTTCGTGGGCCGAAGCAATACTATCCATAATGTCCCTTCCTTTGACGAAGCCACTTTGTGAATCATCTATGATCTCGCCAAGAACCGGGGCCAGTCTCATTGTGTAGTATCCCGTATTTTTAAATATAATTTTAAAGACTTATAAATGAAAATGAATTAAAATAATTTTTGAAGATTTAATAAATATTTTTCTGAAGATATATCTTTTTACACGTGCAAAACACATGCAAATATCTTCTAGGGAAGTTCAAAAGGCAAAATTATTTTGTGAAAAATCATTATTTATTATTTGGAATTTATTTATAATTTTTTTAGATTTTTCTAATATTTATTAGGCCAATTTTCAAAGATTACGAAAAAGAATGATCTTTTTGCAAAATTGTCATTTTGAAGGATGAAAGTGCAAAACTATTTTCTGGACTTTTCAAACAGTGCCGGCTGGAAAATAAAGTGTTTATTTTGTTTTTAAATCTCAATTTAATTGGTTTTATCAAGTTTTCAAGTATATGTATCTATTTATGTAAAGTATACTTTAAAAGGATTATTTTGCAAATGTGTTCAAAAACCCTAATTCTCCTATTCCGGCCTATTTAAAAGAGTGAAGTGCAGCCATCTTTCGCTGCACAACACAAACGTTTTATTATTTCTTGGAGATTTAAGGAGGGGATCTTGGATTTCACAAAAGAAAGGCTTTTCTTATTATATTTCTTCATTTGAGGTGAGTGACTTGTTGTGTTTTATTTTATTTTGTGCATGTTGTATGTGAGTAATATAATTTGTTTCGTTTTATTCTGATAATGTTGTATATGGTATTTCATCTACTAGAAAGCATGTTAGGGTTTGGGTATGAATATGTACATGATGGATTGGATGGATTGGATGGATTGATGAATTAAAAATTGATCTTTTATGAACCCTAATTATCTTTGGATAGATTTGCATGTGGATGATGTGAGTTTTTATTATCATTGAGTTTGGATGAACACATCTTGATTATAGTAATGTTAGATTTTTTCAGGTTCATGAGTTAATAATGGTGATTGAGATTGAGGAAATGTTGAGAATGACTGATGAATTAGGAGATCATGTCTTGAGAATTGGATTTGAGATAAATTGGATTGAGTTTGATGAATACAACTAAATTGGGGATCTTTTTAAGATTTTAGTATTGATATGGTTTGGATCTGAACACGAAGCTATTTCAATGAATAATTAAATATTTAGAAACTCTATTTTTGATTATATGCACAATTCATGTTTGATTGAAAGAAATTAACAAATCGCTATTTTTATAAATTCAAGTAGTTTTGATTTAGTTTTTATGGACGATTATATATCCTACAAGTTGTATTTGATCAAATAAGAAATATGCTTTTGGTAGAAATTGTTTTCATAAAGTAAAAACCTATGTATCGGTTGAAATATGCACAACCAAAATCTGCAGGCTGTAGGTCGACAGTCGACCGTCGCTGCCTGGCTGCTGTAATTTTCTTGAATTTTTAAATTATCTTGCGGAACAGTCGACTGACCCATCTTTACAATCGACTGAGTCTGCTCTGTTTTGATGTCACCCTAAGAATTAGATTTTTCCCGGGACAGTCGACCTATGACCTTTTACAGTCGACTGCTATACTTAGAATTATTTTTTAAAGATTATTGGATCTTTCGTTCTGGACAGTCGACCTATGACCTTTTATAGTAGACTGCTGTACTTAGAATTTTTTCTTAAAGATTATTGAATCTTTCATTCTGGACAGTCAACCTATGACCCTTTTACAGTCGACTGCTATACTTAGAATTATTTTCTTAAAGCTATTGAAATTTCTTTCTGGACACTCGACTTACACTTGTCTATAGTCGACTGATACTGATGTATCTTTATATCTTTGAATATTCTTTTTGATTTATTCTCTAAATGTTTTAATCTATAACTTACTATTCTATACCTTATCTTCTACTGAAACATATGTTTTCAAGTGGGTTAACTGAGCAATTTATATTGGAAGCTTTGTTTGGATATTTGGGTGTGAGTCTCTAGAGGGTGTGTGTGACCCTAGTATATCGGCAGTTGAGACATTTACGTTTGGGCCTGTTGAGGTATTTTAGTTGATCAGTTGTTGAGTTAAGTCCGGTAGGGTACACAAACTCTAGGAGATTCGTAAAGTAATTAAATAACCAAAATGATAAGGACAGACACTAGTGGTGATATGATGAAAGAGAACATGGGTTATGAACCTCAGTATGACTTGCGGTGTGAGATAATCCCCGGAATTATCCAGGTGTGAGTGAAATAGTCTCCGGAATTACCTGTGGTGTGGGATTGATATCCGAAATTATCGGGGTCGAGGTGATGCACATGTGGTATTCGTGTGATGAGGTGCCATCGCTTGCGGTGTGGGGTATTCTCGAAGATTTCCAGGTGTGAGTGAAATAGTCTCCGGAATTATCTGTGGATAGAGATTGACCTTCGGAATTATCGGGGCATGGGCTAATACTCACAGTTTATCTTTATCTCGTAGTAGTCATCGTGTTAGGATTAGTTGCATAGCGGGGGATTAAACCCTACAATGTGGAGACGTTAAGGGCTTGCACTGGACCTATGTAGAGTGGGATGCATAGACTTCGACAAGTACGCATTAGAGAGTCAGCATATAGAATTATGTTTTTTTTACTTGGTTTCATGCATGTGTTTTTCCTGTTTTCTACACTTGACACTTAGTCTAGTTTCACCTGACGTTTTCATGTTTCCTTACTATATCATATTTTACGTATTCTTGTTTATTACATGTCGTTTATGAATCTATGCTTTACTTATGTTGTTCGTTGTTTATTTTTATGTCACCACACCATTATGGCTGACCCCTTTAGTTTTGGGGATTAGGGTTATCTCTAGCCTCATATTTTACAGGTGATTACTTGTAGCTTGGATTTTGGATGCATAAGTTAAAGTGGTGTAATGGGTTATGTATTGTTGTAAAAGAAATTGTTGTAAGGAAAGAAATTTATAATTTAAGGTGTATTGTATTTCGCTGTGTTATGTAAAGATTAATGTAATGAAAGTTGAAAATTTTTATTGGTGTTCGACTGTGTTTAATATTACATTTGAAGTTGATGCTGAGAATTGTGCCACGTATTTCTAAGATATCATATTGGAATTCGGGGCGCTACACATTGCGAAGACCTTCGTAATAATTTTGAAAGATCCATTTAATAGGCTGATGGGTCTAAGGTCAGTTATTCTCTGAGTCACCGCAGTTTTTGGAATAAGGATGACATTTGCGTAATTTAGTCGTTCCAGTTGCGCCTCTCCCCGATCCAATTCATGGAGGATCTCTAAAAAGTCCATCTTGATCACGTTCCAAAATATTCTATAAAAGAAGATTGGGAACCCATCTGGTCCTGACGCTTTATCTTGACCCAACGCCTTGATAGCTTTGAGAATTTCCTCTTCTGTAAAATTTCCCTCTAACACCTCGCTATTCTCGACTCTCGACTCCCCCCACATATCACGGTTTAGGCCGCACCGTATCCTTTTAGATTTACCCAACAACTCCCTAAAGGATGCATCAATATGTTGGCTAATTGCTGCACTATCTTCCGTCCAAGTATCCCCCACATATAGCCCGGCTATAAAGTTGTTCCTTCTTCTCCCGCTTGCGACTTTGTGAAAGAAAGCTGTGTTAGAATCTCCCTCCTTCAGCCATTGAACCCTAGCTCTTTGATGCCAGCATACTTCTTCCATCTCCCCCACCCTGTGTAATTCCAGTCTACTTGAAGCTAATTCTTCATATTCTCTGCTGTTCAGGCCCCGATCTTCCTCTAATTTCTCCAATTCTTGAATTCATTTACCAAGTCTCTCCTTATTCTTATGACTCTCCCCGAACTCGGCTTTTGCCCATGCTTTTAGGTGACATCGTAGCCGTCTAAGCTTCAAAATCCATTTTGAGATCGCATTATCTACCCTGATTGGCCTGTTCCAAGACTCTTCAACAGCCCTTCTGATGTTGCCACTCTTTAGCCAGGCCTTTTCAAATTTGAAACTGTGGGGTTCCTTTCTCATCTCGTTCCCACAATCCAGAACCAAGGTGTGTGATCCGACGTGAGTCTAGTAATTGTATATGCTCTAGCTGAGGGGAACATAGATTCCCACTCTGAGGAGACCAGAATCCTATCCAGCTTGGCTAGAATATCGTTTCTCATCTCGTTGGCCTCCATCTCCATTAGATTTAGTAAATTAATAACTCTATTGAAGTCCTGTCTCTCACTCTCGGGTGCTCCTGTACCTTTATGTTCGTATCCAAATCTAGTGATATTGAAGTCTCCCCCCACAACCCAAGGACCCTCCCATCTTTCCCTAATCGAAATTAACTCTAACCAAAATTGACCCCTTCTCTCCCTCAAATATGGACCATACACCGCTGTGATCATGTGTTCCCACCCATCGCACTTTCTTCTAACCCTAATGGTGATTGTGAAAGTTCCAATGAATTGTTCGATACAATCAAACAGATTTGAATCAAACCCCAACGCAATACCCCCCGGGAATCCCATAGCCGACAGAAAAATCCACTGAAAAGAACCTAGACCTCTTAGATGAACTAGTTCCCCACTATTTGGGTTCACCATTCTAGTGTCCAGTAATGCGCAAGAAGATTGCTTCCTCTTGGCAATCGTGTCGCCCACCAGTCTCTTTTTCACTCTAGATCTCAACCCTCTAACATTCCAAAATGTGTATAACATAGATAACCTTGGTCGTCTATACCCCTCTATGAGACCCAACTAATTCGTTCTACAAACTCAATTTATAGGCCTCATCTCTCAACGCTCTCACCTTCTGCGTTTGTTCATCTATCATGGACCCCATGGCTAAACCAAACATGGACGCATAATAAAGCAGCATATTGTCGGAAATAGCATTTAAAATAGACATATTAACAATAAGCTTACCTCCGCATGCCGATGCCGGCTCCTTTGCTTTAGCCGCCGATTTAATAAGATCCTCTTCACTAGGTCCAGTCGTCCCCAATCGATCTAGTTGCCTCTTACTCTTCCTTGTAGATTCTTCCACTCCCCTTGCTCTACCTCTGTCTTTGTCCCCCGTGAGCGATCTCACCTGCCTCTTAAATCTCACCTCGTTGCTGTCAGACTCCGACCCTCCTTGACCGTCCTCTACCTCGTCAATCCGTCCGTCCTCTTCATCATCGTCACCCCCTTGGCCCTGATCAATAACATCAAGCATCCTCTCCCCCTCCTCTTGGATATCCTCATAGTTACTTGTCTGTCGGAGTTCTTCATTAGTATCCTCCTCTAACCCTGTATTTGGGTCCAGATTGTGAGTAGACGGGACTGCACAGCCCACAACAGAACCACACAATTGACCCCCAGCCAAATTTGGTCCAGCAACCCCCCCAGCGCCTTCTTGACCCACAGGCCCAATAGGGCCCATGTTTTTACTTCTACTTGAAGTTATATCTGAAGCTAGAGGTAAATGAGATCTGAGTGGGTGATAGATCAATATACTTATCTTAACTTCCATGTTGAAATTGTTGGAGTTATCTCAACTTTTAGGACTAGTTAGTGAGAAGGTTATTGTTTATCTTCCCTGGTTTGTTTGGGCCAGATATCTAACTTCTTTAGTGCATACTGCATATATCTATGATGATGTTAGTATCTTTATCCATTTTCTTCTTTGTCTTCTTGCAAATGCTTTGAAATCTCTCTCCTTGCTTTTGTAATAGCCCACTTTTTTGTTCAGAGATGAGGTTGAGTTGGAAATTTCACTTGTTCGGCAATATTTTACCTCATTTTTAATGAAGATGAACTAATAAAGATTGGACACACTGACACTGTTTTTTATCCTGTTAATTTCATAAATTGCTTTTATTATTTGAATTACTTTTCCTGTAGGAGATTCATACTGTAACTAATCCAAAAGCCTCTGCCATCTCTACTACTATAATTCTGCTACTATAATGGGAGAAAGCCTTAGTGTAATTTGTTCATATCCCAACTTGTGCAACGCACGTCTATCTCTATCTCTATCTCTTCAGTCTTCATATATCTCTACATATATAATAGGAAAGGGGTGATGAATGAGTCTACAGTGTAATTCTTTTTTTTTTCTTTCCCTTTTCAATTTTTTCCCCAAAATTTCCCCCACGTGCATAGCACGTGTAAAATACTAGTGATATTTGAGGTGAATTCCTATAACCAAATACCACTCACCAGTTTGATGAAGAGCCCTGAAAATCTATCATCTATGGTAAAATAGATTATTTGATTAGATAATGAATTGTTAACTAATGAACATGCCAAAAACTATTCAGGAAGAAGTGAACATAAATGAAGTTGAGATCACTAAAGGAGTCAAGGGTTTGTTGTCTCCTTTGGAAATTTATTTTGAACCCATTCCTGATTCTCCCCCGCTGACATTCCGAGTTCACTTTAAACTGCAAAAAAACAGTGAGTGTTCTTTTTTTTTTTTTTTGATTTAACTGAGTATCCTCCCTCCTCCTTCAGTGAGTGTTCTTTACGGATTTTGTATTTGTATTTTGTCTGATGAATGATAAGATAAAATTATAGTGAACATAGTAGAGACTAGGCGTTCTCCTAAACAAACTTGGAAACTTGGATTCAGACGGTTAAGAGGATATGGTAAGTCTTAATTTGACAGAGGAGTTGCCTTACAAATGCTTAATGAGAAAATAGGAATAATGTGACCGACTTCAAAGAACTGGGATATAGGCTTGTTGGTCTTATTTGTTAGTTTGTCATCAACCTTAAGCATTGGGAGGAGGGGGTTGGCAGTTAGTCCATATGGTACTGCTTCCTAATTGTCGGTTTAAAAAATTCACCATACCGCTGAACTGCATGAGGAGCTTCAAACACAAGACCTTCATACTCCATTAGCTATGTTCAATGCATAAAGGCTTTGTTGTTGTTGTTGTTGATGTATCTTCGGATTCTTTCTTATCTGTATTTGGAATAAATCAGAGTATACCTAGGTTCCAAGGTTCCTAGGTTCCCATACTTGCACAAATGAATGAAAGCATGAATTTACCCTAGCAAACATTTGCTTTCTTAGGAAACACTATGGCATAATTTTAGAGAATGGTAGTGGAGGGACATTGACTTGAGTACTTTTAATTTATTGACCGGCAAATTTTTTTGTTCACTTGGTTTCAGATGGCAAACATGCCAAGTTGATCTTTCTATTCACCTCGGTTTATCATTACATATAAGAATTTTTCCCATCATTTCAACATGAACTCTAATTTATGTGATGATATAAAGTCAACATATGCATATGATCTGCAAAATCTCATGTGAATAATGCTCACGTAGGTTGGATCAATAAAATCTCATGTGAATAATGCTCTCTCAGGTTGGATAAGTAAAGAAGCATCGTCTTGTGTGGAAACCAGCTTTCTGCTAATTGATATGGACCACCGCCAAGTTGTGGTGTATGACTACTGCAATGGATATGGATGACCTCCGAGTTGTGGTGTATGACTTCGAGAAGACAATGAATGTTAATTTATGCCTAGAGAACTGAAATTGTTTTTCACTAACACTAAAGATGTACATGAGATTTAGATATAAAGTTTGTAAGGTACTGAAGGTTTTTGTATCTTTTGTTTTTCCACAGTGGCCTCTAAAATCTGTAAAAATATGTTATTTGAGTTTCATCATTGAATTTTTTTATGTTATACAAAGCATTGAGTTTAATCATTGTTTTGTACAATCTGAATTCTCAGCGAGTTTTAGCAAGTGATTGTTTTTTGGATCTTGTTACCTTATAAGACCATTTCATATCGGGGACAGTAAGAACAATTTATTGCCGTGTTTATCTTCAGAAAATTTATTAGAGAACTTCATTAATAAAGTTGCGTACGAGTATTGCGTACTTTTATTTCTGTTCTAAAATTCATGAAATTTGGGCGTTCTTTGCGGAATAGGTTCGTCCTTTGTTGAATTGAATTATATTACAATGAAGATTTCAGGGTGTTTAGGTGTGTTTTGTCAATTTCTGATACACACCATAATGCAGAATGACTGAAGTATGGAAGAAATGGAGTCGAAGTTGGGTCTGATACATGAATAGATGTATGTTTCAGGTGTGTAATAAATGTAAAGTGTAAGGGGTTTTGTGTAAAAGTAAAAGTGAAGCGGTATGGGTGAATGCGAGCCGTTGGATGTGAGATCAACCGTAGGATTAGTTGATGGGGTCCATAGTGTAACTGCTTAGCTATCTTACTGTACCCATTTTATTTACATGCAGTGTACATATTTTACAGTATAAATAGAAGAAGACGACCCATTCGTGGGCATCGATCATTTGAGCTGTAACTTCTGTCTCCTTTATGTTAGAATCTAGGTTCTTCTACAAACCGTAGCCCTCTCCTTCTTCCTTACAATCCTAATTCTCTCAATTCCACGGTCATTCAATGGCCAAGAAAGCTTTAAAAGCGATGGCAGTGGTGATGGTGCCATTAGAGTCACACATTTCTTTTTGACCCTTGTGACATGAGCATAATCGAAAAGAATGATCATATGATCATTCTAGATTGAATTAGATGTCCAATTACCTGTTAATTATGATGATCTTACAAGTGATGATCATCTTATAAAAAATACCCATAAATGAATTTGTATAAGGGCCGTCTTTCCAGTAGTTCCTCCAATATTGCAAAGTTATATGCCTTTAAATTTTTATATTAAATCTTTATAAAATTTGTTTAGTTCAAAAAAATATATAATCCTTTATCTTTTTTTAATCTTTTTTTTTAAACAATCTTTTTAACATGTACTCCTTTTATTTGGAAGATTAAATTACTTTACGATAGATTTATAAATTCAATTTTGTTTTGAAGGAAAAATTAAAATTCAATTTTGAAATTATATTTTGATGAAATGTATAGGGACAACTTGAGCTTCTATGTTAGAATGATATATGGACTCTTTACACAAAAAGATTGATAAGTAGCTTTGATTCACTTATAATGGATTTCTCATGCAAAGTGCATGACAAACTACCCTTAAAATGTTATTATTTTCTTCTTTTCTTTCCTTTTGGTTGAGTTAAGACTACTTTAAAAGTTATAATCTAATCTCAATGATCACTGTATGTTATGTATGTATGTATGTATATAACTAAGAACTAGGCGCATCATTGTTGGATGATTGTGTTGACAAACAATACAATTAATCTCAACTACAACTACAAGTCCAATTTATAATAACCTTAAAGTTAAATCAATTGACCATTTAAATCCCAACCTCAATTTTAAACTCTTATTCTTAACCGCAAAGTATATGTCGAAGCCATATATTAATCATCTATTTAAAATCAGCCATTCAATTAAATATTGATCATGAGTCGAATTTCAATTTTAACTGAAGTAGCTCTTAACTTAAGGGAAAGCATTCAATGGCTTGACCAGCACTTTGTTTGTAGCTCAAATGGTAAAGTGGATGGGATGAGGAAAAGAAAAGGTGTCTTAATTTTGGGACTAGGCTATGGTGTATCTAGGGGTGTTTTCGGATCAGATACACAACCCATATGGACTGATACAATAAGGAAACCACTGATACTAATGATACCAATAACACTGCGGTAGGGAGAGAAGAAGCATGTGGATTAAAGCCAAACCCGGACATGTGAGAGATTATGTTTATACATAGTGTGTGCGTGTTAATTCAACTGTCAACCAAGCGGAAAGTGGCGGGAAGATATCTACCTCGTGTGTGAAGTTGGGTGTGAATAAGAGTATTAATATGAGCGATGTAGGAAGAATTCTGAAGTTCTTAATAGAAGTGAAGTACTTTGTAGCTTCTGAAATACTCCCAGTATCAATTTGGTGCTTTCACCGATTTGAAATCAGGCAATGGCGGAGGGTAGGCGATCGATGGATGATGTGAGGGAGACGACTAGCTTCCATGGCGAACAATTGCAAACTCTCACAAATGAAGTTGAAGCACAAAAGAAGTTATTCTCGGAGATGATTCGAAGGTTTGCGATCGATTATGGAAGAGAAGATGGACCAAGTTATTAATCAATCGCAACCAACAGAGCAGCCAATCATCGTAAGATCCTCACCTCAATCCTCTAATCATGATCACCATTTCAAGAATCCTCGATTGGATTTTCCTGGATTTGATGGAACAAATCCTATGGGTTGGTTGTTTAAAGTGACTCAATATTTCTCTTTTCATAGAACACCTGCTAATAAAAAACTTCATATCGTATCATTCCATCTAGATGGGAGAGCTTTGGCTTGGTTCCAATATAAGTATGAAAATGGTGATTTCCTTAACTGGGAAGTGTTTGTGAAGGAAGTAGACATTAGATTTGGAGTCTCACCATTTGTGGATTATGCGGGAAAATTGTTTAAATTGACCCAAACTACGACACTAGCTGAGTATTAGGACCAATTCGATATGCTGATTAATAAGACCAAAGGTTTATCTGATCGTCACGTATTGAGTAATTACATCTCTGGATTGAAGCCTGCAATCCGTAGAGAAGTCCTAGCTCATAAGCCACAGAGTCCTGCAGATGCAAATTGATGAGCAAGACTATAAGAAGATAAATTTCAAGACGGTAGATATCAGGGTAGTCGAGGTAGTTATCAAAGGCCATGGCAACCCCCACCACCTAGTACACTTCCACCATTATTGCCAACCCCAGGATTAGTTGATCATACCCCGAGCAACAACACACAGTTGAAACTTGTAGTTAGAAAGATTCCACCTGCAAAATGTGCATGTAGAAAAGAGAAAGAGCTTTGTTTCAATTGTGATGAGAAATATGTGCCTGGACACAAATGCCAGCGAAAGTTCTTCATGCTTTTAGCTGAGGAGAGGGATGAAAGTAGCACATCACTTGGGGATATACAGTACTCTTTAGAGAATAGTATTCATTCTGAAGTGTGCACTGAGGATACAGTAGTATCGGAAATCTCTTTTCAAGCTTTTTCAAGATAGATTTCATTGAGAACCTTAAGAGTTCATTGAACTGTCAATTAGAATTCAATATAAATCTTGATTGATTCTGGCACTAACAATTTCATGCAGGAGAGATTAGCAAATCTTTTGCACTTGCCTATACAACCAGCTACTCAGTTTAAGGTAATGTTTGGGAATGGGCAGACACTGCAATGTGAAGGAAAGTGCGAGGGATTTCCAGTAATTATCCAAGGCAACTCCTTCCAGATTGATTTTTATATATTGCCTATCCTTGGGTCAAGTATGGTCTTGGGCATACAATGGCTGAGGCTGCTTGGAAAAATTATAGTTGATTATAGTTAGATGACTATGGAGTTTTTATCTGATGGCAAGAAGGTGCTACTGCAAGGGGGTCAAACTAAAGAGCCTTCTCAAATACAACTAGCAACACTGCAAAGAGATTTTACAACAAATGCAGTAGGAGAGTTTTTTCACTTGATTCTGCAGGAAGACCAACAACAACAATTCATACACCCAGATATCATGAGCTTGTTACAGCAGTATGCTCCTTTATTTGCTAAGGTGACTGGATTGCATTTGATTCCTGAATGGCTCCAACAAGGGTCAGACCCTATAAGTCCACATTTTCAAAAAAAAATGAGATAGAAAGTCAGGTATCAAAATTGTTGAAAGAAGGGATCATTTGACACAGCAAAAGCCCCTTTTCTTCGCCAGTGTTATTAGGAAAGAAGAAGGAAGGGACTTGGGGATTTTGTGTCGACTATAAAGCCTTAAATTCAATCACTATAAGAGACCAATTCCCCATACCAACTGCAGATGAGCTTTTTGACGAGCTGCATGGTGCTAAATTTTTTACGAAGTTAGACCTTGGAGCTAGCTACCATCATATCAGAGTTCAAGCAGAGAATGTGGAGAAGACTGTATTTCGTACGCATGAAGGCCACTACGAGTTCCTTGTGATGCCCTTTGGCCTCCCAAATGCCCCGTCCACCTTCCAGGCTACCAAGAATTCAATTTTCAAGCATTATTTGCAGAAATTTGCTTTGGTATTTTTCGATGACATATTAGTATACAGTCATGATTGGTTTACTCATTTGCAACATTTATCCATGGTATTGAGAGTTTTGGAGCAAAAAAAATTTTCGTTAAGAAAAGTAAATGTGAATTCGGCAAGTAGTGATTAGAGTACTTGGGACACTTAATTTTTGCAGAAGGTGTCCAATCTTGTCCATCTAAGGTAGAAGCAATTAAGGCTTGGCCAATTCCAAAAATAATAAAGCAATTGAGAGGCTTCTTGGAGTTAGCAGGTTACTACAGAAGATTTGTGAAAGGGTATGCATCAAAAGCTGCGACACTTACTGAACTGTTGTAGAGAGACTCATTCCTTTGGAGTATAGAAGTTGAGGAAGCTTTTAATCAACTCAAAGAAGCACTACAACACACCCCTGTACTAGCTATGCCAGATTTTTCAAAGCAATTCATGGTGGAAACAGATGCATCAGGGAAGGGAATTGGTGCATTCCTACAACAGGATGACCATCCTATAGCATTTTTCAGCAAGGTCATGTCACTAAGAATGTAGTCAGCCTCAACCTACATTAGAGAGATGTATGCCATTACTGAAGCAATTAAAAATGGAGGCAGTACTTACTCGGAAGAGAATTCATCATCTGTACAGATCACCAAAGCCTACACCACATGGTTAACCAAACCATTCAAACCCCCGAGCAGCAAAGATGGATATATAAGTTAGCAGGATACAAATTTTAAATTGTTTTAAACTTGGGAAGATAAACTCAGCTGCTAACAGCTTGTCTAGGGTGAACAATGAAGAAAATGGTGCATTAATGTCAACAATTTTGATTCCCCAACCTGAGATTTGTGACCAAATCAGAGAAGAAGTGAAAAAGGACCCAACCCTGGCTAAACTTGTTCAGGAACTAATCTTAAACCCAACAACTATACCTTCATTGCTACAGAGGGATGGATTGCTGATTAGTAAAGGAAGGGTGTTAGTACCCAAGAACCTGCGAAAGTTGGTTTTGCAAAAGTGGCATTCATCTGCAGTTAGGGGACACGCAGGCATAGAGAAAACCTTGGCAAGAATAAAAGAGTCATTCGTTTGGGAGGGAATGTACTCAGATTTGTTTTGGTTTTTCCAAGAATGTCCTACATGCCAGCAAACAAAGTATAGCACATCGAAAACTGGGGGACTGTTACAACCATTACCTATTCCAGATCAAATATGGGCTAATATCTCATTGGATTTTATTACAAGGTTTCCACTATCCCAAGGCCAATCCGCCATTTAGTAGTAGTCGACAAGCTATCAAAATATGCACACTTCATCGTGCTTGCGCCCAATTTTACTGTAGCCAAAGTTGCATCTTTGTTTGCTTCCCATGTAGTCAAGCTACATGGCATCCCCAAATTTATAGTATCAGATAGGGATCCTCTATTTCTCAGTCATTTTTGGAACGAGCTATTTAAGATGCATGGAACTTCTTTGAGGCTTAGCACTGACTACCATTCGCAAATGGATGGGCAAACAGAAGTGGTCAACAGATGTAACACCCCGAATTCCAAAATACAACTGAATTCGAGTTCCACAGGATCTTTACACTTCTTTCGTACAATTTTACAAGGAAATAAAAACTTTTCTTTCATTAGAGTTACATTTACACTTGTACATTATCACAGCGGAAGCGATATTACAATAAATTACATGAAACAATATTTAACTCAATCCTGCGCAGCATGTATGCTTCAATTGTCAAGCATCTTTACCCTGCATATAAAACTGTGGGCGCGTCAGTTCATTCAACTGACAAAATATTATACACGGCCATCTTCTCTATGCCGGAAACAGTATAACGATTCTCATTACTTAACAAATCACAAACTTGTCACAAACAAAGCTAAAGGGACTATCATATTGTTGTCGTGTTGTGAATGGGCACTTAGTCCTTAATGCAATTATTTAGATTATATGACACTAATGCGCAGTTGTTTGGATTCTATGCATCCCAAACTATATAGGTCCGAAGACAAGCCCTTAATCGTTCTTCATCTTGTAGGGTTCAATCCCTCGCCATAACTTAATCTACTACTGTAACTACGGTAAGTATCCTAGATGTTTTCTGACCTACGAACTCATGTCTAGGCGCCCTGGAGGGAATCCCAACGCACTGACACATGACTCATCATGTAGGCATCCTGTGGTAATTCATCTCCTACCATAGACATGACACCACCCGCAGTCGTCAAACACCCCACAAGCATCGCCACCCGGACGGTACTCTGGAGCAGTATCCACGCCTTATAATGACTCATCATGGGACATCCTGTGAATACTCTCACGCTGCTAATCCAATGGCCCTCATACTCATTGTTTTTTTCTTACTTTCATCACATCTTCACTATGTATCTAATCCTTAGTTTAATTGAATCATGAATAAAATCAATCTCTTAGAATGTAGCACTCCCATTATACCGGTCTTTATTCATTCAGTTTCATATGACCCAACCTTGGTTTTCTCATTTTAAAATATCATTTCACAATTCTTTCATTGCCGGTATAAGGCTTGGCTATACCCTAATTTTCAATTTCAACTCATAATTACATTGTCATGCTCATAAGATCTTTTCATGATTAATAACCATTCATGTTTCAAAAGCATAGTATTCATGTATTGACATCTTTCATAATTCATCACAATCAATAATTCAATGCATAGATACTTGAAAAACTGAAATTCTTCAAACATGTCACATTCACTAGTTTATAAGCTCACATAATTCTATTTCAATCCATACCAATTCCACAGTTCATATTTTCAATAGGTTTCATAATTCATACCTTTCAAATTTCTCATTACCAAAATTTCATCTTAAATTTCTTAAACAATCCCTTCAATTTTCTTTATATAAAAAGTTAATAATCAAAATAAGTTCCTCTTTGTAAAAACCGTCTCAAATCTCATTTATACTAAGACATAGGTCATAGAAATTAACTCACAAAGAGAATACAGATTTACTTAAAACTTCGGGGAAGTCGACTGTCACAGATCACCAGTCGGCTGTTCTACGATATTTTTGAACTCAAAAAAATAATAATGTTCAGGGCAGTCGACTGTTAACCATGACCAGTCGGCTGTTCTGCGAGTTTCTAAAGCTCGAGAATAAAATACTCAGAGGAGTTGACTGTCTTATATGGACACTTGGCTGTTCTGCTATGATTTTTAAATTAAAAAAATAAACGATCAGGCCAGTCGACTGTTAAATGTGATCAGTCGGCTGCTCTGCAATGTTTTTCAAGTATAAAAATATATTTTCGTCTCTTTTTGAAACATAACTTTCCAGGTCACAATCTACTTAAAAATTTACAGTAAACCCGTATTTCATAATGATCATTTGCTTTATAAGAACTTCTGTTTTATTAATTACACATGATGCATTCGATCATTTGTTTGCAAAAAATACATTCCTTTTCTTTTTTTTTCTAATGGCATAAATAGCAATGGAAAATTTCATGACATCTATTACCAATCATTTCTTAATAATTTATTCTATCAATTCATCTTTAACACACCATTCTACATTAGCACTTTAATACATAAACATGATGTTAGTCTTTTACTAGTTAAACCACTTAGTTCACATTTAGGACATATTTTGCATACTAACATTAGAAATAACGAGAACATTCACTTTATTCATAATTAATAAATATAGTAATCAATCAACACATATTTGCTAATTTCTCAATTCCCTTCTATTTAGGCAAGCATGCATTAGTAATTCATAATAACAATTCAATTTCATTCCCTAGCATGATTTCTACATTAGAAGTCATGAGAAACACCCACATTTTGAAGAAAACCAATTAAGAAAATCCCTTAGAGCCTCCTAGATTGCGAGCGAGTGCCTTCTCCTCCTAGATTGCAGTGCAACGAACTCCTTCTCCATGCTCCTTGCCAAAACCGAGAGCTTCTTCTTGTAGGGAAGGCCAGCCTCCAATGGGGGAACACTCACACTCAACTCACACTAATATAAATCTCCTATATAATTGTTCTCTTCTTTCAATAGATTACTTGTGTAAAATACAAACAAATAGGAGGGGTATTTATACTAATTTTAGAGTAGATTGGAGGGCTAGGAATCAATGGATGGTTATAGAATGATGGGCTAGGATAGGAGTAGGAGTTATAGCAACCACCCACACACAAATAACTACCCATGCACACAACCCACTCTCCCATTCCTTCCAATGCACAACCGGCCCAAAATAAAGTGTGCATTGCACACTACGTGCTTCGCACGTGCCACCTAGTACCCCTATTTAAAAGTTGCACAATTTAATTAATCAAAATGTTCACTAATTATCTCTACATGTCAAGTGTGACCATTTAATTAATTAATTAGATTGGTGGGCTTCATAAATAGTGGGCTTACACTTGTGGGCCAAGACAACAAATTAATAATTAATTAAGTGGGCTAAAACAATTAATTAGTGTTTTAGGCTTTTGGAAAAATAAAGGAAAATAATTGTTCATACTAAAATGAGATTTCATACAAAATAAATAAATAATATACACATGAAGTTTGCACGTGCACAACCCGTGAAAAATAATGTTTTTATAAAATGATGTTTTAGGGTATTACAACACTCCCTCCTTAGAATAGTTCCGTCCCCGGAACTAAAATTAAAGAGTGAGAAAACAAAACACAAAAAGAAAATCAAATAAAAAGCTCAGGATGATCCTTCATCATCATCTCCTCAGATTCCTAAGTAGCCTCTTCAACCAACTGGTTTCTCCCGACTACCTTGACCATCGGTATCGTCTTATTCCTCAAGACTTTCTCCCGGCGATCAGCAATCTCAACTGGGAACTCAATGTAACTCAGATCCAACTGCAAACCTTCTGGCACTTCGGGCAAATGATGACTTGAATCTGGAATGTAAGCTCTCAGCATAGACACATGAAAGACATTGTGCACCTGAGATAACTCTTCCGTTAACTCAAGCTGGTAAGCAGTTTTTCCGATCCTTTTCAATATCTTATATGGGCCTATGAACCTCGGGGCTAACTTTCCTCCTTTGCCGAATCGAATCACACCTTTGCTGAGCGATACCTTCAGAAAGACAAAGTCACCAACCTCAAACTCAAGGTCCCTTCTCCGGTTGTCTGCATAGCTCTTCTGCCTACTCTGAGCATCCACCAACCTCTTCCTGATCAGATCAATCTTTTCAGAGGTCTGTTGCACAATCTCAGGCCCAAACATCTGTTGCTCTCCAACTTCGAACCAACAGACAGGCGTCCTGCACTTCCTGCCATACAGAGCTTCGTACGGTGCCATCCCAATGCTAGTCTGAAAACTGTTATTGTAGGCAAACTCCACCAAAGGTAAATGCCTTTTCCAACTGCCTCCAAAGTCTAGTACACAGTACCGAAGCATGTCCTCAAGAATACGGTTGACTCTCTCGGTCTGTCCATCGGTCTGGGGATAAAAAGCAGTGCTGAAATCCGTCTTGGTACCTAAAGCTGTCTGAAGACTCCTCCAGAAATGCGAAGTAAACCGCGCATCTCGATCAGACACAATGGCCAACGGAACACCATGAAGCCTGACGATCTCACCAACATACATCTCAGCCAACTTGTCCATCGAAGCAGTGAGTTTCATCGCCCATAAATGAGCGGACTTGGTTAGTCGATCGACTATAACCCAAATCACATCATTGCCTTTAGGACTCTTGGGCAAACCCGTGATGAAATCCATGCTCATGTTATCCCATTTCCATTCCGGAATAGGTAACGGCTGTAATAGACATCCAGGTTTCTGATTCTCGGCTTTGACTTGTTAACAAATCTCACACCTCGACACAAATTCAGCCACATCCCGCTTCAAACCTGACCACCAGAAATACAGTTTAATATCCCTATACATCTTGGTACTCCCAGGATGTACAGACAAAAGAGTAGCATGTGCCTCCTGAAGAATACTTTCTTTTAAGTCCGACTGATCTGGAACACACAGCCTCTCTCCAAACCACAGCACTTCATCCCTGATTTGAAATTCGGGCAACTTGCCAGTACCAACCTGCTCCTTCATCTTTTGAATCTCTGCATCTTCCTTCTGACTTGCAATAATCCTTCCATTCAGCGTTGGTTGAAGCCTCAACTGAGCTAAAGATGATCTCAAGCCTTGTAGAACAACTTCAATACCAGCCCGATCTAACTCCTCTGCCAGCTGTCTTTGAGTTGTAATCAAGCTCGCCAGACTGCTCTTGCGGCTAAGTGCATCAACAACAACATTAGCCTTTCCAGGATGATACTTAATCTCTGGACGAATGTCCTCAAGTACCTCCAGCCATCTCCTTTGCCTCAGGGTCAGATCCTTCTGCTGATAGATGTACTTCAAGCTTTTATGGTCTGTATACATGTTCAGCTTTTCACCATACACATAATGCCTCCACTGCTTTAAGGCGAAGATAATCGCAGCCAACTCCAGATCATGAGTCGGATGATTCTTCTCATGCGGTCTTAGTTGCCTAGACCCATAAGCGATTACTTTTCCTTCTTGCATTAAGACACAACCAAGCCCACGATGTGAAGCATCGCTGTAGACATCATATTCAATACCTGCTCTAGGCAAAGCCAAAATGGGTGCAGTAGTCAGCTTCTCTTTCAACTCTTGAAAGCTTTCCTCGTACTGCTCGGTCCACTTGAAGATCACATTCTTCTTGGTCAGACCAGTAAGCGGTACGGCTATCTGAGCGTAGCCCTGGATAAATCTCCTGTAATATCCAGTTAGCCCAAGGAAACTCCTGATTTCCTTCACTGTAGTAGGCCTTGCCCAATCTCTCACTGCCTCTATCTTCTGAGGATCAGTTGCCACTCCCTCCTTAGAAAGGATGTGACCTAGGATTGCCACTTCAGATTTCTAGAAATCACACTTGGACAACTTGGCATACAACTCATGTTCTTGAAGCTTCCTCAAAACTGCCGCCAGATGCTCCATGTGCTCCTCCTCTGACTTGGAGTACACAAGAATATCGTCGATAAACACCACAACGAAGGAATCAATGAACGGCCTCAGAACTCTGTTCATCATGTCCATGAAGATTGCAAGCGCATTCGTCACTCCAAACGGTATAACTAAGAATTCGTAATGCCCGTGTCGAGTTCTGAACGCAGTCTTATGCACGCCTTCAGCTTTCACTCGAACTTGATGATATCCTGATCGAAGATCTATTTTTGAGAAAACAGCTGCACCTTGTAGACGATCGAACAAGTCATCAATTCTTGGAATCGGATATTTATTCTGAACAGTGACCTTATTCAGCTCTTGGTAATCGATGCACATCCTCATCGAACCATCCTTCTTCTTTATCAAAAGCACCGGCGCTCCCCAAGGTGACGCATTCGGTTGAATAAAGTCTTTCTCCAACAGTTCCTCAATCTGCCGTTTGATCTCATCCTGTTCTACAGGTGCCATCCTATACGGTGCCTTGGAAATAGGTGCACTCCCTGGTTGAACAGTGATGCTGAACTCCACATCACGATGCAGGGGTAACCCAGGCAAATCTTCTAAGAACACAATCGGATAATCCCGAACCACAGGAATCAGCTACACTTCTGCAAGAATCCCTCTCTTCTGGCTGATAGCAGCAACCAAATCTGAACATCTCCTCTTCCCTTGGAAAGTGACTTCAGGTCCACCTGGAGCCTTCACTGTTACCGTCTTGGTCTTGCACTCGATGCTTGCACTGTACACTGACATCCAATCAATGCCACTAATAATATCGACTCCCAAGATAGTCAGCTCGATTAGATCAATCCCGAAGATTCTGTCCCCAATCACGATCTCGCAGTCAGCATAGTATCGATCAGTGGTTAGAGTCTCCCCTGACGGAGTAGCTACCGCTAAAATCTTGCCTGAAAAAATCTTCGGTTCAACTCCCAACACTTTAGCAAATTTAGGTGATACAAAAGTATGAGAGGACCCAGTATCGAACAAAACAACAGCTTTCTTTCCATTCAAAATAAGTTTTCTTGTTACACAACATATACTCGTTACATAACAGTTCACTAAATAATGGAAAAAGAGAATCAACAGAGACACTCCTAAACATCCTCCCTCATACCAGTGATGACGTGATCCACCTCATCAGCATCAGCTTCAGTCAAGGCAAATACTCGCCCCTGCTGGTATGGCTTCTTCCCGGCCTGCTGAGTTGGTCCATTACGGATGACATCCTGCAATTTGGGGCAACGAGACTTGTAGTGGCCTGTCTCTCTACCGTTGAAACAAGTCACAGGAGGCCTCACCCAAGTATTCCCGGGTCTTCCTGCCACTTGAACAGCGTTCGCACCCGTAGGTTTGAACCTTTGAGCCGGTGGCTGTCCCCTGACACTTCCAGCAACTACGGGCCTCTTCCCCGCATTCCAGTTGTTCCTCCTATTCTGAACAGTGTGGAATTACTCCATGTTGGCCTCCGTGGCTGCTGCTCGTTTGACTAGCTTGTCAAACCTCCTGATACCGAGGGGTATCATCCTGGACCTCAAGCTCGGCCTCAAACCATGCTCGAACTTACGAGCCTTCTTCGCCTCATCCATCACCAACTCGGGAGCATACCTTGAGAGCTGAGTGAATCTGGTTCCATACTCCCTAACCGACATGCCGCCCTGCTGTAGTGATAGAAACTCCATGGCCTTCTTTTCCTGGACGTCTGAAGGAAAGTAATAAATGCGGAATTCCTCCAAAATTTCCTCCCAGCCAAGAACAATACCTCCCATCGTCCGCTTCATCGACTGCCACCATACAGCCGCATCCTTCTCGAATTGCAGAGTCACCAACTTCACCTTGCTGCCTTCCGGGGTCTCCAGGACTTCGAAAATAGTCTCTACCTGACGGATCCAATTGTCAGCCGCGTCAGGGTCCTACTTCCCCTCAAACACCGGTGGTTTCATCTGCTTGAACGATTCCACGAGTTTGATTGCTTCGGGTACTGGATTCACAGGCCCCCTTCCATGATTCTGATTCATGGCCACAGCATTGAGTGTCTGATAGACCCTCGCTAGTTTCGTTTCCAAGTCCAGACCTTCACCGTTACGAGCTCGTCTTTCAGCCATATTCTGATGCATAAGATCCATTAAATTCGAAGTATAAAACATGAACTTTTAAGTCAACTTTTCATTTCATTGAATTTCAAACTTTATACATTCGAATTTAAAACATTTCTGACATCAAAATGAAAGCAGTAGATGACACAACGGTCTAACTCCTATATTTCCTCTTGGCTTTACGGAGCTCTCCCCGTAGTTCTTCAACTTCTTCCTTCAGTACATCGGTCATGTTCTTCCTCTTCTCGAGTTCCCATACACGATGACTGAGAACTGCAAAATCGTCCTTGCGCTTCGCCAACTGAGCCTCCAATAGTCCAACTCTCTCCCGCAGTGTTTCTACCTGCCTCTGAAGAGATATTACAAGACTACATGGAACTGGTTCTTCTTCTTCGTCAGAAGAATCATCAGATGAATCCGGAGGTGGGGTGATCTCTCGGGACTCAGGCCATTCCTCTTCCACTTCTTCGGGATCTTCCTCGTCTGAATTAGCTTGCCTGGGGTAGTAATCTTCCTCAATAATGTGGCAGTGATCATCTCCAGCTGGGTCGAAGTGGTCCGCCATCTTAAAGTTAGGGAGGGAGAAGCATAAGTCATAGAGCAACACAAAATGTAAGTGACTTATATTTAAATCTCTAGACTCAACACACACTCTAATGTCCACTTCTAGGGTGTCGTTCCTAATAAATTTGTATTACTTAGAAGCGTGGCTCTGATACCACTCTGTAATACCCCGAATTTCAAATTACAACTGAATTCGAGTTCCACAGGATCTTTACACTTCTTTCGTACAATTTTACAAGGAAATAAAAACTTTTCTTTCATCAGAGTTACATTTACACTTGTACATTATCACAGCGAAAGCAATATTATAATAAATTACATGAAATAATATTTAACTCAATCCTGCGCAGCATGTATGCTTCAATTGTCAAGTATCTTTACCCTGCATATAAAACTGTGGGCGCATCAGTTCATTCAACTGACGAAATATTATACACGGCCATCCTCTCTATGCCGGAAACAGTATAACGATTCTCATTTCTTAACAAATCACAAACTTGTCACAAATAAAGCTAAAGGGACTATCCTATTATTGTCGTGTTGTGAATGTGCACTTAGTTCTTAATGCAATTATTTATATTATATGATACTAATGCGCACTTGTTCGGATTCTATGCATCCCATACTACATAGGTCCGAGGGCAAGCCCTTAATCGTTCTTCATCTTGTAGGGTTCAATCCCTCGCCATGACTTAATCTACTACTGTAACTATGGTAAGTATCCTAGATATTTTCTGACCTACGAACTCATGTCTAGGCGCCCTGGAGGGAATCCCAATGCACTGACACATGACTCATCATGCAGGCATCCTGTGATAATTCAGCTCCTACCATAGACATGACACCACCTGCAATTGTCAAACACCCCACGAGTGTCGCCACCGGGACGGTACTCTGGAGCAGTATCCACGCCCTATCATGACTCATCATGGAACATCCTGTGAATACTCTCACGCCGCCAATCCAATGACCCTCATCTCAATGTTTTTCTCTTACTTCACTATGTATCTAATCCTCAGTTTAATTGAATCATGAATAAAATCAATCTCTTAGAATGTAGCACTTCCATTATACCGGTCTTTATTCATTCAGTTTCATATGACCCAACCTTGGTCTTCTCATTTTAAAATATCATTTCACAATTCTTTCATTGCCGGTATAAGGCTTGGCTATATCCTAATTCTCAATTTCAAATCATAATTACAATGTCATGCTCATAAGATCTTTTCATGATTAATCACCATTCATGTTTCAAAAGCATAGTATTCATGTATTCGCATCTTTCATAATTCATCACAATCAATAATTCAATGCATAGATACTTGAAAAACTGAAATTCTTCAAACATGTCACATTCACTAGTTTATAAGCTCACATAATTCTATTTCAATCCATACCAATTCCACAGTTCACATTTTCAATAGGTTTCACAATTCATACCTTTCAAATTTCTCATTACCAAAATTTTATCTTAAATTTCTTAAACAATCCCTTCAATTTTCTTTATATAAAAGTTAATAATCAAAATAAGTTCCTCTTTGTAAAAGCTGTCTCAAATCTCATTTATACTAAGACATAAGTCATAGAAATTAACTCACAAAGAGAATACAGATTTACTTAAAACTTCGGGGAAGTCGACTGTCACAGATCACCAGTCAGCTGTTCTACGATGTTTTTGAACTCAAAAAAAAATAAAAATGTCCAGGGCAGTCGACTATTAACCATGACCAGTCGGCTGTTCTGCAAGTTTCTAAAGCTCGAGAATAAAATACTCAGAGGAGTCGACTGTCTTATATGGATAGTCGGCTGTTCCGCTATGATTTTTAAATTAAAAAAAAATAAACGATCAGGCCAGTCGACTGTTAAATGTGATTAGTCGGCTGCTCTGCGATGTTTTTCAAGTCTAAAAATATATTTTCTTCTCTTTTTGAAACATAACTTTTCAGTTCACAATCTACTTAAAAATTTACAGTAAACCCGTATTTCACAATGATCATTTGCTTTATAAGAACTTCTATTTTATTAATTACACATGATGCATTCGATCATTTGTTTGCAAAAATACATTCCTTTTCATTCTTTTTCTAATGGCATAAATAGCAATGGAAAATTTCATGACATCTATTACCAATTATTTCTTAATAATTTATTCTATCAATTCATCTTTAACACACCATTCTACATTAGTACTTTAATCCATAAACATGATGTTAGTCTTTTACTAGTTAAACCACATAGTTCACATTTAGGACATATTTTGCATACTAACATTAGAAATAACGAGAACATTCACTTTACTCATAATTAATAAATATAGTAATCAATCAACACATATTTGCTAATTTCTCAATTCCCTTCTATTTAAGCAAGCATGCATTAGTAATTCATAATAACAATTCAATTTCATTTCCTAGAATGATTTCTACCTTAGAAGTCATGAGAAACACCCACCTTTTCAAGAAAACCAATTAAGAAAATCTCTTACAGCCTCCTAGATTGTGAGTGAGTGCATTCTCCTCCTAGATTGCAGTGCAACGAACTCCTTCTCACTGCTCCTTGCCAAAACCGAGAGCTTCTTCTTGTAGGAAAGGCCGGCCTACAATGGGGGAATACTCACACTCAACTCACACTAACATAAATCTCCTATATAATTGTCTCTTCTTTCAATAGATTACTAGTGTAAAATACAAACAAATAGGAGGGGTATTTATACTAATTTTAGAGTAGATTGGAGGGCTAGGATTCAATGGATGGTTATAGAATGAAGGACTAGGATAAGAGTAGGAGTTATAGCAACCACCCACACACAAATAACTACCCATGCACACAACCCACTCTCCCATTCCTTCCAATGCACAACCGGCCCAAAATAAAGTGTGCATTGCACACTACGTGCTTCGCACGTGCCACCTAGTACCCCTATTTAAAAATTGTACAATTTAATTAATCAAAATGTTCACCAATTATCTCTACATGACAAGTGTGACCATTTAATTAATTAATTAGATTGGTGGGCTTCATAAATAGTGGGCTTAGGCTTGTAGGCCAAGACAACAAATTAATAATTAATTAAAGTGGGCTAAAACAATTAATTAGTGTTTTAGGCTTTTGGAAAAATAAAGAAAAATAATTGTTCATACTAAAATGAGATTTCATACAAAATAAATAAATAATATACACATGAAGTTTGCACGTGCACAACCCGTGAAAAATAATATTTTTATAAAATGAAGTTTTAGGGTATTACAACAGATGTGTGGAACAATATCTCAGAGCATACACTAGTGAAGAACCTAAGCGTTGGGCTAAGTTCTTGGATCTGGCAGAATATTGGTATAATACTACAATGCATTCAACAACTGGTTTGACCCCCTTTGAGATTGGGTATGGCAGAAAACCACCGTGCGTGCTTGATTATATACCATGTATGTCACTTAATAATGCTGTAGAAGAAGAGTTGCGGAGCAGATTAGAAGTGTTAAGCAAGCTGAAAGAAAACTTAAGGCAGGCACAACTGCGTATGAAGCAAAAGGCTGACGTGTATAAATAAGAGAAACATTTTAATGTGGGAGATTGGGTGTACGTGAAGCTTCAAGCTTACAGGCAACAATCACTTGCTAAGAGGCAGTGTCACAAACTAGCAAAAAGGCACTATGGTCCTTACAAAGTGGAGAAGAGAATTGGAAATGTAGCATATCAGCTACAGTTACCTGCAGAATCAAAGTTACACCCAGTGTACCATGTGTCTCTCCTAAAGAAATGGGTTGGTGATCACACAGCAATAGCCCCTTCAGCGCTACCATCGACTGCAGATGGAAATACTCTGTATTTTCAACCAGCCGCACTTATAGGGAAAAGAATTGTGAAGGCAGGAAATAATTTGCAATGACAGGTCTTTGTGCATTAGGAAGGTCTGCCAAGCGAAGAAGACAACTGGGAAGATGAAACATCTATAGCAAGGGCTTTTCCACAATTGCAATGGAACATCGAGGACAAGGTTCAAGTTAAGAGGGGGGGGGGGTATTGATACAGTAAGGGAAACCACTGATACTACTGATACCAATTACATTGCAGGTAAGAAGAGAAGAAGCACGCAGATTAAAGCCAAACCTGGACATTTAAGAGATTATGTTTATACATAGTGTGCGCATGTTAATTCAATTGTCAACCCAGCGAAAAGTGGCAGGAAGATATCTGGCTGTGTGTGAAGTTGGGTGTGAATAAGAGTATTAATATGAGCGATGTAGGATGAGAGGCTAGCTGTCAAATTGTAACAAACTTTGTCTTTTTTCTTCTAGATCCCTCTTCTAATTCCCATCCCCTGTTCTTCTCCAATTACTCTGAATCCCTTGTTTCTTCTTAATCTCTCAAAATTAGTTGCAAAAATTGCTTGTAGAAAGTGGTGAATTCTGAAGTTCTTAACAGACGTGAAGTGCTCTGTAGCTTCTGAAATACTCCTTGTATCATGGACTGTACCAACATCAATATATCCACTTCAAAGAGGGACTTGGATACGGATATGGATGCAGCTCGGCAAAGAAAATCATATTCATATCCACAAATAAATAAAGATACAAATTCAACGTGGTTTATCAAAAAATAAGTATTAGAATATTAGGGATATCCAACCCCCAGTCATATGCTTGGTAACCAACCAAGCAACCCAATAGGCCGAAGTTCACTAATGAATGGAAACGACTAAAGGTGTATATCTCTAATATAATAATGGGAGAGTTGTCATTTGTAGACAACCTGTAATTTGTATGCATTCACCCTCAATTAAATCTACACCACACAATTAGATTATATCTAACCCTAACCTAACTAAATCTCTCAATTAAATCTACACCACACAATTAGATCTAACCCTAGCCTATCTAAATCTAAACCACACATCCTAATCTCACCCCAACCTAATTAAAATCCAATTAATTATTTAAATAAATAAAAAAACCCACCCTCCCCTCCATCTCTTCTGATACTCCTTCTCTCTTCCTCACTCACGAACGTTTCTCCCTCCCCAAAAATCTCTTCAATCTTCGACGAGGAGATGACCCGAGATTCACAGGTACTACGTGTTGACAAATGACCCGAGACTCACAGGCAAGTTCGAGCAGGCCTGCCTCGCCCTCATCACCGCTTCTCGAGGTAAAATGATTTGAACTTGATGAGGTTTTTGACTTTCGTAGTTCTTGATGTTGAAATGATGAAGTTTTCGACTTTCGTAGTTCTTGATGTTGAAATTGATGATGTTTTCGACTTTCGTAGTTCTTGATGTGGTTGAGGAATTGGTGTGTATGAGTTTGAGACTGGTAAAAAAAAATTGTTGGAAACTTCTCATAAAAGATTTAACAGAGAAAAAAGCTACGAGGGACAATCAAGATTAATTTCTATTGTAGGGTAGTGGAAGTTATGAATACGAAGTCAGCAAATTTAAGATAGAAAAGAAAAAATTGTGCTATGAATCAAATGCGAACAAAAAGAATTGATGTTATACATAGATAAATTGGATGTGGTTACCTTATTGATTAATAATTAAAAATAATAATCTCATTATAAAATTTAGTAATTTATGAGGGTTTGGTGTTTGTTGAAGGAATTGGGGATTGTGGCTTGAGGGTTTTGAAGACCCCCTAGAACAATATTAGAAATTTAATTAGAATAACATATAGGTTCATACATGATACACCTAACATACACATAAAAGATTACATAAATACCAAGAGGTCAATCTAATTATTTTTTTAGTTAAACCATGCTAATTCTCTAATATCTATTGTAATCTGATTAGCATATGTTTTCGACTTCGTAGTTCTTGATGTGGTAGAGGAATTGGTGTGTATGAGGTTGAGACTGGTAAAAAAAATTGTTGGAAACTCCTCAGAAAAGATTTAAGAGAGAAAAAAGCTATGAGGGACAATCAAGATTAATTGTTATTGTAGGGTAGTGGAAGTCGGTATGAACACGAAGTCAACAAATTTAAGATAGAAAAGAAAAAAATTTGTGCCATGAATCAAATGCGAACAAAAAGAATTGATGTTATACACAGACAAATTGGATGTGGTTACCTTACTGATTAATAATTAAAAATAATAATCTCATTATAAAATTTAGTATTTTATGAGGGTTGGGTGTTTGTTGAAGGAATTGGGGATTGTGGCTTGAGGGTTTTGAAGACCCCCTAGAACAATATTAGAAATTTAATTAGAACAACATATAGGTTCATACACCTAACATACACCTAACAGATTACATAAAATAACCAAGAGGTCAATCTAAATTTTACTTTATAAAATAAATAAAAAATTGATTAGAACGTGCATCGCACGTGCATGTTACTAGTACCAAAAAGGAGATACGGAATACGAGTACGTGACTAAGGCCAGCGAATGGCTTTCACTATTCATAAGCTGTCAGGATCTTTACAACAAGCACAAGTATAAATAAGAGATATACAAGAGAAATAGTCAACCACGCATGCATAACTGAATTAATATAGTCAACAATATTACTTAAAACAAGAAACAAGAATACTAAATTTCAAGTAATCACGTCTGGAACAAAACACAAATCTGAGACACAAAGCCCAATACAAAATAATCCATGTAACAAAGTACAATTATTCAAGATGAGCAACAAGAAAATAAATAGATATAACAAAAATCTCCAACCAACTAGAATCACAGATCACCAACTCCATCGGACAGCTGATCGCCATAATCTGCAATCTAACAAATTGCAAGAAAAAGAAAAAGAAAACAAAATGCCCGTCAATGCAAGTTACAGGCTGCTTGTAGTGCAGACAACAAGTACAAAAGAGATAGACAAGAAAAAAGTAATAGCGGAAGCAAGTACAGCATGAAAAGATGTAACAACAAAGTAGAACAACTAACTCTAATCAAAAACAGAAACAACTAGCATGGCAAGATGAACGGATGCAAGTGGCATGTAACAAGTGTCAATTATCATGTAAACGAGTAACAAGTAACAAATGTCAAGAATCAAGAATCATGTACAAGTAACAAGTAGCAAGTGATCATGTTGTTTTCAAGTCTTTGATTTAGTCCTATCTAGGTAGCACTCCATGCATTCCAGATTTTTACCACATGGTTGGTACATTCAAACAGTTACATTTTAGATTTCATAGTGGATTATTGAGGGCAGTGTACTCAGGGATAAGCTCCAAGTATCAAGTATCAAGTATCAAGCTCCAAGTAACCAGATATCAAGCTCCAAGTGTCAAGTGTGCATGTGTCAAGTAACCACGTATCAAGTTTCATGTGTCGTGTATCAAGTGTCAAGCTCCAAGTAACCAGTAGGATCCATTGATCCCCTTCCGAGCACACGTTTCTGTATTTCCCACTATTAGATCTTTCCTTTTAAAACCCCGGCTTAGTTTTCTTGTTATTATTATTCAAGTCAAGCATGGTCATGCACAAACAAGTCAAGAAACATGGTAAGATGAAAAGGGAAAATTACAAGTTGAAAGAATGACAAGAACGGGTGACAAATGACTCAAAATAGACTAAGACAACGAAAATTCTTGTTCTGAACGGCACGACAGTACTGCACCAAATCTGGGATTTTCGTTGCTACAAACATGCAAATCTGGATCCGTCAAAAAATCTAGAAAATAGAATCCCAGCCGAATCCAGTAAATATATATAAGTCATATGGTATTTTACAAAAACAAGACTCAAAACAGAATTGTGTCCAGAAAACATGTTCAGCCAGAAATCAGAAGCTTGTGTTCATAAACAGGAAAATGGCATAAAAACTCACGGATTAAATCTAAGAAAAATCTGGGGTATTCCCTAGTATGTTTAGCATCAGGAAATAAAGTTTCATAATTTTCTAATATAGATAGAACAGTCAAGTAAAATCAGAAAACAGCAAGATACGGCAATTTTGTAAATCTGAAATCATCGACATAACAGTACTAAAACAGCTATAGATTACAAAATATAAATCGAAATCTAGATCCGTTAAAAAGGTGATAAAATAGATGCAGTAGGTTACATTTCATATTCACAAAGTTTTTATAAACAGCAAATAGAATCAGGTTGAAATTAAGGTTCTTTACTAGACAGCATGAAAATTCTGCAAGTATAGTAGTTGTTTGCAAGCATGGAATAGTTTATAAAAGTTATCAATTAAATCCACAAAAATTAGGGGTTAATTCCACTCAGGTCAAGTTGTACTCAGTAAAATATTGGATCAAAATATTATATGTAATATCAGTATAAAAATAATTTACTCTCCAGAATTCACATAAAACCAAAACTGTAATTTTTCTACACCTCTGTAGTAAAATAGCCATAACTTGCAACATACAAATCAAATTGAACTCTGTCATAAATTCTAGAAAATAGATATAATTCTCTATAATTCATATTCACAAATAATTTTCATATACTGACCTTAATAGGGTCTAAAATACTAAACAAAATAAGATCACAATCAAAAACAGAAATCTTCTTCATGCATAAAATCAACTGGTTCATATGTAACACATCCAAATCATAATAAAACACGAAATATGGTATACTAGAGGTCCAAGAAATATGGTATAGGGTATGTCACAAGTTTACAACAAGTTATACTACTACTAACACATCAAGCATACAAGATCATACGACACCTCATAAATCACGAACAACATGCATGTATACATCAAGAATTTATTAGAACTAAGTTATTTCATATCGTGTGTGTAACGAGACAACTATGAACGGATCAACAACTAGAGGCACTATTAAACAAGGGATTTCATGAGATATGATCTTGAAACACTATACTACAAGCGGTATTTAGTACTTGTATTATACAATAACAAGAATACAAGTTACTTGCCTTACTATTGACGACAGAAACGACGAAGCAAGAGCAAGAATAACGGGTTCCCGGGCACGAACTCAACGAACGAACGATGAACACAACACGAGATCAACACACACACCAAGAAAGTAATGGAGGAGTGTGCTCATGTCGAGAGAAACGGCGATGGCGACCAAGGGGACAGCCGGCGGGGACTGACGGAGTTGTTGCTGCTCGCTGCAGTCAGGAGGGAAACGGTGCACTTGTGTGCATCGCTGTCGTCCAGGCTGTTGTTGCGCATCGACGGGGGAGCACAGTGCACAGGGGGCGTAGGGATGCTACTGTGCTGCCGCTGTGGAGTCGCGACAGGGAGGAGGCACTGGAGCATCGGGCTGTCGAGGTGAGGGTGCAGCGCAGATGGTGTAGGGCGGTTCAGCGGGGTTGCCGGAGGGTGGTTGGGTGGATGAGGAGAGGGCTAGGGAGTCGGGAGATGGGTTAGAAGGAGGAATCGGGAGGTAAACGGCTAGGGTTAAAGAGGGAGATGAATAGGGAATTCATATACATGGGTATATATATAAGCACAGATATTAGAGTTAAGGTTTAGAGGCTGACGGGTTGGGTAGCAAACAGGTATTGGTTATAATGGGTTATAGGGTTTAGAGATGTGAACGGGTCTAGGTTATAATGGGTTTTGGGGGTTAATAAAGCCATTGGGTTTAAATAAATAAGAAAATCAAATAAGGAGATGGGGAACAAAATGAACAATTAAAAATGGGGCATGAACAATTTTAACGAGGATCAAAAATAATAATGGCTTGATCAATCAAAGATGAAACAATAGGACGACAATTGAATCAAGAAGAACAAAATAAAAGATGACAAATCAAATAGATGAATATATATTGATAATGAAGATCCAATACACGGTTCAAAAAGGGTCGAAGAAATACAAGATGAATAAATACCCAAAAAGAAGAAAAAAATACGTCCAAAAATATATAAAATGAAAAACAGGAGTTACAGATGTCCATATTCGATTGACAATTTCTAGATATATTCGAAATCGCATCCATATCAGCCCACTTTTCTGATTGGATATCCGTACATGTGTTTGAATTCGAGGGAATCTTGGAACATTTATCCGAATTTGCATCAAATTTCAATATGCATACATACAGTTTAAATATACTAGTTATCTGCACGTGTGATGCACGTTTTAATTGATTTTTTTTATATAGTAAATAATAAGACGTAATCTGGCCACATACTCTTTACATATTACCCTAGTGGCAGTGGCACAAACTTTTATTTTATGTGAGTGACACTTTTATAAATAATTATGTTGTAAATAAATTTGAACATTGAGGGTACTATGGTAACTAACAACAATTGAGTAAATGAATGATTAATATAACTCCTATTTTAAAATGAATGGTTGAATGTATAGAAATTATAGGTTATCTACTAATGACAACCTCAACTCTCCCATTATAATATTAGAGATTAGAGATTAGAGATTAGAGATTAGAGATTTTTTTATATAGTAAATAATAAGACGTAATCGGCCGAGAACCTGAGACATCTCTTTACTCATCACATACTCTTTACAAATTATCCCTAGTGGCAGTGTCACAAACTTTTATTTTATATGACTGACACTTTTGTAAATAATTATGTCATAAATAAATTTGAACTTTGAGGGTACTATGGTAACTAACAACAGTTGAGTAAATGAATGATTAATATAACTCTCATTTTAAAATGAATGGCTGATATTTGATGGTTGAATGTCTACAAATTATAGGTTGTCTACAAATGACAATCCCAACTCTTCCATTATACTATTAGAGATTTGTACCCAAAAGCACCCCTCGGTATAGGTGAAAAAATATCATTTAAGTATTGCCAATTTTCAGAATACCTCACACAACTTTCCCTTTTTTTTTTTTTTTTTAACTCCATCAACACAATTTTTTTTTAAACCTCTCACCCATACCTTGAAGGGATAAATTTAAAAAAACCCTTGAAGTATACTATTTTTGTAAAAACCCGAATTAAACTTTTTTTGCACAAAAACACCCATGTAACCTTATACAGAAACAAAAAGAACCCATGTAATTTTTTTTGCACAAATCAACAATACTTGAATAAGGATTCTTCACATTTTGTTCTCGGTGTAACCTTTTATTTTTGACCCATTGTAACCTTATACAGCAAAAAGAAAACTCTGGGAGTCTATTCTCTTCCCACAATGGTGTACCCCTTTTATTTTTGAAACCTTGGGCCCTTGACCCATTGTAACCTTATACAGCAAAAAGAATACTCTGGAGTTTATACTCGTCCCACGACTCCCACCATAATAAATGAGGAAAGCTACCTCAAAAAAAATCTTCTTATTAGGTCCCACAACTCAAAAGATAGGAAGAGAACAGAGAGAAGAACGAAGGTGGTGCCAAAAGCTTCAAGAATTTTAGAACCTTTAGAGCATTCATAGTCTTTTGCTAAATTGCCATTTTTATTATTTTTAAATAAAGATGTTGCTGCAGTCGTTTATTAATGTTGGATGCAAACGTAGCATGTTGAATGAAAATTCTGCTTTCTTGTGGCATAAAAGACTAGGTCATATATCCAAAGAAAGAATGATGAGATTAGTAAGTAATGAAATTTTGTCAAATTTGGACTTTAGTGATCTAGAATTATGTGTGGATTGTATTAAGGGTAAACAAACCAAACATAATAAGAAAGGAGCCACTAGAAGCAGCCAGCTTCTTGAAATAATACACACTGATATTTGCGGACCTATGGACACTCCAGCCTTTAATGGAGAAAAGTATTTCATCACTTTTATTGACGATTTTTCCCGTTATGGTTATGTCTATTTGTTTCATGAAAAATCTCAATCTGTGAATGTCCTTGAGACATTTGTAAAGGAAGTTGAGAGGCAATTAGATAAAAAGGTGAAAATCATAAGATCTGATAGAGGTGGTGAATATTATGGCAAATATAATGAGTCAGGCCAGTGTCCAGGTCCATTTGCAAAATTCCTCGAAAGTCATGGCATATGTGCGCAATACACAATGCCAGGTACACCACAGCAAAATGGTGTAGCAGAAAGGCGCAATAGGACGTTAATAGATATGATTAGGAGTATGATGTCAGATTCTACACTACCTAAGAATTTGTGGTCGTATGCTCTCAAAACCGCTAATTATTTGTTGAATAGGGTTCCTAGTAAAGCTGTTCAAAAGACTCCTTTTGAGTTATGGACTAACAGGAAACCTAGCTTAAGACACCTGCATGTTTGGGGTTGTCCAGCGGAAGCAAGAATTTATAATCCACATGAAAAGAAATTAGATTCTCGAACGATCAGTGGGTACTTTTTAGGTTACCCTGAGAAATCTAAAGGGTATGTGTTTTACTGTCCTAATCATAGTCCAAGAATTGTAGAAACTGGTAATGCAAGATTCATTGAGATTGGTGAAGTCAGTGGGAGTACTAGAAGAGAAATAGTAGAAATAAAGGAAACAAGGGTAAATGTTACATTGCCTAGAATAGTTCCTCCATCTACTATTACTCCAAATGTTGTTCCAGCTGTTGTACAACAGCATGATGATAATGAACAACATATAAATGAAGAAGTACTTCCTGAAGGAAATGACTTACATAATGCTGATATGCATGAACCATAACAAGTAGCATTAAGAAGATCTCAAAGAGATCGTAGGTCAGCTATTTCTAATGATTATGTGGTTTATATGCAAGAATCAGATTATGATATAGGAATCAATAAGGATCCAGTTTCGTTTTCACATGCTGTAGAAAGTAAAGAGTCAAAGGAATGGATTAATGCCATGAAAGAAGAATTGAAATCCATGCAACAGAATGAAGTTTGGGATCTCGTTGAGTTACCACATGGCTGTAAAAGAGTCGGATGCAAATGGGTTTTTAAAACCAAACACGACTCTAGTGGTAATATCGAACGGTATAAAGCTAGACTTGTTGCTAAGGGTTACACTCAGAAAGATGGTGTTGATTACAAGGAGACATTTTCTCCTGTTTCGAAAAAGGACTCACTAAGAATAATAATGGCATTAGTAGCTCATTATGATTTAGAGTTGCATCAAATGGATGTGAAAACAGCTTTTCTGAATGGAGATCTTGATGAGGATGTTTATATGGATCAACCTGAGGGTTTTTCTGTAGAAGGTAAAGAACAATTGGTGTGTAAAATTAAGAAGTCAATATATGGGCTTAAACAAGCATCCCGACAATGGTATATTAAGTTCAATACCATTATTACATCTTTTGGTTTTACGGAAAATACGGTTGATCACTGTATATACCAAAAGATCAGTGGGAGCAAATTTATTTATCTGGTCCTTTATGTTGATGACATCTTGCTTGCTGCAAATAATTTAAGCATATTGCATGAGACTAAGGAATTTCTCTCAACGAACTTTGAAATGAAAGATATGAGAGAGGCATCCTATGTGATTGGAATAGAAATATTCCGTGATCGATCACAAGGAATATTGGGATTGTCTCAGAAAGGATATATCGAAAGGATTCTAGAGAGATTTGGAATGAGTAAGTGTTCACCTGGGACAGTTCCTGTACAGAAAGGTGATAAATTCAATCTCATGCAATGTCCTAAGAATAATGTTGAACGAAACGAAATGGAATCAATTCCATATGCATCTGTTGTTGGTAGCCTAATGTATGCTCAAACCTGTACTAGACCGGATATCAGTTTTGCAGTCGGTATGTTAGGGAGGTATCAAAGTAATCCAGGAAGGGAACATTGGCAAGCTGCAAAGAAAGTTTTGAGGTACTTACAAGGCACAAAAGATTACATGCTCATGTATAGAAGATCCAATGAATTGGAGGTGATTGGATATAGCGATTCAGATTTTGCTGGATGCATCGATACTAGAAAATCGACTTTTGGTTACCTGTTTAAGTTTGCTCAAGGTGCCATATCATGGAAAAGTGCGAAACAGACTATCGTTGCTTCATCTACTATGGAGGCAGAATTTGTGGCATGTTTTGAAGCCACAATTCATGCATTATGGTTGCGGAACTTTATTTCAGGACTTGCGGTTGTCGACACCATTAGCAAGCCGTTGAAAATTTATTGTGATAACTCTGCAGCAGTGTTTTTCTCAAAGAACGACAAGTACTCTAAAGGTGCCAAACATATGGAACTGAAGTATCTTGTTGTGAAAGATGAGGTTCAGAAACAAAGAGTGTCAATCATGCACATCAGGACAGAACTTATGATTGCAGACCCTTTGACGAAAGGGTTACAGCCAAGACAATTTAAGGAACATGTTCAAAGAATGGGTCTTGGTTGTATTAATAATAATGATGTGTGACATTCTGAGCTCTTTTATGTGTTTCTGATACACAATTATGTGTCTCTTGTTTTAATGTAGTAGTACGTATTTTATGAAATTTTAAACAAGAAAGAGTCTTATAAAGATATTATGTTTAATCATTATGATATAAGACATTATGTGGACCTTTATGCTGTTTTATATAAATTATGAGTATGGATTGATGGATTGCTGGTATTGTAGTATATGGAAGGGAATGCATTGAATTAATAATGCACAACCGCCATAACTCTCAGAAATTTATCATAGTATGATATTCAACACTTGATATTATGAATAATCGGGTCAAGTAGGAGAATGTTAGAAATCTGCTATTAGAAACTGTAAATGGCTCATTTACATTTAGAAACTGTAAATGGCTCATTTACTTTTAGAAACTGAAAATGGCTCATTTAATTTTGACGTTATGCAGTTTTCTAATCTTAATGTGACCCGATTAATTAAGTCATAATTAGAGCATTAAATCTGTGATTAATCTTAAGCGTTGAATTGGTATATGATGGACGTACCAGATTTAGAGGTTATGTTATATAAAGGATTGGGTCCTCTCTCTCCCTGTGACAGAGTAGCATTCTTCTCCATCAAGAAACGCATAAAGAAATAGGGTTAGAGAGAGAAACCGAATTCTGAGAAGAAGAGTAATCGTCAGGAGTCAGAAGAAAGAAGATGGTAGCCATTACATCTTCCGCTGTTAATCAAGGTATGTCATCTTAAACAATAGATCATATTTATAAGCTTTGTTTGTGAAATATTCGGTATTGGTGATCTTCGGGCTATTAATTGAATTGTTCATAATTAATCATGAAAGATCGAATAGACAAGTACAATTTCTTACATAAAATACAAACCTCAAGCACAATAGAAAGGCCCAAGCAAAAAAAAAAATGTTAAAAATGATTACAAACTATTCGAAAAATTATAGATCGCAAGTTTGAATTATTCGAGATCTCGCGCAGATGGGTTTCACAATCGCGATCGCAATTTCGCAATCACGTGTTCGCGCGCGAAGTTCGCGATGATCGCGATAATCGCTTGATCAGATTTCGATTGGTTTGGATTTTTTGTGTGGGGTTTAATTTTATTTTTTGGGGTTTGAGAAGCAGAAAGAACGGAAGGGAAGTTTGGCGAGTGATACAACTTTGCCAGATCTGGCGAGTAAATCTAAGATATCTATTTTAGCGAGTGGTTTGGCGAGTTCCGTTGAGGCATATTTTTCTATCTAAATCTGCTATTTTGACTAAAATTTAAAGATGACTAGCGTAATTGAAGATGGTCTTAGATAATTAGTTCAATAATTAGTTAAATAATTAATTAGATAATTAAGTTTAGTTAGATAATTAAGTTGTTAAATAGTTAGTTAAATCTCTACTATTTTAATGGGAGAGTTGGAGTTTATAACAAACAAATCCTAACTTTGTAACTATATAAATACGTGTAATACACGTCTAAACTATATCCAACAAATATAAATGTGCGCCGCCCGTGTAGCCCAAATCAAATATTCAAATATAAACTACTTTTTTTTTCTTATTCAATATATATTCATTTAATTTGATGACTTTACTTTTTTTAAATGTGCATCGCACGTACATTATATTAGTAGTTAATTAAGTGAGAAAAGGGTGTGGGACGAAACATATCATGTTTCGTCTCACCGTGGATCACACCAAATAAAAAAATAATAACTTTTAAAAAAATATATTAAAAAATTGAAAAACCTTTAAAATATTACATGAATTCTAATTTTTCTGTGAATTTGCTAAATTTTGCAATTCAGGACTGCAGCAACTAACAAAATTATCAATTCTATTTTGCTATTTTGCCATTTTTTGGCTAAATGACTATGGATGCTCTTATATCAACATTCCAATAAAAATATCATTGGTTCCTTTACAATAATTGCATCTTTTTCATACAAGTCCAAAACAAATATTTAAATTCCAATTGCATCTTTACGAATGCTGTTTTGCATCTTTTTTGGCTAAATGCTGTTTTATTTATGAATGCTGTTGTGCTTGGTATGTGGAGCGACGAGCTATGCACATTTAAGAACTGTCAGTGGAGTTACCTATCATAATTATTAGTCTGCATGTTGTGCACTTGGGTTGCTAGAGGATGATAACGAATGGCACCGGCACTAACCGAAGCTTCTTCTTTTGCATCAGGTCGTTGGCTTAGGAACTTTTTTGCTTCGATATTGATGTTTTCTAAGACAACTAATCTGATTGATTTATGGAACAAACATTGGGGCAATCAATCTAATGACATATTGCATAGATGTAGGACTGAATCACATGATTTTGGTTTAGGATTGACAGAAAATCAGTTGAAGAATTTGACTCTTTCAGATATTAAAAGCATTTTGAATCAGAATGGACGATCTCTTAAAGAATTTCCTTCACTCCCATTTCCCGATGATGTATAAGTACATGTCATTCAAAACCGACAGATACGCGATGAATTGTGTTATGATGTTGACGAGTCGAAACGGAAGTTTGAGCAATTATTTCTTAAATTGACTCATGAGCAAATTCGGATATTGGAAGCTGTGGTTTCGGCGCACTCAATTAATAGGGGCGATGTTTTCTTTGTTCATGGTAGCGGCGTTACAGGAAAAACATTTTTACGGAATATAATAGTTGCAAGATTTCAAGTGGAAAGAAAAATAGTCTTCATTGTAGCTTTTTCTAGAATAGCTGCTCTGTTATTACCTAGAGGTCGAACTGCATATTCAAGATTTCGTATTCCAATAAAAGTCCATGAAACATCCACATGTTATATTTCCCAACAGGTTGATTTATCCCAATTCATTTAACAAGCAAATTTGATCATTTGGGATGAAGCGCCAATGATGCATTGCCATGCATTTGAAGCTTTTGATCGAATTTTCAAGGATCTAATGAAGTTTAAGAATGAAAGTGCAGCTGATTGTAGCGCCCCGAATTTCCAATATGATATCTCAGAAATACGTGGCACAATTCCCAGCATCAACTTCAATTATAATAGTAAACATAGCCAAAAAAATACAGATAATTTTTTTTTCCAACTTTTATTACATTAGTTCATTACAAAACACAGTGGATAGACAAACACCTTGAATTACAATCTTTTCTTTACAACAGATCTTTTACATAAGCCATAACATCATTCTATCTCAAGCATCCAAATCCAAAGCTGTGAGCAACTACCTGTAAAATATGAGGCTAGAGATAACCCTAACCCCCAAAACTACAGCGGTCAACCATAAGGGTGTGAGTGACATAAAAAAAAAAAAATGCAACATAAATAAACATAAAACATAATATCATAAGCAACATGTATCAACAGCAAGAATAAATGAAATAAGGAACAACAATAAATAAAACATGAAAACATCAAGTGAAACTAGGCTAAGTGTCAAGTGTAGAGAAACAGGAATATTATGCATAAAACCAAGTCAAGAAAATATCAATGCTATATGCTGACTCTCTAATGCATCCTTGTCGGATTATATGCATCCCACTCTACATAGGTCCGGTGCAATCCCTTAACGTTCTCCACTTGATAGGGCTTAATCCCCCGATTATGCAACTAATCCTACTATGATGACTACTACGAGATATAGATAAACTGTGAGTATTAGTCCATGCCTCGTAATTCTGGAGGTCAATCTCTATCCACAGATAATTTCGGAGACTATTTCACTCACACCTGGAAATCTTCGAGAATTCCCCACACCGCAAGCTATGACGCCTCATCACACGAATACCACATGAGTGTCGCCTCGACCCCGATAATTTCGGAGATCAATCCCACACCATAGATAATTCTGGAGACTATTTCACTCACACCTCGATAATTCCGGAGATTATCTCACAGCGCAAGCCATACTGAGGTCCATAACCCATGTTCTCATTTCATCATATCACCATCTAGTGCCTGTCCTTATTTATTTAAGTTAATTAATTAATTACGACTCTCCTAGAGTTAGTGTACTCTACCGGACTTAATTCAACTGATCAAAAACAAGCCTCAACAGGCCAAGCCACAAACTCTCAACTGCCGGTATACTAGGGTTCCACACACCCTCTAGAGACAACAAGGCCAAACTTTTATTACAACTCATACTTCTTTTAAATTTAGAAAACATTTCGAAAATATTATAATCTGTAGCAAAACGATATTTAGAACAGTATGTCATAAATCCAAAAATATTAAAGAATCAATCGTTTAAAAGATCATTAGAAAAGTTCAAGAAAACGTCAGTCAGAGTAGTGATAGTCGACTTCATTCTATAATCGGTCGACTGTCCCGCGTAAAAATCTAAACCTCGAGAAACACTAATCAGAGCAGTGGCAGTCGACTGTATTGGTCAGTCGACTGTCCCGCATGAAAATCCAAAACTCCAAGAAAACACAAATCAGAGCAGTGGCAGTCGTCTGTATAAAGTGGTCAGTCGACTGTCCCGCATGAAAATCCAAAACTTCAAGAAAACACAAATCAGAGTAGTGGCAGTCGACTGTATAAAGTAGTCAGTCGACTGCCCTGCATGAAAATCCAAAACTTCGAGAAAACGCTGCAGCCAGGATCGCGACTGTCGACTGTCGAAATTAACCGGTCGACTGTCGTACCTGCAGACTGCAGTTGAGTTTGTGCATATTTTAACCGATAAGGTGTTTTACTTTACGAAAAAGAAATCTGTAAAAGGTACAATCCTGAGACAATCAAATATGACTTGTAGAGTATATAGGAGTCCATAAAAACAAATCAAAACCACTTCGAATCATTTTGATGAATTTCCTCAAAATAATGACACGAACATATGCATATACAAAAATAGGGTATTTGAGAATCAATTATACTTCAAAATAACCTCGTATTATATTCCAAACCATCTCAATGCTAATATAATTAAGATTCAATCAAAATCTACAAAATACATGAAGATTCAATTTCTTCAAGAACAACGAAACAAGTTTTTCATGTATAAATGTTTGTGCACCACGAAAACTTCAAAAATCCATCAATCAGAAATCACGAAATATCCAGATTTAATCTCAGTATCTGAGCAATTCAAATCCAAGTAAAAGCTTCGCAAAATCACGAAATCCCCAATTTGGTCATAATGTATTAACCCAAATCTAGTTATCACAATTCCAATCCTCAAAACATGATCTTTTAATTCATTAGTCATTCTCATAATTTTTCAAACTCGTTCACAATTATTCACAATAGTTAACCCATGAATATAGGTAAATATGACATTGCCATAGTCAAGTTGCATTCATTCAAACTCATCAACATTCAAGATCTCATCTTTAACCATACCATTCACCATACTCAAACAAATAAGCAATTATCCAAAGAAATGGTCTACTCATGATTTCTATTATGTTCTTTAACAATCTCAAATCATCCACATGTAATTTCAATCATAAATAACTATGTTTCTATGAAAGAACCAATTTTTAACTCATCTATTCATCGAATCCATTATATGTATTCATGCCAATTCCTAACATGCTTTCTAATAGATGAAACACCACATACAACATTCATGGAACAATACAAAACAAAATATATCACTCACCTCTTTAAAAAATCAACCGAAGGAAAATAAAGAATAAGAAAAAGTCCTCCATCGCAAGAAAACCAAGAATCCTCGCTTGAAAAATCCAAGAAATAAGAATAAGAAATTCCTTTGTGCTGTGCAGCAAAGAGATGGCTGCACCTCACCCTAATATAGGCTGGGAATAAGGGGATCTAGGGTTTTGAGTAGTTTTGCAATATGCCTCTTTTGAAATATACCTTTACACATATAAATCTCTATACTTGGAAATTGAATAAAACCAATTTAATTGAGTCTTAAAAACAAAAAAAACCAGCCTACAATCAGCCGGCAATGTTTGAAAACCCAGAAAAACGAATTTGCACTTTCTTCACGGCATTTTTGCGAATAATTTAAAACAGAAATTACACCGGCTTTTTTGTAGGTATATAAATTTTTTAAAAAAAAATTTTAAAAAACATGCAGCACTCTTACAATAAAAACCAGAATATGGAGTTCAAATTGCTGAATTACAAAGAGTGGAAAAGAATACTTCCATTGTCAAATTCAGGTAAAAATGCTACTAACTGAAATGAAACTTATACTTTTATAATACTCATGAGATAACTGTCAATTGAAACCACAACATAAGTTCAAACAGAATATTTCATCACTAGTCACTCCTCTGTAAATCATAGTATGCTACTTCAGTTACATAATCCATGTCATCATCACTTAAAACCATACGGCAAAGAACAATCTCATTTTCAAACCCAAGCAATAAGCATGAACATTACGTTAGAAACTAATACTCATGTAGATATCATGATATAATTGTATATAAATTTCCATCACTAGTCGCTCCTCAAAAAATCATAGTGTGCAACTTCAGATACATGATCCATCTCATCTCCAAATTTAGACAAAAAAGCAAACTAAAACTCAAATGCATAATAACCCATCTCCAAAAGCAACTAACACATCTCCAAATGCATAAGAAAGAAAACTTAAACTGAAGAATGAAAAAATGAACCTGCATGGTCCCAATTTTTATTTTAATCATGATAAGCTTCAAGTAGTGAACAGTGAAAAAAAATGAAGCACATAATATACAAAGAACCCAAACTAAATACCCCTTTCTTCAATCTAAACTTGAATATGAAGATCAAAGCTGGAAGCCCCCAAAAGCAAAATCATTTGCTATTATATATCCTGATATTTTCCCCCCATCATTCATATACGCTAACATTACCTTTTGCATAACATCATAATAAAATGAGCCAAATATAATTGAACAACATGATGGAGAACATAACTTTTTTTTTTGACTGGTAAAAGGTAGGATTATCCTACCTCACAGAAAATATATATATAAATAAGTAAGAGAAGTTTTACAACTGCTACAAAAAAACAACCGAAATAGGGATTCGACGAGCATTTTGATGAATCCAGGTTCGAGATGGCATGCCTTTGTGCCGTAGAGAGGGCATTGGACTATTGTCGTACTCCTTTACTAGTCACAAGGGCATGATCTCATCCCCTTTCACCATCTAAATCATACTCGAAAAACAAAAAGAACCCCTTTCAGTCATCAGAAACAACACAAAAAACTATACTTAATAATTACAGCAGAATAACTAGAACATAAAGAGTATCTTCCCAAAAGAAGCAAAAAACAATCAGCAGCAAAAGAGAGGTGAGGTGGCTATATTCTGCTAGGCTGAGCAACTGTCTCCTGCACTGGCGGTCTAGTCTATACGGATCAATGCTTGCTTCAGTAGGGCATCCTGCACCCCTTCACTTTCCAATTCTTGAAGTAGCTTCGCCTTGTTCTTTCCGCTATCCATCCCATCTATCCAAGATCGAAAGTAAAAAATTACATTAGTAATAATATCCTTAGTTTGCATATCCTTAGAAGAGAAAGTGAGTTCATTTCTAGCAAGCCACAGACTCCAACAAATTGAGATTGTCATAAGGTGCCAAGTGTATCTGTGTCTTTGGTTGCCAAAACACCAGGTCATGAAGCACTCGTGTAAGTGATGGGGCATGGTATGAATGTTGAAAAGTGCGGTGAAATGTGTCCAAGTGGCAATGGCAACAGGGCATTCAAAAAAAATATAGAAGGTCGATTCGACAGGACATGCACAAGCAGTGCATTTCATGTCTCCCGGCCATCCTTTTGAGTGAAGAAATTCTTTGGAGTTGAGTCTGTCCCAACTCAGCAGCCAGATGAACACTTTGCATTTGAGCGGAGCTGAGGACGACCATGTTGCAGCAAAATACGGGGAGCGGAGGCCAGCTGTGATGAAGAAGCTGTAGGCAGACTTGACAGTGAATGTAGAGGATGGAGTTAGGCTCCATGTCGGTTGGTCATTTAAGAGTGTGGGTTGGAAGTGTTTTAGCAGCTCAAGAAGTCTCAACTTCTCTTCTCGCATTGAAGGGTTGGGAACACAGTTAAGCCTTGGTTGCCAGCTCCAAGTACCATCAGTCCAAGAACCTTGAGAGAGTATATCTGCTTCTGGATTCCAAGCTGCAGCAGCCAGTGTTGGACATAAAGAAGAGATGCTGCCTCCATTAATCCACTTTGACATCCAAAAGTTTATAAGGTTACCCCTACCTAGGCTCCAGTGTACATTTATAAAGAATTGCTCTTTTAGTGGATAAATTCCTTTCCAGAAACTAGAAGCAGTGGATGGGCATACTAGTAAATTGGAATTGCTTCGCTGATAAAGACTCTTCAGGGTTTGCCTAGGTAGAGAGTCCGATGCAATCAATTTCCACCACTACTTCATTAGCAGTGCATCATTGAAAGCCTTTAGATCAAGAACCCCTAGGCCCCCTTGCTCTTTAGGCTGACAGACTCTTTGCCACTTCATACTTGCTATGCCTCTTGCATCCTTATCTACGCCACACCAGAAAAATCTACTGCGTATCTGATCAATTCTTTTGATAACCTCAAAGGGGTAATCTAAAGAAAGAAGCGCAGTAGACTAGCAGTGCACTGAGAACGGAGTTTATAAGTACAAGCCTTCTCCCTCTAGATAACATTTTCCCTTTCCACACAGAGAGTCTCCGCTCAATTTTGAGGATCAGCGGCTGCCAGTACCTTTTGCTGAGCTTCCCATAGGATAGTGGCATTCCAAGATAATTGAGTGGTAATTGCTCTTCCTTGCAGCCTAGGATGGTCGAGAAAGCTTTGTGCTTTATTTTTGACTTGCCAAAATAAATGATGGATGATTTGTTGAAGTTGATGGCTAACCCTGAGATGTTTGCAAACAGTTGCAGTGCCACCTTGAGATTGATGACCTCTTCTTCATCCCCCTTACAGAAAAGGAGCGTGTCATCTGTGAACTGCAGTACTGACAATTCCGCAATTGAACCTTTAATCGGGAGCTGAGAGAAAACCCCATTTCTGCGGCCATTGTGGAGCATCTGAGCTAGGACGTCGACTACCAAGATGAAGAGCATTGGCGAGAGAGGGTCTCCCTGCTTTAATCCTCTCTTTGAGTTTATTTGGCGTCCCCCTTCACCATTGATAAGAATTGAAGACTTAGCTGTCCTCATGATCATATGGATCCACTTGCACCAAGCCTGGCCAAATCCTCTAGCGATTAAAAGTTGGTCTAAAAAATCCCAACTCACCGTATCAAAAGCCTTAGCAAAGTCAATTTTGAACAACAGAGTATCCGAGTGTCTCCTACTGCATAGGTTGATAGCTTCATGAGCTACAACAAAACAATCCACCGTGGATTTACCCTTTAAGAAAGCACTCTGAGAGGATGACACAAGGGATTGGAGGATCGGTGCTAGCCTATTTGCCAGCAATTTGGTGAAAATTTTGAAAGAACAATTTAGCAGACTGATAGGTCTGTAATCTGAAACCAAGTTCGCCTCTCCACACTTAGGAATAAGCATTATGCTGCAATAGTTCAGTCTGTATAAATCACCTTCACCCTTCTGAATCGAAAGAAGCATGGCTAGAAGTTCTTCTTTGATAGTGTCCCAGAAGTTGTGGTAAAAGCTCATGGAAAAACCATCAGGTCCTGGCGCTTTGTCACTACTCATACCAAAAACAGCCAACTTGACCTCCTCCATGGTGAACAGCGCCTCCAAATGTTCAAGACTATAGTCCCTCTGGGGGTAGAGAGAATTCCAATTGATTCGAAAGTCTGATCCAGGAGTTGTGCCACAAATTGATTGGAAATGGTTCTCAAAAGCATCTCTAATCCGGATAGGGGATGTTTCCAAAACACCATCAATGATCATGCTGTGAATATAGTTCCTTCGCCTTCTCCCATTTGCAATACAGTGGAAGAACTTAGAATTGGCATCTCCCTCGTTTATCCATTGCACTCTCGATCTCTGCCTCCAGTAAACTGCTTCTGCTTTGATAAGATTATGCAGTTCCACTTGGACTGCCTTAAGGGGCTCAGCTGTGCTAAGGGATTGTTCAGCTTCAATCTCCAACTTCAGAAGCTTTTCCTGCAATTGCTTTTTCTTCTGAGCAATGTGGCCGAAGCTTTCATTCCGCCATCTCCGAATTCTTCTCTTAAGAAGTGTAAGCTTTGTTGCAAAGTCATCAACCGGATTCCCGTCGCATCGGAAATTTGTCCACCACTCCTTAACTGAGTGGACAAAAGATGGATGATGCAGCCATGCCTTTTCAAATTTAAAATAATGTACCTTGCTAGTGATGGCTTGATCATCAAGGACTATAGGACAGTGATCTGAAGAGATTCTGGGTAGTGAGTATTGGACGCAGTTAGGGCAGAGAGATTCCCAAGCCACAGAGATTAAGAATCTGTCTAATCTGGCCATCGAAGAAGAACTCCTAAGGTTGGTCCATGTAAATTTCCTTCCTGAAAGTGGTAGGTCGATGAGCTCCAAGTCATGAATGAATTCTCGAAAGACTCTCATGTCTCTTGTTGAGCCTTTACCCCTGGACCTCTCAGCATCAGACACTGTTACATTAAAATCCCCACACAAAACCCAAGCATAATTGAGAAGTCTTCTGCGCTGCTGAATTTCAAAGAAACATAACTCCCGATCCTCTAAATAAGGGCGCATAGACTGAAGTAAGTGACCATTCCTTGGTTGAAGATCGGCATTTGAAGGAAGCAGAAACTGAGAAGATATCCACAGCCGAATACGTGCAATCAAGGACTTGATCATTCCACCCCAATAGAATACTGCCACAACTGCCAGTAGAGTCAAGCTGGACCCATTTGGATATAATGCCTCCTCCAATTGACGAAAGCTTCTGAGATCCTGGTTTTCTGAGCTTAGTCTCTTGCAAGCAAATAACAGATGGCGCACAACTACGAATACTTTCTTTGATCATAGAGCATTTTTCAGGGCTACCCAACCCTCTAACATTCCAGCTTGTAATCCTCATTTAAAAGAAAAGCAACAAAAACACACAAAAAAACACCAAATAAGCAGGTTGATCAGGTTGATCAACTACAGCCTTCTGGCAGCCTCTGAATGCGAGAAGGGAGTGTGGCCCCAAAGCCTCCACTCTAATAGATTCCGCAACGTCGACAATGTCCTCATTTGACAGCAAATCAAAGGGATTGATATGTGCATTTGAAACTGAGACATTTGAAGAGGAGGTACCTGTGGTCTTCCTCTTAATAGTGGTTGAAAGGTGCTTCATGAACGGCCTAGTGCTTTTGAGCTTTCCTATGGACCTTGATCTCTTCATCTTCTTGAAGGGGCCTTCCTGGAAGCCTGGGGGGACAGCAGTAGAGGAGCTAGCGGCTCTGGTAATAGTTCTCCTCTGTAGAGAGCGTGTGCGGAAGCTTTCAGTTCCACTCTTGCTGATCCCCGCCCTGAAAATCACCTTGTCTTCTTCATTGACCTTACTCGCCTCTTCTCTGACGGACTCTCGAAGTGCCCCTTCAACTGCAGGCTTAATCTTAGCAAAAAGGGAAAGAGGCAGCGTCACAAGCTTCCCTTTCCACATCATTTCGCGAACCTCCTCTTGAGAGCTGCCTTCTGAGGATCCTCCAAGATTTTGTAGAGCCGTTTCACTACCCTGTGGGACCGCATTCTTGTTGCTATCTGATGACTCAGAGGAGTGAACAAAAAGCGGTGCCAGCGGTGCGGGATTAGATTTAGGCAAGTGGCCCTCCACAGATTTGGGTAGTAGGGTCGGATCAGTTGGAATCTCCACAATTGGCCCCAATCCCACTAATTTAGAAGTATTTGAAAAAACTTCCAAATCTATTTTTGCATGCATAGATCGTGGAGCCGTTGGACACCCATCCCCCAAATCTCGGGATTTCGAATCATCTATGACATCCCTGGCCGGAGTCAACCACCGACGATCTTCAGCTCCTTCAACCCCGGGCTCAACCTGCCCCTTGGGTTGCCAGAAACTTGCTCTCCCTTGTTCCTCTGATGCTCCAGCAGTAGTAAAAAGTTGGACTTTGCCAGATTGTACGTCTTCGATAGGGATTGGGTTACCGAGCAGTAGTATTGGGACATCATGAACATGATTCTAGAGGTTCCATGGTGTTGTATATCTGACAGTAAGAGACTTGAGCACGAGAGTAAGATCCTCAACTTCAGTAAGAACCAATGCTTGATCCCGGGTATCTACATGCATCATCTCACGGCTGAGTGTGATTAGCTTACCAAAAGGCTTTATCAGGCAGTCGATAGACTCTCTATTCCACAGGTGGAAAGGCAGGAGTGGTAGGTTGATCCAAATGAAGCATGGTTTCGGCCTCAGCCATGCTCCAAAGTCCACCGACCATGGAGAGAAGGTGGCATTGAACCCAGAGAATTGAAACACTCCCTCAGCAATCGCGACTTCAGCCTCGGTTGTTGTTGGGAATTGAACGTGGTAGATCCCATCGCATACCCTTTTCAGCACCCACCACCGGCCTTGTCTCCCCCAAGAAAAGTTAAAAACACACTCAAGATCTTTGGTCTTAGGGATGTGGTGCGGGTTAATCAGGTGGAGAAAAGCGCTTGCATGCAGCGCCGGCAAGGCTTGGGAAATAGCATTGTTGTGCGGGAGATCAACTACAAGCATTTCTCGCCTGTTGTGAAGTGGGCAGTCCCTTACCTTATGCCCAAACTTTTTGCAGTTGAAACAGTGAAAGCCCAACTTCTTACACTCCACCGTTGCATGATCACCCTCGCCACATTTGAAGCAGCGTCGTTCCATCTTCTTAGAAGACCGGCGGACGGTCTGACGCCAAGCCGGAGTTTTTGGGGGGGAAATGGCGGTAGGTCTAGGTTGGAAAAAAGTTTTGGGTTTGGGGGCAGGGAAGGTATTGGGATCTGAAGGGATGGGGTGAAGTGGGGTTTTGGAGTTTAGTGGGGGGAGGCACGGGGATCGAAGGGGTAGTTGGTGAGGGTAATGATGATGAGGGGGTCAATGAGGTGGAAGTCGAAGGACCTGGGCATAGGATCTGCTCAGCTCCCGAGGGAAGATGGCGCTCTCTCTCCTCACCCCTATCTCCATTTTTTTTATCAATATAAAACCTTAAACCATAAACCTCTGAGATGGAGAACATAACTTCATTAGTATATATCTCAATATCTTGCCGAATATCTATAAACCAATTACATTACATTTATTAATAATGAAACTGACCACAAGCAATTATGAACCAAATGAACAAATAAGTAAACACATATACCAATCCTAGAATATCTCTCAAGACAAGGAAGCACTTCATCTTGTCATTCCCATGCATCACTAACATTAACAATCCCCTAAAATTGAGTATATTGCCACATTTTTGGCAAAACTCCAAATCTGAGTATATTGCCACATTTTTGGCAAATTGAGTTTCAAATCTCCCCTAAATTACTCCTTACAAAAACAGTGAAGCAAAAATACCGAAGCAAAAATAGATCCAATCACAGAGTAAACAAAGATTCGAGATCTCCACTAAATTGAGTTTCAAACCATTACCACCCAAAATTTCCACAAATATAAACAGAGATTAAATCCCTCAAAATCTCAAGAACAACATGTCAATGAAATTAAAACCTAGCTACATCCAATCACAGAGTAACACATTGAAACCTAGATCCAATCACAGAATAACACAGTGAAGCAAAAATAGAGACGAGATTCGAGATGGCATGAGTTCTTGAGCATAGCCCCCAAAACAAAATCAAGAAGTAGAGAGAGAGAGTACTTGCGATGAGAAAGAAATGAGTGAGCGGGATAGAGAGTGCGTGGACGTCGACGTGGGCACAGCGAGGTGGCCCTGAAGGGAAAATCTACATGGAACCCACTCTGATGGCGGAGAAGTTGTCGGGAAAATCGAGGAAGGGAAGGAGGCCCGGTGGCGCTGAACAGCGAAAAAATTAGGGTTGGGGAAAAAAAACCAAGCGAAATGTAAGGGTTTTGCGGTAGGATTGGGGATTTATCCCAGTAAATTCATCGGCGTTTTTATTAATAAATGCCAGTGAATGGGAGAGGATTTGTGGGGTATATTTTCGCTTTCTATTCGCCAGCGTGTTTTTTTAAAAATGCCGGTGAATATTATAATTCATTGACGTTTTGTAGAGGTTGCCGGTGTATAACTATACAATTTTGCGACCCAATCCTGGTTTTATCCTACCCCGGCGCGATTGGTAAAACACCGGGGAATATACGCCGGTGTAGTTCGCGAATCTTGTAGTGATTCATCAATTACTTCACAGCAAGTGGGAGTCAATTCAATGTGGACTGTTCTCCTTGGTGTAAGTTACTTCCCGTTCATTTCGATGTCAATACATATGATATATGATTGCTTAGCACATTTTTTGTGAGATGATGTACAATTCTTAAGTTTGTAGATTTTTCTTGAATTTCATTATCATACAATTGACTTTTAATTTTGTTCTTCAAATAAAGATGTCATTACTAAGTTCAATCTCTGATTGTCATTCATCTTGAAAGGTATCCTGTGGGAGGACAATACATGTGTGCAATTAGGCTGTGCAGTTTTCCTCGTGGAGGTTCAGATCAATGTAGTTTCAGATTATCAAGGGAAGTCAGAGTTTTTCATTACACCAGGTATGTTAAATGTGTTATTCCATCCTGTTATACTTTCTTTAATTAATATTTAAGTATGAAAGATTATTGTGATTGAGTTTGGAGTAAGGGTGGGCTCGGTACGGTACCGGACCTTTTGACATTGTACCATTACCATACCAAACTAGTTCATTTTGAAAATATGCAAACCGTTACCAACCAAAAAGTTCGGCATACCGACTACTTCGGTTGGTATGGTTCTGTAACACCCTGCAAAATTGAAAATAACAATTTTGCCATTGTGTATTACGTACGTGTATTTTGTGTCGTTACTAGTAATATTTGTAACGTGTTTTCACTGCGTATTTTGATCACTGACTATTTATGCATTTCCCGTATTGATTTTACCCTATTTTGAGTCACCAAAAATATAATATTTCAATCTCCGTATTTTGTACGTGCTTTTTGTGTGTTTTCGATGCACGTATCAATTTCGTATTTTTCCATCACTGAGTGTGATATTCCTATGTGTATTGATTATTTATTTTACGTGTTCAAACTCGTTTTATAAAATGAAAATTTATTTTTCCTATTTTTGATTAAAATAATTTTGTACGTATAATGCACGTGTTTCCTACGTACGTAGTGATTTCATCGTGAAATATATAAAACTAATAAATACATTTGTATTATTTTGTATTTTTATTATCTTTAACATTTTTTAGTTGATAAAACCGAATTTCGTATTTTTATATTTTACGTAGGGAGTACGTGTTTTTCGGTGCACGTCTTTGAGCGTATTTGTTTTCAAAATAAATTTTGGGGTGTGCGTAACATATCGTAACTTAATATATAGTATATTATATAATGGTGTATAATCTAATGGTGTATATAGTTATAATCAGATTATATATAGTTATAATTTATGGTGTGCAAATAGTAATGGTATGAATAGTGTAATGGTTTAATAGGAATTGATTGGTAGCGTGGTGGGGCCCCTGAGTTGTATACAACAAATATGCTTGTATGGTTTTTGTATGGTTTCGTCAAGGCCCAAAATAAAGCAACGGGCTTTGGTTGCTTGGTCTTCATGTGAAGACATGGCAATTGTGGGGGCCCACCCGGGTTTTGATTTCGGAAACAGGCTGAAGACTTGGTCTTCGTGTGATGTGGAAGAAAAAAGAGGGGCAGGAAAATGAAAGGTTGGGAGTTTGGGAGTTTGAGTATGTGGAGAGTTTTGAGGGAGGAGTTGAGAAAGTGAAGAGATGAAGAATTAAAATGAGGAGTTATTAGGTGGTAAATTTTGCAATATAAATCCTAATCTAGACCTATAAATACAACACTCTTCTTCTCATTTTTTTCACACCAAAACAAATCAAGTAAAGAGAAAGAAAAGAAAAGAATAGTGTGTTCTTGGGCTTGGAGACTCTTGCTAGGAGGAGAAGATCTAGGAGTTGCTTTGGAGCTAGAAGAGGTGTTCTATTTTTTCATTGTTCAAAACTTCAAAAAAGTGGGTGATCCTATACTTTCTAATTGTAGGGATTGCATGCTAAATGAGTAGTATAAATTTGATGTGATAATTAGAAGATAAATTAATACTTTTATGTATGCCAAATTGTAGAAATGTTACTATTGATTAAGAAACAAAGCATTATCATGTTGTTTGGAAATTGAGAACAAAAGGTAAGGAGTAATTATCATTTGTATGTTAATAGAAACTCATAATTGTGAAAATAATTGAAGAGATTTCCCTTATGTTTAAAGAGGAATGTTTGTAAAGTAAAATGGGTATACATAACTTATTTTAATTTGTTATAAGAGAATACCAATTTTCTAGTTTGGTAAAGGAAAATTCATGTAATAAAAGAGAAGAAATGGATTTGAAATTAGATGTATTATCAAATATGAAAATTTTCTAATCCATAGTTTTCTGTTAGCAAGTAAATTTCATTTTAAATAAATTATTTAGATTAATGAAAAGATTTGATCAAATGAAAAATCAAGTTTTATGAAAAACAATAAGATAATAGAAAGTTGGGACAAAAACCCACGAAGTGAGCTTATACCATTGAGCGCACTTGGCCTAGTGGTCTAGTGTTGCGCTAGCTTTCCCATTTGGCCTGGGTTCGAAACCCGTTGTGCCCAAGTATATAATTTTGTTGTTTTAAAATTCACCTGAAGCCCAGAGTGAACATCAAGAGTTTTCATCGAGGCATCTGAACACCAAGTCCATATGGACTTAGTGGTCGGCACTGTGAGCCTTAGGCGCTGGTGGATTGCTCACGGGTTCGAAATTTGGGGGCTGCACTTTTATATTTTTATTTTTATTTAAATGAAATCAAGTATTCTCATACAAGTTACAATTTGGGGAGAATCCTAGTATTTATAAAATGTGATGGAGAATTTATTAAAATTGTTTTAAAGATTTTCTATGTATATTTGAGAAGTAAAAGTGACTTTGAGATAGAATGAGATTTGTCTTAAAAAATAAATCATTTAAGAGCATGATTTATATCATTAGAAGAAAATTAAAATGTTGATATGTTAATTAATTGTCTTTGATGAGATTATTCATTTATGTTGAATACTTGATTATTATATGTGCTTAAGTTGCAAATGAGATTGTCAGTGATAAATTCATGCTTGTGAAAAGAATTATTTTTATTAATTATGAATGATTTATGGATGAATAAGAGAATCATGAATAAAAGTTACGATGAGACATTAATCATTGTGAATAAGTTGAAGATGAAAATATCTAGGTTTAAGACATGATAATTGAAGGATATGTGTACCCATGTTTTCGTGTACATGAAAAAGTTATGATTTAGAGTCAGTGAGACCTCGAGTACCGACAATATTGAAAAGAGTTGAGATATATTTTGAGATATGGCCATGGAGCTATCTCGTATTTTGTTGATTAAGTCCGGTAGGGGGTAAAACTAATTCTAGGCTTGAAAATTTATTCATGTCTTGGACTAAATAATTAGGCACATAAGTGAAGATGTAGTGAACCTGGGCAAACGTAAGTGGGTTGCTTCTATATAGTTGGCGGTGGATCTCCATGGCTATAGACCCAGTTGGTTGACCGTGGTTGCTCCGTGGGAGACGAGCTTTTATTTTTAAATCCGGGACTATGAGGACGGGTCAGCGGTGGACTCCAGGATCTTCAGTAGTCGGGCGGATAGTTTTGCCATACTCCAATGTATATGCATATACCGGGGCTAAAAGGGCACTTGCGGGATGATTCGCACGATGTGGGATCTGTTATAACAGTCAGCGGTGGACTCCGGGGCTGGGATTCAAATTCATGGAATGATTTAAACCCTGTTTTATTACTGTGTAGTTTTCATGGCGAGGGATCGAATCCTTTATTGTGGAGTACGTAGGTGCTTGCCCTCGGACCTATGTAAATGGGATGAATAGAATCCGAACAAGTATGCATTAGTGTCATCCTAGTATAAAATGTGTGCATTAGGCATTAAGGCATCACATACATTTATATATTTAGAATAATCACTTTTGACACTTTATTGTTCATTCAATTATTGTGATTTGTTAAAGTATTGAGATCGTTATATGTACGGCATAGAGAGGATGGCCGGGTATAACATTTTCGTCAGTTGTAAGTGACTGACGTGCCCACAGCTTGATATGCAGATAATGGACTTTGCCATGAAGATGTTATGATACAGTTGATGATTTACATTGTTGTACAAGTTGTATTTTATTTCAGTGTTGTACTTTTCCGCTGTGTAAACAAGTGTATTGAACTCTGATGTATTATTGAAAAAATTTTAATTTCCTTGTAAAATTGTATGAAGTGAAGTAAAGATCCCGTGAAATCTTGAATTTGGTCTTATTTGGAATTCCGGGCGTTACAGGTTCGGTATTGGTGTTATAGAAAAGATGACCCAACAAATACTTTAGCAAATATCAGTACCAATAAAAATAACAAGTTAACAATATCACACAACTACTGAAACAAAAACATAATAGAACACAAATCCATTTTCATTTCAAACAAAGGAACATTTTTAATGCCACAAAATGAAGACAACATTTTGGTATGCCCGAATAGTTAATTATCACCTTGACCATTGTCTAGGTACTAAGAGCATTCTTGAGTGCCCACATCGAGAAAATGGTGACGCACATATGATATACTTCTCTTTGGCAGCTTTTATATGAATATATAGAAAAAAAATTCAACACGACAAAAATATCCATGATAAACAGAATAAAACGAAGTATATAAACCAGGTGAAGGATGGAAAACTGAGTGCTTCTAATAATCTCCAATAATAAATCCAATACAGGTTAGTACACAAGGCAGCATTGCGGAGACTATTGCACAAAACATCAGCAATCACATTATTATATAAATTGGCGCCTCTGGCTATTAAGCTTTGTTCTAGGATATAACAATACAGCCACTCCTATGTATAGTAATAAACGATACATAGAGACTAAGTCTCGGCACCTAATTGAATTCCTAAAAACTTTTTAGAATTCGGTAGGGTACGGTAAAATACCGGCTGAACCATATTCATACCGAAACCGAACCGGATTTTAGAACTCGGTATGGTTGTACCGTACCATACTTTTGGTAACCGAATTTTTCGGTACCGAATCGATTGTTTCGGTTGGAAAACCGGTCGGTTGGCTCATTTCGGTATGATCAGCCACCCCTAGTTTGGAGGTGCTTTATTGCCATCAAATATTTGAGTTTGAAGATTGTGTTTTCTGTAATATCTTTACTCCATAATTGTTGAATGTTGATAGAATATATTATAATTATACATGAAAAAAGTATTGCGAAGGTTCTGCCAAATTTTTTATTAAATATTTTTTTATATTTTAATATATCTTTTAATAAAATTTGTGCAATTTACACATTGGTACACTAGTAGCACTTTAGAGCATCCACAGTGGTTTCTTATATTTGGCAAATTGCCATTTTATAGCAAATGAATGCCTGCGGTGGTTTTCTATTTGCCATTTTTGGCAAACCTGCTATACTCGTTTGTCATATATGAGAAACAAAATAGCGATTCTCAAATTATGAAGGTCGGTATAACATATACCGTCCCTCTTATTTTAATATATTTTTATCGAGTCAGACGGTATAACATATACCGTCCCGAAATAAATTTTTTATTTATTTTTTTAAAAATGGGTCGGACGGTATAACATATACTGTTCTTCCCCTAATTCATTTTGATTGGATTTTTTTTTAAAAAAAAACTCCTAAGACGGGATATGTTATCCCGTGTGACATCGGACGGGAGAATCACACGGGATAACATATACCGTCCCGTAAATAATTTCTTTTTATTTAATTTTTTTTAATTGAAATGAACGGTCCAGATTTCGTTAGATTGAAAGAAAAAAAAAAAAAAAAATCTCGGACGGTACATGTTGTACCGTCCTTGAATTGGGGGATAGGATTAGTAGGTAGGTTAGTTTAATAAATTAGTTTTAGTTAGTTTTTAATTAGGTTTAAGTATTATTATATTATTTATTTTATTTAATTAATATATTTTAATAGTTAATCAGTAATTAAATTATTTTATAATTTTTTTTAATCGAGAGACGGTACAACATGTACCGTTGCTCTTTTTTTAAAAAAAAAAAATTGCGACGGTAAATGTTATACCGTCCCACGCATTTAAAAAAAAAAATGAGAAACATATAGCAAATAATTACTACAGTTCTTATCGCTATTTGCTACTACTGTAGCTACCATTTTTTACAAAACGAGAAACACCACTGTGAATGCTTTTATGGAGTAGTTTATACACTTCCAACCATACTAAATGAGGAAAGCAACTCCCAAGTCTAACTTTTCCCAGAAAAGGAAAAAAAATTCCCAAATCTACAAAAAAATCTTCTTCTCAGGCCCCACCATTGAAAAGATGGGAACAAAACCGAGAATTTTTTCCAACATGACCCACCTTTTGAAATTATTTATCAAACTGTCCCACTTTCGAAACTATTTACCAAATTAACCTACTTGTTGTTTTAGACCGCAAGTTATTTAAAATTAAGTTAGTTGTTTCAAACGGACTGCGAGTGACTGAGTCGAGTTATTTTATTTTTCTTCAACAATTGGAGAAATCTAGCAAAGATACAAAAATCTAAAGAAAGATTTGCTGCTTTCAACAGCGAGTTTGGTTGAAGCAGACTCACTATTGGAAACAACGAGTTTGGTTTATGGTTTTTTTTTCTTCTAAAACTAACTCTCTGAAAAAATGAATGCAATTGGGTTGAACTAGACTCGCTATATCAGATACCGAATGTAGTTGTATTCATTTTTCCAGAATTTTTTTGAACATGCAATTACTATCTGAAATGTATACAACTACACTCTATAACTGAGATAACGAGTTTATTTAAAGTAGACTTTTTTTTTTTAGAAAAATTTTGAACATAAAATATTTACAACTACACTTGCTATCTGAGATAGCGAGTCTAGTTCAAATTACTCACTATCTCAAATAGATAGTAAGTGTAGTTGTACTCAATTTTTTAGAGAAATTTTGAATATTTAATTTCTATCTGAAGTGTATAAACCTGCACTCGTTATCCTAGAATGCGAGTTCAGTTGAATTAGACTTGCTATCTCAGATAGCAAGTAGGTCAATTTGGTAAATAGCTTCGAAAGTAGGTCAGTTTTTTAAATACTTTCTAAAGTTGCTTTGGAAAAGAAATTCCAGAACCGAATAGAATAACAAAGGCGGTTCTCACGTCTCGAAAAAAAAATCTTCTTCTCTGGCCCCCACCATTCAAAAGATAGAACCACAACCAGAGAGAAGAACAAAGATAGTGCCAAACTTCAATAGTTCTAGAACCTTGTATCAACACTCCACTTAAACATTTGTTCTCATACAAGTCCAAAATAATATGTAAATTCCATATATATTCATCAGGAATCGTTATTTCTATTCACTATTGAGTAAAAAAAAAAAAAATCTTTTACAGTGCAGTTCTCATCCACTGCACGTCACCTCAGAAGTTTCGAGATTTTTCTCTGTATAGCCCTAAGATATTTTCTTCACTTCTCTCTCCTCTTTCCGTCGCCTATAAATGCGAGCCGCATACATCCAGAACCTTACGAGAATGCTTTCATTTTGAACCGTCGATTGATCGGGAGATGGAGGCGAATTATCGAAACGAACGGTCAGGATCATCCTACTACGCCGTGCTCGGCGTCCGCCCCGATGCTTCCATCTCCGAAATCCGCGCCGCCTATCGGAAACTCGCAATGGTAAGAACAACAACTTGTTAATTTTCTTTATTTGCAAGAACGCCCCTCTTTTATTTCGGTTATTGCATAGTTGTAAATTGAATTATAAATTAAGATTTGCGGTTTTTGAATGTTGAACAGAAATGGCATCCGGATAGGTGCAGGAGGGAGGAGGCGAAACGGAGGTTCCAGCAGATTCAAGAAGCGTACCAAGGTATTTTATTTATTTATTTATTTATTTATTTATTTATTTATTACTTATTTATTTTGGTTAATTTGGGTGGAAATTGAATTGGTTGTGGTTTTTTTGGGTGGCAGTGTTGTCGGATGAGGGGAAGAGATCGTTGTATGATGTTGGGGTTTACGATCCATTCGAAGAGGATGAGATGGTCGAGGTAAATTCGTAGTTCATTATTTCTCTGTTTCTTGAATTTAGGGTTGATTAATTAAAATTATTCTGCCTACTAAATGCGTAATATGTTTTAGGTTTTCCGTTTAAATTGGGAGTTATATCGGTCTTCTATAAGATAAATAAGTGGAAAGGAGAAAGAAAATAGGAAGGGAAACTGAGCATGCCATGAGGATTAGAGTCCTGCAATTTACTCTTTTTCTCAAAAAAGGAAAAAAAATTAGATTTAATTGATTTCATTTAGAAAATTCACACTTAGAATCAGGGAGAAGCAAGAACGAATCCTAGGGTTGATAAGTAAAATAGGCGTGTCTCTTAACAGTCTTGGGGGATCTAAATATTTAAAAATTCAGTTTAGATTTAAAATTGATTTCGTCAATTTGTTTTAGAAAAGAATCATGAGAAAAATCATCTGGTTAATTGTATTGTTTCTTATATACTTGATTTGGGCCGGACTCATATAAGCCCGAGCTCGAGCCTAAATTCTAAAATTGGGCCTACGCCCAGCCCAAACTATCTTCCGGCTTAAAATATTGGGCCCGAGCTGGGCCCAATTAGACCCCCCCCCCCAAAATGGGTTGGGTTAGGCCGTTTGTAATTATGCACTTTTAATATATAATTTTTTAATATTAACATAACAACATCTAGAATATTTCTTCAAAATTAAAAACATCTTGAGTACTACATTATAAACAAAACATCTTGATTTTTTTTTGTTGTTGTAAAATTATCTAATTTTGTTTATTTATATTCTAATACTACATTTGTAAGGTATCAATTTTCTCTATATAAACTATAATACTCATTTCAAATTATACAATCAAATGTCTATTTGGGAAATTTTTTTTATACAAATGAATAAACATCTATGAAGCATGGATACTTTATGGAGCGTTGCCTGCAAAATTGTTATATGCCAGATTTAAATTATGGTGATATGTTTGTAAGAGTATTAATAGGTACAGACGACATTGCCTTGCCTTATAAACATGGATCTTTTAATGCATTGCTTAACTGATATTTGTTCCACCATCGTTTATCAAATTTACTTATCTTTCACATTTGGACCCTCTCCTCCTATACTAGACCCTTAAATCCTATTAGAAATTTAACTCTTGTATTTGGCAGGTGGCATTTGGACGTAAAAGCAGGGAACTCATGGAATCTCAGAATAGGATGCCATAAGAATTTGATTTGAGATTTTATGATTTCCCTTCTTTCTCCTCCCAATGCCCCTTGCCGAACACCTTACATGGAGCTGGCGGGGCCTGTTTTCTTCCTACGCAATTTGCTACCCCGTGCCCATTTCTTTGTATTTATAGTTGTATACTCTCCTTAGACACAGAAGATAGTTGTATACTCTCCTTAGACACAGAAGATGGGACTTCAGCGCTCCTCCGAGACATGACTTTTTGTATTTGTGTTTGTCTCGATGTGTAATGAACTGACAGCATAAAGGACAGTAGAGAACTTAAGTGGAAAGCTTAAGAAGCATGCTTTTACGGAAACATGCGTAAATACGTTTGTTTGTTTTATATAAACTGCTGTTATGTTACTGGATCCTTGTCCTTTTTTCTTAATTTTGTGTCGGCATATCTACGTCTTTTGTAAATGTCCATGCTTGTTAGGTTGTTGGTGAGTCTTCTTAGCTGTGCATGACCTTTGATTTAGAATTGGTCTAGGATGATTACTTGTGGGTTATATTTGTTTCTCTCCTTCTCTCTCTTGCTTTAAAATTTGTTTGGAATTTAAAATTATGAGAAATTCTATTTGTTTTACTCCTTTTATCTAAGATTTTGTTTAAATTTTTGTTCTTTTTGTAGGGGTTTGCTGAGTTTGTTCAGGAAATGGTGGATCTGATGTCCACTGTGAGGAGAGAGGTAGCTCATTTACCCATCTCATATTCTTTGATATTGATTGACTTCAAGATACGAGTAGAATTGGTGCTTAGGAAGTAGTTATAGACTTATAGTAGTTATTGGTGTAACTTCAAAATGTAAATTCAACGGTTAAGGATCCTTATTGTGTTTCCAACAATTTATTGACCAGGTGGGATCTAGAGTTATTCATACTGATGTTCTTTAAATTAATACGCCAACCTTGGGTAAGACAGTCATATAATATTGATATTGTGTTCTTGCTAATATCAATTAGTGTCATTCAGATATTCATATCTTCCAATACGCTGAGAATTCTTTGAAAATGATGTGTATTAGCGTATATTTTCAGTATTTTATTGTTAAATGTAGCAAAGGAAGTGGTAGTAAACAGAACTGAATGGGAGGAAACATGTATTCAACCCTAATATCTTGAGATAAAGGGTTTATCCTGGTTGTAATTTACGAATCTGATGAATACTTCTGGATAAAAATTTAGATGTACTAGGAAATCTAGGAGCCGTAAAGGAGGCTAATAATTTAGGTTTTTGTTTAAATAAAAGAATTTTGGACTTGATAGGACTTGAATTAGGCATGCCAGCATATTATAGTGAAGAGAACCTGTTCGATTCTGTTACCTTATCAGTGCCTTCAAATTCCCTGCGAGGAGCCTACTAGAAAAAATGCGAGAAAAAACCTCGAATTAACTCCTGGTGGGAGAGGCAACTCACCCTTTATTCTGGCTATGCTCCGTGCCCAGACTAGGGGAAAAAGGGATGTCTTTCCTGTGGTCAGTGGCTGTAGGGTTTATACTTAACGGTTGATGCGGCAGGCTATTTTACTAACATGACTTCAGGATTTATATCAAGTTCTGCACTTGCTCATGGCTTCCTTAGCAAGGACTGCAGTATGCTTCTGATAGTTGGTCATAGGTGCTAGATTTAGAGGAAATTTGAGGATTGTTTAGAAGGAGCAAATATTACGAGTCTATCAGTCATCTTGCCTGGTTAGCTAGGTATTTATTCCCTTTGTTCCACTCCATGCATAGAAGCTAAATATCTAGCCTTCGCTACTAGTTGAATTGAATGCTGCCCCATCTGAAAAATCCGAGATCTAACTTTATGGGGTAATTTTGTTCACAGGAGAAAGAGTACAGCTTAGAAGAGCTACAGAATATGTTGAATGACATGGCCCAAGGTGTTGGTTCACCACCTTCGTTTTCGACTCAATATTTTGATTGCAACCGAGCTAGTGATCATGGTGGAAGCTCGAAGAGAGCTCGGTATGGTGCAGATCCAGCAGTCAGCATGAAATCACACGTTGGTGTTTCACAAGTCTTTGGAAGCACTGCTGGCTACTAATGGGGTTTCCTCCCTTTTCTAATTTTGATGAGGACGTCTGGAAGGTGCCCCCACGGAAATCCTAGATGGATTGTCAGTAGACCATAAGGACAGAGGAAGTATCAAAAGGATTGGGCGATGGGTTCCATTTGATTGTGCAATTGAAACTTGTAGTGTGTAGATGGAGTTTATCACCAGCATGCCTGTATTCGGGTACATCGCAAGGGTGATTGTACTTGGTTTCACAGGTTTCTTTATTAGATGACAGAATTGTCTTAAGAGTATGTTTTGGTTTGATCGTCTTGTGTTTTAGGGGTTTCAATGTATTGAATTTAAGGTCTGCTTGGTTGCTGTATGTAAGAATTGCTGCTACAATCTTGGCCATATATACAAGTTTCCATTTTGTTGGGGGCAAAAAACAAAAAAAAAAAAAAAAAAAAAAAAAAAAAAGAAAATCGCAGCGAGAAGTTTCAGTTTCTGAGTACATGTGTTATGTGCCGGGTGTGATATTAGGTTACCTTTTGCATGATATGATGTATTCCTTTAATATTATCAAGAGAAAAGCGACTTACTCTGTTTTCAAGAAATAGTCGAGGTGGAAACCCGCAGATCCGAGTAATGACAAATGTTTTTCCTTCAAACCCTTGTTGCTTGGATGATATATATATATACACACGTGCCTATGACAAGTCTTCAGAACGGTGCACCTGATTTGATTATATAAAATAGTTTTGAAGGTACAGCAAATTAATTGAAGTAACAAATATATTATATGAGGAAACAGTATATCTGTCTTTAAGTTCAACCATTGCCTTCTTGATTATTAGCTTGAACTTATCTGAAATGTATATAGTTTGTTAGTAACACTGTATAGAGTAGAGAAAGAGTATTGTTTAGTTTAACTTTAGGTGAGAGTATTCCCAACTGTAGCTTCCTCAATGAGTAGCTCTCACCAACTCCCCCCCACCAGTCTCCTGCTCCTCCTCTCCCTCCCCTGCCGTACTCCCCTGCTCCCTTAACAATCCGCCCAAGCTCCGCCCCCCCTCCCTCCTACTGCTTCTCCCCTCCACCCCCCCCCCCCCCCCCCCCCCCTTTTTTCTCCGACCTGTCCTCTGCTTCTCCTACCCCAGCCCCCCTTCCTCTCTTGTTACCCATTCTCTCCGAAGTTTTTCATGTTGTCGTGGCTTGAGCTTAGTGGGTGCGGACCCAATGAGGGGGTCCGCTACCCACCGCAGTCACCGCCAGGGGCTCTGCCCCCTTTGTCGGCTGATGCGGCGCCTAAGCTGCTGCAAGCTATCACTGTTAATCAACTGCCTAGTTCTAAGGAGGCTGAGAAAACTGGTTCGGGGCTCAGAGATGCTTCTCCCCCCCCACGGGCACAACAGGTTGCGCGCACTAAGCAGGGAGGTGATGCAGGGGTTCATCATCGCCCCGATGAGATGTTGCCTTTGAAAGGGAGGGCCCAAAGAGGGGGTCCCCCTACTGACCGTTACCGGCGTAAGCATACCCCCCCCCCCCCCCCCCCCCCCCCCCCCCCCGCCGATGAGCCGACATCACGATCAAAGGCATTACACCTCAGAGGTATTCAGAACTCACAAACTCAGGGACTCTCATGCAGCAGACAGAGGATACATGTTCAGGGAGCCAGCTCAAAGACCAAGTTCCCACAGATCACAAAAACAATCACACCCACCAATTTCCCAGCAGCATCAGCGGCACCGAAATTCTCACCAACATCATCTGATGCACCGTCAACAAGCACGACCCTACTCACCTCCCAATCCAACTATGCCAGAAAGATTTCAACCGGCCTCAATGGGGATCTCCTCACCCAAGGGCCCTAACAAGCAAACTCAACATCCTCAGCCGGCTTCACCCCCCACCAACAACTCCCAGCATCCTCAGATTCCACCAAGGTGGCCGCCCTTCCCCCCCCCCCCAAGCTCCACCGCATCATGGGCCCAAAGAGGGGGTCCAAGTGCACGAGCTAGGGAAGAGGATGGGCTACCGCCGGTTGGGGAAGATACTGAGGGATGGCAAGAGGTGGTACATAAAAGAAAAAGGGGATCCAAATCCCCTTCGCCGGATATTACAGAGATCAAAAATCAAAAGAGAAAAGGCAAACGAAAAACTTCACCGTGTTTCAACTGTGGTGAACTAGGGCACTTTCGCACGGAGTGCACTAAGGAAATCAGATGTTTGAGGTGTCTGATGTGGGGACATATGTCCTATACTTGCACAAACGTCATCAACTCCGCTGAGGATGAAGAGAGGCGTTTCTACAGGGGACGTTCACCGGACAATCCGTCTTCGATCAAGCTAGCTAATAGCCTCGCTGCGATAAAAAAGGAGGAGGCCTGGCTTAGACAGTGGTGTGCTATAGCTAGGGTGACGAATGGCAGGCCATCGGAGGAGCATGTCATCAGAGCTTTGAGCGAGAGATGACCCATGAAGGCGTACCGCGATTGGATTGTCAAACGGATTTGTCCCCTCCAATTTCTAGTTTCCTTCCCATCTCCACAAAAGATGTTAGAAGTCACCGGTGCTACAACGGCAGACTTCGGCCACTTCAGGTTGGAGTTCACGGCATGGACTCCAAGTTTTGGAGCGGAGAAGCCCCAAGGCGAGAGGTTTTGGGTATAGATTCAAAATGTGCCTCTTCATTTTTGGAAGAGAGAAGCACTACAAGAAATGGTCAGCGACTTTGGAACAGTTGAAGAGGTCGATGAGAAAACTGTTAGGCGGTCGAATCTAGTATCGGCAAGGATTCTAATCAGGAGCTTAGACATTACATTGATGCCCAGATTCGCCAAAGTTTTCTCATACGATGATTCTTATCTAATTCGATTCGTTCTAGACAAGTGTGCAGATAAAGGGAATGGCCATACCTCCATCACTTCCTAAACGCCTTCCGCATCGTTGAGGGATGGACGTAGCTACAGGGAGGTGGCAGAGCCAACCTGGGAGATCTCTCTTGATGGGAGCCACGAAGTGGAGAGGGCCCATCGAGAAGTTATCAAAGCTGCCAGGGAGTTAGACGCGCAACGTGAGACGACGGCGATGGGATCAGAGGGCTCGGCATCACGGAGGGACGCCGATGGTCGGACGCGATGTCCAAGCAAAGGATCCAACGACCATGATGAGTTTTTTCCAGATTCAGCACTTCCTCTGGCGTCAGAAAGCTACCAGATAAAGGAGAAACCACAGTGCTCCCAAAGCGGTAACAAAGAACCCAAAAGGAGTCAAAAGCGTCTCTTTAGACAGGAAGACAATAGTCTACAGGCGTCGCGACAAGAGATGGGGGTGGTTGAAGCCAAGGCGGGGTACAAGACAAGAGAGGGTAAGCTGTCAACCAAAGAGTGGGTTGAGAAGCGGTGGTTTTCAAAAGTAGCTGCTGAGAAGACTGTGGATCTGGCCAGGAAGTCAGATCTGAGCTTTGGAACTGAGAACCCACCACCTACTCCTGATGCTGGTCTGCCCCAATCTAGCAAAGAAGACCAGGATGAGAGAGAGAGAGAGTGCATGGTAGGTGGTGTGGGTTCAGAAAAGTGGGCTGTGGAGTTAGGCATTTTGGGGAAAGAATCCAGAGTGGTTGAGGATGAAGTAGTGTCTTCAACCTCAGAGAAGGTATTAGAGGATAGGGTTCTCAAAAGTCCAGCAGTTAACAAGTCTTCGAGTGTATCGAAGAGTCCCTCTGTGGTTACCGATGGTTTGTCGTATGGTGTGATGACAGTTGGCAAGTACTCAGCCATCGATAAGAGTGGTGAGACGTGCCCTTTGATGGGCACGCTCTCTGAGACCACCGCTGTCTTGCCCAATGGTGGGGTGACACCTAGCGTCCACAGCGCTATCGAAAAGAGGGGTGTGGATTTTGTAGTTGGTTCGGTGGAGTGGGCTTCTCTTGGGCTGGGTATTAGGGCAGAGATGACGTTGGGTAATTCTCTTGGCATTGCTAATGGGCCTATAGAGGGGCCCACGGTGCATCCTTCAGGAGATGCTAATTGTAACAGGCCCAGTACTGGTGGAGAAGGTACTGAGCTTGAGGGTGAGTACAATCAAGTGGATCTGTGCAATCAACCAGGCGACGCGGTGGGTTACGTACCCACCGTTACACCCACCAACCAGGAGCTGACAGCTGTCGCTAGCGGTATGCATACCGACTCGGTGGGACGCTCGAGGAACGCGCCATTCGAGGCAGGTGTTGTGATACACCGCGGGGATGTTTTTTGCTAATGCGGAATCTGATCGCTATTTAAGTGGGCCTAAGAGTGGGCTTTTAAATGGCGACTGTGGGCCCAAAGAGGGGTCCACAATGCCTCTTATTGCATCTGGAGCCTGTAATTCTAAGGATTCGAGCATCCTGACACTTCACCAGACTGGGAGCAGGCCCAAAGAGGGGACCGCAATTGTTGAGTCTAGTATTATTATCGGGTCTACAAGCGACGGGCCCAATGAGGGGTCCGTGGTGAAAGTTCACACTCTTTATGATGAGTCCATTCTCACAGACAGTGATGAGGATCCAGAAGGACGGCTTAATCTCGATGAAGAGTTCTCTTTCTCTGAGGAGGAATCAGAGGATACGGAGTTCATTGCTAACACTCAGAGGGAGATTTCGCCAGAGCTTGTCCTGTCCTCAATTCCAGACTCAGCTCCGGGAAATAGCTCGGGACAGTCCCGAAGAGCGGTTGGTTTCAGGGTTCAGCAATCTCCCAAGAGGGCTCATGTGGAGTCCTCGGATGACTATCTTGAGGTCGCCGCTGCAGCCAAGGCCGCTAAGTTCGACAATGGAGGTATGACAAGTTTTTTAGCCTCTATTTTAAATTGCATGTCAGATTCTGATGTTTTATCTCTAGCTATCACATGTGGGTTAGAAGTTTGGGACACTGAGCGTATTGCCTTTGTAATACCCTGACTTTTTAATATATGGAAGATTATTCATTTTTATATAGTATACTTGTGCAATATTATTGACTAGTATTTTTTCAACATCGTTTTATAAAGCATTAATTTACTTATTTCTACAAAATAACTAGTTTGGCCCAAATTGGTTTTAAGCCCATGAATTTAAACCCTCTTACTATTTTTTTACAACTTGTAATGTAGCATTTCTTACTCTATTTTATTCCCGGGTATTTAATGTACATATTGTAGTGTGACTTGTGCCTACACGTGCACTTTATGTACACGGGCAATGAGCACACTTCTTGACCGGATTGTGGAGTGATGGGTGAGATCATGGGTGGTTACATTTTGAGGTGTGGGTAGTTTCTAAACTTCCGATTTAATCTCAGCCCTTGTTTCTTCAACTCCCTAATAGATCTCAACCCTTCATTCTATTTATCTTCTAATATAAATACCCCCTTCTAATCCCTATCTTTTTACACTAAAATTCCTGAGATTTTAAGAGTATCTGAGAGTTGTGTGGGAGTTTCCTGTGGAGGCAAGCAGCATTGCTGAGGAGTCGGAGTGGAGCAAAGGAACAAGAAGTGCTGCGCTATATTGAAGGACTTGCGGGATTTCGTTATTTTTCTTCATAAAAGGTGGGTGTTTCTCAGGACTTCTAACGTAGGAGTAATACTATAATTGTCATGATGGATACCATGTTACAAAAGAGAATTGAATGCGGTAGAAATTGCTTGAACATGCTATTAATTTGAGGCGAGACTGTCGGTACAGTCGACTGCCATATGAGCCAGCCGACTGATACGAGACATTTACTTTTATAAAGTGCTGATAAAATGTGTATGAATAGCCATGATGGTGTGATTATTAAATGTATGTTTTTCCCTATGACACATATGATGGAGAGAAGGTAGACAAACAAAAAGAACTAAAGGTGATAAATATCTGAAGTTGTCGGCTCAGTCGACTGACTTGGGGTTAAGTCGACTGGTGCTCGTTCTGAAAGTGACTGTTTGATAGTTCCCCGAATAAAGATGTTCTATTTATGTAGACCCATGATGATGACTTGAAATTTATATCCCCATTGTCGTATGTAAGTATGAGCAATGTGAATGCATGTTTAGAGTAGTTTTCTCTAAAGAGCATGTTAATAACTGGGAAAATTGTGCTGTGAATGCTACTGAACAAGAGGAACTCTGTTTATGAAACATGAATTGGTATATATTGTTAATTGATATCATGATGCAAGTATATGTAAGAAACTGTAAGTAAATTCCCAAATTAAAATGGATCTGTCCAGTCGACCGATGCATGTGGCAAGTCGACTGATCTGGACTTAGAAATATTGCTGTTGAAATCTCCAGGACAGACGACTGATTACTTACCAGTCGACTGTCATGTGGATAATATTGTGAATATGAACGGTTGCGGGACAGGCGACTGGTTGAGTGCAACAGTCGACTATCCCGAGCAACTGCGATGATACTGTGTGACTGTATAAGTCGACTGGTACCTTCCCAGGTTGACTGTACAGAGAGGACTTCGACAATTTGATTCATGTATTTCACTGTTGATAATGATGAACTTTATGCTTTCATTGATGGATTCTGATTATGGCTGCATGAATTATGTGAAAGGAATCATAGATGAGAATTGAGAATTTTATGAATAATTATGAAAGGCTAAATCATGAAAAGAAAGTCTGTGGGACTCTAAAATGAATTATGAGCTGATGATGCTCCATTGGATATTGTGAATTTGAAATTGAACGAAAGAGTAGCTAAGTCTCCCCGGCAGTGAATGAAATGATATTGAGAATTAGACCAGGTTGGTCAAGTGAAATGAAATGATAAGTCCGGTTGATGGAGAGGCTAACTCTAGAGCTTGATTTTATTCATGATTCTAATGTAACTTAAATACATAGTGTGGAGGTGATGAAGGTGAGAGAAAAACATGAGTATGAGAGCTAGGGTACGGTGCGGGTGTGTGAGCCACAGAATGCATGCTTGATGAGTCAAGACATGGCGCGGGCACAACTCAGTAATGATCGGACTCTAGTCACGCTTGTGGGATGTTTTGGTGACTGCAAGAGGAGTGTGTTCAGGGAGGAGGCTGAATTGTCGCAGAATGCATGCTTGACGAGTCAAGACATGGCGCGAAATTCTACTCCAGGGGCCAGGATACATGCTTGTACTCATAGATTCATCTAGGATACTCATTGGAATTACAGAAGTAGAATAGGTCATGGCGGGGGATTGAACCCTACAAAAGGATGAAGATCGTTTAAGAGGCTTGCCCTCGAACCTATGTAGTATGGGATGCATAGAATTCGAACAAGTGCGCATTAGTGTCATGTTAATTAAGTAAATTGCATTAAGGATTTAAGTGCACAATCACAACACGACATCATTAAAAGTTCCCCCTTATTTGCATGCTTATGTTGAACCAGTTTGTGATTTGTAAGAAATGAGATTCATTATACTGTTTCTGGCATAGAGAGGATGGCCATGTATAATTATCGTCGGTTGAATAAACTGATGTACCCACAGTGTTTTATGCAGGATAATTACATGTAAGAGGAATGGATGCACAAAGAGTTCATTATGTTGTTGTTCATTTATGTAAATATTGTATATTTTGCTTCCGCTGTGTAAATTCAAATGTAAGATGTTGTAAACTTTGATGTAAAAGTAAAATTTTAAAATTCCTTGTAAAATTGTATGTGAAGAAAGCGAAAAGATCCTGAAGAACATCTCGAATTCAGTAAATTGGGATTCGGGGCGTTACAGCCTTACTCCTCAATAAAATTCGGGGTTGGGAAACACAAAGAGTTAGGACATCTGTCGATAATGCTTTTGGAGTCGGTGCGGGGCCGACTATCATTCTCGAGGATGTAGCCGGCCCTACACCCTCCACAACGATCTCCCATAACAATTCCCCCCAATGAATACACTATTTTGGAATGTTAGGGGTTTGGGGGATAGGGGAAAGAGGGGTATGGTGCGGGATGTCATTAGCAATTCCAAGGCGGAAGTAGTAGGGCTGCAGGAGACCAAACTCCAGCACGGGCTCAAACTCAAAAGAATTGGTGGTAACAGAATCAAGGAGTGGTTGCTACGCCCCTCTGTTGGTGCCTCAGGGGGGATTGCTATAGGGTTTAATTCGGATCTTCTTTCCTGTGAAGATGAACATTGTGGTACGTTCTCCTTGACTGCCTGACTTAAGCGACGTTCAGATGATTGGATGCAGACAGTGACTGTTGTCTACGGGCCGAACGTGGCCACAGACAGAGAGGCCTTCTGGCAAGAACTGGCCGACATCCGTCAGCGCTGGTCGGGACCTTGGATTGTGGGTGGGGATTTCAACATTACTAGATTTGCTTTTGAGCACAAGGGAAGAGGCGCTAGCGACAGGCACCGAGAGGAATTCAATAGAGTTATCACGGAACTTGAACTGATTGATATCCCAATCAATGACAGACTTTTTACTTGGTCTAATTTGCAAGCGGATCCGGTTATGGCCAAGTTGGACAGGGTTCTAGTCTCTATGGATTGGGAAGCTTTATTTCCTCACGCATCGGCCAGAACGATCCCCAGACCAACTTCAGATCACACCCCGATCCTCCTCGATGTGGGGAATCGGGGAGCCCGCAAGCCTAGGAAATTCAGATTTGAAAAGGCATGGCTGGAAATTCAGGGATTCCATCATATGGTTATGGAGAACTGGGCACTCCCAATGGCCGGTAGGGACGCGGCGTCTCGGTGGTGTGGAAAAATTCAAAGACTGAGAAAGAGGCTCTGTAGATGGAATCGGTCTAGATTCTCGACCATCTGGCGTGATAAAGAGTCCTATCTGGAAGGTATTGATGAGCTTAAGAGGGTGGAAGAAACTAGAGTCCTTTCGCAGGAAGAGCGAAACAGGCTCTTAGAACTTCGTAATAACATTGCCAATCTGTATAGACTAGAAGAGATCAAATGGCAACAGAGGTCCAGGATTTCGTGGCTTAAAGAGGGAGACACGAATACGGCCTACTTTCATCGGGTTGCAAGTGCAAGAAGGAGATCCAATCTTATCCTTTCAATTCAGACTGCTACAGGAACATTGCAGGATGAAAAGGTGATTTCCACTACCTTCCAGTCACTCTATAAGGGTCTATTCGGGAAGAAGAATGACTTTAGGATTCCAATGGGGGCAGACTTCTGGCAGAAGTATCAGATTGCTCCAGGTCAAAACTTTTCCTCCTTGGAGGAACCTTTCACGGAGTCAGAGGTCAAAACGGCCATTGACCAGATGGGAGCTGACAAGTCACCTGGGCCAGATGCCTTTCCTATGTTGTTCTTCCAAGTGTTCTGGGAAGAAATTACAGGAGAATTTATGGATGTAATGATGGAATTTTTTCATAATAACCTGAGGCTAGGAATGTTCAACTTTGCAGAAGTTGTGTTGATCCCCAAACGGGAGGATTCTAAGTGCGTTGGGGATTTTAGACCAATTAGCCTGATAAACTGCTCGGCTAAGATCATCACTAAGGTCCTAGCCATCCGCTTGGGAGGCATCATGGACAGTCTTATCAGTAGAACACAGACGGGATTCATTAAGGGCAAATGTATCCTAGACTGCGTGGCTACTGCTGAACAAGTTATCCACCACTGCCACAAGAGCAATTCCAAGAACTTCCTCCTCAAACTGGATTTTGAGAAAGCATACGACTCTGTGGACTGGGAATGTTTGCTAGAGGCTCTCAGGGGGAGAGGTTTTGGGGACAAATGGATAAGATGGATTAAACAATGTTTACATTCTAGCAAAACGGCAATTTCAATGAATGGGAGACCTAGTCCCTCGTTCCCGTGCAAGAAGGAACTCCGTCAGGGGGATCCACTGTCCCCACTTCTATTCACTATTGTAGCAGATGTGCTCAGAGGAATGCTAGATAATTGTCAAAGAAAAGGGTGGATATCGCCTGTGGCCAGCAGCAATGCTAATCAGGGATGCACGATCCTTCAATATGCTGATGACACCCTAATCTTTGGTAATGGGACTAGAGCGGAAACAATTTGCTTTAAAGGTGTCCTTTACTGCTTTGAAGCCTGGTCAGGCCTGAGAATTAATTTCCACAAGAGCGCACTAGTTCCTATTTCACTCTCAGAAGCTGAAATTCGGGAGCATGCCACCATTCTCAACTGCGCGATAGAAGAATTCCCAATCAAATACCTAGGGCTTCCGCTCCGTCCAGGGAGGCTCACTAAGGCTGACTGGTTGCCTATTATAGACAGGGTGGAGGACAGACTATCCGGTTGGAAAGGCAAATCACTTTCTCTTGGGGGCAGAGTGGTACTCATCAACTCTGTGTTATCCAATCTGCCCATATACTACATGTACTTTTTTGAACTTCCAAAGTGGGTGATCCAAAGGATCGATCGTATCAGGAAAAGATTCCTCTGAAAAGGTGCAGACTCAAATAAGGGAGGCTACCACCTTATTAAATGGAATATCGCATGCATGAAAAAGAGGCACGGAGGGCTAGGCATCATTGACCTCAGAGATATGAATCTGGCACTCCTGGGAAAGTGGTGGTGGAAAGTGTTCCATCACTGCGAGGAAGGATGGCAGGACTTTATCCAACCTTACCTTCGAGGGAAAGGGACAAGAAGTCTAGGCTTTCGAGTAGGATCCAAAGTCTCCCGTTTCTGGAAAGGAGTTGCTAAAGCCAGCGGACCTTTCAACTCAGCAATTTCATCTTTGATCGGCAATGGTTGAACCACCAGATTTTGGTGGGATAAATGGTGCGGTCCTCATTCTCTTAAGGAAGGTTTCCCAGAGCTGTTTGCTAAAACGAATCGACCGAATATCTCGGTGGCGGAAACATGGAAAATGGGGACTTGGAGACCGTCGTTCCAAGGAACTCTTTCTCCAAGTTTGCTACAGCAACTGCATGAATTACAAACGCGCATAGTCCAGTCTGGGGTGATATGTGCCCAAGGCCCAGATCACATGCGTTGGGGACTCGAGAACAAGGGAGGGTTCTCGGTTAGATCACTTTACCACTGGATTCACTACCGAGGATGCAGGCCCAGCTGGGCAGCGGTACTTTGGAAGACAAAAACACCTCTGAAAATTAGAGTCTTTCTCTGGCTTGTGCTCAACAATGCCATTCTCACTAGAGAGAACCTAGCCAAGAGGCAACCTCACATTGCGACCAATTGCCGGTTCTGCAACGTACACGTGGAAAGTCTGAATCATCTGTTTCTTCACTGCACTAGAAGCAAGGCCATCCTGATAGAGGTGCTGAGAGCACTAGGAAGTGACTATCCAAGAGACTATGAGGAACTGTGGGTTGGTCCCAGATTTGCATCAGTCCGTCACGATATGAAAGATGCATGGTTTATTGCCATTGCGACAACCACATGGGTGTTATGGCTAGATAGGAACAATTTTTATTTCCGTGCTTCATGTAATTCTGTTTCTAGTAATCTTACTCATATCATGCATCTAATTTCCTTTTGGGCTACAGCTGCTGCTTCAGGAGAAAGAGGGAGGATTGCAAGTGTAATACCCTGATTTTTCAATTAATGAGAAATTATTTATTTTGCACGTGTTGTGCACGTGCAATATTTTTGGACTATTTTTGATGTGTATGTTTGAATATAATTTTCTCAAATTATTTTAGTACAAAAGCCTTTCTTTAAAAGCCTTATTTGATTTAACTAAAAAGCCTTTTCTTAAAAAGCCCAAAAGCATTTTTATTTTAATTATTTTTATAAAATTATTTTGGCCCAAAAAGAAAGCCCATGAATTAAGTTATTTTTAATTAAACTTGTCATGTAGAAGACTTTTTTTAAACAAATTATTTTTATACAATTTTAGAATGTACAAAATTTGGCCTAGTTGCATGCACGTGCACTACACGTACACGTGCATTGCACACTCTATGTGAGGCCGGTAGCATTCTTTTGGAGGGAAAGTTGAATTTTTGGTGTGGAGAACATGGGGGTAGTTTCAAGGAGGTGGGTAGTTTTCCTAACTCCTACTTGAATCTAAGCCCTTCATTTTGCAACCACCAAGATGATCTTAGCCCTCCATTCCCCTCATTTTTTAGTATAAATACCTCCTTTCTCATGGCTAATTTTTCATATGCAAAGTGTAATTTCTAAAGCTAATAGTATTATAATTGTGGGAGTTATAAAAGATAAGAGAGTGTGTGGTTCTTTGGTTGCTTGGAGCTTTCGGCCAAGGAGGAGAAGCATTCGGCTAGGGCTTGGGAGCTTGGAGTGGTGCACTCTTTGGCTAGGAGGAGGTGTTCTCATCTACTAGGACTTATTGCTTTTGTGTTCTCTCCATTAAGGTGGGTAAAACAATTCATGTTTCTAATATAGGGTTCATGCTAGTATATTGATAACACTATACATGGAAAATACTAATAAGAGACCACTCTAATTAAAAAGTTAGTATGCTAATGGCTTAGAATGATGTGATTAATTGTGTATGTGAATTGCTTGCATGAAATTAGGCCATATGAAGCACTTTCTATGATTATTTAGTTTAATTGAATAATGATGCAATGTGATTAGCATGATGTGTGAAAATCTTTATTAATTACTTGCAAATTGTGTGGTTGAAGCATGACAATTGATAAAGATATTAACACTATGGATTTGAATAGGAAAGTATATTGAATGCTTGAATTCATGTGTAGTAGTGGCATAAATGAACCTAAGAATTGCTTGTTGTCATCATTTTAGAAATATACCAAACTTAGTAATTGTTGAGTTTCACCTATTCATGGCTATATAAATTCTTTGGCTAGTATGAGTATGGGAAAATCCAAGTTGTATTGTGTTGTGAATGTAGATTAATGACCAGTAAATTATCATGGAAAATTTTGGGATAAAAGAGAGATTAGAAGATCAATCGATTATTTTCAATGTCGAAAATAAAGGATTTGCTAGTTTTAATAAACAAATAATTAATTTGGGTGGAGAAAATGTGTTTTTAGTACAAAAATTTATTTTACACTTACTGTTTTGAAGATGGAATAAAGAAGATTAAATCTGGAGTTTTTCAGTGGTTTATATAAAGGCAATATGAATCAAATTGTTTTGAACATCGAATTGATTTCTAAAAACAGTGCGAGTATGAAACTAATGGATTTTAACCTATACTGTGACAACCTGAGCCAGTGGCTCAGGCGGTCGGTGGCTCTGTTCGGTTTCCCTGAGCGGTGTGGTTCGAAACCCGGCCTCACCATCTTTTTAATTGACTGTGTATAAATATATATGAACAGCGAACTGACAGTATATATACTTAATTCCCCTCTTCTAATCGCTAGCACCGATTGGCCTATCGGCGGGTGCTCTGGCCTTCTTCTCTACCGTGCTGGGTTCGAATCCTTCCCCTAGCACTTAGGGAAAAACAATTTTTTTGGGAGTTTTTGATGTCCAAAAAATGTGAGAAAAATATGGTAATTTTCATAAAAATACAAGGAATTTTATGGGATTGGTTTGGGGATTATTTGAAGAAAATATAATATAGTTTGTGAACAAATGGTATAGTAAAGCTATGGTTCTAAAATACATACTTATGGAAATTTTCTCTTTATAAAGATATATTGAAATGAATTTATTAGAAAGTATTTGACACAAAAGAGTTTGTGGTGTGACATGATATTATAAATTTTTACTTGAAGATAGTGTGCAAAATATGAAGTATGAGTGTATAATTATAAGTGCATGAGTCCATTGTATGATGATGGAATTTAGAAACTTTGTTGATGAAATTGTTGGACTTGAATATGAATTTTGAGTTATAAGTATTCACTATGGACTTGTGAACAAAGAGAAATCATGAATAAGAAAGAATATGAAATTGTGACATGAAAGTGGTTATGACTTAAAGATTGTGAAATGAAATTTGAAATAGAGTAGCTAAGTCTCCCCGGCATTGAGAAAAATGAATTGAATTGAAATTAGACCAAGGTTGGTCATGTTGAAATAAATGAATAAGTCCGGTTGATGGTGAGGCTAACTCTAGTGATTATTTTGTTCATGATTTTTAAATAAAACTAAGGACTAGTACATAGTGGAGATGTGATGAAAGTAGAAGAAAAACACGAGTATGAGGGCCAACGGATAGCGGTGTGAGAGCGATTCACAGGTTGCCTGCTTGATGCGTCAAGACAGTGCGTGGGCGCTACTCCGGAATTATCGTCCCGGTGGCGACGCTCGTGGGATGTTCGAGTGGCTATGGGTGGTGCCATTGTTCCATGGCGGAGGCTGAATTGTCCATAGGTTGCCTGCTCGATGCATCGTGACAGTGCGTGGGATTCCCCTCCAGGCTGCCTGGACATGGGCTCATAGATCATAGGACATCTAAGACACTACCGTAGTTACAGTAGTAGTTTAAGACATAACGGGGGATTGAACCCTATAAAGATGAAGAACGAATAAGGGCTTGCCCTCGGACCTATGTAGTATGGGATGCATAGAATCCGAACAAGTGCGCATTAGTGTCATGTAACATAATTAACTGCATTAAGGACTAAGTGCACAATCACAACACGACATCAATAGGGTAGTCCCTTTAGTTTGAAATGTGACAAGTTTGTGTTTGCTAAATATGAAATGTTAAGTTATACTATTTTCGGCAAGCGAGGACGGCCGTGTATAATGATCGTCGGTTGAATAAACTGACGTACCCACAGTCTAACATGCAGGTAAATGTTATGCTAAAGATTAAAGAAGATTGGGATGCTTAAAGATTTTATCAAGCTGTTGTACTTGTATTTAATTGTTGTATTTTACTTCCGCTGTGCAAAAGAAAGATGTAATTATGATGTAAACTCTGATGTATGATGAAAAGTTTTAATTTCCCTGTAAAAGTGTACTAAGAAAGTGAAAAGATCCTGTAGAACATCTCGAATTCAGTGTATTTGGGATTCGGGGCGTTACAGAGTGGTATCAGAGCCACGCTTTCTACACTTTCACACTTGTACAAATTTATAGGGAACGACACCCTAGATGTGGACATTAGAGTGTGTGTTTGAATCTAGAGATTTAAATGTAAGTGACTTACATTTGTGTTGCTCTGAGATTTATGCTTTCTCCTCTCTATTTCTAAGATGGCTGATCACTTCGACCCTGCTGGAGGCGACGACTGGCACATCATTGAGGAAGAGTACCCTCCTGGACAGGCTGATTCCGAGGACGAGTACTACCCTGGGCAAGCTGATTCTGATGATGAGGAGTACCCTGAATCCCGAGAGATCACCCCACCTCCGGATTCATCTGATGATTCTTCTTCCGACGAAGAGGAAGTACCAGTTCCCAGTGGTCTTGTGACTTCTCTTCAGAGGCAAGTGGAAACCCTGAAGGAGAGAGTTGGATTGTTGGAGGCTCAGCTGGAGAAGCGGAAGGCCGACTATTCTGTTCTTAGCCATCGGATTTGGAAACTTGAGAAGAAAAAGAACCTAACTGATGTGCTGAAGGATGAGGTTGATGAACTGCGGGAAGAACTTCGAGCAGCGAAGAGGACCCGTAGGAGTTAGAGTGTTGTAGCTTCTATTTCTTTCCGTTCTGATGTCAAGAAATATTTTTCAATTCGAATGTATAAAGTTTGGAATTCAATGAAATGGAAATATTGACTTGAAAATTCTTGTCTTATACTTCGAATTTGATGGACCTTTTACATCGGAATATGGAATGAAAGCTGTCGTATTGTTTGATACTGGATCCTCTCATACTTTTGTGTCTCCAAAGTTTGCTAAAGTGTTGGGAGTGGAACCGAAGATTTTCCCAGGCAAGATCTTATCAGTAGCTACTCCGTCAGGGGAAACTTTAACCACTGATCGGTATTATGCTGATTGCGAGATTGTGATTGGGGATAGAATCTTTGGCATTGATCTGATCGAGCTGACTATCTTGGGAGTCGATGTTATCATTGGCATTGACTGGATGTCGGTGTACAGTGCGAGCATCGAGTGTAAGGCCAAGACGGTGACAGTGAAGGCTCCAGGTGGACCTGAAGTCGTGTTCCAAGGGAAGCGGAAGTGTTCTAAGCTGGTGGCTACTATCCGCAAGGAAGAGACTCCTGTGGAAGTGCAAGGGATTCCTGTGGTTCGGGACTATCCGACCGTGTTCTTAGAAGATTTTCCTGGGTTACCTCCGCATCGTGATGTAGAGTTCAGCATCACTGTTCAACCGGGAAGTGCACCCATTTCTAAGGCACCTTATAGGATGGCTCCAGTGGAACAGGATGAGGTGAAACGGCAGATTGAGGAACTGTTGGGAAAAGGCTTTATTCAACCTAGTGCGTCACCTTGGGGAGCACCAGTGCTTTTGGTAAAGAAGAAGGATGGATCGATGAGAATGTGCATCGATTACCGGGAGCTGAATAAGGTCACTGTTCAGAATAAGTATCCGATTCCTCGAATTGATGACTTGTTCGATCGTCTACAAGGAGCAGCTGTATTCTCCAAAATTGATCTTCGATCAGGTTACCACCAAGTTCGAGTGAAAGCTGAAGATGTGCATAAGACTGCATTTAGAACTCGGCATGGGCATTACGAATTCTTAGTTATGCCATTCGAAGTGACGAATGCACCCGCAATCTTCATGGACTTGATGAACAGAGTTCTGAGGCCGTTTATTGATTCTTTCGTCGTGGTGTTTATCGACGATATTCTCGTGTACTCCAAGTCTGAGGAGGAGCACACTGAGCATCTGGCAGCTGTTTTGCAGAAGTTGGAAGAGCAGCAGTTGTATGCCAAGTTATCCAAGTGTGATTTCTGGAAATCTGAAGTGGCATTCCTGGGTCACATCCTTTCTAAGGAGGGAGTGGCAACTGATCCTCAGAAGATAGAGGCAGTGAGAGACTGGGCGAGGCCTACTACAGTGAAGGAAGTCAGAAGTTTCCTTGGGATGACTGGGTATTATCGGAGATTCATTCAAGGTTATGCTCAGATAGCTGTACCACTTACAGGGCTGACCAAGAAGAATGTGAGCTTCAAGTGGACCGAGCAATGTGAGGCGAGTTTTCAGGAGTTGAAAGATAGACTGACTACTGCACCTATTTTGGCTTTGCCTAGAGCTGGTGTTGAGTATGACGTTTATAGCGATGCTTCACATCGGGGGCTTGGTTGTGTCTCAATGCAAGAAGGAAGAGTAATCGCTTATGGGTCTAGGCAACTACGACCACATGAGAAAAACTATCCGACTCATGATCTAGAGTTGGCTGCGATTATTTTTGCTTTGAAGCAGTGGAGGCACTACGTGTACGGTGAGAAGTTGAATATGTACACGGATCACAAGAGCTTGAAGTATATATATCAGCAGAGGGATCTCAATTTGAGGCAGCGGAGATGGTTGGAAGTGCTCGAGGATATGCGACCTGAGATCAAGTATCATCCTGGAAAAGCTAATGTTGTGGCTGATGCACTTAGCCGCAAGAGCAGTTTGGCCTGTTTGATTACGACTCAGAGGCATCTGATTGAGGAGCTGGACCGAGCTGGTATTGAGGTTGTCTTGCAAGGATTGGGAGCATCTTTGGCTCAGTTGAGGCTTCAGCCTACTTTGAATGCAAGGATCATTGCAAGTCAGGAAGTTGATGCTGATATTCTGGAGATGAAGGAGCAGGTTGGTGCTGGCAGGTTGCCCGGATTTCAAACCAGGGATGGAGTGCTGTGGTTCGGAGACAGGCTGTGCGTTCCAAATCAGGCGGACCTGAAAGAAAGTATTCTTCAGGAGGCGCATGCTACTCTTTTGTCGGTACATCCTGGGAGTACTAAGATGTACAAGGACATCAAGCAGCATTTCTGGTGGTCAGGTTTGAAGCGGGATGTGGCTGAATTTGTTGCGAAGTGTGAGGTTTGTCAGCAAGTCAAAGCCGAAAATCAGAGACCCGGAGGTCTATTACAGCCGTTACCTATTCCGGAATGGAAGTGGGATAACATCAGTATGGATTTCATTACGGTATTGCCTAAGAGTCCTAAAGGCAACGATGCTATTTGGGTTATAGTCGATCGACTTACCAAGTCCGCTCACTTTTTGGCGATGAAACTCACTGCTTCGATGGACAAGTTGGCTGAGATGTATGTTGGTGAGATTGTCCGACTTCATGGCGTTCCTTCGACCATTGTGTCTGATCGAGATGCGCGGTTTACTTCGCATTTTTGGAGGAGTCTTCAGGCAGCTTTGGGTACCAAGACGGATTTCAGCACTGCTTTTCATCTGCAAACCGATGGGCAGACCGAGAGGGTCAATCGTATTCTTGAGGATATGCTGCGGTGTTGTATACTAGACTTTGGAGGCAGTTGGGAAAGGCATTTACCTTTGGTGGAGTTTGCCTACAACAACAGTTTTCAGGCCAGTATTGGGATGGCGCCGTACGAAGCTCTGTATGGTAGGAAGTGCAGGACTCCTGTGTGTTGGTATGAAGTTGGGGAGCGTCAGTTGTTTGGTCCTGAGCTTGTACAACTGACTTCTGAGAAGATTGATCTGATCAGGAAAAGGTTGGCGGAAGCTCAGAGCAGACAGAAAAGCTATGCAGACAACCGGAGAAGGGACCTTGAGTTTGAGGTTGGTGACTTCGTCTTTCTGAAGGTATCACCCAGTAAAGGTGTGGTTCGTTTTGGCAAGGGCGGGAAGTTAGCCCCGAGGTTTATAGGCCCGTATAAGATATTGAAAAGGATCGGGAAAACTGCTTACCGGCTTGAATTACCGGAAGAGTTGTCTCAGGTGCACAATGTCTTTCATGTGTCTATGCTGAGAGGTTATATTCCGGACCCGAGTCATCATTTGCCTGAAGTGCCGGAAGGTTTGCAGTTAGACCTGAACTACATCGAGTCTCCTGTTGAGATTGTTGATCGTCGAGAGAAAGTCTTGAGGAATAAGACGATACCGATGGTCAAGGTAGTCTGGAGAAACCACTTGGTTGAAGAGGCTACTTGGGAATCTGAGGAGAGGATGTTGAGGGACTATCCTGAGCTTTTTGCTTGATTGTATTTTTGTATCTTTTGTTTTGTTGTGTGTGTTGTATTTTATTTGTTCTCTCGCTCTTGATTGTAGTTCCGGGGACGGAACTATTCTAAGGAGGGAGTGCTGTAATACCCTGATTTTTCAATTAATGAGAAATTATTTATTTTGCACGTGTTGTGCACGTGCAATATTTTTGGACTATTTTTGATGTGTATGTTTGAATATAATTTTCTCAAATTATTTTAGTACAAAAGCCTTTCTTTAAAAGCCTTATTTGATTTAACTAAAAAGCCTTTTCTTAAAAAGCCCAAAAGCATTTTTATTTTAATTATTTTTATAAAATTATTTTGGCCCAAAAAGAAAGCCCATGAATTAAGTTATTTTTAATTAAACTTGTCATGTAGAAGACTTTTTTTAAACAAATTATTTTTATACAATTTTAGAATGTACAAAATTTGGCCTAGTTGCATGCACGTGCACTACACGTACACGTGCATTGCACACTCTATGCGAGGCCGGTAGCATTCTTTTGGAGGGAAAGTTGAATTTTTGGTGTGGAGAACATGGGGGTAGTTTCAAGGAGGTGGGTAGTTTTCCTAACTCCTACTTGAATCTAAGCCCTTCATTTTGCAACCACCAAGATGGTCTTAGCCCTCCATTCCCCTCATTTTTTAGTATAAATACCTCCTTTCTCATGGCTAATTTTTCATATGCAAAGTGTAATTTCTAAAGCTAATAGTATTATAATTGTGGGAGTTATAAAAGATAAGAGAGTGTGTGGTTCTTTGGTTGCTTGGAGCTTTCGGCCAAGGAGGAGAAGCATTCGGCTAGGGCTTGGGAGCTTGGAGTGGTGCACTCTTTGGCTAGGAGGAGGTGTTCTCATCTACTAGGACTTATTGCTTTTGTGTTCTCTCCATTAAGGTGGGTAAAACAATTCATGTTTCTAATATAGGGTTCATGCTAGTATATTGATAACACTATACATGGAAAATACTAATAAGAGACCACTCTAATTAAAAAGTTAGTATGCTAATGGCTTAGAATGATGTGATTAATTGTGTATGTGAATTGCTTGCATGAAATTAGGCCATATGAAGCACTTTCTATGATTATTTAGTTTAATTGAATAATGATGCAATGTGATTAGCATGATGTGTGAAAATCTTTATTAATTACTTGCAAATTGTGTGGTTGAAGCATGACAATTGATAAAGATATTAACACTATGGATTTGAATAGGAAAGTATATTGAATGCTTGAATTCATGTGTAGTAGTGGCATAAATGAACCTAAGAATTGCTTGTTGTCATCATTTTAGAAATATACCAAACTTAGTAATTGTTGAGTTTCACCTATTCATGGCTATATAAATTCTTTGGCTAGTATGAGTATGGGAAAATCCAAGTTGTATTGTGTTGTGAATGTAGATTAATGACCAGTAAATTATCATGGAAAATTTTGGGATAAAAGAGAGATTAGAAGATCAATCGATTATTTTCAATGTCGAAAATAAAGGATTTGCTAGTTTTAATAAACAAATAATTAATTTGGGTGGAGAAAATGTGTTTTTAGTACAAAAATTTATTTTACACTTACTGTTTTGAAGATGGAATAAAGAAGATTAAATCTGGAGTTTTTCAGTGGTTTATATAAAGGCAATATGAATCAAATTGTTTTGAACATCGAATTGATTTCTAAAAACAGTGCGAGTATGAAACTAATGGATTTTAACCTATACTGTGACAACCTGAGCCAGTGGCTCAGGCGGTCGGTGGCTCTGTTCGGTTTCCCTGAGCGGTGTGGTTCGAAACCCGGCCTCACCATCTTTTTAATTGACTGTGTATAAATATATATGAACAGCGAACTGACAGTATATATACTTAATTCCCCTCTTCTAATCGCTAGCACCGATTGGCCTATCGGCGGGTGCTCTGGCCTTCTTCTCTACCGTGCTGGGTTCGAATCCTTCCCCTAGCACTTAGGGAAAAACAATTTTTTTGGGAGTTTTTGATGTCCAAAAAATGTGAGAAAAATATGGTAATTTTCATAAAAATACAAGGAATTTTATGGGATTGGTTTGGGGATTATTTGAAGAAAATATAATATAGTTTGTGAACAAATGGTATAGTAAAGCTATGGTTCTAAAATACATACTTATGGAAATTTTCTCTTTATAAAGATATATTGAAATGAATTTATTAGAAAGTATTTGACACAAAAGAGTTTGTGGTGTGACATGATATTATAAATTTTTACTTGAAGATAGTGTGCAAAATATGAAGTATGAGTGTATAATTATAAGTGCATGAGTCCATTGTATGATGATGGAATTTAGAAACTTTGTTGATGAAATTGTTGGACTTGAATATGAATTTTGAGTTATAAGTATTCACTATGGACTTGTGAACAAAGAGAAATCATGAATAAGAAAGAATATGAAATTGTGACATGAAAGTGGTTATGACTTAAAGATTGTGAAATGAAATTTGAAATAGAGTAGCTAAGTCTCCCCGGCATTGAGAAAAATGAATTGAATTGAAATTAGACCAAGGTTGGTCATGTTGAAATAAATGAATAAGTCCGGTTGATGGAGAGGCTAACTCTAGTGATTATTTTGTTCATGATTTTTAAATAAAACTAAGGACTAGTACATAGTGGAGATGTGATGAAAGTAGAAGAAAAACACGAGTATGAGGGCCAACGGATAGCGGTGTGAGAGCGATTCACAGGTTGCCTGCTTGATGCGTCAAGACAGTGCGTGGGCGCTACTCCGGAATTATCGTCCCGGTGGCGACGCTCGTGGGATGTTCGAGTGGCTATGGGTGGTGCCATTGTTCCATGGCGGAGGCTGAATTGTCCATAGGTTGCCTGCTCGATGCGTCGTGACAGTGCGTGGGATTCCCCTCCAGGCTGCCTGGACATGGGCTCATAGATCATAGGACATCTAAGACACTACCGTAGTTACAGTAGTAGTTTAAGACATAACGGGGGATTGAACCCTATAAAGATGAAGAACGAATAAGGGCTTGCCCTCGGACCTATGTAGTATGGGATGCATAGAATCCGAACAAGTGCGCATTAGTGTCATGTAACATAATTAACTGCATTAAGGACTAAGTGCACAATCACAACACGACATCAATAGGGTAGTCCCTTTAGTTTGAAATGTGACAAGTTTGTGTTTGCTAAATATGAAATGTTAAGTTATACTATTTTCGGCAAGCGAGGACGGCCGTGTATAATGATCGTCGGTTGAATAAACTGACGTACCCACAGTCTAACATGCAGGTAAATGTTATGCTAAAGATTAAAGAAGATTGGGATGCTTAAAGATTTTATCAAGCTGTTGTACTTGTATTTAATTGTTGTATTTTACTTCCGCTGTGCAAAAGAAAGATGTAATTATGATGTAAACTCTGATGTATGATGAAAAGTTTTAATTTCCCTGTAAAAGTGTACTAAGAAAGTGAAAAGATCCTGTAGAACATCTCGAATTCAGTGTATTTGGGATTCGGGGCGTTACAGCAAGGGTATTCCAGGTGGATGATTTTAATGACGAGGAGATAGAGATCGGGCCAACTCTAGACTGATGAGTGGACTCTCGCCTCACTATTACATTTTTTGTATCAGGCCTTGTATTTTGTATCTATATTTTGGTTGCCTTTAGGCTGGATGATGTAACCCACCCCCCAGGGTTTTGTTGGGGGTTATGTTTTATTTCCTGCACTGCACTTTTATTTTCCCAGGACTTCGGGGTTGTTTATTAATCACTTATTAATGAAACAGGGTGGCATTATTCCACCTTTTCCTCAAAAAAAAAAAAAACACTGTATAGTGTTTTTTTAAACTTCAGCATCACTTTTAGATGCTTGTAATCGTTATGCAAGGATATTATCATATAGATTTTATAGAGCTTACTCTAATTTCATAACCACTATGAGCATGTCTAAATACAATGGTAACGCAAGTGCAGGTTATTAAGGTATCTACAATACCAATAACCTAAACATTTGTTTGTCTGAGACTCTGTTTGCAATTAAAATACATTTTATAATTATTTCAACCAAAATGAAATACATGAAGCTGTCAAAATTATAATCCAAGCTAATCATTTCTTTGATCTCTACTTTGTCTCACCATTGCACCTTTATAAAAAAAATCAAAATGGATAAATAACAAATTTACTTTAGCTGTCTTTCTTGAGTGGAGAGTTTGCACCCTTCACAGGTAAACTCCAGTCATCCCAATCCTATATATCCAAACATATACTAAAAGTTCTTATATGTTATATTATCCATGGTTTATAATAACCAGTGATGGGAACACTTCACGATAGTATTTTCTCTTATAGTAAAGAAATTAACATTGCATATTTGTCAAGTTATTTTAGGTTGTTGGTCAGCTTACCTGTCCTGTTATGGTTTGGAAGCCCAAATTGGAGCCACCAAATAATTCATCTCTCACTTGCGTACACTTTAAATCAAAACCAATAAAAAACTCATCAAATAAATCACTAAATTAAAATTTTTTAAACCCAGAAATAAAACAATCATACCTCTCTGAATTAGATTCCATGCATACACAAAATTCGAGTCAGCAAAAAACTGAGTAATCCCCTGCACATACAAAATTAAAAATTAGAATGAGAATTCAGTTATTGAGATGAAATTAGAGTCGTCGCATCGCATATAGAGGCTCTCGATTCGGTGGAGGGGAGTTGCCAATACGGAATCGCTTGATATTCGCGCTCGATTTGGTGGAGGGGGGTTACCGAAACGGAATCAGCAGCGAATCATATATCGGCGACGACCTCTTGATTTTTTTGAATTATTTTTAAAGTTTTTAATTTTTGAATTTTTGAATTTTTTTAGTTTTTAAGTTTTTTTTTAATTTTAATTTTTAATTTTCTTTTTTTTGGGTGGGGGGGGGGGAGATTTGAATTTGAGTTTTGAAGGAAAACTTTTGAGAGGGAAAATGTGTTTTGTGAGGTTAGATCTGGGTCTTTGATTTTGGGGAGATTGTAGGAGAGCCACTTGATGGCTTTCTTTGTGTTTTATTATATACTAGATTTGCCCGTGGGCATGTGCCTATGGCCACGTTTTCAGAACGATACAAAACACGAAAAGTCATGTAAACAGTAAAATAATAACTATGTAGTTCATGTTTGAATAGTATAACAATAATTAGTTGTAAATAAAAGTCAATGTTTCCATTAGTATATACTGAGAAATAATTATAAATGGAGGTGTAGAATCTAACTTCTTAGAACTTTAAGTATGAAAAATGATGAAATTTAACTGTTGAAAAGATATTTGCTATTTTCAATATAACACGTGCAATAAAAAAATATAAAAATTCTGAAAGTTTACAAACTTGAAATCTTAAAATCTAAATTTCTATGCAAATAAAGAAAGAATGTGTGTGTGAGAGAGAGAGAGAGAGAGAGAGAGATGAAAAAGTGAAGAGAGGAGAGAGATAATAATAAAGTAATGGATTTTTTAGTTTTGGGGGGGCAAAATTGGTTTTGGGGTTAATTTTTTTTTTTTTTTTGTTGGGGGGGGGGGGGGGGGAAGGAGTTTTGTGAGGTTAGATCTGGGCCTTTGATTTTGGGGGGATTGACTTAATAGCTTTCTTTGTGTTTTATTTTATATATATATGATATGGCTAAAAATGGGGTTAAATCGGAACCATTCAAAGTGGGCACGAATCTTAAAGTTATAGAGGCAAGATGGTAATTTCACGTACAGACGGGTCCGAATTGGGAACCGGGTCCCTCCTCTTAGACCCGCTAACCCATGAACGGATCTGTTCAACTTAGGACGGGTCTCAACCCGTTAGAGACCAGGTCAACTGGATAGGAGGAAATCCTGACTCGTCCTTATCCTGAGGAGGTAGTTATAACCACCCCTATCCAGCCACACCGGGAAGTAGGGATTCATTCTAATCCTGAAACAGATCCCCAGGGCGACTGTAAATACTTCCCTACATCCTACTGTCACAGGTGATCACTCTTTGTGCACTTAAGCACTTTCCTTTACTTTTTCTGGTATTGACAAGAGCGTCGGAGGGTTCATCGCCGGGATCCATCCCGGTGTTTCGATCGTTTGTGCAGGTCCGCGGGAGCACCAAGGAGTCAACTTGTCAACGAGGAAGAAGTGAGATCCAGCCTGTTCGAGTTCCTACGAACCTACAAATTCTGTCTATTGCCCCCACACCAGATCCAGTGGCAACAGATTGGCGCCGTCTGTGGGAAGTACTCGACAAGCAACCCCACCTTCCTCCTTTAGCCAAAGCTACTCCTAGCCATGCCTCCCAAGAGGAAGCCCGCAAATTCCAACAGAAGAACAAACTTTTCTCATCATCCTCCTCCTCCTCCGAAGAATCTCACTCCACCCGTCCAGCAGGCCCTGCAGCTCGAACAACAGGCTCCTCAATCTATTCTGCTGCCTTTAGGACCCCAAGCAACATTGGGGGAGCCCTCTCGGCAGAGCCGCCACAAGCAACCTATACATCAGGTTCGAGTGTCCATCCACAACGCCTCCACAGATTCTATGGCCTCCCATAGTCCTCCTACACCGAAGGATCTGCGGGATGTACTCAACAATCGGTAGACCGAGCCGGGGCCCGATCTTCGGACCCATCTAGACGAGAGGCGGACCTGCGAGGCGAACCTTTGCCGGGAGCAACCGAGGGATCGTTCACCACGCCAATCAGACCGCAGGGGGGTCCAACTCTCCACGGAGGCGGAGAGAGTCGCCCCCGCATCGCCCAAGACGAAGCCGCTCCCCGGCTGGCCATCCTGCAGCTTGAGTCAATCGTGAGCAGGAGGCCCCTGTCACAAGAGCAGAATTTCAGCAATTCCAGGAGGCGGTCCTTCGGGCGCTCAACGCCGCCCCCGACAACGGCCCTCGGGCTCCCAGCCTTCGGCCAACTCCTCGCCATCATCGCCGCTCCCGAAGTCCCAGGCCGGCTCCGAGCCATCACCGCCGTTCCCTAAGTCCTAGGCCAGCTCCGAGTCATCGCCGCCCCTCTCCCGATCACCACCGTCGCTCCCGAAGTCCGCGTCCTACTCCGAGTTACCCCCGTCGTTCTATCAGTCCGCCGCCCACTCAGAGCCATCATCGTCGCAGCCCTAGCCCCCCTTGACATAAGGACGAGTGTTGGGGCTCAGCTAGGCAAGACCGAAGGGAGGACTCGGTTTACCGCCGTCTCCACGAGATGGAGTGGCACCTCGGCCAGCTGGATAGGGACGAGAAGCAACGGGCGAGGAACCTCCGCCCAAGCAGGCCCATATTCTCCCGCACCATCATGGAGGCCCTTGTCCCAGATAACTTCAAGCCTCCACACTTCGAGACTTACACCGGGGAGTCGGACCCTGCAGATCACATCGAGAGTTTCAAAACTCTCATGATGATCCATCATGCATCCGATGCCCTCCTCTGCAAGACCTTCCCGGCCACACTCAAGGGGCCAGCTCGGGAGTGGTACTCTCGTCTGGCACCGGCTTCTATCTTCTCCTTTGACCGGTTCGAAGGACTCTTCCTCACGCATTTCGTGAGCAGTCACCGCTCTGAGAAGACGAGCACCTCGCTCCTCTTCCTCAGCCAAAAGAAGGGCGAACAGCTTAAAGATTATGTCAAGAGGTTCACTGCCGAGGCCAGGTCTATCGCCTCATTGGATCAGTTGGTAGCTTTGGCTGCCTTCTAATCCAATGTCACCAACCCCGACCTCAAGGCTTCCTTGACCAAGAAGCCTCCTCGGGACTTCTCCGAGCTCCTCCTTATGAGCGAAAAGTACATCCGAGCTGAACAAGCTCCCAATCGCCCCACTCTGAAGGGGTCATCTTCCAGGAACAAGGGGAAGACAGCCGAGGAAGAAGGAGCTACGAAGCTCCAAAAGGATAACGGGGGTCAGCGGCGTCCTCTCCTCCACTTTGAGAAGTTTACCCCACTCAATGCGAGTGTCTCTGCCATCCTGATGGAGATTGGAAATGAAGGTCTCCTGCCACCACCTCCGAAGATGAACACTCTCGGAAAGAAGAGAAACCGGAACAAGTGGTGTCGTTTCCACAGGGACCACAGGCACGACACCGATGATTGTCGGGACCTGAAGGATGAGATCGAGGCCCTAATCCAGAGGGGGCAGCTTTCTCAGTTTGTGAGGAGGGACCGAGCCGACCCGCATCCACCGCCCAGGGGGGCTAACAGGCGAACGGAGCAGCGCATAGAGACTCCAGAGGCCGAAAGGCCATCTTGCACCTGATACACGGATGCCCTATGGGGGGAGATTCTAACTCCTCCCGAAAAGTCTTTGTTAGGGAAGTCAACTCTGTGCAGAGCCATCCTCCCCCAAAAGGCCTAGGAGTCCCTGTGACGTTCTTCAATAGGGACTTGGAAGGCGTCCACACACCCCACTGCGATGCCCTCATCATCAACTTCAAAATGGCCAACTTCGATGTTCGCCGGGTGCTGGTGGACAATGGAAGTTCGGTCAACATCCTCTTCTTGGAGGCGTTCAAAGGCCTCCAGCTATCAAGAGACCGGCTCAATCCGGCTGGCTACACCCTTCATGGGTTCACCGGGGTTCCGGTAACAATCGAGGGAGTTATAACTCTCGACGTCATCGCTAGAAAATCCCCGGTCATTCGCACGGAGCCAATGGACTTCATGGTGGTAGACGTGAAGGCTACCTACTACGTGATCCTAGGCCGACCGGGCCTCACCACGCTCCAAGCCATCCCTTCTGCTTACCACATGAAGATGAAGTTCCCCACCCCCGCAAGGGTAGGAGAAGTAAGAGGGAGTCAAGAGGCGGCTCGTAAGTGCTATATGACCTTGATGGGAGGACCAGTCCTCTCCCTAGAAGCCTTCGAGCTCCCACCGGAGAGCAGCCAAACCATCTCCGAACCAGTGGATGAACTAGAAGAAGTGGCCTTCTCAGAGGAAGATGCCACCAAGACGTTCCGGGTTAGCAAGGCACTCTCTCCCGCCATCAAAGAAGACATTTCCCAGTGTATAAGGGAGAACCGCGATCTCTTTGCCTGGACCACGGTCGACATGCTTGGGATCTCCGAGGAGCTCCTAATGCACCATCTCAGCGTTGCCTCGGGTGTGAAGCCCGTTCAGCAGAAGCGCCACAAGTTCGCCCCAAAGCGTCAACAGGCGATCAAAGAAGAAGTTGAAAAGCTCCTCAACGCTCGGTTCATCTAGGAGGTGAACTATCCCGAGTGGCTATCTAATGTGGTGATGGTCAAGAAAGCCAACGGGAGCTGGAGGATATGCATCGACTTCACCGATCTCAATAAGGCGTGCCCGAAGGACCCTTTTCCCCTTCCAAGCGTTGACGCCCTGATCGATGCGACCTCCGGAAACGAGCTCCTCAGTTTCATAGATGCTTTCTCGAGGTACAACTAGATTTGGATGTTCCATCCCGACATCCCGAAGACCTCCTTTGCGACGGACCAAGGCCTGTACTGCTACAGGGTAATGCCATTCGGCTTGAAGAACGCAGGAGCTACTTATCAGTGCCTGGTGAACAGGGTCTTCCGAGACCAGATTGGCCGAAACATGAAAGTCTATGTAGACGACATATTGGTGAAGAGCACCCAAGGACAGGAACATGTCCTCGACCTCCAAGAAGCCTTCGAGGTGCTCAGGAGGCACAATATGAGACTGAATCCGAACAAGTGTGCGTTCGGAGTCTCATCCGGCAAGTTCTTGGGGTTTATGGTCAGCCAAAGGGGCATAGAGGCCAACCCAGAGAAGATCTAGGCCATTCTCAAAATGGCTTCTTCCTCCAACATCAAAGAGGTACAAAGGCTTACGGGGTGCCTCGCAGCAATTGGGCAGTTCCTCTCCAAGTCCCGGAAAAAGTGCCTCCCCTTCTTCAAGGCCCTCAAGGGGGCTAAAGGCTTTGAAGGGGGGGGGGGGGGGCAGCAACAAAAGTCCTTCGACCAGCTCAAGGCGTACTTAGCTAACCCCCGTTCTTGAGCAAGCCAACGTACGGAGAGGTCCTCTACCTATATCTCGCCGCTTCGGACCAAACCCTCAGCGCGGTCCTTGTAAGAGAAGACAATAGAATGCAGAGGTCATCTATTATGTGAGTAAGGTCCTCCGGGATGCCGAACTCCATCACCCGAAGCTGGAGAAGATGGCTCTTGCCTTAGTTATGGCGGCCCGAAAGCTCTGCTCTACTTCCAATCCCATTCAGTCGTCATCCTTACCAATCAGCCCCTCAAGCAATTTCTCCACAAGTCCGAGACCTCCGGGCGCCTGACAAAGTGGTCCATCGAGTTGAGCCAACATGACATCAGCTACCAAACAAGAACAGCAATCAAGGCCCAAGCTCTGGCCGAATTCATTGCGGAGAGCACCATCTCCGACCCTTACGAGTCATCTACCGACCCCTCGGTCTAGACCGTTTATGTGGATGGATCTTCTTGTGCCGATGGAAGTGGGGCTGGCGTTATCTTGACCAGCCCAGACGCTTTCGTCCTCCAATACTCCCTCCGCTTGAACTTTCCGGCATCAAACAACGAAGCAGAGTATGAGGCCCTCATAGCGGGGCTCTGCATGGCTCGTAAAGCCGGGGCCAACCGAGTCAGAGTCGTCATTGATTCACAATTGGTCGTCAACCAAGTGTCAGGGGAATATGAGGCGAGGGACGAGCGTATGGCCAAGTACTTGGCAAAGGTTAGGGAGCTTCTAGCCTTGTTCGAAGATGTTCAACTCTAACACGTCCCTCGAGAGAAAAATGCGCAGGCGGATGCTCTCTCTAAGCTCGCCTCCTTATCCCTCCAAGGTCTAGAGCGGACCGTCTTGATAGAGGTCCTCCTCAGACCAAGTATTGATGAAGATAACCCGGAGCCGATGGAAGCCTACCCCCTAACACTTGGGGAGAACTGGATGAAGCCCCTCCTCGAGTACCTTAGAGACGGAGTCCTTCCCAGAGACCCGAAAGAGGCGAGGAGGATCAGGACACGGGCTGAGCGGTACACATTCCTTGACGGAGTCATGTACAAACGCTCTTACACCCAGATCGACAGTCGACCCTATCTGAGGTGCCTCTCCTCAGAGGAAGCGCACTATACCCTAAAGGAGGCCTATGACGGTCTGTGTGGCGCGCACTTGGGAGCGAGATCCCTTACCCGAAAACTCTTGAACTATGGCTACTTCTGGCCCACACTACTGAGTGATTCCGAGGAGTACGTCCGCCATTGCGACTTCTGCCAGAAATTTGCCTCGATCCATTGCTTGCCCCATGCACAACTCATTTCCTTGGCGAGTCTAATCCCCTTCGCAATGTGGGGGATGGATTTGCTCGAACCCTTCCCTCCAGCGCTGGGCCAACTGAAGTTCTTAGTTGTAGCAATAGACTACTTCTCAAAATGGATCGAGGTTGAACCTCTTTCAACAATCACCGAGCACAAGGTCCAGAAGTTCTTTTAGAAGAACATCGTTTTTCAGTTCGAGGTACCTCGCATCCTCGTAACTGACAATGTAACTCAATTCACGGGAGCGACCTTTCGCAACTTTTGTGCCGACCTAGGCATTCAGCAGTGGTTCTCCTCGATAGCTCATCCTCAGTCCAATGGCCAAGCAGAGAATGCAAATTGACAAATCCTCTCTGGCCTGAAGAAGAGGCTTGACCGATCCACTAAGGGGCTTTGCGTTGAACAACTCCCGAACGTGCTCTGGAACTATCACACCACCAAAAGAACTCCGACGGGGGAGTCCCCCTTCAACCTCACCTATGGTTCCGAAGCTCTCATCCCCTTAGAAGTAGGCCTTCCTTCGCCCCGACTCATAGCCTACAATGAAGCACAGAATGCAAACCAGCTTCGCAACTGCCTAGACCTCATAGACAAGGTCTGTGAGAGAGCTGCAATTCGGCAAGAGACCTACCGCCGTAGGATCAATCAGACTTACAACAAGAGGGTACGGCCAGCCAATCTAAAAGAAGGAGACCTAGTGCTCAGAAAGCTGTCGATCTCCAATCCAAGCAAAAGAGGCAAGTTGGCACCCAATTGGGAAGGACCGTATAGGGTCTCCAGAGTCGTTCGCTCGGGTGCGTATCAACTCGAAGATCCGGGGGGCAGGAGAATACTGAGGACATGGAATGCGGAGCACTAGATGAAGTACCACGAGGGTGTCTGAATACTGCTCCAAGCAACTTCCCCAAGAGCGCTCCATAAGATATGTCTAAAGTCCTTACTTGTATTTTCTTTTTATCAAAATGTAAAGGCGGCTCGCAACTTAGAAGCGGCTGCCCAATTGTTCTCAATAAAAAGAAATCTCTCCCCGCAAGTTCTCTATTTTTGAGTAGTCTAACTACACTTCTCAAGTTCTCTATTTTTTGGTAGTCTAACTCGACATACAAAAAAAAATTATTAAAACGACACACTTGGAGTCCAACACTTGGTTCGACTCCACTTCAACTACTTGCTTCTAAGAGAATACGAAGCAGATCACCATTCGGAATTGCTCCTACAGCTGTTGATATTTTCTAAACGACACGCTTGGAGTCCAACACTTGGTTCGACTCCGCTTCAACTACTTGCTTCGAAGCGAGTACGAAGCGATCACCATTCAGAATTGCTCCTACGGCTGTTGATATTTTCTAAACGACACGCTTGGGGTCCAACACTTGGTTCGACGCCGCTTCGACTACTTGCTTCTAAGCGAGTATGAAGCGGATCACCATTCGGAATTGACCCTACAGCTGTTGATATTTTCTAAACGATGTGCTTAGAGTCCAACACTTGAGTCGACTCTGCTTCAACTACTTGCTTCTAAGTGAGTACGAAGCGAATCACCATTCGGAATCGTTCCTACAGCCGTTGGTATTCTCTAAACAACAAGTTCGGAGCCCAACACTTGGTTCGACGCAACTTTTGCTACTCGCAAACGAGTAAGTATAAAGAGTCTCATATCCTTTGCAGAAAAGTATATTGATAGCCAAGCCAGAGACATTTGCGAATAATTGGAGTACCACTTTGAGGTTAAGAACTTCTTGCTCATATCCTTTGCAAAAAAGTAGAGTATCTTCGGCAAATTACAGCACACCAGATTTGATAAGGATCCCCTAAGAGAGAGAGAGGAGAGAATGAACCATTTCTTTAACCGCAAAACAACATCTGGGCAAGAACATCCACTACTAAGATAAATAGCATGGGCGATAGAGGGTCCCCCTGCTTGAGTCATCACTTGGAGTTGATGATCCTCCCCCCTCTCCATTGATGAGAACAGATGATTTTGTGAATCATATGGATCCATCTGCGCCAGGCTGGGCCAAAGCCTCTGACTACCAATAATTGATCAAGAAAGTCCCAGCTAACTGTATCAAATGCTTCAGCGAAATCAATCTTGAACAAAATTGTATCTGAGTTGCGATTACAGCAGAGGTTAATAGCTTGATGGGCCACTAAGAAGAAATCAATAGTTGATCTGCCTTTGAGGAAAGCACTTTGAGAAGAAGAGACCAGAGACTGAAGGATTGGGCTAAGTCTGTTGGCGAGGAATTTGGTGAAGATCTTGAAGGAGCAGTTTAGGAAGCTGATAGGTCTATACTCAGTGACGGTATTTTCTCCCTCACACTTAGGGATAAGCATAATGTTGGAGTAGTTTAGCCTGCTCAGGTCACAGTCCCCCCTTTGCACCGATTGAAGCATTTCAAAAAGATAATCCTTAATAGTATCCCAAAAGACATGATAGAAACTCATCGAAAAGCTATCTGGCCCCGAGGCTTTGTCACTACTCATATCAAAGAAAGCCTTACAAACCTCGTCAAGAGTGAAAGGGGTGTCCAAATGGGCCAAGTTGATATCTCGTAAGGGGTAAAGGGATTGCCAATTAATCGTGAAATCTGACTGGGAGTCGGTGCCACAAATCTCTTGAAAGTGATTCTCAAAACTAGATCGAATGGCATGGGGAGAGGTTGAAAGGATCCCATCGACTAAGAGATAGTGAATGAAGTTTCTCCTTCTCCTTCCATTTACTATGGAATGAAAAAACTTTGAATTTGCATCTCCGCCTTGATCCATTGAAGTCTTGATCTTTGTCTCCAGTTTATAGCATCTGCCATGATGAGGCCTTGATATTCCAGTTGGGTTGCTTTGAGGGAGTCATCGAATGGGGGGTTCTGCTCGGCTGCAGTCTCCAACCTGAGCAACCTCTTCTGAAGTTGCATCTTCCTAACTGGGATATGGCCAAAAGTTTCATTCCTCCACCGTCGAATTCTTCGCTTGAGGAGTTTGAGCTTCTTTGCAAAAATGTCAACAGGGGTAACAAAATAGGAGATAAGCTGCCACCAATTTCTAACTGCAGGGTCGAAGGAGGAATGCTATAACCAAGCCTTCTCAAAACAAAAATAATGGACATGATGAGAAATTGCTTGAGTATCTAGGACAATGGGGCAGTGATCAGACGAAATCCTGGGGAGGGAGTGCTGAATACAGTTGGGGTGGGAGGATTACCATGCAGTAGAGATCAATAATCTATCCAGTCTAACCATAAAAGGGGAGGTTCGGAGGTTGGACCAAACAAACTTTCTACCAGAGAGAGGGCGATCAATGAGAGCGAGGTCTTGGATGAATTCTCTAAAATACCTCATGTCTCTGTTAGATCCCCTTCTACTAGAGCGCTCAAGATCAGAAATAGTGACATTAAAATCTCCACAAAGGACCCATGCATCCTTAAGTCTTGATATGGCTAAATTAGAACCAAATCGGAACCGTTCAATTGGGAACGAATCTTAAAGCTCTTAGGGGGTAAAACGGTAATTTTATCTACAAACAGGTTCGGATTAGGAACTGGGTCTTTGTTCAAAGCCCGATAACCCAAGAAAGGATCTGTCCTATTGGGTATGGGTAGCAACCCTTTACAAACCAATTCAGATATTTAAAGAGTAATTCAAATTCATGGTTATCTCTATGAAACGATTTAAACTCTACTATCCAAAAACACCGGGACATAGGGATTGATATGGCTAAAAATGGGGTTAAATCGAAACCGTCCAAATTAGGCACGAATCTTAAATCTCGGGGGTAAAATGGTAATTTCACCTATAGACGGGTCTAAAATGGGTACTGGGTCTTTTCTCCAAAGACCCAATATCTCATGAATGGATCCGCCTCAACTAGAAGCGGTTTCGAACCCGCAAAGAACCCGGTCCAGTTGGATAGAATTAGGGTTTATGATTATACTTAATCAACGGCTCCGATTCACTCTATCCATTCACTGGGAAGTAGGGATTTGATCTTATCCCGAAATTGGTCCCTAAAGCGGCTATAAATACCCCCCATCCCCCACTGTTAATAGGTAATCAATCTTTTGCCAGTAAAAGCTCATTCATAATCTTTCTGATTACTGAATTGAGCATCGGAGGGTGCATCGCTGGGATCAACCCTGATGTTTCGCACTTTTTGCAGGTCAACAGCGGGAGATAACGGTCAAACTCCGGCAGAAAGGTTTCAGGTTTGACTATTCAACATCCCAAGAATCCATAAATTCTATCTGTTTGCCCCCACACTGATTTCAGCAGCAACATATTGGCACCGTCTGTGGGAACACGAATAGCACCCCATCCTCTTTCATCGGTTAGGATCACCTCCAACCATGCCTCCAAGAAAACTAAGATCCAGAGGGTCCAACCGTGGGCCCACTCCTCCTTAATCCCAACAGGAGGCTCCCCTCCAAACCGTCCAGCAGCAGGGATAACTCCCACCTTAGCCTGATCAGCCCCTACAGCAGGAACAACCTCCTCTTCAGAACCTTCAGCCCCCACGGGGTCAAGCCGGGCCCCAGAATGCCGGTGCAGGGGCCTCTCGTCCCAACCAGCAGAAGCAACCTCTTCACCGTGACCACGTCTCCGTGCACAACCCTTCTACCGATTCAATGGCATCTCACAACCCCCGGCCTTCCGAAGACCTCCGCAATATCCTCATCAACCGGCAGAAAGAAGAGGACCTTTGCCACCGCTTGGATGAAAGGCGGGCCCGTGAGGGAGCCCCCCGCCCGGAACGTCCAAATGAGCGATCTCCTTGTTGCCGCGACAACAGGAGGTCCCCTCCTCACAGATTGCGGAGAGAGTCCCCTGAGTACCATCAAAGAAGGCATTACTCTCCCGCTAGTCGGCAGCCCCCGAGGGACGATAACGGGCCTATCACCTGAGCCGAATTCCAACAATTCCAAGCAATAATCTTGCAAGCCCTCAACCTCCGACCAGACAACAACAACAATGCTCAGAGGGTCCCCACTCCTCCTCCGGTCAAACGTCCTCGCCATCGGTCCCTAACTCCTCTTCAACCTCCGAGCTACAGCCATCATATCCCTAGTCCTCGCCATTCCCTGAGCTACCATCGCCGTAGCCCCCGCTCCCCTTCGTACGAAGACGAGTCCAGAGACTCACTTGGCTACCGTCGAAGGGATGATGCTGTCTATCATCGTCTCCACAAGATGGAGAGGCACCTCGGCCAACTAGACAGGAAAGAGGAGCTGAGAGGAAGGACCTTCCGTCCAAGCTGACCTCCCTTCTCTTGAACTATCATGGAAGCACCCGTTCCACCTAACTTCAAGCCTCCGCAGTTTGAAACGTATACTGGAGAGTCCGACCCTATGGATCACATCGAGAGTTTCAAAACTCTCATGATGATCCACCAAGCTTCCGATGCTCTACTATGCAAGACCTTCCCAGCTACTCTCAAAGGTCCGGCTCGGGAGTGGTACTCTCGCCTGCCCCGTCCTCCATCTTCTCCTTTGAACAATTTGAAACCCTCTTCATCACCCACTTCGTAAGTAGCTATCGCGCCGAGAAGACTAGTATCTCGCTACTTTACCTCAGTTAGAAGAAGAGCGAGAAGCTGAGAGATTATGTGAAGCGGTTTACCGTGGAAGCTAGGTCCATTGCCTCTCTCGACCAATTGGTCGCTGCTGCATCCTTCCAGTCAAATATCCTCAACTCAAGCCTTCGGTCCTCCCTAGCCAAAAAGCCCCCGTAAAACTTCTCCGACCATCTTCTCAGAAGCGAGAAATATATCCGGGCCGAGGAAGCTGAACATCGCCCCACTTTTGAGGGGTCTTCCTCCAGGACCAAGAGAAAGGCAGCTGAAGAAGAGGGAGCTAAGAAGCTCCAGAAGGACAATGGGGGCCAGCGCGCCTGCCTGCCAGATTCGAGAAGTTTATCCCTTTTAACGCCAACATTTCCACTATTCTAATGGAGGTCGAGAAGGAAGGAGTTTTGCCTCCTGCCCCGAAGATGAATACCCCCAGCAAGAAGAGGGACAAAGACAAGTGGTGCCGATATCATCGAGACCACGGCCACGACACCAACGACTGTCGGGCTCTGAAGAATAAAATTGAAGCCCTCGTCCAGAGGGGGCAGCTGTCTAAGTTCATGAGAAAGGACCAAATCGATCTTCCTCCTTTCCCCAGGGGGGCTAATAAGCGTCCCGAGGGGCGCGATAAGACTCCCGAGTTCGAAGAGGAACGCATCTTGCACCTCATCCATGGAGGCCCGATGGGAGGAACCTCCAATTCTTCTCGAAAGGCTTTTATTAGGGAAGTCAACTCGGTGCACGACATACCCCCTCCCAAAGGCCTCGGAGTCCCGGTCACTTTCTCGGATAAGGACCTAGAGGGTGTCTGAACCCCCCATTGTGATGCACTAGTAATCAACATCCACATGGCCAACTTCAAAGTGGAGAGGATTCTAGTGGACAATGGTAGCTCTACATCCTCTTCCTGGCGGCCATTCGAGGACTCAAGTTATCGCGGGACAGGCTCAAGCCCGCCGGCTACACGCTCCATAGGTTCACGGGAGTGCCAGTGACTATCGAAGGGGTAATAACCCTCGACGTAACTGCTGGCAAAACTCCTACTACCCGGACGGAGCCAATGGATTTCATGGTCGTCGATATCCCAACTGCTTACAACATGATTCTAGGCCGACCTGGCCTAACTGCTTTGGAGGCCGTCCCGTCGGTTTATCATCTTAAAATGAAGTTTCCCACCAAGTCAGGTATAGGAAAAGTAAAGGGTAGTCAAGAGATGGCTCATAAGTGTTACATGACCTCCACCGGGGGACCTGTCCTCTCCCTCGAGACTCTTGAGATTCCCCAGGGGAACGCCCAACCTATGTCCGAACCAGTAGACGAGCTGGAGGAAGTACTCTTTTCCGAGCTGAATCCGAACCGCAAGTTCTTCATCAGCAAGACCCTCCCCTCTGCCCTCTGTTCCGACATAGTCCAATGCATCAGGAAGAACCATGACCTCTTCGCATGGTCGGCCGATATGTCAGGAATTTCTGAGGAGCTCCTCGTCCACCACCTAAGCGTTGCTCCGGGGTCCAAACCGGTCCAGCAAAAGAGGTGCAAATTTGCCCTCCGAGCGCCAGCAAGCCATAAAGGAAGAAGTGGACAAGCTCCTCAAAGCCCGGTTCATACAAGAAGTCAACTATTCCGAATGGCTCTCTAATATTGTTATGGTTAAGAAGGCTAACGGAAGTTGGAGAATTTGCATCGACTTCATGGACCTGAACAAAGCATGCCCTAAGGATCCGTTCCCTTTCCCAGCATCGACACCTTGATCGATGCTACTTCGGGCCATGAGCTGCTGAGCTTCATGGATGCCTTCTCCGGATATAACCAAATCAGAATGTTCCCCCCGGATATCCCGAAGACCTCATTCGTCACCGATCAAGGACTCTATTGCTACAGGGTAATGCCCTTCGGGCTGAAAAATGCCGGTGCAGCCTACCAGTGCCTCATCAATAAGGTCTTCCAGAATCAGATCGGCCGAAACATGGAAGTGTATGTTGATGATATGCTAGTTAAAAGCATCCACGAGGCCGACCATGTTGCCGATCTCCACGAAGCATTCGATGTGTTGAGGAAGCATGATATGAGGCTCAACCCGAACAAGTGCACGTTCAGAGTCTCGTCGGATAAGTTCCTAGGCTTCATGGTCAGTCAAAGAGGGATCGAAGCCAACCCCGAGAAGATCAAAGCCATACTGGACATGGCTCCTCCTACAAGTGTGAAAGAAGTTCAGAAGCTCACAGGACGCCTCGCGGCCATAGGGCGCTTCTTGTCTAAGTCAGGAAAAAAGTGTCTTCCTTTCTTCAAAGCCCTCAGGGGGGCTAAAGGCTTCCAGTGGGGCCAACAGCAGCAAGAATCGTTCGATCAACTGAAGGCCTATCTGTTCAACCCCCCACTCCTCAGCAAGCCTATCCCTGGGGAGACACTCTACCTCTACCTAGCTGCCTCCGAGCAAACCCTCAGTGCTGTCCTAGTAAGGGAAGAAGACAAGGCTCAGAAGCCCATCTATTATGTGAGCAAGGTTCTCAGAGATGCCGAGCTCCGCTATCCGAGATTAGAGAAGATAGCATACGCCTTGGTTATGGAAGCTAGGAAGCTCCACCCTTATTTTCAATCCCACTCGGTGGTCGTTCTCACTGACCAGCCGCTTAAGCAAGTCCTACAAAAACCCGAGACCTCCGGGCGTCTGATGAAGTGGTCGATCGAGCTGAGCCAATATGACATATCTTACCAATCTCGGACCGCAATCAAGGCTCAAGTCTTAGCTGAATTTATTATTGAGAGCACCATCCCGGAGGTTAGTCAAGCAGCAAATGGGCCTCCCATCTGGATAGTATATGTAGACGGGTCCTCTTGCACCGAAGGGAGCGGAGCCGAGGTCATTCTGGCAGGCCCAGATGACTTCATTCTCCAATACTCCCTCCGCATCAACTTTAAGGCCTCCAACAACGAAGTTGAGTATGAAGTCCTTATAGCCGGCCTGGGTATGGCATGCAAGGCGGGGGCACAATGTCTCCTAATATTCAGCGATTCGTAGCTGGTCGTGAATCAGGTCTTAGGAGAGTACGAGGTGTGAGACGACTGAATGGCTAAGTACCTAGCCAAGGTCCAAGGTCTCATGGCTTCATTCGAAGAGGCACAAATTCAGTGGATCCCTAGAGAAGAAAACTCCCAGGCAGATGCCCTCTCCAAATTGGCCTCCTCCTCCCTTCAGGGTCTCGAGCAGACCATCCTAATCAAAGTACTCCAAAAACCGAGCATAGAAGAAGAAGCTCCCGACTCGATGGAGTCATTGCCCGTCCAACTCCAGGACAACTGGATGAAACCTTTGATAGAGTTCCTCAGGGACGGGGTCCTTCTCGAAGACCATAAAGAAGCCCGTCGAATCCGAATGAGGGCAGAGCGGTACACCCTTGTTGACGGAGTCTTATACAAATGCTCCTACACCCAAGTAGATGGCAGACCCTACTTGAGGTAACTCTCCTCGGAAGACGCCTTGTATGCCTTGCAAGAACTCTACGAAGGTATAAGCGGAGCCCATTCAGGGTCAAGGTCCCTCACTAGGATTGTGTTGAACTACGGGTATTTTTGGCCTACCATACTTCGAGATACCGAGCAACATGTCCGGCAATGTAGCCCTTGTCAGCAATTCTCCAACATCCGCCGGCTTCCCCAAGCACAACTCACATCTCTCTCAAGTCCAATTCTCTTCGCAATGTGGGGAATGAACTTGCTAGGTCCTTTTCCACCAGCTCCGGGCCAACTCAAGTTCCTAGTCGTGGCCATCGACTATTTCTCCAAGTGGATCGAGGCCGAGCGATTGGCTACCATTACCGAGAATAAAGTGATGCAGTTCTTCTGGAGAAATGTAATTTTTCGGTTCGGTGTACCTCGGGTCCTGATAATAGATAATGGAAAACAATTTACAGGTGCAACGTTCCGATCTTTGTGTGAAGACCTCGGTATTCAGCAATGCTTCTCCTCCATCTCCCATCCACACTCCAATGGTCAAGTAGAGAATGCCAACAGGCAGATCCTCTCTGGCATCAAGAAGAGATTAGATAAGGCCGCCAAAGGCTTATGGGCAGAACAACTTTCTAACGTATTGTGGAACTACCGCACTACGAAACGGACCCCCATAGGAGAGTCGCCCTTTAATCTCACCTATGGGTCCGAGGCTGTGATCCCTTTAGAAGTTGGTCTGTCATCCCCTCGCCTTATCGCTTATGATGAAGAACAGAATGCCAGAGATCTCCGAGCAAATTTGGACTTGATTGACGGGCTCCGTGAAAGAGCTTCAATTCGTCAGCAAAATTATCTGAGAAGAATCGAGCAGGCCTACAACAAAAGAGTCCGTCCCACGGATCTCAAAGAAGGAGACTTAGTCCTCAGAAAGCTAGCTATCTCGTTCTCCAGCCAAAAGAGTAAGCTAGCTCCGAATTGGGAAGGACCGTACAAAGTTTCCAAAGTAGTCCGCCCCGGAGCGTATCGTCTTGAAGATCTTGAAGGCAGAGAGATACCCAGAACTTGGAATACCGACCATTTACTGAAGTACCAAGAGAGCGCCTGAATGCCTCTCCAAGTACCTTCAAATGTCGAACCATTCCTATCTTTTTATTTGTGCTTGTTCCTTTATTTTTCCATTGTAATAACGGCTTGCAACTTAGAAGCAGCTGATTAGCAGTTATCAATAAAGAACTTCTTTCCCCTGATAATTCTCTTGTGATTACTTTTATCTCTCTGTTTAAAGCCTGTAATTGCTCTTACTTAAACGACGTATTCGGAGTCCAAAACTTGGCTCGATTCCACTTCGCAGGCTCGCTCATAAGCGAGCTAGAAGTGGTTTGCCATTCGGAACTGCTTCCACAACCGTTGAAATTTACTCAAACGACGTATTCGGAGTCCAAAACTTGTCTTGATTCCGCTTCGCAGGCTCGCTCATAAGCAAGCTAGAAGTGTTCGCCATTCGGAACTGCTCCCACAACCATTGAAATTTACTCGAACGACGTGTTTGGAGTCCAAAACTTAGCTCGATTCTGCTTCGCAGGCTCGCTCATACGCGAGCTAGAAGTGGTTTGCCATTCGGAACTGATCCTACAACCGTTGAAATTTACTCGAACGACATGTTCGGAGTCCAAAACTTGGCTCGATTCCGCTTCGCAGGCTCGCTCTTAAGCGAAGCTAGAAGTGGTTCACCATTCGGAACTGCTCCCACAACCGTTGAAATTTTATCGAACGACGCATTCGGAATCCAGACCACTGGACTGGATAACTGACGAAATTTCTACAACTATACTAGACATGGGAGAAGAATACTTGAAGGAGTGCTTGAATGAATGCCCCGTTGCTTCACATGGCTGGATAACTGATGAAGATATTCAGGCATACCTTCCCGAGCGACTTGCATTCTGAGCTGCGTATTGGAGAAAAATAACTTTCTCCCCAAAATTCGTGTAAGATCTCGATCAGACGGCACCGATGGAACCACGACCACAAAACGAAAAGATAGCATTTTCTAGGGATCCACGCCGTCTTTTAGATCGAGATCCATGCAAGATATTCAGATGGACGGTTCAGATCGTGCCACCTCCCTCGGAATCCAAATTCGAGCGACTGGCGATCCGAGCTGCGTATTGGAGAAAAACATCTTTCTCCCCAAAATCCGCGCTAGATCTCGACCAGGCGGCACAGATTGGACCATGACCACAAAACAACAAGATAGCATTTTCTCGTGATCCACGCCATCTTTTACGTCGAGATCCGTGCAAGATCTCAATCAGATGGCTCTGATTGACCACGGCCACAAAATGACAACATAGTATTTTCTCGTGATCTATCCTGTCTTTTACATCGAGATCCGCGGAAGGTTTGCAGATGATCACATTCGATGAAGCCACGTCCCTCAAAGTTCAAAAGTTTGGCAAGGCCCCACTTCTACTCCGCACTCTTAAGCGAGCTAGAAATGGTCTGCCCTTCAGAAACACTTACAACCATAAGGGACTAATTGAACATGCCAACACACAAGCACAGAGAAATAAACAAAGCCTTCACTTCTATAAAGTTTAAAGTTCAAAGAAACTCGGATTACAAGACCGGCTACTCTTATCTACAACGAGTTACAAGATTCGAAAAGCTAAAATTACAAGACTACTTCAGCGACTCTTAGGAAGGGGGATGTTCCTCTTAAGAGACAGGCGGGGACGCCACACACCTTGTCGTTGCGATCCCGCACTCGTTGAGGTCCCCAAACTAGCGAGCTTGGTAGTGTCTCTCAGTGTTGCGCCGGCTGAAGCTTTGCTCGACAAGATAGCCACACTACTTTGGGCATCCCCTGGACTTCGCCGAACAACCGGCGAACGAGTCGCAAGCTCGTAAAACGAGATCCCTCGTTCATTCTCTTCACGGGTACACGAAGTGCTCCTGACGTTGATCGGTCCTGAATGGGGCTTGAGGCAAGCAACCTCCGCCTCTAGCTTAATTATTCGTTGCTTCAGAGAATCGTCCTTCATGGCTATCCTGAAGCGAGGAAGTTGAGAGGAGCCTTCGGCACCAGAACCGTCGACAATAATTCGACGGAGATGAGTAACCTCGATGCTCCTTTCGACTGTAACCCTCTTCAACTCGTCGACCTCCGCCGTCAACTCGTCGCACTCGGCCATCAACTTGCCCACCATCTCTACTAATTCTTCTTCCTCCGCCGAAAGCTCTTCTTCTACTATTTTTGAGTGGTGAACCTTGGCCAGTAGTTCGCCCCTCTCCTTCGTGACATCAAATAGCGCCTTCCGAAGCAACTCCACCTCACCTTCAAGACGAACCTTGCGAGTTCGTTTCCTTAGTTGCATTTTTGAAAATCTCATCGAGCAAAAGGTGTTTTCAACACTTAGCGAAATTTTCAACAACAATGCATTCACAACACTTGAAATCTCAAACACTTGGACAAAGTCTCAAAAAGTTAGTCGTTTTCATTAAAATTCAAAAACAGTACATGAGAGCGATGGCCAGTCTGCAGTTCGGTGTTACAACAAAAAAAAACAACAAAAAACAAAGGAAGAGGCAAGTCAGCGGGCCACCTCATGGCGCCGCTCCGAGGCATCCACACTCGGCACAGTGACAAGCGCTCCCCCGACGTTCACCTCGTCCTCGGCATCCTCCTCGGCCTCTTGCTCGGGCTCGATCTCCGCAAGAGGCAACAACTCCTCGCCCTCCATGGGATCGTAGAAGTAATACGAGGAGCTGTCAAAGCTGGGGATGCAGGCCGCCACATGCTTCAGCGCTCGGGCATAAGCCTCCTCCATGTTTGTCATCATGTGGGCTTCGGCCTCATCCTGAACCGCCTTCTCTGCCTCGGCAACCTTCATCGCCTAGCCGTTCAGTGCCTCTTCAGACGCCTTCAAGGCCTTGGCCAGCTCCTCCTCGAGGCGAGTCCTCTCTCTCTACAACGCCCCAACCTTGGTAGCCTTAGCTGCAGAGTTTTTCAATGCCTCGGCGAGCTTCGTCTCGAGGGCCCCCACCTTGGCCGCACGCGAAGCCGACAGTCGTTGCTCGGCCTCGTACAGCTTGACCACTTTGGATTGCTCTGACCTCTCCTGATCGTTCGCCAGGTTCATCTCCTTCTCTTGCTCGGCAAATAGCTCGAGCATGTGATTGAAGTGGCAGAGAGTTTACAAGCAAGACGAAGGAAAAGAAGCGATTAGAACCGAACGGAAAAACTTAGAAAAATTATTGGGTTGTCATAACCGACTCATACTTACCGACATAGTATTCCGAGCTATCTCCAAGGCATCGTCGCCCACAGTGCCGGCCTTCAGTGCGGCACGGTCCTTCGGGGTCGGCAGGTGCTTCACCGCCTGCATGCACATCCCCGAGTCGCCGAGGAAACCATCTACCTTCATCACCCTCTAGTCGGGGACGAAGAGACGCTTATGCTCCTCGGTGAGGATGGCCTCCGCCTCGGCAGTAAGTGGCAGCACCTCCAGAGCCAGAGCTGTGCTGGCAAAGAACGCCCCGCTCGACGAACCCGGGGCTTTGACCAAAGGGGCCTTAGAGGGCGGTTCCGAAGGAGCCTCGGTCACCGGCTCCACAACGATCGAAGGTGCCGAGGGGACTTGAGTTGTCCGACCTGAAAGAGTCCCTGCTGTGGTCCTCTTCCTCTTCCTTATGTCCGTGTCCTTTGCCGCGCGACTCTTGGCCATCAACGCCTTGTAATCCATGCCAGGGGTCTCTGCATACAAAGAAAAACCGAGCAAAAGAGTTAGAAAAACAAACACTAAAAGACTCATACTAGCAAGAAAAAAGAAAGAGAGCGTACTGGGGTCGATCAGACTGAGACCTCCACCGAACAAGACCCCCTCGGTGATATCCTTCCAACTGAGGGTCGGAAGTCCGAGGATTTTCACCACCACCTCCACTTCCTCCCTTGTGAGCACCGGCTCTTTCTTCGCCCACTTCGGCACTCCGTCTTTCCACAACGTCGGGAATCCCCACGGCTCGGGACCACGGATGAGAAAATACTTCTCCTTCCAGTGTTTGATCGAGTCCGGATTCTCGTTCAACTTCACCCCCCTCCTCGGTGACAGATAATACCGATCCTCTATCTTGCTCATCCGGCAGATGCGATAGAGGATCCGAAGCAGAACGAGCTGTGGTTGCACGCCGACCGCCTGACACTGAAGAACGAAGATGATGACATGCCGCCACATGTTCGGCATAAACTGAACCGGGCTCAAGCCATACCACTGCAGCACCTCGACCACGAAGGGATGCATTTCTTTCCAAAGCTTGCTACTTTTAGTATCAAGATTAGAACAAGCATTAAGATAGGCCTAAAAAGTTAGTTCAAATGTTAATCACTTATTCACAAGAATACTCAACTTGAACATCAATAAGTAGGGTGACCAATGCCTATGCAACATAATCATGATTAAGGTTAGCAAGTTCAACTATATTTCAACTCCAAAATCTGACCATGGCATACACTCCCAATAAAAATAATAGCTCACATTAACATGGGTAGTTCAAATTAGATCTCTTGGCAAATATTCATTACTTGGATGAAATGAAACCATATGCTTGATCTTGCTACTACATCTTCACTCCATTGATTTGCACAATACTTGGATCAAAAGGTCTTGTATAGGTTGTAGTGGGGCCATGGGTGGAGGTTAAACAATTGAAGGGAAAAAGGAATACAAAATTTCTAAAGAATTAGTAGAGCAACTTGTATTGTTCTAAGAGATTATATATTCCCCCCCCCCCCCCCCCCCCCCCCTTTTTTTTTGCAATCATGAAGCCATATGTCACAGGTCTATACTTTATTTCTACCAACACCTCTCAACCACCCACAACTCAGCATTTTTCATTTGATGAACAATGTTTCGTATTTCTTATGACAAATCCTCCAACTTTTCTTTCCATTTTTATATATAATTCAACCCCTCACCTTGACATACCACATCTCTTTTACAACTTTTTGCTCTACTAACTCAATAGATATAGGTAAGGTAACCTATTTATCTAGGTATGGTTAAGGATGATGTGTCTTACAAAAAGAAAGCTTTTATAGGCTTCAAAGGGGCAACTAGTGAATAATTGATGTTGGGTAGGCTATTTGTCTTTGGTGATAGATTCTTAGGTGCCTTAAACACTTCCAAGTTTTCATGCAAAATCCAAAATAAGTTTCAAAAAAGTAACAAAAACAAGTTCTAGTTCATCTCAAGAATGTAGATACATGTAGTCATGAATACTGAAATCTTCAAGTGTGTGACTCTCACAAAAAATATATGTATTAGGCTCAAAACTCACAATTTGTGTATTTAAGTTTACTCATAGTTGAACTCGCTATTCTCTTTCAAAATTCGTCGAATTGACATGGCATAATGAATAAAAGTTTCAAGCATGATCCACATGATAAGTTATTAACATTTTTAAAGATAAAGACCACAATTAACACTTGTTCTCCACTCTCTACCTATAGTAACTGAGCTCATGTTCTCATCATTGTTGTTAGAAGGGTTTTTTTTAAAAAAATTTTAAAAAAATTTTTTTTTTAAATTTTTTTAATTTTTAGTTGCACAATCAAAAGACTCTAAATGTGAATAAATACCCCCAAACTTAGATGGAACATTGTCCTCAATGTTTGAAACAAAAACTTAAAATAGACATGTGTCACCATCCAGTTTAAAGGGAAAAAAATGAATAAAGAAATGAATATAGATAAATAAATAAAGAGAAAAGTGTAAGAACTTCCCTGACAATTGGGTTGCCTCCCAATAAGCACTGCGTTTCTTGTCTTCAACTAGACTTGACGAGTTTATGCAATGTATTGAGCTATTCTTCTCCTCTAGGGTTTGGTATAGTTTGAGATGGGAGTTCTCCTACCTTCCTTTCACTTAACTCCTTAGCGATTTGACCAATTTGGGTCTCCAATTTTTGAATGGCCTGCCCGTGTTGGTTGCTTATTTGATTTTGCTGTTGGAGCAATTGAAGAACGGTGGATTCGAAATCCAACTTCTTCTATTCCTGAGCTGGTCGATCAAATCCATTCCCGATCTAGAAGTTCCGCACATTCCCTTGTGCGATTTGAGTGCCTTGATTGTTTTGATTATTGTTCCATGAGAAATTTGGATGGTTTCTCCACCCCGGGTTGTACGTGTTCGAGAAGGGGTTGTTCTTGGGTGGATACACTCCCTGTCCTACGTAGTTTGCGTGCTCCTGATCTGTGAAAGAAGACATGTGACATGCATCAGTTGTATGATCAGAGTGAGAACAAATTGCGCAAATTTCTTTTGCTTGGTTTTTTACGCCACCTAGCATCGAAATTGCATTAACAAGCATATCAATTTTTTTGTTCATGGTTACCATTTCTAATTGCATGTTATTACTAGTAGAAATTTCGTAAACTCCCTGTTTTTTCGAAAAACCCCTTCCCCTTGTTGAGAATTGTTGTGAGTTCTCGCTGAGTTCTTCGAATAGCTTGATGGCCTCCTCACCACTCTTCCTCACCAAGATTCCATTCCAAGCTGAATCTACAATTGCTTTGTTAGTGTCATTTAAACCCTCATAGAATGCTTGTACCTGATCATCCTTAAGCATGTTGTGCATAGGACACATGAGAAGTTTGTTCTTAAAGTCCTTCCATGCCTCGAAGAACAAATTGCCATCTTTTTGTTGGAAGAGTTGAATTTCCCTTTTTAGTTGTTTGGTTTTCTGAGCTGGAAAAAATTCCTTCAAGAACTTTGTTGCCAATTGCTCCCATGATTGAATTGATCATGGTTCCAAAGAATTATACCACAATTTAGCATTAAGTTTTAATGAAAATGGAAATAAAATTAACCTGATTTGTTCAGGGGTAAGCCCTTGGACGCTTTGCGTTCTGCAAAGATCAAAGAAATCTTGCAAGTGGAGATGAGGATCCTCGTCTAGTTTGCCACTAAAGTGGGGAACCATGCTGAGTAACTAAGGTGATAGGTGCATATTCCCTGTGACATTCGGTTGATAAGCTATACAAGAAGGTTGCTCAATATTCTTCGGAGTGAATTTGTCCTGCATTGAAACTCGATTTGGTACTTCCTCACCCATTGTTGCTTTTGGAATGTTTTGCGGTACAGTCGACTTACACCTTAAAGACAGTCGACTGGACTGACTTAGTTTATGCAGAGTGTGCTCTATCTCTTGGTCAATAGGTAGTAGCTTGGGATGAAGTGATCGTCTTCCGTGCATACGCCGAAAACTTGTAGCCTCTTAATTGGACTATACCTAAAAGAAAATATTCATAGTTTTCAGTTAATAAAAAGAAATTGATTTGCAAATTAAAATACTAAACAATCCCCGGCAACGGCGCCAAAAACTTGTAGATAGCTCAGTTATCTAAATGAATAGATAATCTAAACACAAATTATAAAACCTCGCAAGTGTACGAATCGTTTTCAGAAGCGTAGTGAAAAGTAAGGGTCGATCCCACAAAGATTGTAGTAATTAACTTACTAATCAATAATCAGAAAGCCTTTATTAAGTTTCATTTCTAAATGTATGCCTAAAAGGAAATGAGATTTGAGTCACAAAAATATCTATTGAATTAGTTGAGCTCGATTTCTACCTATAGCCAAGAATATTCGATCAACTCCTACACTACTCTGATCACTCATGTTTGTTCATTTAAGAGCATGGTATTTACTTCTTAAATTAAAGATTTCCTTGGGCTAAGAAATTAGGCATGGTATCTACTCTAATTCCTTTCTCTCCTTAAGTATTTTAGCATGATATCTACTAAGTTTCACTTGAAGAAAGCATAGAAACTGTGAAAATTAACAAACACTCAAAGCTCTAAAAGTTGGTATCAAATCTAGATCCTCCAAGTTGATTAAACCCCAGAACCCAAATGAGTTCTTGTGTTACTAATCATGAGCACTTGATTCGATCATCTAAATCTACTCATGTAACAAATTCAATTTTATAATACGCAAACTTGATAACTCAACTTTGGTTGTGTTAACTAGAACGTCAGTCCAGTCGACTGTCGTAAGGAGTCAGTCGACTCTTCATCAATAAATACGTTGAGTTAACGACACTTGAATAGTAAGAATGTCAAGCATCAAAGGCTGCATATTATAAATTTGATCACGAACTACCAGGTTTAATCAATAAGTGATCGGAGTAATGCAAAAGAAGATTTATTACATGGCCAAGGTTTCAATCTGCCCAAAATGAATTTAGTTGCACATAATCCAACCTTTATTTACTAAAAGTTTTGAATACATGACTCTAATGAATTGACAAAGAACAAAAATTAAAGAGAGAAGAAGAAACACTGATTTGTATGATGATCAGCTCGAAACCAATCAGCCTGAGTCGACTTGATCTCCTCTGAAGTCGACTTGTGCTCCTCCCCCTCAATGCCGAGTTTTAGTACTTGATCCCTCCTTTTTTCGATGATGATCCCATTTGATCCTTCGATCGATCCTCTTTTTATAGCTTCTTTTTCCCCCTCTGCAGATCTCAAGCTCCAGATTTCAATCTCCTCAACTACTGGATATGGATTGAGTCAAATCCTCTTCATTAACTACCAGACCAGATCTCTTGATTTTTGGGAAGTTGTTATTTTCAATTGTACAATATTTGTTTCCTGATTTTTGATAGCTCAATCTGATTTGTTTTGTGGATTTGGATGAGAGTGTATCTCAACTGTGCTTATTTCTAATTCCCGTTGAATGCCAGTTCAGTTGACTATTGGCTAAGAATCAGTCGACTGTTCCGTGAACTTTTGGAAAATCAAACCAGTCAGAGCAGTCGACTGTTGACTATGAGTCAGTTGACTGTTCTGCGAAGCTTCGGAAACTCAACCTACTCTGTTCAGTCGACTGTCGTTAAGGAATCAGTCGACTGTACTCAGGAGCTTCTAATAAGTGCAAAATTAAGGTTCTTCATTCCAGTGTATCATCCTCACGATGATGGATTAGTCTTGAGTAAATCTTGAATCCGCTTCATTTAGTTGCTTCTAGGCTGTTTCCTATGGAAAAGGGAAAAGAAGAATAAATTACCAAAGATAGAGAGTTTAATTGTCTAATTGCATTCAAATTATTGCTCCAAAATATGGACATTAACAGATTTATCAGATGCAGTGGTAGCCGAAGGTCGGCGTTAAGTGTGTCGTACGGGAAGACGCACGTGTCTGCCGACGTCCCCGTACACGCTCGAAAGCCGGGGCCGGGGAGTAATAGGAAGTACTCATTCGGGATGCGGAATCCCTTCCTGATCCGGTGCAGATCTGCCTCGGTCAAGACGGAGGGGATCTCATCCACTTCGAAAGGATCCCTCAGATTATTATCCTCATAGGCTGAAGCCATCCCGTGCACCACCTTCTCTAGGATGTCCTCGGGGTAACTCCTCACCCCCCCCGACACTAGACAATACAGACGATAGCCAACCCAGCTCTCCTGCCCCCTCGGAGTCTCAATGATCATCGACTCCCCGACCGTATCAACCACTTCCTTCCCCTTCCTCGGCCTCGCCACTACCGCTCGGCCAGTATCTCGGTCCGAGGTGGAGGTCTCATCCCCAGAAGAAATTCTAGCCATTCTCAAGAGGAAGGGGGAAAGACTAACCTTGAAGTGACGTGTATGGCCGGAAAAAATTGCCGGAGTCCAAACTTGCCTTGCCATGAAAGCTAGTAGCGCCACTCAAGAGCAAAAACACCACTAGCGAGTGTAAAAATGAAAGTAAAAGTGAAAGTGAGGTAATGAGATAGAGAATGGGGGAGGTGAAAACTTATAGTAAAAGAAGTGACTTTTGAGCTTTGTAACGTAAAGTTGCGACTCTTGGGCCCCCCTCAAGCCCGTTAAAGAAGGCTAAATGACAAAGTAAAGAGCAGCAACGGTTCATAAGGGTGACGATTCAAACTCGGCCACACCGCTCGGCTATTCCTTTACACCGCCGAGGCACTCTGCCAAGCTATCAAGGGACGGTCCGAATCACCCCACGTCCCTCGGAATCCAAATCCGAGCGACTGGTGATCCGAGCTGCGTATTGGAGAAAAACAACTATCTCCTCAACAATCGTGCGGGATCTTGATCGGATGGCTCAGATTGGACCACGACCGCAAAACGATAAGATAGTGTTTTCTCCAGATCCACACCGTCTTTCACATTGAGATTCGCGCCAAATCTCGTGATGAACAGCTCAGATCGTCCCACGTCCCTCGGAATCCAAATCCAAGCGACTGGCGATCCGAGCTGTGTATTAGAGAAAAAGAAGTTTCTCCTCAACAATCGTGCAAGATCTCAATCAGACGGCTCAGATCACGCCATGATCAAAAAACGACAAGATAGCGTTTTCTCGTGATCTGAACCTCTTACCTCGTGATTCGCGCCATGATGAACGGCCCAGATCGCCCCACGTCACTTGGAATCCCAATCCGAGCAACTGGCGTTCCGAGCCGCTCATATGGAGAAAATAACACCGAACCACGTCGCTCGGAATCCGAGCAACTGGCGATACGAGCTGCTCACATGAAGAACATAACGTCGCTCGGAATCCCGATCCGAGCAACTAGCAATCCAAGCTACTCACATGAAGAACATAAAGTCGCTCAGAATCCCGATCCGAGCGACTGGCGATCCGAACCGCTCATAAGAAGAAAGTAGCGGTGAGCCACGTTGCTCGGAATCCGAGCAACTGGCGATCCGAGCTGCACATTTGAAGAAAAATACCACCGAGCAACCCCACAGTAAGATTGTCTCAAAATTCGCACCGGAAGATGATGAGCGACTCAGGTCGCGCCACGCCCACAAAACAACAAAATAGCATTTTCTCGTGATCTGAACCTCTTACCTCGTGATTCGCACCATGATGAACAGCCCAGATCACCCTACGTCACTCGGAATCCCAATCCGAGCAACTGGCGATCCGAGCTGCTCATATGGAGAAAACCACACCGAACCACATCGCTCGGAATCCGAGCAACTGGCGATCCGAACTGCTTACGTGAAGAAAATAGTGCCGAGCGATATGAGCCGTCCGATCTCTCAGAACTCCGTGCTGATGCGAGATAGGCGGCCCAAATTGCACCACGTTATAAATAGTAATATAAATTAATTTTTTATTTAATAAATTCGAATTATTTATTTAAAAATTGCAAAAAATGATTAAAAATTCAGAAAAATTAATTAAAAATTCTAAAAAATAATTATAAATTCGGAGAAATATTTTTGAGTCCCTAAAAAAATAATTATTTCTTAGAATGATTAATTAATGCCCCCGAACAATAAATCACCGCTTCGCAAAATTAAATAAATGGTCCAAAAAATAAATAAAAATTAAGAGAAGTCACTAAAAGTTCAGGAGAGCTCAAAAACAACCTTGAGCACGCAACCAACTCTGAAAATCACCATAAAACCTCATATAGGGATTCGACACCCCTCATTTGGACTCCGATACAACTCCACAAGCCATTAAAACAGGAGAACTACTCCTTGAAGGCTGATCATACTCAGTCTTCGGGAGTGGGGGGCTCGTGATATGGCTAAAAATGGGTTTAAATCGGAACCGTCCAAATTGGGCACGAATCTTAAAGCTCGGGGGCAAAATGGTAATTTCACCTATAGACGGGTCTGAAATGGGTACTGGGTCTTTTCTCCAAAGACCCAATAGCCCATGAATGGATTTGCCTCAACTGGATGCGGGTTTGAACCCACAAAGAACCCGGTCCAGCTGGATAGAATTAGGGTTTATGATTATACTTAATCAACGGCCCCGATTCACTCTATCCAGTCACTGGGAAGTAGGGATTTGATCTTATCCCGAAACTGGTCCCTAAGATGGCTATAAATGCCCCCCATCCCCCACTGTTAACAGGTAATCAATCTTTTGCCAGTAAAAGCTCATTCATAATCTTTATGATTACTGACTTGAGTGTCGGAGGGTGCGTCGCCGGGATCAACCCCGGTGTTTCGCAATTTTTGCATGTCAACGGCGGGAGATAACGATCCTACTCCGGCAGAAAGGTTTCAGGTTTGACTATTCAATGTCCCAAGAATCCATAAATTCTATCTGTTTGCCCCCACACCGATTTCAGTGGCAACAGGGATAAATGAGTGTCTCTAAACTGTCTCTAAAGGCGACTATAAATACTCCTCTCCCTCCACCATAACAAGGTAATCAATCTTTTTCCACATAAAAGCTCTTTCATAGTCTTCCTGATTACTGACAAGAGCGACGGAGGGTTCGTTGCCAGGATCCATTCTGGTGTATCAAACTTTTTTGCAGGTCAACGACAACAGCAAGAAACCAGTCAAACGTCGGTGAAGGTCAACAGGTTTGCTTTATTGTTTCCAAAAAGAATCAACAAATTCATGTGTTTGCTCCCACACCAAAATCAACAGCAACAGAATGGCGCATTCTGTGGGAACGAAAAAGCAATCCAACCTTCATCAGCGAAAGTCAGTTTCAAACCATGCATCCGAAAGACAAAGGGAAGGCGACGGTCTCCAACCGAAGAGCCATTCCTCTTCCTTCTCCTCCTCCAGTCCAAGGTGTCATTCCTCAACTCAATTAGCAAGTTCAGCAACCGCAGCCTGAACAGCCTCTTCCTCAAAAACCTCCTCCTCAACAGGCCCCTCCAGGATCTCGGGGGGCTGCCCCGGGGGCTCTCGTTGAAGACATCCAAAGTATTTACTTTAATTTTTTTTATTATAACGTGCATCGCACATGCAAATTACTAGTAGTTATAATTATAATACCAAAGAACATATAAATCAAATTACTGCCAAACATACTCAATGCCCATGCTTATAAATTATGAAGTAATCAGCAGATGACTCTTAAAGGTTTATATGTTACTTCAATTTCTTTTCCTCCGGCCTTTTCTTTCTTTTTGTTTAACTTAAACTCTGTTTTGATTTGTTTCTATTTTGGTGGGCTAAGAACCGTGGGCAAGTGGATGCTAAAAACACTTAATCAATGAAATATTTTGATGAAGATTTCTAAGGCGATGGGTATTGAACAAACAAATCATTTGGAATATTCGAAGCTTAGCAAAAATTTTGTCTGAAATATTTGAATTGAGTGGTTAGTTAATTTATACTGGCATTTCTCTTTAGATACATCAATTTAATTAATGACTTGTACTGTTGCAGGGATTAATTTTCAACTAGATTTTAAACTTTGAGTTTGTGTTTAATACTTATTTTCTTATTCATTTCTTTCCAAAGCTGTAAACCCTGCACTCAGTTATTATTGGAAGAGATATTTTAGCAAACACCCCCATTCAAAAGGGTAATGCTACACCTACTTCCAAATCTACTACTTTTTTCTGTACTACCTTATGTGGCACACTATTAGTGGAGATTATTGTAGAGTGGGTAGTAGAAACATCCAATAGTGGGGTACCACCTAAGATAGTAAAGAGAAATGTAGTAGATTTGGTAATAGGTGTAGCATTATCCCATTCAAAATGTGGGAAATTAGCATATAGCCCCGCTATTTTTAAAAACTAAGAATTAAATTTCCCCATTTTTTACGGAACCGTTAAAATTCTGTTAAGTTAACTTACGTACATCACACGTGACACATTAAAATTACCAAAGTACCCACTCCATAAAGAAAGGGTTTCTTGAAGCAAAACTGAAGAGAGAATGAACTGTCTCCTTTCCGCTTTGCATATCCGATATGATTTTTTCTCCCATGGCCATCTACCCCACGTTGTTATATTAGGGTTTTTGAAGAAGAAATACCCCAACCTTAATCAGTCAATGACTCATTGTAAGCATCTTCTCCACCTTGTTATATTAGGGTTTTTGATAGATTATGTTTGTTTGTTCGTTTCAACTTGATCAATTTTGTGAAGTTTTTTTTCCGAATTCTTTTTTAAGGCAAATTGGTTGTAGGAAGAACCATGAATTCGAGAAGGTTCGCATCCGAATCTTTGTTCTATTATTTTGTTTATATTTTGTTTAGATTTTTCGCAGGGTAATTGAACCTTGATCACTATCTTCTTCTGCAAGATTGGTAGTCTTTCTGATTATGTTAGCCATTTACCCTTTCTTTTTCGTCTTCCTGCTGCTGACATTGAATGATTGAATGTTGGTTTCTCTTCTGCAACAAGCTTTTCTCCTTTATATCTGGTTACTTTTTTCTGCTATTATACTATATGAACAAACTTTATGCAATCATCTCTAGTGCTGGAAGTTTTGGTATCAGATGCGAAATATTGAATCCAGCCCATAAACCCTATATATACACATTTTTAACCTCATCACCTTTCTTATGCATATTTCTTTATAAATTTCAATTCTCCTATATCCAGAATCAATCTAAATTTCTATGCTGAAAGAACACTAATAATCTTATAGCAGGTGCAAGTTCCCTCTCACTGAAATATATATTCATTGATTTACTTATAGATGTAGAGCACACAGATAATTGAGATAGCTGAATGATGATCTTGTGCATCGCAAAAAGTTATGAATGTTGTATATGATGTTAGAAGATTTGATTATTATGATTAGTTCTGTTCTCTGTGCAGTATAAAACTGAACTTTTAGGACTATAAATTCTCAGTTGGCTTATATGTGCAAGTAGCTCAATTTAAATTTATGTAGTGGTATGTTTAACAGTGTATTTGCAAAACTGTTCAAATTCAAGTGCTTGATTATTTTTCGTTCTACTTATATAATAAGTAAATTTTTTTAGGTTTCTTTTTACAGTTATTTTCCTAGATGCTCTATTGTTCTTCAATGGGAAAATGTAGAGTTCTGTTACAATGATACTTAAGACATACATACTAATGCTAATTGTATAGTTACGTATAACCACTGTTGTCAACTATAAATGTATTTATCACTTAAAATTGGTGTTTGGTATGTTTGGCCAAAGCCACTTTTGACAACTTGCACTTCTTCTCTATTACCTTTAGAGGATATTTTAGCTTTCCTTAAGTTCTTCAGAATAAATCTTCAACCATTTCCCCCTCTTTTGCAGTAAATTTACTCACAACAGTAATATCATATAATGGTTGTTTCTGGTTTTTGATAAATTTAAATTAAAAAAATGCAGTGATGTCACACAAGCTATTGTAATAGATGATGGTACACAAGCTAGTAATGATGTACAACATGATGATGTGGATGAACCATGGTGGCAAGCTGTAGCCACCCAAGCTAGTGTTGTGGAGTGTGAGAGACTCAACTCTAATGTGGGACAAGAAGATGATACAAGTGAATTTGATAATTGGTTTAGTATGAATGTGGACCTAAATAGTGAATATGCAACTGAACCTATTCAAGTTGAGCCCGAGGAAGAGAACAGAAGTGTGGCAAGTAGTGATGAAGAGTTAGATTGGATACATTTAGATGTGTATGACAGTGACGGTGAGGGTGATCCTGACTATATTGTTAATCTAGAAGAACAAATACATGAATTAGAAGATGAAGCTGTCACATCCCGTGTTAAGAATATATATATATATATATATATAATTAGAGGTACCCTATAGAGTTTCCAATAAGGGGGTTATTTGGGATTTAATTGGAGGGGGGCCCACGAGAAATGAAGGCATTGGCAGCATAATGCTGTGTGCTACTGTCGCTGTCACAAGGTGATGTGGTAGGTCTGTGGGGCCTAGGAGGAGAGAGAGGGGCATGGTTGCTGTTGCAGCATGCTACCACGTGGCATGGGGCCCAGGATTTGGGGCTCCCACAGCGTACTCTTCCGCAGAAGAGAGAGAAGTAGTGTGAGAAATTGATCCCATATTGGGGATGTGAAAGATTAATTGACTATATATATATATATATATATATATATATATATATATATATATATATATATAATTTCCTGGGATTATAGGTCACCAATCAGTTATAATACCTTTTATGAGGCAAGTCTGTGGTGGGCAGTTGTTAGAAAAAATTGATATTTCGGGCCGGGGTGTTACAAATGGTATCAGAGCCGACTTTCGACACCCACATAGTAGGTGTGTGTCTTGTATGTCTGAGAGGGAGTCGTGGTCAGTACGCTGGCAATGTAGCCAAGGGCAGTACGCTAAGATTTGACTGAATCAGGGATACGATACTCCACATTGACGAGAAAGGATATCCTAGCGCAAAGTTGCAAGTTCCGACTTCAGCGAGGACACTGAATTTTTAAGGGGTGTGTGTGTAACATCCCGTGTTAAGAATATATATATATATATATATATATATATATATATATATATATATATAATTAGAGGTACCCTATGGAGTTTCCTAGAGGGGTTATTTGGGATTTAATTGGAGGGGGGCCCACAAGAAATGAAGGCATTGGCAGCGGAATGATGTGTGCTGCTGTCACTGTCACGAGGTGACGTGGCAGGTCTGTGGGGCCCAGGAGGAGAGAGGGGGCATGGCTGCTGTTGCATGTTTCGGGCCGGCGTGTTACAGAAGCTGATGATGATAATGACATACCACCACCCACTGAGTTTAGGGATTTTAATGAACAGACAAAGGATTTGTACAATGGCAGTGAAGAAATGACAGCTGATTCATGATTGCTTCATGTAGGGCAACAATTTGACACAGGTACAAAAGTTAAGATTTAATTTTGTTATTTTATTATATTTGTTTTCATAGTATATTTTTATTATTTTTTGTTTGATATTTTTTTTGTAACATATTGTATTGATGAAGGAAAACATTTCAAGGACTTCTTGAGGTCTTATGTAATAAAGAATAAGTTCTGCTATCATGTTGCGAAGGCTGACAAAAAGAAATACAGGGCCAAGTGCAAGAAGTACAAGAATGGTTGTCCCTGGTTAGTTTATGCCAAGGTGGTCCCAAAGCAGCAACCTACATTCAGAGTTAGAACATTTATCGACAAACACCAATGCCAGACAGATTATCAATTCATGAACACTCTTGCAGATGCTAATTGGGTATCACAGGTGATGAACAGGAAAATAAGACATAATGAGAAGACCTACACACCTAGAATCATCATTGATGATATATGGAATGATTTACAAACTTCAATCTCCTATCATGTTGCATGGGCAGGCAGATGTAAGGTAATAGACACGATAAATGATAGATATACATAAAGTTACATGAAGATTCCAGAGTTGTTCAATCAATTGCTAGTGTCTAACTATGGGAGCATAGGTACCTTTTCTAGGGATGACATGTATAAAACCTTTGGCCATTTGTGTATCTCCTACAAAGCAAGTATTGATGGTTTTATCAGAGGATGTAGGCCTATTGTAGGGTTGATGGCTGCTTCCTTAAAGGAAACTTTGTGGGTGTCTTGCTTGCAGCAATAGGCCTAGATGCAAGAAATTGTATGTTTCCCCTAGCCATCTACATTTGCAAGGTTGAGGATACACACAACTGGACTACGTTTTTGAGAGTACATTTAATTAGACACCCACTGAAGTTGACTTTCATTTCTGACAGACAGAAGGGGTTGATCAAAATTGTGTCAGATGTGTTTCCTCAAAGCAATCATAGGTTTTGCTTCAGACACATGTTTAAGAATTTTAAGAAATACTATCAAGGAAAGAAACTTGAATCTCATGTGTGGAATGCAGCAACAGCCTTCAATGTTAATCATTTTAATAGAGAAATGAAAAAAGTGAAGGGGTTATCAAAGGATGCTCATGATTACTTGTTGAAGGAAGATGTTAAGAGTTTGGAAAGGTCTCATTTTGATCATTCCACCAAATGTGAGCACATCACAAACAATTTTAGTGAGTCATTCAATAGTTGGATCCTTAAGTTGAGAGACAAACCAGTTCTTATGCTTGCTGAAAAATATCATTCTATGATGATGACCATGTTTTATAAGAGAAGGAAGCTTGCCAATGAGTGTGAAGAAAATGCATTAGTCCCTAATGTACAAAACTAATTGATAAAATGATAGGTGATGTGCACCATTATATTTACAAAGGTTCAGATAACAACACATGGGAGGTAGAGAATTATTTGAATGCCAAGTGGATTGTAAATGTGAGAGAGAAAACTTGTCCATGTGTACAGTGACAGCTCAGAGGGATCCCATGCATCCATGCAGTTGTAATATTGGTGTTACTACGAGCAAACTGGCATGAGTAAGAGATTTAATTACTTTCATACTTGTTTCATTTTAATAATATTAAAGATAACTGAGTAAATCATCTTTTCTGTTTCGTAGCTACTGCCATGAATACTACACTGTGAGGGCTTATAGAAGGAGTTATGCATAGGCTATACTCCCACTGGCCGACAAAGATGAATGGGGTGTTGTAAGTGGTTTATTACAATAAAATCACATTATTAATATGTGGTTTAATAAAATTGCATTACAAGTATTCATGTGTTTGTTTAGGATTTTCATTATTGTGGTTTTTTTGTATGTAGCCACACTCTGATGTTCTTCCTCCTATATTGAAGAGATCACCAGGTAGTCCAAGGACAGCTAGGAGAAGAGACCCAAATGAGATTGCTGCTGCACCAAGAAGGCAGAATAGGTGTGGTTCATGTGGAACTTTGGGGCACAACTAAGCAAAATGTAAGGGGCAGTTTGGATCTGCAAGTACACAACCTAGGAGAAGACCCAAAACTAGAGGAAGGTCAACCAAAGTGGGGCTAATTGAATGTTAGATCTTGCTTGTTAGTTTCTTACTTATGATAGCTATGGTTGTTGTGTTTTTTGGGGTCAAAACCGACTTTGTTTCTTGTTTAGATAATTTTGTTGTTTGAATCTCTAACTTTTTATTATTGAAGTTGCTTGTAAACATTATTGTTTCCCTATGGGAGAGGAATGCTAGTTTTGGGTATTATGGTATGTTATGTTAACTATATCTTTAGGCTTTGTGGATATAAATATGGATTTAGACTCCAGATTGGCTAGTTTACCATAAATCTTGAGATCATAATAAGCAATTTCTCTCTTTAATTTCCTGAAACATACTATAGCATTGAGCTGATGAGCTCTTCTATCTCTTTTTTGATAAAATACTGTGGTGGTCGACAAACAATTCAACTGAGAATTGGCGAGTACATGATACCAAAGCTAACATCTGTAATTAATATTATGAAATATTCTGAATCGAATCAATATAAATTGATTGTATATTTATATTGATCTGTACAAAAAAAGAGGGTTGAAAAAAGGGTTTGTCGTAGATTACGATTGATTATACACCCACACAAGACCTGCTAAAGGGAGTAGTGGATGATTCGTTTCTACATGAGAGTGAGGTAGAAAGCAATGTTGTTTCCTTAGTCATTGCTTTTGATTATACACGCACACTGTTTGATTTTATTTTATATATGTATATATGTATATTCAAATAATCAATTGGTTAAGCATAACACTTTTGGGAAATTTTCGAGCTTACCTGATGGCATAATTATACATACAATTTTTTTTTTTTTTCAAACTGAGGGCATATCTTATTTTTTTTAAATAGTAGGGATATATGCTAGTTTTCAGATTCTGAATAGGGGTATTTGCTAAAATACTTTTATCGTGGATATTTTGGTAATTTTAATATGTCGCATGTGATGCACGTAAGTAAACTTAACGGAATTTTAACGGTTCTGTTAGAAATGGAGGTATTTCTTAGTTTTTAAAAATAGTAGAGGTATATGTTAGTTTCCACATTTTGAATGAGACATTTGCCAAATATTCCTTATTGGAAAGAGCAGTAACATGTGAAGCAAGGGTTACAGGATTCTCTATAAAAGCAAAGAATGAGGGACGAGCAGTAGTAGAAATTCTGTATTATTGTAATCTGTTTTCGGTTAATATCAATTTGTTATCAATGTCAAGTGCTTGATGTGTAAATCATGAGTTAACAGACTTAGTCCCAAAGTAAATCTGAGCTGACTTATCACTAAATCATTACTGTATTTTGGAGACCATTTAGAGAGATATTGTCAGTCTTCAAAATGAAAGCACCAACTCTTTAATGTAACATCTTGAGCTGATCCGATCTCTATTAAGTGTTGACTTTCTTGATTTAATTGTCTACATGAAGTCTAGAGAGAGTAAAAGACTAACAAGAAATAGAAAGAATTGGGTTTATTATCCTTGAAGAATAGTTAGGATGCAAGCATACAACAGCAAACTCCAGTACGAATAATTTACACGTACAATGTATGTCTTAATAAATATATAATTTTTGAAGTAAAAAAATTTCGACGTAATCTAGCCTCGAACCTGAAACATCTTTTATATTAATTATGTACGGACAATGCACGTAAATTGGTAGATTTACAAATGACAACTCAAACTCTCTAATTATAATATATAGTAATATACATGTGCGATGCACATATTAATTTTAAAAAAAAAAATAAGTAAAAACTATGATTTACACGTGCGATGCATGTCTTAATAAAAAGGATTATATGTTTTTAAAAGTAAATGTGAAGACTATAATGGAAGAATTGGAGTTGCATGTAAATAGGTAGATTTACAACTCCAACTCTTCCATTATAATATTTATTATATATTATATTATAGATAGATGGATAGATAGATAGATAGATAATAATTTACACGTGTGATGCACATTTAATATATTAAAAAAAATTAACGTAAAAAAATATGACGTAGTGAGGACTCGAACCTGAGACCTCTTTCATATTAGTTACACACGTGCAATGCACGCGTTGGTAGATTTACAAATGACACTAAGGCCTTCTCCCATTATAATTTTAGAGATTAGAGATTAGAGAATAGAGATTAGAGACTAGTAATTTACATGTGCAATGCACGTTTTAATAATTTTAAAAAATAAAAATAAAAACTCTGACGTAGGGGGAGGACTCGAACCTGAAACCTCCTTTATATTAGTTATGTACGTGTATTGCACATATTGGTAGATTTACAAATGACACTAAGGTCTTCTCTCATTATAATATTAGAGATTAGAGATAGTTACGGATAATAGTTACATATAGATGACAAAATATTATATTAGTTTGTCGCCCATTGGAGTTAACTTAACCTAAGGGATTAATCTCTACTATTATTAAGCAAAGTCCCATTTTTGCAGCTTTTTACTATCATGCCCCCGTATACATAAAAAGCTACACAATAATATACGGTTAAATCTGTCAAATTTTGCCCATGATCCCTCCACAATCAGAGGTCAGCAATGTAATTTTTACTTCACATTTACTTCAAACTCTCCAGATAATTCTATTCCACGCCCTCTTCTGTTCCTCCCCTCCCGACTGCAGCAAGAACCACCATCTGAAGCCTTGCTCCTCAAATTCTGCACCTTTCGTTCGTACCCTAAATTTTGCTTTTCACGGATGAATGCAGGGATCACTGAAGACATAGCACGAGAAGAAAAAGGTGATGTACTTTCCCATGAGGATGTATGCCATCAAGACATAGTCAAATTATACTTTTTCCAGTTTAAACTTTTGTACTGAGTTGCTATTATTGTTCAGATCGGCGCATGTTTAGGATTTTTGAAGTATCTGAGTAGTTGCACCTCTATATGATTTTAATCTTGAAACTGTAGCGTCTGCAGCTACTTCATACTATAGCGTCTGCAGCTACTTTATGCTATTTGTGTTATTTAAAACAACTATTTTTTCTGATGTTGTCCATCTGTCGAATTACGGTCGCGTATGTTTGCTTATGTTTCTGATTCAGCTTAAGCGGTTCTAGTCAAAGATTGTTGACTTTCTCATGCTTCACTCATTTTGTTTAAAATTATTTTCCTTGCACAAAATAAGGTTGTTATTTTTTATGCTTCAAACTTTCAAATCATGTAAATATGCTTTATGTACGAGTGCATCGCACATGCATTATACTAGTATACCATGAATTAAACTGTTGAAGGGATAATACATCAATTTCAAGATATGATGGCTAATTTAAACACCAGCTAATGTTGAAATTCATCGACGAGACTCCCAATTTGCATATATTTCCTCTTTCTATGTGCATTTTACTAGTAATGTACAAACTACTTTTTTCCCTAACTCCCATTCACATTTATATTGGTAAGTACGACTTACTAAATATTAATTACTCATTAAGTACAATGGTTTTCATAAGAAAATTTTGATGTCGGCACGTTGGTCATTCTTACAAATATGGTCGAAAATTTTGCCATACTACCCCACTTTGTGAAAATATTTTGCGTTCTGCTCCACTTTCCAAAACAATTAGCGATATGCCCTTGTTTAGAACACGTCAGTAAGAAATGTTATTGGGAAAAACGGCATAGGTTATTTCGATGCCGTTCTTCCCAAAAACGGTATCTGTTTGAAAAAAAAAATGTCATGCCGTTATTGGGAATAATGGTATAGATTGTTTTGTTTTTCGACAGTTTGTAGTCTACACTTAGAGAAAAAATTGCAAGTGTGAAAATCTTATAACAGATGCCGTTATTTCAAATAATGGCATTCTCAATACTGATGCCGTTATTTGAAAGTAACTTATTATTCATCCTCTTTGACGAATATGTTAAAAAAAAAAAAAAATTATAACTGATGCCGTTATTACAAATAATGGCACCAGTTATAATTTTTTTTATTTAAATTTTTTATTCATTCTCTCTGTTTCCAAACAACGGCAAGAGTTCATATTTATATATAACTGATGCCGTTATTTCCAATAATGGCATCAGTCATATAACGGCATCAGTTATAATTTTTTTTATTTTTTTTATTTTTTATTTGTTAGGTTTTGTGAGAAATTAACAATTGGGAATTAGGGTTTATCTCTAGATCTAAGTTGCTTGAGATATTCACCCTAGGTATCAAGATTGGAATACCTAGACTGCTATCACAAGCCAGTATTTATTCCTAAATACTGGTTTGGGTATCGGGTTATAAGCCCACAAACCTGCATTCCAATATCCAATCAATTGTACGTTCATTACACGTGTTACACATATGCACGTGCTATATTTATATAGAGAGAATTTACCAATATATCCAACAATCTCCTCCTATATTCTTAATATATAAGGTACAGGATTATCTCATCAGATCAGTATACAACTAACTGGCTGATAGCAGTCCATAAAGGAAAAGCACCATAAAGGTATAGTTTCATAAGAACCAATAGAATTATAAAACTGTATTGTTCAATCAAGACTAAACCAATATAATTAACTAGTTTCAAACCATATCCAATTCAGAATAGTTCACAAAGACTAAACCAACTGGAATAATCTGTCATAGTTTCAAAATCAAACAAAGCAAATAAACTTCAAGAACAAAATATGAGTTTTAAGCTCATGAATACAAGAGTCTTAAACTCAACAGAAGTTTTACCAAGCAAGTGACTAATTTATTCTCAAAAGAAATAAATTGAAATTCTATCCTTGCACACTGCTTTATGTTTACTCCTTCATTTTAAGCAAATCATTATTTTTGAAATCTATGTTGACAGATTCAACTCCTCCATCTTCGCTAGCTTATTGAAAACAAGAATATCAAGAGACACATCTCTAAGAATTCCAACATATTTTACAAAATATCTAGTTCCACAAAAGAACTTAGTACAATTCATAATTAGCTTAGCAAAAATGTAACGTAAGCATCACAATCAAGTATCTTTAATAAGTAAAGTACATGAACTTTATAGTTTCTACACAAGAACCATACCATGTTTCATATTGGAATGAAAAGACTGCCGTTTCAATCATGGTTTAACATTGAATCATCAAAATTGGAATGAAACATGTAACCATAAAAGACATATCATCAAAATTGAAATGATATTTAGGACAATTTAATCATCGGAAACACATCGACAAGTTTTCATATTTCGTATTGGAATAATATGATTATTCTAAGTAAATTCCTAGATATATAATACCATCAAAATTGGAATGACATTATATATTTGTAGAATTTATGTCGAATCATCAAAATTATCTAAAACATGTCAACTGCCTAAAATTGATGCTTAAGTTTGAACTTCTCTATGGCTCCAATTGGATTCTAAATTTCAAAACAACTTGGATGTTAAAGCTTTTTACTCAATAGCTTTTAACTCCACTTTCCCCCACAGTTTTGATAATTAGATCACTTTCAAGTCTCTTAGCAAGAGCATTAGCCATACTTGTCGCAATTGCACTTTATCTATGAGAAAGTTCAACTAGGCTTCTTTCAGCCTTAATATACTCCTCTTACTATTATAGAGTGAGTTATGAGCTACAGTGCATTGTAGCTTGATAGTCGCATAACAGAATTAGAGATTTACTTAAACTTCTTAATGGATAACTAGCAACAATTTCTTCAATCCACTCAGCCTTTTTCCCTGCAGAGGATTACACATAGAGGTCTGATTGTATGGATGATAGCACAGTGCCAGTTTGCTTTTTGTTTCCATAACATTTCTGTTTCTTCTAGTGTAAACACATATCTACTAGTTATCGACTTTCACTAAATTCTGAGCATCATGATGCATCAGGTCAGTCATTCATTCGAAGAATGACTGGAGTAGCACAAAGCAAACTCTTGAATACCACTCAAGTATCTCATTTGCCTCTTAAGGGCACTCAAATGTGTATGGGATTATTAGTGAATCTGCAGATCATACCTACCTCAAAGGATATGTCTATTCTAGTGCAGATCTTTGTATACATGAGACTGTCAATTCCTTTAGAATGATCTACCTGTCTCATAGTTGTACCATCATTAGGTGTCAACCTTTTATCATAATCATAAGGTGTTTCAAAACACACTTTCAATCACTATATCCCCACTTTTGAAACACATTTTGATTTGATGAGTTTGGCTAAGAGTTATCCCTTACCAACTGAAAACTCACCCTTATACCTATGGTGTCCACATTACCTAGGTTTTCATGTTGAATTCTTTGGATAACACAATTTTAACTTCATTTATAATAAAGAGGTCACTTCCAAGAACTTGCATGTCAACAGAACAAGCAAATAATAGCCACTATATTTGACACACCACAAAGTTGAAGGCACTGATCTGAATTACTTGATTCATATACTAGGCTCTTTCAAAAATTTGTCAAATTATTTATTCATTGGCTATACATGTTTTAAGAACATACAATGATTTTACTATATTGTAAATCTTGTTCACTAAACATATTAGTTCAAAACTTTCCAGTACAAAACTATTCAGTACAAAACATCAAGTACAAAGCCTTTTAATTATCCTTTATGAATGACAGAATTTTCAATAGATGTAAGGGTAAGAATAATACTTATTGTAGCAATATGACAAACATGTGAGTAGACATCAAATAAATCTACCCCATTTTTTCTCAGTCAATCTGTTAGCTACTAAAAAGCATTAAAATTGCTACTGAATAATCAAAATTAAGTTTCTTCTACAAAACCCCACTTACTTACTATAGTTTTAGCCCCTTTCGGCAGATCAACTAAATTAAAGTATTATTGTATGACACAGAATCATCTCATTGTCTATTAAAGACTCTTCTTAGCTCATTTTTCATTCAAGTTTTCAAGTGTCAGTAAGGCTAGTTCTTGATTCCAACTGTGAATCATTAAACATGTCTGTAGGACTAGATTATTTCATACATTTATCTTTGATGAACATATCTTCAAAGAACTTTGCAAGTCTAGATTCTTCTAACACAGATTAGATAGATCCAACATCTGTCCACAGAGCAACATTCTGCACTTTCTAAGCACACAAATATTTGTTGTAGGTCCTACTTTAGGCCTTCTAGGATCATGTACTCTAACAAATGTATCACAACACAAATTTTTACTTTAACAAAATTATTTGTGTTTTCATACCATGATTTATAAGGTGTATTCAATTTAGAGTGTAGTAACACATTAGAGATATGATTAACAATACAACATCACTCATAATTACACAAGACAAACAACAGTCAATAATATAGTATTCAACATTTCACTAAGTGTTTGATTCTAACTTTTATCAATACCGTTTGACTGTTGTAAGTAGAGTGATCTAGAGATAATGCCCAATGCAAACTTCTCTAAAGTTGTTAAAACATATTCACCACCTCTATTAAATCTGAATCCTTGATTTTTAGCATTTAACTATGATTTTTAATTCATTAAGAATAACAAGTGCTTCATTCTTCATATATATGACAGACTTATATTAATCATCTACAAAAGTGATTAAATACTTCTGACCAACAATCGTCTCATTTAGTTACAAAGCTACTGAGATCACAAATATCAGAATGTATTGACTCAAGAAGTTGTGTGCTCCTAGAGACCATACTAAATGATTTTCTAGTGATCATAATCTGAGCACAACTTTCATATTTGTCATATTTTAATGGAGTATCATTGAGTAGAGTTATGAGTTTTAACAAGAACAAACAATTTAATATATAGTTCATAGTGATTCTAAATTTCAAAACAACATGAATGTTAAAGCTTTGACTTAATAGCTTTTAACTCTATTTCCCCACAGTTTTGATAATTAGATCACATTTCCTCACAAACAACTGAATATATAGTTCTCAAATCTTAGCCAATTATGATATATTCAAGAACACATTTTGAACTATTATTATTAATTGTCTCATTTGTTAAACTCAACTTATACATACGATTGACAATATATGCACTTTATAAGAGTTAATACAAAATTACTCTATCACATTTTCCAAAAATTATTTGCTTTCTCTAATGGTTCTAACAATGTCCACTAGCTCAAACACATTGAGCAAAGAGTTCTTTCCTTTATTCATTCTTCATCATCTTCATAACGCTAAATGAGATAATGATTAACACATTATAATTCAACTTTGCACACACAGTACAATGAACGAGAGGGAACACAACGTAACTAGTAGAGTCATATTCTACATTAAGAGATGCTCTCTCCTAAGTTACAGACATTTGTTATACATCTTATACAATTTTATTTTATTTTAAATTTTAGAGAAGCAAATATGTAATCTCACACAAACTGCAAACAATGGATTTGTCAAAATATCTATACACATAGTATGATAAAACACTTAACAACCCTAAACATGCTAGTTTTCTAGAGTGAGAATAACTATGATCTAAAACTCTCAATCATATGATCAAACGCACAAAACGTTAACACATTCATCACATGAAAGTACTAAGCAAGATTAGAGTAGATCATACCGACACTTCAAGTTGGAAGTGTTTTCCAAATTCGATGGAGAAGCCTGCGTGGTGCAGACTTATTCAACCGTGATGCGTATCCATCGTCTCCAACATACACAATTTGTAGGCAACATTAAAGTTCCTACATTCATCAAATTGTTAAAGATTAGCCAATTAAACAAATTATTAGCGAATCTAATTCTAGTAACAATTTGATTGGAGATCTGAATTTTATAGTCAACATACACTTTAACTTATCAAAATAGATATTGTGTTTTAGCACATAGCCAAAACAACTGTTCAACTTGTATTTAATTTAAACAAGTGATTAATACAGTCTTGAACTCAACCACTTAGCATCATAGTAATTCTATAATTCAAAACATAATTTAGAACGAGTGTTTTGAACTTCCAGCACATAGCAAAATATTTAACAAGAATTTAATACGAGGAAATTAAAAAACTTATCTTTCGCCATCTCTTCCCCTTCAATTGATTAGACTCATGTCTGTTGGGAACAAATCCAAACAACAAACTATTCTGCGCCAAAGAGACCCAGCATCAAACACCTTGTGTGCGTCTCAATAGATCTGATAATGAGATACAAAATCCCTTCACCGTCTTCTTCAAATTAGGGTTCCACACACAGACCCAATCTGCCAAAGATGAAGAAGAGAGAAGATGATCGGAGTCGGTGCCTGAGGGGGAGGCTGCCGTCGACTGCGATCGGAGAAGGAAGGGGCGAGAGCTTCACTGGATCGGATTCGATCAGATCTTGATGAGATACAAAAGATCTTCACTGTCTTCTTCTTCAAATTAGGTTTTCACACAGATCTTGAAGAAGAGAGAAAAGGGATCAGAGATGGCGCCGGTGACTGCCGTCGACAGCGAACGGAGGTGGTGGGGTTCGGCTGACGAACTCACGACGCGATCGGCGAGCGACGAAGCGACGGGCGGTCGGCTTCGCAGCAGATCGGCGAGCGACGAAAACGGCGAGCGATGGACCTCGCTACGCGATCGGCGAGCGACGAATGACAAGCGAACGTCTTCGCGAGAGACGGCATTAGGGTTCTGATGAGATCTGGCGGCTACAGAGGATTCCGACGGGATTGAACAAACTGATGGTATTCCCCTTAATTAATCTCACAAAATTATGATCACTATCTCAAGATTGTTAGGTTTTGTGAGAAATTAACAATTGGGAATTAGGGTTTATCTCTAGATCTAAGTTGTTTGAGATATTCATCCTAGGTATCAAGATTGGAATACCTAGACTGCTATCACAAGCCAGTATTTATTCCTAAATACTGGTTTAGGTATCGGGTTATAAGCCCACAAACCCGCGTTCCAATATCCAATCAATTGTACGTTCATTACACGTGTTACACATATGCACGTGCTATATTTATATAGAGAGAATATACCAATATATCCAACATTATTCATTCTCTCTGTTTCCAAACAACGGCAAAAGTTCATATTTATATATAACTGATGTCGTTATCTCCAATAATGGCATCAGTCATTTGAATGCCGTTATTTAGGATAACGACATTATTTATACGTTTTTTTCACACTTAGAACTTTTTAAAGTTAGAAGATTCACACATGTGAGAGAAATATACTGATGCCGTTATTCCAAATAACGGCATGAAAAAAAAATGTAAAATAGATGTCGTTATTGGGAAGAACGGCATCGAAATAACCTATGTCGTTTTTCCAAATAACGTTTCTTGCTGACGTGTCCTAAATAAGGGTAAATCGCTAATTGTTTTGGGAAATAAGACAGAGCGCTAAATATTTTCAAAAAGTGGGGCAGTAGGGCAAAATTTTCAATATGGTCAGGCACTTTCTTAGAAAGTATCAAATACCACCGACAATTTTCTTAGAAAGTGTTAGAAACTTTGTCCCTGTTCGTATGATACACTAACTCTTTAGACCAATATTAGTAAAAGTTGCCAACTTCAACTAGGGATGGTATACCGTACCGTACCGTATCATCATTACTCTATCGTCTACCGTACCGGAATACTTGGTACACAAATTTCTCTACCATTACCGCGCCAAGATTTTGGTACTACCGAGTTCGGTACTACCGGAATATTGGTACGGTATTGGTAATACCATGGTACTACCGGACATCAATTAGCTTAAAAAGTTAACATTCATATAAATGGCAAAAGAAGGATAAATAAGCTCAACATAAATATATATATATATGAAGAAGTTTCAATTATATATATATATATATATATATATATATATATATATATATATATATGAAGAAGTTAAGAAGTTCCAATAATCAGCCAATATCAATTCTCAAACAAGACTCAACTAACGGTCCATAATTTAGTCTAAATTCTGTGTTTCCAGAGCCCAATCACCAGCAGTACCAAATAATATAAGTTTCTGTTTAACAATGAAGGAAGAAATCATCACAAAAATCCATTGAAATAACTAATATCTTCAGGCATGTTCCTTTCAAAAAGCTCTAGAATTCTCACTCAAAACAAATTAAACACATACAGGAACAGAGAAACACCAGCACGAATAGTATACAGAAACATACAGTTCAACTGATTAACCGGAAACAGATTCACATAAAAAAATTATCCTCACAAACAAACATACATCACCTGATTTAGTGACAAAGAATCAACACAAAATTTAAGATCATGGATAAAAAAAACATCAACATCGTCTTCTCATCCCCTAAATAGTTAAACCCTCAATAAAAGAATTAGCTAAAGACCTTTTCTGCCCAATCCTTAATCCACCCAGGCCAAACAACAAATCAGGGTTGTAGACTTTATTGTTGTACAATTTCAGAGATGTATAAATTTCAATATAATGTATCTTTATGTATGAAAATTAGTTTCAACATTCTGCAATATGATTGATTCAATATGCTACTCTATTAGATTCAGCATTCTGCAATATGCTTGATTAGATATAATTGGATAGCTTCAGCATATAGAGAAAGAATGACAACAATACCTGAAATTAAGAAGATTCATATATAAAGAATGACAACAGTATTGTTATTTTCCTTTCATAACATTCATGATATTTGATGGTTCTTTCATTTCTGTGTATTGTTCTACTCCTTTTTTTTCAGTATGTATCTCATTTAGAAGATTCATATATAAATCAATTTCAGAATTATGATACAAATATGATACATAAATAAGATTTCACCTCTATTAACTCTTAAAAAAACACAAATTAATTTGATAAATCAAATCAGAAGATCTTTTACATCCTAAATTCCTAATTACTTGTGAATAATAATACCCAAGATCTCAAGAAAACCCAACAAGAACAAGGAGAAGATGGATCTTATATTAATACACCAACTAAACTTTAAAGTTTCCCTATTAGTCGAAAAATCCTCCAAAAGTACCATACCGATGGGGGCTGAAGAAGGTAGGTGGCGTCACGACAGCGTGGTGCTTCGGCAGCATAGTGTGTCAGTCAATCAGTGCGTGTGCCCTAGATTCAAAGAAGAAAAAAGGAAGAAGGAAAAAAGGTAGAATAATTGAATTAGTATTATAACTGGGGTGAAAAATTGAAAAAGAAAACAAGAAAAATGGGCATGGACCTAGGTCTGGGCCTGGATTTTTAAATATAAAAATTAAATTAAATATATATTAATTACTTGGTATGGTACGGTATACCATGGTATCATTATTGCGTACCAGTACCATACCATATAATTTCGGTATGGTACAATACCGAGATTTCGGTATGGTATTACCAAGATTTCGGTAATATATGGTATGGTAACGGTATGGTACGGTATGGTACGGTAATATGGTATTTTTTGACACCCCTAACTTCAACCTTTTCCTAATACATTCTTAAACAAATAAGTTTTTCATAATGTATAGCCCGAAGCCATCCCCCAGCCTCTCTTATTCAATTATGGGTAATGCTACACCTACTACTAAATTTACTATCTTTTCCTTTACTATCTTAGATGGCACACTATTATTGGATGTTTGTACCACATACTCTACAATAACATCCACTAATAGTATGCCACCTAAGGTAGTATAGAAAAATGTAGTAGATTTGGTAGTAGGTATAGCATTACCCTTCAGTTATTTGCATGGGTACACTTTACTAGTAATGTACCAAATAAATTTTTTCTTTCATATTCACATGATAGTCCAGGGCCGGCCCAACACTTATTACGATCTAAAGCAAACTCTGAAATGAGACATTTTAAAAGCTTATAATAATATTTTGTTAAAATTAATATTTTTTATTTAAATGTTATCTTTTGGGCTTTTTGAGATACAAAACCATTTATTATATTATTGTAATCAATTTTGGGCTTTTTAGTATGTGAGGAGACCTATTTCGAATTATTTGATATGTGAGAAGGCTTTTATTCTCTAGATATATTTTTTTTTTAGGCCTAAAGTCCTAGTTTTGGTTGCTTTACTCTTGGGCAGCCTTGCATGTACACCCAACCTTTAGAGTATATTGGTAAGAACGACCTATGAAAACATTAATAAACCATTAATTATCATGATTGTCTTTTAAAAAAAACGATAAAAAAAAATTGACGTCGACATGTTGGTCATCCCTACAAATATCGTTAGTCATTTTCTTAGAAAATATAGAATACCACCGGCAGTTTTCTCGAAAAGTGCTAAAATTATTATTCTTGTTCACATTATATAGGGATGGCAACTGGGCCGAGTCAACCGGCGACCCACCCGCAATCCGGCCCGTTTAGTTGCTAGGCGGATTTGGGTCGAACCCGGTGAACAGTACCGGGTCGACCCGGGTCGCACTTTACGCGAATTCGGCTCGCAAAATCCGGTCCACGAACCCGGCCCAACTTGCGAATTGGACCCGCCAACCCGCGGGTCAACCAGCGATTTCGACCCGTTCGACCCGTGACGGGTCGACCGTTGACCCGCGGGTCGGACGGTCGAAATTCGCCCTGTCTCCCTCCAGAGCCGTTCCGAACGACTCTTTGAGCAGTTAGTTGATTTTTTTTTTGTTTTTTTTTTATTTTTTCCCACATATTTACCCTATAAATATCCCCAAAAATCTCATAAAAAATCACACCTCACTTTCTTACTCTCTCTACTATTAAACATCATTTGTAAAGAATTTTTGAAGAATTGTAGTATTCATCAAACAAAGAACAAGGAGGCATATACACGATCGAATTTCGGTCGTATCGGAATCAAAATTTAACGTCTTCAACTCTCTTCAACCATCGTCAAATCTACTTCAACCTCTTCTCAACTCTTCAATTACGGAATCGGCAAAGCGCTCCTCCATCTTTTCTATTCTATTCTTATTTTAACGGTTTTTTTTACATACGCGTATTCCACGGTGAACGGTATCAAAATATCTCTATCTCTCTCGTTAATTTTTTTTTGCGTTGTAGTTAAAATTATTGTTCGTTTTTTTGAACTTCTCTATCTCAACCCTCTTGTTTTTTAGATTTTTTTGGTATAATTCACCGCTCCTACATTGTATATTTTTTTTACATACTTTACTTTAGCACATTACTACATTATGTCTAGATCACGCGGTAGCGGTCGTAGCGGACAAGATTCCTCATCCTCTTCACGTAGCCCACCAATTGTCCCAACTAGTGAGCCCGCCCAAGATTACATTGATCCTACTATGGAACAATGGGGTACACATGATATGGATGTTGTAGGTGACATACAATTAGAAGAAGAACAACAACAACAATAAACCGAAACCACACAACCCCGTAGTAGTAGGAAAAGTAGAGGAGAAACTAGCGATTGGCATAAGTTTTATGATTATATCCCGGACGAACATACTCCGGGTATAGGTTTGAAAGTGTGTAAAACATGTAGTAAAACATATAAATTCAAGAGGGGTGACGGCACCGGTACAATTAGTAGGCACATACAACATAATCATAAAGAACTTCTTGATCAAATACAAGGCCAACAAAAAATCAACCCTAAGACCGGTCAAGTAGATAGCCATCCTTATGATCCCGAACTTGTTCGTCGGGAAATGGCCCAATTAGTCATTAAGGAAGAGTTGCCATTTTCCTATCCCGAGAGTAGGAATTTGGAAAATTTTAATCAAACGGCCTTAAACCCTCATTTTAAAAGAATTCCGAGAAATACTTGCAAATCAGATTGTTTTAAAATGTATGTTGAAATGAAGGACGCGTTGATTGCAATTTTATGGAGTTTAACTTGTAGGATTAGTTTAACTTCGGATTGTTGGACGGGTGTCAACAATATTCCAACGATGGAAATAACCTGTCATTTGATCGACAATGATTGGATTCTTTAAAAAAGAATCATATCACTTGTGGCGTTGCCGTATCCCCATAGTGGCACTGAAATAACAAACCGTATTATAGAAATTTGTGATGTTTTTCATATTCGCGATAAAATTATGGCTATTAGTTTTGATAATGCATCTAACAACAATGTAGCAATTACTACTTTAAAATTTGTATTAAACCCTCCATCTGATAACATTTTTCATATTAGATGTGCATGTCATATTATAAATTTATGTGTTCAAGATGCATTAAGAATAGCTGATCCATATATAGTTAAAATTAGAAATTGTGTAAATTTTATTGCATTAAGTCCAAGCATTTTACAAGAATGGAAAGCTTGGTGTAGGGTTAGAAATGTTCCTTTTAGAAAATTTCCAACGATGTTAGACACCGATGGAATTCTACTTTTGATTTACTAAATGTTGTCACCGATTATAAAGCAGTTGTAAATAATTTTTGTATCGCAAAAAATATGCACAATTTTGAAATGACTCCCACCGATTGGTTTTTTGCTGAATCCTTGTTGAAATTTTTAGAACCTTTTAAAACCGCAACTTTAAAATTTTCAAAAACATATGAATCTACTTCTAGTAGCATTTTTATTGAATTAGTTAGCATGATGCAAATATTTAATGAAATGTTAAATGATCCCTATATTAGTGATATTGTAATACCTGCATTTCAAAAAATTTTGAAGTATTATTTTCCTCCTCCTATGTTGATTTGTGTTGCTACCGTTATGGATCCCCGTATCAAATTGGAAGGTACGAAGAATTTGATACAATTGTTATTTGGATATTTAGAGGACAATGTAGAATTAATAATTGATTGCGCTACTTTTTTAGTTTAGTTTGAATCTATGTTAAATAACTTGTATGATTATTATGATAGACGTTTTGCTTCTAGTAGTACAACTTCTGTAGTTAGTTCTTCTTCTGGTAGTTCTAAAGGTAAGGATAAAAGTAGAATTGGTGATAGAAGATTTAGTTTATTTGAACAAATTCAATCTAAAAAACCTAGGACTAATCAACCAAATGAATTAAATTGGTATAACCAACAAGATACTGAGCCTACTCTTTCTGCACTAGATATTTTACAATGGTGGAAAGAACATGAACACACTTTTAGTATTCTGTCAATTATGGCTAAAGATTTGCTAACTCCTCCTGTCTCTACAGTTACTTCTGAGAGTGCATTTTCTACAAGTGGCAGGGTTCTATTTGATTACAGGAATCGGTTGAAGCCCGAGGCGTTAGAGATGCTCGCTTGCACAGAAGACTGGCTGAAGGCTGAAGATAGGACGCAAGAGAAAGTACTATCAAGTTCCACAAGTGGGAGCAACTCGCCCGAAGAAGAAGAAGAAGAAGAAGAACAACAACAACAATAGCTTTGCTTGTTATGTCAAATTAGAAAACTTATACTCAATTAAAATTGTATATAAGAAATATGTTATTGTATAAAACTTATTTGTGAATTGAATTCTTCATTTCGTTATAAATTTTTCAAATTGTATAACTTAAATTCATATGAATAATATTTCAAAATTTGTTGTCAATTTCACTCTTTCAATCTTATTATTATTATTACGATTTTTATTGTTTATTAGTATTATTACTTACTTAGTATTATAATTAAACATCATTTGGGGATATTTGAAGAATTGTAGTATTATTACTTATTAGTATTATTACTTACTTAGTATTATAATTTTTGAAGAATTGTAGTATTCATCAAACAAAGATATGGTTGTTTGTATACATCATTTGCAAAATTATTATTATTATTATTTTAATTTAAGCTACCAAAAATAATAATAATAATAATATTAAACGGGCCAACCCGCGGATCGACCCGGCCCAACCCGGGTTGAACCCTAAAGGGTTCACGGGTTGGGCGTGCCACCCAAACGAAAACTTAGCCCGGCCCGGCCCGGCCCGTATAAGAGGACAACCCGGCCCGGCCCGGCTAAGTATTCGTGCCAACCCGTAAGGGTTGGGCCCGGCCCGGCCCACTCGACCCGTTCGCCATCCCTAACATTATACACCAACCATTGGAACTATATTAGTAAAATGTGTTACTAAATATGGTGTAAGAGCATCCACAGTGGTTAGCTAAAAATGTATTTAGGCATAATATTCTCCAAAAGTCACTGCAGTCATTAGTTATTCTGACATTTTTTTTTACTACAGTAAAAAGCCAAAGATTGCATGAGATATAACAATATGCATATTATACGTGACGAAACATGTTTCGTCTGGATTATTTAATTATTATTTAAATGATCGGAAGAAATTTGATGTTTCGTCCGTAATATTTTATTCTATTTTTTGAATCGGAGAAATCCTGAATTTTAAAAAGAAAATCTTAAGCTCCTAATTTAGCTAGTTAATTAGTTTAGTTAGTATTTTAATTAAACTTTTAGTTAAATAATTAGTTAATTAATTAGGTTTAGTTAATTAAAAACATAATTAACAATTTAACTAAAACAAAACCCACTAGGACGAAACATCATGTTTCGTCTCATGTGGGTCCCACGCGATTTTTTTTTTAAACCCTTCAAAAAATTTCAAAAAAATCCAAAAAAAGTGACAAGAAAATGGCGGACGAAACATCGTGTTTCGTTCGTCTACAAGTTAGATAAATTTTGCATTTTTCCTACTGCAGCGAAACATTGAATTGCTATTGTATAATATGCATATATACATATTATACCTACAACGACTGTGGATGCTCTAATTAACTGTTAATTGTCAATACGTCCCTTATGTTTAAATATAGTAATTGTATATTCTGTTTTCGAATCTATAGGAAACAGATTTCCCAAATCTCTCATCTCCCCCAATCTTCTCTCAATCTCTTTTCTTCTTCTCCAAGAATGTAATTCTTATATATAGATGTATACAATAGTGAAATAAACAACGAGAGAAATATTCATTTTCCCCAAAATCTTATTTCAATATGGTATCAGAGCCTAACCAGATCTAGGCTAACTGAAGAAGAAGAGGGGGTGATCAAATCTGACACCTCCATCTTGATCCGATCCCGACCAAACCCCGATCCCCGAATATCCTCGTCGACCCGATCCCCAAATCTCCTCGTCGTCCACAGATCCCATTGCTGATCCCGTCACTGATCCCCAACATCCTCGTCGACCTCGATCCTGTCTTCCACAGATCGACAACCACTGACCTTCACCCTCCTTACCCGTCGCTGTTGCCGCTTTGCCCTCTTCCGCCACCAAAACCCCAACAAACCTGTCTACCTCATTGAAGACTCCAACTCTTCTACCCTCATCGACAACTCCTCTCCCTTCATCGACGACTCCAACTCCTCTGCCCTCATGAAGAACTGCAACTAAGGGAAGAAGACCCTCTTGAAGAATTGCAACCAGTACCGAATTTCAGTGAGAGTGAACCGTCAGAACCTAAAAACCAATCGTCATCGTTGTCCAAAGCTCCTAGAAGAGAACTCTTGTACCGTACTAATAGAGGTATTCCAAAACCCACTTATGAACCTGATCCCACTAATAACGTCAAATATCCCATGAGTAATTATGTATCCACTCACTACTTGTCGGAATCAAATAAATCATTTGTAAATCAATTATCTACTGTATCTATTCTTAACGCTGTGCAGGAAGCCCTTACTGATCCAAGGTGGAAAGCAGCTATGGATGAGGAGACAAAATCCTTGAAATAGAATGAGACTTGGGAAATAATCAAGCTGCCAGCAGGAAAGAGGCCAGTAGGATACAGATGAATTTATACGGTGAAGTATAAGTCTGATGGTTCAATAAAATGATACAAAGCAAGGCTAGTTGCCAAAGGGTACACTCAAAAGTATGGAATTGATTATGAAGATACATTCGCACTGGTGGCAAAATTCAATACTGTTCAAGTCTTACTGTCACTTGCTGCAAATCTCGACTAGCTGTTGGAACAATTTGATGTGAAGAATGCATTTTTGCATGGGGAATTGACAGAAGAAGTTTATATGGATCTTCCACCAGGATCGAACAGACCAGTCCAACACAACAATAAAGTATGTCGTCTGAAGAAAGCATTATATGGACTGAAGCAGTCGCCAAGAGCTTGGTTTGGGAGATTTACAAAATCAATGAGGATATTCAGTAACTATCAGAGTAATTCAGATCATACTCTGTTCCTAAATAAGAAAGAAGGTAAAATTACTGCTCTCATTATTTATGTAGATAATATGATAGTAACTGGAGATGATCATGAGAAAGAGAAGACATTAAAGAACTACTTGTCACAAGAGTTCGAAATGAAAGATCTTCGCCATTTGAGATACTTCATTGGTATTGAAGTTTCTCGCTAAAAAAAGGGGATATTTTTGTTTCAAAGAAAGTATGCTCTTGATTTATTGAAGGAATCTGGAATGTCCGCTTGTCAACCGATTAGTACACCATTAGAAGAAGGACTAAAATTATGCAACGAAGCTGATCAAGTGCCTTGTGATAAGGAAAGATATCAGAGATTGGTTGGACGACTGATGTATCTTGCACGTACATTGCCAGATTTGTCATATGCTTTAAGTGTGGTAAGTCAGTTTATGCATGCACCTCAGGAACAACATATAGATACGGTAATGAGAATTATGAGACACATTAAGTCAGCTCCAAGAAAAGGGGTCTCATTTGCGAAACATGGTCACTTGAAGGTTGAGACATATACTGATGTTGATTGGGCATGATCTATAACTGATAGGCGCTCAACTTCAAGATACTTCATCTTTGTTGGAGAAAATTTACTTACATGGAGGAGCAAGAAGCAAAATATTGTTGCACGCTTTGGTGCAGAGGCTGAGTACCGTGGAGTAGCTTTAAGTATAACGGAAGCTTTATGGCTGAAACTCTTATTGCAGGACTTAGATTATGGTCCAAATGAATCTATGAAAGTGTATTGTGATAGTCAAGCGGCGTGTGATATTACGGCTAATCCAGTTCAGCATGATAGGACGAAACATGTAGAGGTGGACAGATTCTTCATCAAAGAAAAATTAGATGAGAAAGTTATTGAGATATCCAAAGTGAAGTCAGAAAATCAACTTGCAGATATCCTAACCAAGGTAGTTTCGACTCGGCTCTTCTTGAAAATTGTTGACAAGTTGTGCATGTTAAATATCTATGCACCAACTTGAGGGGGGTGTTGAAATATAGTAATTGTATATTCTGTTTCCTAATCTATAGGAAACAGATTTCCCAAATCTCTCATCTCTCCAATATTCTCTCAATCTCTTTTCTTTTTCTCCAAGAATGTAATTCTTTTTATATATAGATGTATACAATAGTGAAATAAATAACAAGAGAAATATTCATTTTCCCCAAAATCTGATTTCAATACCTTATTAACTCCCTCCAACAATTATGCCCAAAATTAATTAATAATTAATTGCCAACTTTAACCTTTTCCTAGTGCATACTCAAAAATTTTCATCTCTAATCTTTAGTCTCTAATAATCTCTACTACCATAATGGGAGAAGGCCTTATTGTAATTTGTCCATCTACAAACTCGTGCAACGCATATGTATAGCTATTGTAAATGAGGTTTTAGATCAAATCCAGACTACGCCAGAATTTTTACTTATAAAAAAACTATATTAATTAATCTCTACTACTATCTCTACTACTATAATGGGAGAAGGTCTTAGTGTAATTTGTCCATCTACCAACCCGTGCAACGCACGTGCATAACAATTGTAAATGAGGTTTAGATCAAATCCAGACTACGTCTGAATTTTCACTTTTAAAAAAACTATATTTATTAAGACGTGCACTATTAGTAATATTATAATGAGAGAGTTAGGGTTGTCATTTGTAGACAATCTGTAATTTGTAGACATTCAACCATCTAATTTCAACTATTTATTTTTAAGTGTGAGTTATATTAATTATTCATTTACTCAATTGTTGTTAGTAACCATAATATCTTCAACATTCACATTTATTTACGACATAATTATTTATAAAAGTATCACATATAAAATAAAAATTAATGCCACTAGGGTAAAGAGTATGTAATGAGTTAAGGGAGGTCTTAGGTTTGATGCCAGGTTATGTCTTTGTATTTACTTTTTTTTTTTTTTAAAGTTTATTAGAATGTACATCGCAGTTCAAATTACTAGTAACTAGTAATTTACACGTACTATGCACGTTTTAATAAATATAATTTTTTAAAGTAAAAATTCAGACGGGTCTAGATTTAAACCTAAGATCTCCTTTATAATAATTATGTATGTGTGTTGCACGTGTTGATAGATTTACAAATGACACTAAAGCCTTCTTCCATTATAATATTAGAGATATATAGCCTAAAGACATCCCCAAATTCAACCTCCTTTATTTGTGTGTGCGCATTTTACTAGTAACATACCAAATAATTTGTTTCCTATTCACATGATACATCCACCATGTGAAGCTATATTGGTAAGTACGACCTACTAAATATTAATTAATCATTATATTGTTAGTACTTTCCTTGTAAAAATAGTTAGTGGTATTCGATACTTTTTAAGAAAGTGTTTGATGATATTTGTAAAATGATGCCCAAGTGACATGGTGGATGTATCATGTGAATAGGAAACTATGGCTACTATGTAAAGATTAGAGATTAGAGATTAATTAATCGTTAATTGCCAGCCTGTTCTTATTGACCCCCTCCCATAGCTATCCCCAAATTAATTATTAATTAATTAATTAATTGCAAACTTTAACCCTTTCTTAGTTCATTCTCAAAAATTATTATTATTTTATTATATATAGGCCAAAGTCATCCCCTAAATTCAACCTCGCTTATTTCCTCCAACTCACCTCTTCACACACATCCCTCTTCCTCTACTTCCGAAGCCAACACAGATCTCTCCGAACTTTTTCCCTTAAACTTATCACTTCCTCTCTCATTTCTCTTTCTGTGAAATACCTACCACCAAACTAAAATTCTAAGGTGGTGATATAGAACGAGGTTTTAGTATTTATATTCTTACACACTACCGGAAGCTAAGGACCATCTTTGCAGATCAAGAACTGAATTGTATGCTATAATATTTTTTCTATAACATATAATATTGCGTACCCACTGGAATTCAAAACAGGATTTCTCTGATACCATGTCAAAGACCCTACTAGTAAACCAAACCTGTGTAGTTGTGGTAAGGATTGAGGGTCTAGTATTTATTTGCTAACAGTTTCAATTTTTTGTGTGTGTGTACAATAATAAAATTTGTGATGTTGTCTCCTATTACAGTGCCGACAGAGGAGGATGGATTGGTTACCTTTATGTAAGAGGCTAACAAAGGACAATCCATATCCTCGGATGTACTGCCAGTACTCTCTTTTCAATAGGTGATTTTTTCTCCCTCTCTCATTTGTTCTTGATTCATTATTTTTAGAGTTTATCTTATTGTTTAAACATTTTTCATATGCATTTGACCTGAGGTTTTTGTGGAGTTTTTAGATACGAGAAGAAGGTGGAAGAGGTGGAGAAATTAGAGGACTGGAGTTGCCCCCAAATGTCGTGATATTTGCAACTGCATCATTTCCATGTAAACTTTGAAAATTAAAAAAAAAAAAAAATGAATTTTGAATTTTAATTTTTGATTTTTTCTTCTTCTGAGAATACAAATAAATTGATATTGTTTTGGATACTTGGTATTGATTTTAATATTTGGATTCACTAGGAGGAGTACAGGTTGAAAACCAACTAGAAAACTTACTCATACTGCTAATAAGGATGACTACAGTTTGGTCCTTGATCTATTGGGAAATCCTTAAGCTGGGAGACATGGCAGAAGATGTAATTGGGTCCATGCACAACGATCCACTTTCGCTAAAGGTACTATTTTGTAGAGAGGGATTAAGAATAGTTTTGCAATTCATTGTATGTATACTTATATTGGGACTAATATCTTGTAACGATTTTCAATTCTAGTCAAAAGAAGAAAGTATCACATGCAACAAAGAGTAAGACGAAAGGGTTAAAAAGTTCAAGGGCAGTAGAAGGCTATGAGAATGACCTGTGAAAAAGAAATTGCTCTTCCCACATGCAACTCTTTGTTACTAGTAGCAGGAATAGAGCTTTCCAGTGAAGATTTTGGAGATGCTTTGCAGTCATTGGGTACGAAGATTTTGAAGATTTTGGAGATGCTTTGCAGTCTTTGTTACTAGTAGCAGGAAAAAATATTACATACTCTGCACTAGCTCTGATACCACAAATGGGTACAAAGCGTGAAATATTTAGTGAATGTCCGTAAAAAGCGAACAAAAGAGTCAATTTTTTTTTAAAAAAAAATTGGTATCCTTCTGTAAAATAGTATTCTTCAAAATCAATTACATTATCATTCTCCAGAATATCAAAATAATTAAGCATAATTTCAAAACTTCTCGTAGACTATGATTCTGTTTCAGATAATTCATTATCACTATCATATGAGGGTTCTTCGAAAATTGTGTGGCTATGATAAAATTTAAGAAAGTTGAAAATGACATGTGGAAAATTATTAAGTTTCATGATCATCATGTTCTCACTAGTCCTCATAGGTAACAATTTTTAATAATAAATTAGGGAGTATCATGGACACAAAAGTCTTTAATACAAATCTATGATGAATCTAATATCTCACTTGCTCTATTAAATCACACTTGCTCTGAAAATACTGCACACTCGCATCTTTGTGGTGAGTGCATACCGAACCTCCCAATTTATTGAAAAGTTCACAAATAATCATGTAATTTTTATTCCTGAAAAGGATAATAAATGCCATTAAAGATCATATTATTTGCGAATTACTGAAAATAGAAGTACTATTAGCAAGCAATTTCTTTAGTACTAATCGTTTATGCTTCAGTTGCTCATAGCTAATATATCTGTGTCGTCTCTACCATTTTTGGGTCCTTTTCATGTTGGTTTCCCCATAGTAGGATGGTTTCATTGACTATTATGCTTGTTTACATATATTTTATTGAAATATTAATATTTCTTCTGAACTGATGGAATGTCATGTTTCCTGCCTTCCGAATAATATGTTATGTATATATGCACAAAAAAATGGTCGGGTACATAAGTAATATGTTAAATTGATGTTTAGACTAATGAAAAACAAAGATAATTATCAAGTGAAGTACTAAACCACAAATTTCTTCAGATTTTTTTTGAAATTGTTATAGGATAAAACTGCATAGAAGATTTGAAAATAATCCGATGGAGTACAATCACATACTATTTGTATCATGAAACTATGAAAGACACATTACCATTAAAACTGAAGGCATGAATTTGTCATTTGCAGGCAGAGATCTGCAGACATGATATTGGTGATAGGAAGTGGAAAGTCTACAGAGTCATTCTCGGTGATGATTACGAATTGTCTAATACTCGCACTGCTATCGTTGACAGAGTAACAAACATGTTAATGGGTTGGGAGTAATAATAGCACAACAGTTCATCTTATTACCTTCCGCCAGTTTGCTCAATTATCTACAAGGAGCTTTCTTCCACTATCTTTTGTACACTGACAAAAAGAAGGGCGGACCACAACTTATCCAATTCTGTACTGTGCTGGTTTTTTCATCGATATGAATGTTTGGAGATGCCTTTCCATAACTAACTTTGAGATAGCAATAAGAAAAGAAAAAAAAACAGGGCAGAAAACTTGTTTCTCATGTTGGATGTGCATATGCTTGTTGCTCTAGTTTCGGCTTTTCAAAATTTAATGTGACCAAAAATTCACTCGCTTCTTTTATGTGTTTGATAGGAAGTTACATTGTGATAGGAAGAAGATATACTGTCATGGAATAGTAGTTGGTAGAAGTTTCAAATAAAAGATGTGGAATGCAAAGAGTTCTTCTGTGTGTATCTTCAGCAAGTTCTTTTATATACTGAGCTATGAAGAATTTAAGTTTTTAATATGCTTCCATTGTTTTTCTATCGTCTCCTAAAGTTGTAAACAGTTGTAGATATTATTGGTAATTTACTAAGACGATCTTTTACTGTATAACTTAGAAAATATGTCTTTCACTTGCCTGCAACGATTAAAATCTAGCATTGGTTTCATACTGTTTCATTCAATAGTTGGGAAGGAACCGGCTAGTTGTGTTCGATGGGGTTGTCGATAGTCATGCTAATGTTACCTTCAGAAGCTTGGTCATTAGCTACTGAGCTTTTTTAAATAAATACTGTTTATAAAACTCAAAAAAGGAGAGTGGAATGTTTTTGAGGGAGTTACTTGCAATAGCTCATTAGCTTGCAAGATTTAACAAACATAATTTCTTTTTTGAAAAATAGGAATACTTGTATGATAGAAGTAAGTCATGAAATCCCCAAATATTTGGAAAATTTTGCCATACTGCCCCACTTTTTGAAAATATTTGATGCCTTGCCCCACTTCCGAAAACAATTAGCGATATGCCCTTGTTTAGGACACGTCAGCAAGAAATGTTATTGAGAAAAACGGCATAGGTTATTTCGATGCTGTTCTTCCCAATAACGGTATCTGTTTGAAATAAAAGTTTCATGCCGTTATTTGAAATAACGGCATCTGTTGCTTTTAGTCCTAAGAGGAAATAGTCTCAATTTTGAGGAGAGAGAGAAGTGTTAAAGTAAATTAACGTATGCCGTTCTCTGAGAGAACGGCAATGATTATACTGATGACGTTATTCAAAAATAACGGCATCAGTTATTTTCGTTTTGCACAGTTACCTATATTCAGAAACCCTTCTCCTTCCCACTTTGTCTTACGATTTTTTCGATCTTTCTCTTCACTCCCGTAACCCTAGTTCCCTAAATCAAAAATTCCTAAAATCCCAACTGTTAGAGTGATTTGTAAATTGCCAAATAACAATTAAACATAGACTCTAGTTTTGATTATCTCATTTCTTTTCGAAATCATCCGCAATCCGAATTTTTGGTAAGTATTCAAAAACCCTAATTTTTTTTTACAATGTTTATTTTGATGTATGAGAGTTGTATACATTGGTAGTATAATACAAATGTTGTGGATTTGTTTTATATAAGTAGTAATTGTGGAAATGTATTTATGGATTGTTGTTGATCTAGGATTTGTAAAATGTTGAATTGTTGATCTAGGGTTTGTGAAATTATTGTTGCTTAGTAAGAGCTATATTGGTAGTATAGTAAAATCGATGTAGATTAGATCCACGTAACTAATAGATATGTAAAGTGATTTTCATAGGAGATTGAGATGTGGATGATCTATATTGCTATCTATGCGAACTTAGATTCATCTATTTGTAGTGTGTGGAGATGTTGTGATGGTGATTGTATGTTAATATTTAGTAATATTTTTGTACAAAATTTAGTATCTCTAGTCTCGTAATATTTATTAATATTGTAATTAACACCTTATATTTAATGTTGATAGGCAAATGGATCCTACACAACCATCTTCTTCCCATGATGTGGGTGCTTCATCTGGTACTTCGCATGGATCACGGGGATATCCGTGTCCTGTAGATTCTACCGTACTTTATCTGCAAGAAGATCATAGGTCGCAGGCAGTTTGGAAAGGAGATGTCGAAAAAATGAGTTTCCGAATGCACACCATCATGGCGACGCACCCCCGTATTCAAAATTATTTGGTTAGTAGTGGATTTTATGAAATTTCGAAGTTGGCGAAAGTAAAATGTGACCACGCACTTCTTACCGTTCTTGTGGAGCGATGGAGGCCGGAGACACACACGTTTCACTTACCAGTTGGAGAGATGACGGTCACCCTACAAGATATAGCCGTCATATCGGGTCTTCCAATCGATGGGGTGGCCATCACGGGCAACTTGATGTTCAATAAAGTGACATTGTTAAGAGATTATCTTGGGCACGAGGTGGATGAAGATGATAAGAGTGTATTTGTTGGGGAATCAGTTCGACGTTCTTGGTTGTATACGGAGTTCAATAATCAGCTGCCAGACGTACCGACGGACTACCAACTCCAGTGTTATACGAGGGCTTATCTTCTATCGATGATTGGAGGTATTCTATTTCCTAATTCTTCTGGTGATGTAGTCTACTTGATGTACCTTCCATTGATCGCCGATCTACAAAGAACCAGCCGATATAGTTGGAGAAGTGCGGTTCTGGCCTCCCTCTACCGTACCGTGTGCAACTGTTCGATGGGGTCGATCCAAATGACCGAGCCGATGTCGATATTGCAAATATGGTGTTGGGAACGAATACATCTCGGCCGGTCCTGGGTAACGGTACTTTCAAATAGTTGGAGTGTGCAACATGAAAATCCAGTGTTGAGAGCTCCTTTTGGTGCGTACTGGATGGGTAAGCTCACCTGGAGAGATAACCCACACGGTGTGCTCACATATTACAGGGATGAACTCGATCAGCAGAGGGAAGAGTACGTCCACTGGACACCGTATACAGACGATAGGCTACAACGATAGGCTCACAATTATGGTTGACATTAGCTCCACTTGTAAATTTCTCGATTAGGGAGTTCTATTACGCCAGCCGGGTCCGCCGCCAATTCAATGCACAGCAGCCCATCCCGGCAAACTCAATGTACGACCGTCGACTTCACAATATTACTGGACAAGGTCGTTTACCGAATATGGATTGGGCGGATCACCACCGTGCTCATGTAGCATGTTGGAATGAGAGGAAGTATGACTTGGTTGTAGAAGGGATTGTGCCGTACGACGGATCGTTGCAAACCGAGTACATGGCATGGTACTGTCGTATCACACGGTTGTATATAGTGCCAAGAACGGATCTCCACACTTTGTACCGTAGAATGTGAAGTCCCCACACTTTGTACATTTTTACAAATCCGTCTATTTTGTCCACTTACTCCGCATTTTGAACAAACTTTCCCACTGCTCCCACCTTCTCGAGCATCCATGTCATTGCGGATGCGAGTACTCCTTGGGCGCCCTTTTACCTGACGAAGACTTGAATCGGCTATGAGTACCGGTCCACTTTGTGTCGGCCAATAACATTCGTTTGGTATAGGATTGAAAGTTGGTGCCCACGTTTTTGCTAACGACCTGGTAGAGTAAAAGACATTAATATATGGCTGATAATCAAACGCACGGGAAGCACATTCAGCTAACACATGAGAGCATGAAATGTGATATAGTTGGAATTTGCCACAAGTACAAGTTCGGCCCTCAAGGTCTACCGTGTGCCAATGTCCACCATTTTAATATCCACTATCCATTCCAATGCCCGTTTTTATCCCAAAAATACATGACCAATTATTAAACATTATTACCTCATGTAAATTGGATTTTTCACGGCGTACATCAATAAGATCCTGAATTCGTGGTGCCCATAATTCACCTTCACTGATAAGTGTCTGCGCTGCTTCACGGCGATCAGTGAAATGCAAGTTTGGACGAAAAAATATCTGTTCTACAATTGCGATGACAAGCAAGCTACGAACACCTTTTAGAACCGAGTTGAAAACTTTCGATAGATTTTTTGTCATTATACCATATCTACGCCTACCATCGGCAGTAAGTGCCCACTTCTCAATCGCTTTCTCCTTCAACTAATTAGCCCCATCAACATTGCTCGCTTCAAATTGTGCCATCTTTTCCTCAAACTTCTTCCACTGATTTTGACACGTGATCACCTTCAACTTACTCATCAAAAATTTGCAACCAAATTTTTTTATGGAAATTACTAGCAAAATGCCGCATACAGAACCGATGATATGCAAATAGTTCCTTCCATGTACCGAACTCATTTTGCATTGATAAAATACCGGCATGTCGATCAGAAATGACACACAGACCTGCACAATCTGTGACGAAGTACCGAATATAGTTCATGAACCATGTCCACATTTCTATGCTTTCACCGTCAACTAGTGCAAACGCAAATGGAAACAACCTACCGTTTGCGTCCGATGAAACAGCAATCAACAAACAGCCTTTATATTTTCTGTATAAATGAGTGCCATCTACACTTATAACTGGTATATGCCTTGAATCCTTCGATGGAAGGACCGAATGCCCAAAAAACACCCTTATAAGTTTCTATGCCGGACCGGATGCAATCTTCGCCCCATGTATAGCCGTACCTAAATTTGAAGCTTGAATTGCATTGAGTAGATATGGTAATTTAGTGTAAGCTTTTTTAAAAGAACCATATAGTCGCTCAACTGCTTTATATTTAGCCTTCCAAGCTTTCCAGTATGAAATTGTGTACTGGAACCTACCCTTCACTATTCCAGTTATGGCTCTTGGTGTTATTGCGAGTTGTTCCTTCACAACATCCAATATGACCATCGATACAACCGTCGAGTCAATTTTACTTTGATCCCGAGTCAATGTAGAATTCACACATGTATGTGCACCTTCAAACTTCTTTACCACAAAATAATTATGACCTTTTGGAACAATTGCACGCAACCGCCATGGACAACCATCTACATTTTGAAGTGACGGATTTTCTGCAATGTCCTCGGCTGAATGGTTGATGGGTGCGTATTTACATTTCACATAGTATAGACCACGATCTGATTTTACCATCACGAATTCTCTGTGGTTATTCACGGTGTACATCTTCACTTGATGTTGTAGAGCATCTTTGGTTGGAAATCTTTGACCTATGAAGAGTTCATCCAAGTTGGAAGAACCAACGGAAGACTGTCCATGTTCATGTATGGTGGCACGAGACATCCATTCTTTGGATTGAGATCCATGCATAGCTGTACTTGTGTCCTGACTTGGCAACACGCAGACATTGTTAACCGGCACATCAATATTGACATCAACAACCGGAGCTTCAACGGCAACCTCCTCCTCATCATCTTCGAGACTGCATACCTCATCTTCTTCCTCTTCGACCAAATTTTTATTTACAACGGCATTGTCAAAGTCTTTCATTGCCATGCCGGCTACCAAAATATTTTGTGACAATATTGGCGGATGTACCTGATCGTATTCGGAGGAAACAGGTTCCGTTGGAGTTGTGCTAGTATCTTCTTCTGTATTTGAAATTCTAGCATGTGACTCGGCAGATGGTTTCAAAGTCCGTGCGGGCCTTGGACTTTCAATAACAACTCGTGTTGTATTTGGAAGCCTCATTTGGTCGATATATAACTCAACTGCGTTCCAACTATAACTTGGATTAAGTGTCATAAGCATCATAGACCTCAGAGAATTATCATTGTCTATGGGTACCAACATGAAATATTGCACATCCCCTTTACCAGCAGCATAACGGACTCTGATTTTCACACTCATTTCACTTCTATCCCAATTGGTGACTTCATATATCTTATCTATTAATTCTGAATACATAAAGTTGCGGGGAACCCAAATAATTACCGGTTCAACATCACTATAAGAATATCCTATCTTGGGATCCTTAATTACTTCACCCCCAAAATATAACCAAATAGGGTTATCAAAATCCATACCTAACCATAAAAATTCAAACATGTTCAAGTCATTCACTATTCACAATAAGCATAACATGGGAATACATATCAAACATACGGTTAAGATAATAATACCTTCAAATTAGACCGTACCGCCGCTAGCTTGAAAAATCGTTGAGGATGAAGAATGAAATGAGAGTGGGAGTAAGAAGGTAGGATATATGAAATTTTAGAGCACTCCAATGGTTGGAATTTTTTGATTTAGGGATCTAGGGTTTGTGGATTGCGGGAGTGAAGAGAGAGAGAAAAAAAATGAATGAGAAGGGGTAGGAGAAAGGTTTGGGGGAATATGAGTATAGGTAACTGTGCAAACAGAAAATAACTGATGCCGTTATTCAAAATAACGGCATCAGTATCATCGTTGTCGTTCTCTCAGAGAACGGCATACATTAATTTACTTTTACAATTATTTCTCAGTCACAATTGAGACTGTTAGATCTTTAGACAAAAAGCAACAGATGCCGTTATTTCAAATAACAGCATAATTTTTTTTTCAAACAGATGCTGTTATTGGGAAGAACGGCATCGAAATAACCTATGCCGTTTTTCCCAAAAACGTTTCTTACTAACGTGTTCTAAACAAGAGTATATCGCTAATTATTTTCGGAAGTGAGACAAGGCGCCAAATATTTTTAAAAAGTGGGGCAGTATGGCAAAATTTTCCAATATTTGCCTCTAAAATTAAGAAAATTATTTATATTAATTTTTACGCACCTTTCTTTCCAGTGCCGGTAACTCTCAGTTTTCTATATATATTTCAACTGGGAAAGACCAAAATGCACATTTAAGGGTTTTGGGGCTCTTCATCCAGCATCAACTCTATATCTAATGTATGAAACTAGGTCAGAATTTGAAGATTTTCACTGCTGAAGCTGAAGCTTCTTAATTGATTTAATTTGCTTTGCGCAAATCAAAACCTTGGGGCAACCATCTACATTCTGGGGCCAACATCGTGTCTTCATCAAATAACAATATAACCATGCTAAAGTGTTCTCTCTAATTTATACTACCCAAATCTGAGTAAATAGTAGCGACGGCGGTGCAGAGGCACAACGGCAGCGAAGCGACGGCGCGGTGGCAGATGGGCGACGGTGCGGTGAGGCGAAGCCTTGGCGCGGCGAAGCAAGAGCGGCGTCAGGGAGAATTGATCTGTAAAAAAAGGGGGATTGTTTCGCATTGGTTTGGTTTTTTTATTTTTTTTATTTTATTATTTTTTTAATAGATCTGAAATAAAAAAATTGGGTTTTCAATTAACTAACCAAATGAATGAGAGTCACTCATTTATTTCTCCTTTTTTCATTTAAGAGTGTCTCATTGGATCACTCCTTATCTATATTAGTAATTTACACGTGCGATGCACATTTTAATAAATATAATTTTTAAAGTAAATATTTAGATTTAGTGTGGATTTGAACCTAAGACCTCCTTTATAATAGTTATGTACGTGTGTTGTACGTGTTGGTAGATTTACAAATTTACAAATGACACTAAAGCCTTCTCCCATTACAATATTACTAGTAACTTATACGTGCGTTGCACGACTTTATAAATATATATTATTTTAAAAAAAATTGACGTTGCTTGGCATTAAACCTAAGACTTTCTTTATATTAATTATGTATGTGCATTGTACGTATTTGTTGAGTTATAATGCATGTGTTTATTTGATTACAAATGAAGTTTGTTTGGTGACAAACTCTTCCATTAAAATAGTAGATTATTATATATATATTAGTTATGTATGTGCATTATACGTATTTATTGAGTTACAATGCACGTGTTTATTTGATTACAAATGGAGTTTGTTTGGTGACAAACTCTTCCATTAAAATAGTAGATTATATATATATATATATATATATATATATATATATATATATATATATATATATATATGTCTTATATTTGTATGAGTAAACTTTTTTGATACAAAGTGATTATACTCACTTGGTGTGGCTCTTATGGAAGATCCACTCCGTCCATCATATTTATTATGCTAATAGATGTATGTGTAGAAACGATCAAGTGGTTTGGAGGTCATTCACCTATGCATCATATGGTTGAAAAATGAACGATTTTAACAGTAATACAAAACAAACCACAAATTGGACCCACATGATGCATGGGTGAATGACCTACAAACCACTTGATTTTTTCTATACATACATCCGTTGGCATGATAAACATGATGGACCGAATGGATCTTCCATGAAGGCCCCACCAAGTGAATATAATCACCTTGTATGAGAAAATTTACTTAAACAAATATGAGGCTCAAATTACTCATATATATATATATATATATATATATATATATATATATATATATATATATATACGGGTTTGTTTTCACTGGGTTGGAAAACAGCTATCTGAGCCATTGGATCGCTTTTGATCGTGATCAACGGTTCAGATCCCTGCCGGTCATCACCCTTGTCACTTAAGTGGCGGAGTGTTAATTTGGGAATTTCGTCCCAAATAACTCTTTGCCTCACGGATTCTAAAAAATTGAAGGAACCTCGGCCGTTGTTTGAAACAACGGCCTAGATTACAAAAATTGAGAACATAGGCCGTTGTTTGGAACAACAACCTTTTATGACTACGGCCTAGGCTATAAAATTTTATAGCCTAGGTTATTTGAAACAACGAAATTTTGTAGCCTAGGCCGTTTTTTAGAACAACGGCCTAGGTTATAAAAGTTCGTTATTCCAAACAATGGCCTATGTTCATTCAATTTTTATAACTTAGACCGTTGTTTCAAACAACGGCCTAGGTTCATTCAATTTTTTAGAGCGAATGAGGCGAAGAGTTATTTGGGACGAAATTCCTAAATTAACCCTCCGCCACTTAAGTGAGATGGGCGATGGGCGGCAGCGATCTGAGCCGTTGATCACGATCAAGAACGATCCAATGGCTCAGATCGTTGTTTTCCAACCCGTGAAAACAAACCCGTTTTCAATGGAGCATTTCTCATATATATATATATATATATATATATATATATATATATATAACTTTTGGTGAGAACTCGCGTGCAAACCACTGATGCTGCTACACTGAGTAGCGACATCAGTGCAAATATTTTTTAAAAATATACTATGATGTCGCTATTCCCAATAGCGACATTATTTGTATTAGTGGCGGCATCAGTGGTTCGTACACCAGATCACACCAAAAGTCCATTCACAACCGAAGAAAATCATCTATATTGAAAATTTTTTCACATATTGACTACTTACGTGGCGAGACTTTATATGAACGATCCGTACCATTCATTTTGTTTCTAATGTCATAAGAAGTATGTGTATAAAAATTAAATCGTTTGGAGACTTCTTACCCATGCATCACAATGTCCAATTTTTGTATGTTATTGAATTACCGTTTATTTTGCAACCACTTAAAACATGTATAAACGATCTTCAAACCATTTAATATTTTATAGGCATACATATTTGCTTCTAAATATCAAAGTGAACAATGTGGATCGTCGATAGGAAGTACCAATAAATTGTTATAAACTATCTATAGCACAAAATCACCTCCTCCACCTATAAGGCGCTCTCTCTCTCTCTCTCTCTCTCTCTCTCTCTCTCTCTCTCTCTCTATATATATATATATATATATATATATATATATATATATATAGAGAGAGAGAGAGAGAGAGAGAGAGCGCCTCTCTCTATCTATAGCACAAAATCACCTCCTCCACCTATAAGGCGCTCTCTCTCTCTCTCTCTCTCTCTCTCTCTCTATATATATATATATATATATATATATATATATATATATAGAGAGAGAGAGAGAGAGAGAGAGAGAGAGAGAGAGAGAAATCTTCGGTTGCACACTACTTTGGTGAGCACTCCGTGAGCACTCACAAACTAGAGACCCTATGAAAAATCCGAACCGCTCATACTGTTCTATATGCCTTAGATAGCCTAACAATAAAAAATCAAGTAATTTGAAGTTCATTTGCCCATGATTTACATCATCACAAAATTGTATGGCTGAAAATTCTAACAACATGATGGAGGGGCAAATGAACTTCAAATTACTTGATTTTTTGTTGTTAGGCTATCTAAGGCATATAAAATAGTATGAGCGGTTCGGATTTTTCATAGGGTCTCTAGTTCGTGAGTGCTTACCAAAAGTAGTGTGCAACCGAAGGGGACTATATATATATATATATATATATATATATATAGGAGAAGGTTCGGGTGAGAACCATTTCCTGGGGTGAGAACCTAAGGGCCTATCCCAGCCATTCATCTGTGTAATCTTAACGGTCAAGATTTTTTAAAATTAAACAATCAGATTAATTAATTTCTGCATTAAGATGTCAATCCCTTTAATTAAGGGATGGGGACCGCGTAATCCCTTTAATTAAGGGATGGGGACCGCGTAATATTTGGAATGAAAGATCACAAATTATTAAACAGTTGCAAGTTAGTGGGGATCACAGATTATTAGGCAACATATATTGCCTTTTTTATTTTATTTTCAGCCGAACCACAATCTTCATCAGGATGAACAACATTTGTTGCTACGTACAATGTTGCTAAATATGAAATTTTTATCTACTTACAATACAGTCAGTTGCTATATAGTGAACGAATTGGTGAAGGAACGAATTGGTGATGATTCTGAAGTTGCTATTAAGTTGGGATACAAAATCTTCTCGAATAGCAACTGTAATAATTATAAATAGCAACTGAAATAATTATAAATAGCAACTGAAATTGGTGAAGGAATACTATAAATAGCAACTGAAGTTAAAATTATAAATAGCAACTGAAGTTGCTATTGTATCTACTTACAATACAGTCAGTTGTTATATAGTGAACGAATTGGTATATAGTGAACGAATGGGGACCGCGTAATAATTCTGAAGTTGCTATTAAGTTGGGATACAAAATCTTCTCAAATAGCAACTGTAATAATTATAAATAGCAACTGTAATAATTATAAATAGCAACTGAAATAATTATAAATAGCAACTGAAATTGGTGAAGGAATACTATAAATAGCAACTGAAGTTAAAATTATAAATAGCAACTGAAGTTGCTATTGTATCTACTTACAATACAGTCAGTTGCTATATAGTGAACGAATTGGTGAAGGAACGAATTGGTGATGATTCTGAATTTGCTATTAAGTTGCGATACAAAATCTTCTCGAATAGCAACTGTAATAATTATAAATAGCAACTGTAATAAATATAAATAGCAACTGAAATAATTATAAATAGCAACTGAAATAATTATACAGCAATACCTGACCACTTAAACAGCAACTGTAATAATTATAAATAGCAACTGTAATAAACAGTAACTGTAAGGAACGAAATGGTGAATGATTCTGCAGTTGCTATTAATTTGGGAAACAAAATCTTCTCCAATATTTTACGGGAATAAATTATTTCTCTCTCCAATTTGACCAAATTTGTCTTAACCGTCGCACACAAAAAAAGGCAATTTATAATTTTTTCTTTTATTACGCGGTCCCCATCCCTTAATTAAAGGGATTGACATCTTAATGCAAAAATTAATTAATCTTATTGTTTAATTTTAAAAAATCTTGACCGTTAAGATTACACAGATGAATGGCTAGGATAGGCCCTTAGGTTCTCAGCCCAGGGTTGGTTCTCACCCGAACCGACCCCTATATATATATATATATATAACTTATTTCCATACTCTTATATATATATAAAGATTTTTACTTATTTCCATACTCGGGATCTTACTTATTGCCATACTCGCATTTGGTTGTCACTTCAACCTTCTCTCACAGAAGAGCTTATTCTAATATTTTTCAAAAAGTTTTTATGTGTTTTAATTTTGCGGCTAATTTCTTAAATTAGAACATTCATTTTTTATAGAATTTTTTTTATTCAACTTATTTTTACTTTTTTTCTTACATTGGGGTCTTATTAGCAAGAGATAAATGGAGAATAATTGGCTAAATTATAAGAAAGTACCGCATGTTTTCTGTTTCCATAAATTGCACAACAGACTTTTTATTGACAAAAATGCCCATTCAGCTAATTTCCCCTCAATTTATTTAATTTTTTTATCTTTTATCTCTTATATCTTCTCTCTCACACCCATTTCACCCTCGAGTAATGCTTTAGCCACTACCATTTCCTTCACTACCTTAGGTGGCATACTCATATTTGAGAGTTCCTCCACCTACTCTATCATCCCCTACCTATTGGAGTGTGCCACCTAAGGTAGTGAAGAGAAATGTAGTGAAATTAGTAGTGGCTCTAGCATTACTCTTTCACCCTCTCATCTTCTACCTCCAAATCCCAAACCCTATTCTCTCCCAAAACCCAATTTGTGATGCATATGTATATGTGACAATTTATTAAATTATTGGGAATGCACAAAGTACAAAGAGTTGGAGAGCATATTAAGCAGGAAGAGGAGTTAATTCATTTAAGAGTTTTTCCCATATGGGTCACTAACAAATATTTTAATTCTATATACCTCACTTACAAATAGTTAAATCCCTTTAAGTGCTTTTGAGTGAGTTATATGGAATTAAATTTTGGTAACAAAAGTGGTTATTTGAGATTGATTTGATATTGTAAGTGAGTTATATGGAATTTGGTATTTGTGAGTGATGTATATGGAATTGAAACATTTATTAGTGACTCATGTGAGAAAAATCCTTAATTGTAAATAACAAGAATAAGTGGGATCGTTTCTAGGCTATACCAATTGAGGTGGGCGAAGAAGTGGAGAGGTGATCTGAGAATGGAGAAATGAAATTGGCAGACAAGGAGGGAGATGTGGAGGAGAGGTGGGTGATGAGATGGATGATGAGCTGACGACAAGGGCATGGACGAGAAGGGAAACGAGGAGATGGGCGTGGTGCTGAATGTTTTGTAAAATTAAAGGAGAGGAGAGGGCGAGGGAGAGCTGAGAGAGACTTGGTGGGAAAAGGATGAGAGATCACATAGGAAGGCGGAGAAGCAGACCAGACGTATTTTTCCACCCTCTGATGTTTGAACTCCAGAGACCACCAATAACCTTTTCTGCAACTCTGCTCCTCCGACGAAGGTGGTGATCATGATCCTAATCCTAAACCCTTTCATATTTTTCCTCTCTCTCTCTCTCTCTCTCTCTCTAATTTATGTCCTTTTTATAGTTCAAAATCTGATGCACATGGTGTTTGAGACATGCATCTAAGGTTTGGCTTTAGGATTTGAGTAATGCTACACCCAGCACCAATTTCACTATATTTCTCTTCATTATCTCAGGTGACATACTCCAATAGGTGGGAGAAGAGAGAGTAGGTGGGGGAACTCCCCAATAGGAATATGCCACCTAAAGTAGTGAAGAGAATGGTAGTGAAATTGATAGTAGATGAAACATTACTCTTATGATTTTGGTGAAGAAGATGAAAGGGTGAGGGGGTTGAGAGAGAAAATAGATAACAGATAAAAGATACAAGGGATGAAAAAAATTGGAAAAAAAAATGACTCCGTGCAATACGTGAAAACAGAAAACAGGGAGTGGGGTAATAGAGGTGTTTTTTGCGAGTAAAAAAAAGTTTTGAGAGTTACGCATAATATGTTTTTATGGTGATTACTTTGGTTTTGTATATGTTTTTATGGTGATGCTTCTCCTGTGTCACATTCACCTTCACTGATGTATATTTTTGTTTGTACTATATTTTTCATCTATGTATATAACTGCAGGCTAGGACTCTCCTCGACTCTTATCATTTTCATAAAAAGAAAGAGTTATGCACAATAGTTTTTTAAAATAAATGGAAGTATAAGCGATTTTTAAAAAATAATTTAGCCGTGAATAATTAGTAGGGGGGACAACTATTATCCGAACCGACCAATCCGAACCAATCCAACCTGAACCGACTGGTTTTTAACAGAACCAATTGGGGTTTGGGTTGGCCCGATTCTTGATCTTCAATAACCAATTGGACCAGTTCGGTCGTTGGATGGGGCTTTCAAATAACCGATGAAACCGAACCGACCGTACCTCTATGCATAAGTCCATAAAAATATATAGTTCTCCTTTAATATTTGAATATACAAATAGTCATTTCTCATTTTTTTGGAGATACAAACAGTCTTCTTTAATTTCTTTAATACAAACCAAGCAATTGTTCTACCTATATTTTGGATCTCCATATTCTTGTGTATTATGCTGTTGAGAAATGCTTGATTTACAGTGTAACTCAGCTTAATAGAATCATGAAATTTAGGTAACATATAGTAGTTACTTTAATCAAGTCAAGGAAAAATTGTTTTCTACATCTTTTTTTATTGTACCTGAAATTCAATTAGCTATAGTTATTAATGTTTTTTTTATGATAATAAACTAAGATTACAGAAGTATGCAAGTGAAAAAGTAGTTTATCTCACTCATTTAAACGTCATCATCTCAAACAATTAGTGCAAAATTTATTAACAACTTGTGGTTTTATGAATCTTCATTTTAAATTCATTTCTAAATAACAAATAGCAGGTTGTTTCTTAAGTTTGATTGAAGTTGGTCTTTTAAATTTCAACAAAATTATGAATGATGTTGAAGGTGAAAAGTAGCACGCCAAACCGACCATCCAATCCAATCCATACCAAGCTTAATCAGCTTGGATGGAAACCGATCCAATTAAGGTTCGGATTGGTTGCGGATGAGAAAATTTAAAAAACGATCTTCTTTGAATCGGTGATTGATGGTCCATATTAAGTCGGATACCGACCGATGCCCACCCTTAATAATTAGTTGGGTAACTCAAATGTGAAATATTATTTTGTAGCATTGATAATGGAACAAACTGTACCAAATGAAAACTTGTCAAACGGTAACAGTTGTTTTTAAAATTTTTTTTTTTTAAATACATTAACTTTTTAAATAAATATCCAGCACATTCATACAAAGGCCACGCTTGTATTGCACAAGGTGATCGAAGCCAGCCGTGCCCGAGTATAACAAGCAAAAATACAAATAGGAAGGAAATTAAATTAAACTGAAAAAGGAAATACAAAACAAACCAATGAAATTAGAGATAGCTCTCCAAACAGCCACACGATCAAATAAGGAAATCCAGTAAAACAAAGATAAGTAGGCACACTATTGTAGACTACCTATCCTTCCAACGAAACCTAGGGGTGGGATTGGGGCTGGTTCAGCCCGTGACCGGCCCGCCCCGCCACCAAACCGGTCCAAACCGGATCCGAACCACCCCGCGAGAGAGGGCTTGGCCGGGGTGCACCTTAGGTGTCGAAAACCCACATCGAACTGGCCTGGGTTGAACCGGTCTGGTCCGGTCCGGGCTAGACCGTCCGGACCGACCGTTAACCCATTTTTTTGATTTTTTTTTTCAAATTGATTAATTGAATACCAAAACTACCCCCCAACGAATATTTACTAGCTAGTTTTTGGGGTCATTAGGGAATATCCGAAAAAACATATTCTATATATACAACCTAATTTCATTCATTTTTTTTCACAAATTCTATCATTTACACTCTATTCTGATGCAATTTGTGGAATCAACTCAATCAAGTGATCAACATCAAGTGCTCTCAATCTCTCAACTCTGTCAAGACTCAATTGCTCTGAATTTTGCAAGAACAAACTCTCAACTCTCTTTACTCTCATTTTTCAATCTACACTTGTTCGGTTACATTGTATTTGTTTAATTTTTATAGTAGCATTGTTCTCTTCTCTTTCTTTTTTAGATTTTAGTAGTTAATAATTTAATAGTTCATAATTCATTGTTTTTGATCGGTTGACTCCCTTTTTCTCTTTTCAATTTTTTTGGGTAACATACACTATCTAATAAATAAATTGTTGTTGTTTTATTGAACTCTCTCTTCTTCTTTTTTAAAATTTATTTACTAACATATACAACTTCATAATTTGTTCTTTGTGTTATTTTGAACTATTTCTACTTGTTTTGTAGAATTTTTTTTAAATAACATACACTAGTTCATAATTTATTGTTTGTGTTTTTTTTTAAACTCTCTTCATATTTTTATATTCTTTTTTTTAAACATAGATAATGTTGGAAAAAGTTTTTGCATATTTTCCGGGCCAGATTCCGGTGAGCTCCGGCCACCAGCGGCACCGAAAATTGATTGGATCACGTTCCTCTCGTCGAGTACTATTCCGTAACGTACTCACTTGCCAAAAACGGTTTCCGTATGAATGAGTAATGTAGGTCCAAAGTTGGGTACTTGAATTGTACTAACTTGGACAGTTGGAATAAATAATCCCACATCGGAAGATGGGAAAGATTTTCTCTAGTATATAAGCTAAAGAAATAGACTAAAGGGCGCGGCCATGGGGTTACCATTAACGTGTAGTGGAGAGAGGACCTAGCCAAAATAACAAACACACATGCGCGAGTGCGCGCCCAGCCCGGCCCGGCCCCGGCTTCGGCTGAGTAATGGCTCATCAGTTACGTTTTTGAACCATTACTCTGCTGTTACAGAGTAATGGACCCTTCAGTTACTCCCCTTCTCCTATAAGACCAACATTGTTTGTCTGCCAGAAGACAGAGTTTGAAACATTCTGAATCTCCTTCTTCTTCTTCTTCCTCTGAGTCATAGTTTGAGAATAAAACATAGCTACCGGTTCGCTGAGATCTTTAAAGTTAGGGTGCTGCTCTTCAGAAAAACTTAGTACAGTTGTATCCTGGGAAGCAATTCGTCAACCACCGTCACACTACGGGGCAAATTTTGCTTTAAGGACAGAGATCTTAATCTCGACTCTGTATTGTATTATATGGTTTGTTCTTTTATTTCCTGTAATTTTAATTCTTCACAAATATTGTTAGCATTTTTCTATTTTGTGAAATTCAAGTTCTAACAATCTTAAAGCAAAATTTTTCTTCTATTCTACCAATTTTTGTGAAGATTATTTACAGGTACTGTTATCATTTCGGAAAAACAAAATAACTAACAGTTCTATTTCAACTATTTCAGAACATGGAAAACACACAGAATGATAATGTCAGTGGACTTATCAGTGAACAAACACAAGTGACCCAAAATGTGACTGCACAATCGGTTGCAGCACAAATGATCGTTCTGCCCACACATATAACTGTGGGAGATAAACCAGAGAAGTTCCATGGAACTGGATTCAAGAAGTAGCAAGGGAAGATGCAGTTCTACTTGACCACCTTGAAGCTGGACAGGTTTCTCACTGAAACTGCCCCTATGCTGGTACCTATGGATGCGCACTCCGTTGCTGCAGTTGATGCATGGACTCGGGTGATTATCTTTGCAGAAATTACATCCTGAACGGCTTGATAGACCCACAGTAAAATGTCTACCGTGTCTTCAAGACTTCCAAATTGCTATGGGGGTCTTTGGATAAGAAGTACAAAACAGAAGACGCCGGCTCCAAGAATTTTGTAGTTGGCAAATTTTTGGACTACAAGATGGTTCACTCCAAGACAGTTGTGAGTCAAATTCATGAACTACAAGTGATAATGCACGAATTCGCTGCAGAGAACATGACGCTGTGCGAACCATTCCAGGTTGCAGCGTTCATCGAGAAGCTTCCACCTGGATGGAAGGACTTCAAGAACTACCTCAAGCACAAGCGAAAGGAGATGTCTCTTGAAGACCTCATTGTCAGGTTGAGGATCGAAGATGAGAATCGCAAGGCTGACAGGTTCTATGGAAATCAGTCCATAGAAAAGGCCAACATGGTGGAGCACGAATAGAAGGGTAAAAATAGAAAGTTTTTGTCACAGGCCTAGAAAAAAAACCTGCAGCAAAGAGGTTTGCTGGAAAATACCACAAGTGTGGTAAGCTGGGCCACAAAATTTTTGACTACCGCGGCAAGGACAACAATCGTGCTGGAACTGGACAGGCAAAAGGGAATGAAAGATCCTATGCACACATAGCTGAGAACTTGTCCACTGGTCTCTCTGACTTAGACCTCTGTGCTGTTGTATCAGAGGTGAATCTGGTGGGGAGAAATCCTCGAGAGTGGTGGTACGACATTGGGGCCACCAAGCACATCTGCTCGGACAAGGAGATGTTCACTTCATACCAGAAGTGCAACAAGGATGAATAGTTGTTCATGGGTAATTCTTCCACCTCCAAAATTGCAGGAATAGGGAAGATAGTACTGAAGATGACTTCAGGCAAGGAACTAACACTCACAAATGTGTTGCACGTTCCAGATATTAGAAAGAACTTGGTACCAGGATCTTTGTTAAGAAAGAATGGATTTAAGGTTGTTCTTGCTTCTGATAATTTTGTATTGTCTAAGAATGAGGTGTACTTGGGTAAAGGATATGTAAAGGATGGACTGTTCAAATTTAATGTAATGACAGTCATCCCTAAACTTATTGTTCCTGTTGTTCCCAAAGTTAATGAAATTACTCCTATTGCTTATGTTGTTGAGTCTTCTTTTGTTTGTCATGAATGACTAGGCCATGTTAATTTCAATTCTATGCGTAAATTAATTAACATGAATTTGCTACCAAAATTTAAGGTAGACAACTGCGAAAAATGTGAAGTTTGCACAGAGGCCAAACTCACTAAAACTCTGTCACGTTCTGTAAAAAGAAACACAGAAACTCTAGGTCTAATTCACACGGATCTGTGTGATTTAAAATACGTGCAGACCAGAGGAGGTAAAAAGTACTTTGTGACATTCATAGACGATTACACAAAATTCTTTTATGTATACTTGTTACATAGCAAAAATGAGACTTTGGATAAATTCAAAGAATATAAGCTTGAGGTTGAGAATCAACTTGGCAAAATGATTAAAATCATTAGGAGTGATAGAGGAGGGAATTATGATGCACCATTTAATATGTTCTACTCTGAACATGGAATAGTTCATCAGACAACTGCTTCTTACTCACCTGAATCAAACAGTACTGCCAAGCGCAAGAACCGAACTCTAAAGGAGATGATGAATGCCTTGTTGTTAAATTCTGGGTTACCCCAAAATATGTGGGGGGAAGCGTTGCTGACTACCAACTACATTCTCAATAAAATACCTCACAAGAAAACTGGCAAGACACCATACGAACTGTGAAAAGGCAATGTAGCTTCGTATAAATACCTCAAAGTGTGGGGGTGGCTAGCAAAAGTGGCAGTACCTAATCCAAGACAAGTTATAATAGGACCTAAGACTATTGATTACATATTCATAGGCTATGCATATAACAGTAGTGCATATCGGTTCTTGGTATATAAATCAGATATACAAGACATCCATGTGAATACAATAATGGAATTAAGGAATGCATCCTTCTTTGAACACGTGTTTCCGTGCAAGGATACTATGTATCCCAAACGTACACGTCAACAAGAGAGTACAAGTACCTCAGTTGATGAACCAGGAGATGATAATAATGAACCTAGACGAAATAAACGAGCTAGAACATCAAAGTCATTTGGTCATGACTTTGTAATGGCCTTTCTGTTAGAGAATGAGCCCAGAACATTTAAGAAATTTATGTCTACGCCTGATGCTCATATATGGAAGGAAGCAATAAAATGAAAAATAGACTTCATTATGCAAAATCATACATGGAAGTTGGTTGATTTACCGTCTAGGTGTAAAGCTTTAGGAAGCAAATGAATTTTCAAGCAAAAATTGAAACCAGATGGTTCAATAGAGAAACATAAGTCAAGACTTGTGGTACAAGGATTTAGGCAAAAGGAAGGCCTAGGCTTCTTTGATACTTATTCTCCGGTCACAAGAATAACTTCCATAAGAATGCCGATAGCTATTGCAGCTCTACGTAACCTCGAAATACGTCAAATGGATGTCAAAACTGCATTTCTAAATGGGGATTTAGAAGAAGAAATATACATGAAACAATCTGAGGTTTACGTAGTTCCTGAATAGGAAAACAAGATGTGCAGTCTTGTAAAATCCTTGTACGGACTAAAATAAGCTCCAAAGCAGTGGCATGAAAAATTTGACAATGTTATGATGTCAAATGGTTTTAAAATAAATGAATGTGATAAGTGTATCTATATCAAAAATACTTCAAATGGATACATTCTGGTATGTCTATCTGTAAATGACATGCTCATTATTGGTAGCAATAATGACATTATTAAACAAACTAAGAACATGCTTAGCGGCAAGTTTGATATAAAAGATTTGGGAGTTACAGATGTCATACTAGGAATCAAAATTTTCAGGACGTCTGAAGGAATTACTCTGTCTCAAGCTCATTACACTGAGAAAATACTTTAAAGATTCAAGAATTACTCCAATGGGACTTCAAAAAGTCCAGTGAATTCCAGTATTCACTTGTTCAAAAACACGGGTGACAACATATCACAATTGGAATATGCACGTGTAATTGGTAGTCTGATATACTTAACAAATTGTAAAAGATCAGACTTGGCACATTCAGTAATGCAGGACGAAGTCACTAGAAAGGAATAACTGGAGTATTGAACTACTTGCGACGCACTCAGAGTTATGGGCTGCATTACAGCAGATATCCACCAGTACTAGAAGGATACAGTGATGCCAACTGGATATCGGACTCCAAGAACTCGAAATCTATAAGTGGGTATGTCTTCACTCTTGGTGGTGCAACTGTGTCATGGAAATCCTCTAAACAAACATTACTGGCCAGATCCACCATGGAATCTGGGTTTTTTTCTTTGGACAAAGCGACAGAGGAAGCAGAGTGGCTTCAAAATTTTTTAGAGGATATTCCCATGTGGAAAAAATCAGTGCCTGCTATATGTGTACACTGCGACAGCCAATTGGCTATAGCAAGGAAACTGATCAGAAGGCGATACAAAACTATTAGATAATTGCTCTCTAATGGAATAATCTTTATAGAGTATATAGAATCGGCCGACAAACTAGCGGACCCATTTACTAAAGGTTTGTCACGAGAGCAAGTTGTGAGATCATCAAGAGGAATGAGTTTAAAGCCTATGACGAAAGAGGATACTAGATGGAAACCCTACCTAGAAATTGGACATCCTAAGATCTAGGTTCAAAGGGACAACTAAATCTTATTGAATTGACGTGAGCACTAAGAGATTAAAATCTCGTACTTACTCTTAGGATGATATAACAGTGCTGTCTGCAAAGGGTTAGGATAAGCTTGGCTTTTAATGATTCCCATAGCTTTGAAATAAAAGTGGGGTATGGCAGGATACTCTTTATGGGCAATCACCTTGTGAGTGTAAAATGGGGCAGTTTCTAGAAGAATGAAGAGAGGCTACATTCTCCAAGTTCATTCACGATTAACCAGGTTGTTCAAGGCCAAAATAAACACAACAAGAGAACCTAGTTCTGTGAGGAGATAAAACTGTGTGATAGTTATTGTCTAGGTTCACATCAAAGTCCGGGTAGTTCAAGACATCATGTTCACTACCTGGTCAAGTGAATCTAATGGCTACTCACTAAGGGTGGTTCAAAGTTGAAAAATTACTACCATTCCTGATGCAGTGATTTTCCGATTGTATTCTCAGAGTCTTGTCTGTCATGTCTTTTTCTGTCATGTGTTCTTCTGTCGTGTCTGGATTACATGGTCTGGTCATGTAACACCCCGAATTCCAAACAAGACCGAATTTAAAGTTCCACCGGATCTTTACACTTCTCTTCGTACAATTTTACAAGGAATTTAAAACTTAATTATATCAGAGTTACATTTTTAAACAGCGGAAGCAAAGTTACAACAATTACATGAATGAAATACAACAACACTTCAATAATTCTTCAAGCATCAATTCCTCCTTAGTCTTTTTTCTTGCACTTTATACTGTATAGAAACTGTGGGCACGTCATTTGCTTACAACTAACGAAATGTTATACACGGCCATCCTCGCAATGCATAACAGTATAACGATTCTCAAATACTTTAACAAACCACAAACTTGATCACAAACAAAGCTACAAAAGGACTATCCTATTGATGTTGTGTTGTGCTGTGCACTTAGTCCTTAATGCAGTTATTTATATTACATTATACTAATGTGCACTTGTTCGGATTCTATGCATCCCATATTACATAGGTCCGATGGCAAACTCATAATCATTTTTCATCTTGTAGGGTTATATCTCTCACCATGAATTAAACTACTACGGTAACTACGGTAAGTATGCTAGATGTTCTATAAGTTACGAGCTCATGTCCAGATAGTCTGGAGGGAAATCCCAAGTCATGACATGACGCATCGTGTAGAACCTATGGACAATTCAGCCTCTGTCATGGGAAATAACACCACCCGCAGTTCAGCCTCTGTCATGGGAAATAACACCACCCGCAAACACCCCATAAGCGTAGCTTGCGGTACGGACTCCTGGAGACATATCCACGTCATGACACGACGCATCGTGTAGACAGCCTGTCAATACTCTCACGCCGTAGCTCTGAGGCCCTCATACTCGTGTTTTTCTCTTACTTTCATCACATCTTCACTATGTATCTAATCCTTAATTTTTGAATCATGAATAAAATTGATATGGCTAAAAATAGGATTAAATCGGGACCGTTCACATCGGACACGAATCTTAAAGCTCAGGGGTAAAACGGTAATTTCACCTACTAACGGGTCTGAAATGGAAACTGGGTCTTTCTTCACGACCCAATAACCCACGAACGGATCCACCTCAACTGGGTACGGGTCCCAACCCGAAACAAACCCAGTCTAGAAAAGATAGAATTAGGGTTTCTGATTAATCCTAATCAACGGCTCTGATTCACATCTATCTTTTCACCGGGATTAAGGGATTACATTCCTAATCTGATTACGAGGATTTTATGCCTTATCAGATCACAGGAATCACATTCCTTATCTGATCCTAACGGCGACTATAAATACCCCTCACCCATCTCCATTAAGAGGTAATCAATCTTTTTCTAGTTAAACGCTCTTTCATAATCATTTCTGGTTACTGACTTGAGCGTCGGAGGGTGCGTCGCCGGGATCAACCCCGGTGTCTCGCACTTCCTTGCAGGTGAACGGCGGGAGTCAACGGTCAAGCTCCGGCGGAACAGGTTAGGTGTTTGCTATTCAGGTTTTCCACGAACTCACAAATACTGTCTGTTTGCCCCCACAACGAATTTAGCGGCAACAGATTAGCGCCGTCTGTGGGAACCCAAACGAATAGCAGCCCCTCTTCCCGTTGGTCCGATCTTCTCCAGCCATGCCTCCCAGAAAAGTAAGATCCAGGGGGTCCAACCGTGGACCCAACCCCGCCGATCAGCAAGAGGTAGTCCCCGTCCAACCCGCTCCGCAACATGGACAACCCCCGCTTCAAGTGGAGGACCCTCTTCAACAAGATCAGCCTCCTCTTCAGAATCAACAACCCCCCAAGGGTCCTTCCGGTCCACAGAATGCCGGTGCGGGGGGCTCCCGCATGAAGCAACCTCTCCATCAAGACCGCGTCTCCATACACAAAGCCTCTACGGATTCCATGGCCTCTCATAATCCTCAAAACCGGCAGAAGGTGGAGGACTTACGCCACCGTCTGGACGAGAAGCGGGCCCGAGAGGGAGCCTCCCGCCAACAACGTCCGGGTGAGCGATCCCCTCACCGCTGAGACTACAGAAGATCCCCTGTCCGAAGGGAAAGGAGGGAGTCCCCCGAGCATCACAGAAGAAGACCACGCTCCCCCGCGGGTCGGAAGCAGCCTAGGAACGATGAGGCGCCAATCACCCGTGCCGAGATCCAACGAGTTGGAGCACAACTCTCTCATAGAGTTCCTCCTCACACTCGTCTCACGAACAGCTCTTTCCCAGAGCCGGGCTCTTCCGCTCCGCTCACCTCCAAAGCGGACCTCTTCTCAACGAGTTTGGAGCACAACTCTCTCCTAGAGTTCCTCCTCACACCCGTCCCGCAAACAGCTCTTTCCCAGAGCCGAGCTCTTCCGCTCCGCTCGCCTCCAAAGCGGACCACTTCTCAACAAGTCCGGAGTGCACAACTCTCTCCTAAAGTTGCTCCTCAAACTCATCTCCCAAATGGCTCTCTCCCAGAGCCGAGCTCTTCGCTCCGCTCGCCTCCGAAGCGGACCTCTTCTCAGACAGTTCGGAACCCACAACTCTCTCCTAGAGTTGCTCCTCAAACTCGCCTCCCAAACGACTCTCTTCCAGAGCCGAGCTCTCCACTCCGCTCACCTCAGAGCGGACCTCTTCTCAACGAGTTCGGAGTTCGCGACTCTCTCCAAGAGCTCCTCCTCGCACTCGTCTCACAAACGGCTCTCTTCCAGAGCCGAGCTCTCCACTCTGCTCACCTCGGAGCGGACCACTTATCAACGAGTTCGGAGCGCACAAAACTCACCTAGAGTTCCTCCTCAAACTCATCTCACAAATGGCTCTCTTCCAAGAGCCGAGCTCTTCCCTCCGCTCGCCACCGAAGCTGACCTCTTCTCAACAAGTCCGGAGCACACAACTCTCTCCTAGAGTTGCTCCTCAAACTCATCTCACAAATGGCTCTCTTCCAAGAGCCGAACTCTTCCCTCCGCTCGCCGCCGAAGCGGACCTCTTCTCAACAAATCCGGAGCGCACAACTCTCTCCTAGAGTTGCTCCTCGAACTCATCTCACAAATGGCTCTCTTCCAGAGCCGAGCTCTTCCCTCCGCTCGCCGCCGAAGCGGACCTCTTCTCAACAAGTCCGGAGCACACAACTCTCTCCTAGAGTTGCTCCTCAAATTCATCTCACAAATGGCTCTCTTCCAAGAGCCGAACTCTTCCCTCCGCTCGCCGCCGAAGCGGACCTCTTCTCAACAAGTCCGGAGCGCACAACTCTCTCCTAGAGTTGCTCCTCGAACTCATCTCACAAATGGCTCTCTTCCAGAGCCGAGCTCTTCCCTCCGCTCGCCGCCGAAGCGGACCTCTTCTCAACAAGTCCGGAGCACATAACTCTCTCCTAGAGTTGCTCCTCAAACTCATCTCACAAATGGCTCTCTTCCAAGAGCCGAACTCTTCCCTCCGCTCGCCGCCGAAGCGGACCTCTTCTTAACAAGTCCGGAGCGCACAACTCTCTCCTAGAGTTGCTCCTCGAACTCATCTCACAAATGGCTCTCTTCCAATCCGGGTTCTTCCGCTCCGCTCACCTCCGAAGCGGACCTCTTCTCAACGAGTTTGGAGCACAACTCTCTCCTAGAGTTGCTCCTCAAACTCATCTCGCAAATGGCTCTCTTCCAGAGCCAAGCTCTTCCCTCCGCTCGCCGCCGAAGCGGACCTCTTCTCAACAAGTCCGGAGCGCACAACTCTCTCCTAAAGTTGTTCCTCAAACTCGTCTCCCAAATGGCTCTCTTCCAATCCGAGCTCTTCCCTCCGCTCGTCGCCGAAGCGGACCTCTTCTTAACGAGTTCGGACTCCAACTTCTTCTACATGGCTGCTCCCACAACTTGCTAAGCACTTTACAACGGGTTCGGAGTCCAAAACTTGGCTCGATTCTACTTCGCAAGTTCGCTCCTAAGCGAGCTAGAAGTAGCTCACCATTCGGAATTGCTCCCACAACCCTTAACCTCACGATGGTTCGGAGTCCAGCACTCGGCTCGACTCTTCTTCCTCGGCTCGTCCTCAGACGAGCCAGGATTAGATCGCCGTTCGAAATTGCTCCTGCAGCCGTTGAATGGATCGGAGTCCAACACTTGGCTCGATTCTACTTCGCAAGTTCGCTCCTAAGCGGGCTAGAAGTAGCTCGCCATTCGAAACTGCTCCTGCATCCCTTGAACTAACCTCACGATGGTTCGGAGTCCAGCACTTGGCTCGACTCTTCTTCCTCGGCTCGTCCTCAGACGAGCCAGGAGTAGATCGCCGTTCGAAATTGCTCCTGCAGCCGTTGAATGGATCGGAGTCCAACACTTGGCTCGATTCTACTTCGCAAGTTCGCTCCTAAGCGGACTAGAAGTAGCTCGCCATTCGAAACTGCTCCTGCATCCCTCAAACTAACCTCACGATGGTTCGGAGTCCAGCACTCGGCTCGACTCTTCTTCCTCGGCTCATCCATAGACGAGCCGAAAGTAGATAACCGTTCGAAATTGCTCCTGCAGCCGTTGAATGGATCGGAGTCCAACACTTGGCTCGATTCTACTTCGCAAGTTCGCTCCTAAGCGGACTAGAAGTAGCTCGCCATTCGAAACTGCTCCTGCATCCCTCAAACCAACCTCACGATGGTTCGGAGTCCAGCACTCGGCTCGACTCTTCTTCCTCGACTCGTCCATAGACGAGCCGAAAGTAGATCGCCGTTCGAAATTGCTCCTGCAGCCGTTGAATGGATCAGAGTCCAACACTTGGCTCGATTCTACTTCGCAAGTTCGCTCCTAAGCGAACTAGAAGTAGCTCGCCATTCGAAACTGCTCCTGCATCCCTCAAACCAACCTCACGATGGTTCGGAGTCCAGCACTCGGCTCGACTCTTCTTCCTCGGCTCGTCCATAGACGAGCCGAAAGTAGATCACCGTTCGAAATTGCTCCTGCAGCCGTTGAATGGATCGGAGTCCAACACTTGGCTCGATTCTACTTCGCAAGTTCGCTCCTAAGCGAACTAGAAGTAGCTCGCCATTCCGAACTGCCCCCACGACCATCCGAGCCGAGCTGCCCATCTACCGAGAAGCAAAGTGGCGGAAAATGTGCCCCAAAATCCGTGCTCGGATCTGCCGAACAAGATGCATCTACCGAGCAGCAAAGCAGATGAAGAGCAAGAAGAAAAAGAGGCTAACGGGTCAGGGTCGGATCCAATACCCTCGGTCCGACCCATACCCTTCTTAGCTCCTTCATTCTTCTCCTTCTTCAGTCTGCCCGCCAAAAGTACCCAACACTTCTGCTCTTCTTCACTGTGCGAAAGAACGAGGCAGGGGAGAGAACCCGAATGCCTCTCCTCCCCTTCCTCTTTCTTCTCAAGGCCAAGCTCTTCACTTCGCTTACCTCCAAAGCAGACCTCTTCTCAAACGAGTTCGGAGCTAAAACTCTCTCCTAGAGTCGCTCCTCAAACTCCTCTTCCAGATGGCTCTTCTACAAATCGAGCTCCCCACTCCGCTCGCATCCGAAGCGGAGCTCTTCTCAAACGAGTTCGGAGCTAGAACTCTCTCCTGGAGTTGCTTCTCAAGCTCCTCTTCCAGATGGCTCTTCTACAAATCGAGCTCCCTACTCCGCTCGCATCCAAAGCGGAGCTCTTCTCAAACGAGTTCGGAGCTAGAACTCTCTCCTAGAGTTGCTTCTCAAGCTCCTCTTCCAGATGGCTCTTCTACAAATCGAGCTCCCCACTCCGCTCGCATCCGAAGCGGAGCTCTTCTCAAACGAGTTCGGAGCTAGAACTCTCTCCTAGAGTTGCTTCTCAAGCCCCTCTTCCAGATGGCTCTTCTACAAGTCGAGCTCCCCACTCCGCTCGCATCCGAAGCGGAGCTCTTCTCAGACGAGTTCGGAGCTAGAACTCTCTCCTAGAGTTGCTTCTCAAGCTCCTCTTCCAGATGGCTCTTCTACAAATCGAGCTCCCCACTCCGCTCGCATCCGAAGCAGAGCTCTTCTCAAACGAGTTCGGAGCTAGAACTCTCTCCTAGAGTTGCTTCTCAAGCTCCTCTTCCAGATGGCTCTTCTACAAGTCGAGCTCCCCACTCCGCTCGCATCCGAAGCGGAGCTCTTCTCAAACGAGTTCGGAGCTAGAACTCTCTCCTAGAGTTGCTTCTCAAGCTCCTCTTCCAGATGGCTCTTCTACAAATCGAGCTCCCCACTCCGCTCGCATCCGAAGCGGAGCTCTTCTCAAACGAGTTCGGAGCTAGAACTCTCTCCTAGAGTTGCTTCTCAAGCTCCTCTTCCAGATGGCTCTTCTACAAATCGAGCTCCCCACTCCGCTCGCATCCGAAGCAGAGCTCTTCTCAAACGAGTTCGGAGCTAGAACTCTCTCCTAGAGTTGCTCCTCAAGCTCCTCTTCCTGATGGCTCTTCTACAAATCGAGCTCCCTACTCCGCTCGCATCCGAAGCGGAGCTAGAACTCTCTCCTAGAGTTGCTCCTCAAGCTCCTCTTCCTGATGGCTCTTCTACAAATCGAGCTCCCCACTCCGCTCGCATCCGAAGCGGAGCTCTTCTCAAACGAGTTCGGAGCTAGAACTCTCTCCTAGAGTTGCTTCTCAAGCTCCTCTTCCAGATGGCTCTTCTACAAATCGAGCTCCCCACTCCGCTCGCATCCGAAGCGGAGCTCTTCTCAAATGAGTTCGGAGCTAGAACTCTCTCCTAGAGTTGCTCCTCAAGCTCCTCTTCCTGATGGCTCTTCTACAAATCGAGCTCCCCACTCCGCTCGCCTCCAAAGCGGAGCTCTTCCCAAAGCGGAGCTCTTCCCAACGAATTCGGAGCTAAAACTCTCTCCTAGAGTTGCTCCTCAAACTCCTCGTCCAGATGGCTCTCCTACAGCCGAGCTCTTCACTCCGCTCACCTCCAAAGCGGAGCTCTTCTCCATAAGTTTGGAGCACAACTTTCTCCTAGAATTCCTCCTCAAACTTGTCTCTCAAATAGCTCTTCTCGACGAGATCGGAGCACAACTCTCCCCTAGAGTTGCTCCTTGCACTCACTTCACAGAATGGGCCTTCCCATGGCTCTTACGAGGATCTTCCCAGCACCGCTTCTCCACTATGCGAGAGAACAAGGCAGAGGAGAGAACCCAGATGCCTCTCCTCCCCTTCCTCTTCTCCTCTTCTCCGAACTACTACGGGCAGAGGGTGAACTACTGACGCGCCGAGCCGAGGTACCGGGGTACCGACCCTCGTATATGGCAAAAAATCATCCCGAGGCAAAGTCACCGTCGGATCTCTCCAAAATTCGCGTCAGAATTCGATGGACGGTCCAGATCGTGCCACGCTCACAAAACGACAAGATAACGTTTTCTCGTGATCTGAACCCCATCCTCGTGATGCGCGCCATGATGAACGGCCCAGATCCGTCCACGCGTATCTTCCGAGACGCCTGCCACTGGCTCGCCCAACCGAGCTACCGAACAGCTCAGCCGAGCAGCCGAGCTACTGGGCACAGGGGAGGAACCCTCAAGAGATACTTCCCTCAAAACGTCCAACTCAGCACCTCGGCCAAATAGCCCTGACGCGCCGAGCCGAGGTACCGGGGTACCGACCCTCGTATATGGCGAAAAAACTAGCCGACCCATATCAGCCGTTGGATCTTGTAAAAAAGCGCGCTCGTCATGATGGACGGCCCAGATACTGCCACGTCCACTAAATGACAAGATAACATTTTCTCGAAACTCGTGCCTCTTGTCTCGTGATTCGTGCCAGGATCGTGATTAACCGTCCAGATTGAACCGCGTAGCTTGGATCTGCCAATCTACCAAACTGCGGAGCGGCGAAAAATGTACCTCAAAATCCGTGCTCGGATTCGCCGAACAAAGCAAGCAGATGAAGAGGAAGAAAGAAAAAGAGGCTAACGGTCGGGGTCGGATCCGATACCCACGATCCGACCCATACCCTTCTTAGCTCCTTCATTCTTCTCCTTCTTTCCCAACACTTCTCTTCTCCACTGTGCGGAAGAACAAGGCAGAGGAGAGAACCCAAATGCCTCTTCTCCCCTTCCACTTCTTCTCTTCTCCACTGTGCGGAAGAACAAGGCAGAGGAGAGAACCCAAATGCCTCTCCTCCTCTTCCTCTTTCTCCTCAGAAGTGCTGTCGATCCGATCCGAGGTGCCGATCCGAGCCGAGGTACAGGGGTACCGACCCTCGTATATGGAGAAAAATTCGGCCGATCCCATCTCACCGTCGGATCATCTCAAAATTCGTGCTAAAACATGATGAACGGCTTAGATCTCGCCACGTCTCCACAAAACGACAAGATAACGTTTTCTCAAAACTCGTGCCTCTTGTCTCGTGATTCGCGCCACGATCGTGATCAACCGTTCAGATTGAGCCACGTAGCTCGGATCTCAAATCCAAGCTACCGACCTATCGAACAGCAAAGTGAAAAAAAAATTTCTCCTCAAAATCCGTGCTCGGATTGGCCGAACAAGAAGCAGATCCGAGGAGCTTAGATTTTCCGAACAAGAAGCAGAGGAGAATAAAAGAAAAATTATATAGGGCCAGGTTTGGACCCGTTAAGGACCAAACCCAAACCCTTTTCACTCTCCTCCCAGGCTCCCCTTTTTCTCCAATGGTTTGGCGCTAGAACAAAAAAAAAAAAAAAAAAAAAGAAAAAGAAAGAGAGACACAATTCGTCACCTTCAAGCTCTACGCCAAACCCACCATAGCCGAAGCTCCATCTTCAAGAATCGAGCTCGAACTCTACTCCAACTCCTCGCCATGCCGAGCTCTTCGTCCAAGCTCCGCACCCATCGTCGGAGTTCTCCCGAGCTCCGCGTACGACGAGCTCCACAAGCTCTCACCTCCAAGCTCCAACTCCAAGTGTCGAGCTCTCCACCGCTCCGAGCTCCATTCCCGTCACCTCCAAGCGCGCCTCCAAGTCGCGAGGTCCTCTCCCATGCCAAGCTCACCATCGGTTCTCCCCACGACAGCCGAAGTCTCGCCCGCCGAGCTCCGCTGCCGATAAGCTCCTCTCCTCCATCAAGCTCCGCTCCAACTACAAGTGCCGAGCTCTCCACTGCCGAAGCTCCAGCGGCGAGCTCCTCCACGGCAAACGAGCTCCTCTTCATCAAAAGTTCGCCAAACGACCTCCAGGCTCGAGCTCTCGAACCAAGCTCCTCACCTTCGAGCTCCACGTCGCCGAGCGCCAACGCCTCTCCACTGTCGACCCCCTCCACGTTCGTTGAGTTCATCACGCTCCGAGCTACGCCGCGATCGCCGCCTGACGAGCTTTCACGAGCATGGGTCGGCGAGTCGAAGGTTTGGTCGAACGAACGAAGGAAGAAGAAGAGATAGAAGCAGCGGAGAAGAAGCAGCGGGAGAAAGAAAAAAAAGAGAAAAAAGAAAAAAGGGTGGAGCACAAGGGTCGGGTCGGACCCATTAAGGTCCTAAACCCAAACCCGTTCGTCCCCCTCCTCTTCTTCTCCACTCTCCCGCCAAAACAATCAGTGAAGAAAAACCAGTGAAGAAAAACCCAACACTCACGGCCACTATCAACCCCCACCTGTCGAAGCTCCACGGCGCCGAGCTCACTGGCCGAACCCAAGCTCCAAACTCCTCTCCATGCCGAGTCGAACTGCCTCCTTCGGTGAGTTCCCAAGTGTCCTGCCATGGCCAATGCTCGGCCATCGAGCCCACAATGTAAAGCTCGACCACCACCGACCCATGCGCAGCTCTCGACCACGGCGCCGACCAAGCTCCTCGTCGAACCGTCTCCGTCATCAGCTCGGCGACCGAAGCATCGAGCTCGTCCAACTGCCGAAGCATCGAGCTCCGACGTCCCACCTCCGAGCTCCTCTCTACTGAGTCGACGAGCTCCGAACTTGAACCCACTTCAGTCGAACTCCGAGCTCGGACTTCCCCTTCGCTGCCAACTCCATGTTCGTCTCCCGCCATGGCCAGCTCACGCCATTACCGAGCTCGAGTGGCTCTCCGAAGAGCTCGACCCCATCTCCAGTTCGAAGAACTCCATGCCTCGCTCGCCTCGCTCGCGAGCTCCTCGCCGATCGCGATCGAATCTCTGTCGAACTCCAATGACGAACTCCTTCGTTGCCAGACATCCTCGGCCCAGCTCCTCCCTTCGCCGAGCACCACCTCTGCCACCTCCGTCGAGCTTCGCCTCCTACGCAGGTGAAGTCGGAGGAGCGGGGTCGAACGGTGGAGTCGAAGACGGGGGAGAAGTAACAAGAAGGAGAAGCGAAGAAGGAGAAGAAGAATGAACAGCAGCGACGTGAAAGAAAAAAAAAGGGCGCCACGTGGCATCTGGCCGAGCCGAGCTGTCTTCGCCAAAGCGCCGAGCCGAGGTACCGGGGTACTGATGCTGTAAATTGAGAAAAAAAAGGACCGACCAACACGATCCGTCCGATCGTCTCAAAATTCGCGTCGCGACACGATCGACGCTCAGAAACGCGCCACGTGTCCCGATCGTGATCTGCCTCATGATGCGCGCAGATCTGATCATGATGGATGGCCAGAAACGCGCCACGTGTCCAGATCGCGATCTGCCTCACGATGCGCGCAGATCTGATCATGATGGACGGCCAGAAACGTGCCACGTGTCCAATCGCGATCTGCCTCACGATGCGTGCTCATCTGGTCATGATGGACGGCCAGAAATTTGCCACGTGTCCAGGTAATATTTAAATTATTTATTTATTTAATTGTTTTTTTTTTAAAAATCCGAAGAAAAATATTTAAAAATCGAAAAAATTAATTAAAAATTCTAAAAATAATTATTAATTCAGAAAAAATTATTTTTAAATTCTGAAAAAATAATTATTAAAATAGAATAATTAATTAAAGAATATATTGGTTTCAACACTCTCTCCTTAGAATAGTTTCGTCCCCGGAACTACGCTTAAAGAGTGAGAAAACAGAACACAAAAAGAAGAAAAGAAAAGAAAAGAAGATACATATCAAGCAAGGAGCTCAGGATGATCCTTCATCATCCTCTCCTTGGATTCCCAAGTAGCCTCTTCAACCAACTGGTTTCTCCAGACTACTTTGACCATCGGTATCATCTTGTTCCTCAACACTTTCTCTCGACGATCCACAATCTCGATCGAGAGCTCAATGTAGCTCAGATCCAACTGCAAACCCTTCGGCACTTCGGGCAAATGATGACTCGGGTCTGGAATGTAACCTTTCAGCATAGACACATGGAAGACATTGTGCACCTGAGACAACTCTTCCAGTAATTCCAACTGATAAGCAGTTTTTCCAATCCGCTTCAATATCTTATACAGGCCTATGAACCTTGGGGCTAACTTTTCGCCTCTGCCAAAACGAATCACACCTTTACTGGGTGATACCTTCAGAAAGACAAAGTCACCAACCTCGAATTCAAGGTCCCTCCTCCGGTTGTCTGCATAGATCTTCTGCCTACTCTGAGCATCCACCAAGCTCTTCCTAATCAGATCGATCTTTTCAAAGGTCTACTGCACAATCTCAGGCCCAAACATCTACCGCTCCCCCACTTCAAACCAACAAACATGTGTTCTGCACTTCCTGCCATATAGAGCTTCATACGGCGCCATCCCAATACTAGTTTGAAAACTGTTGTTGTAGGCAAACTCTACCAGAGCTAGATGCCTTTCCCAACTGCCTCCAAAATCTAGCATACAACACTGAAGCATAACCTCAAGAATACGCAACTCTCTCAGTTTGCCCATCGGTCTGAGGATGAAAAGCAGTACTGAAATCCGTCTTGGTACCCAAAGCTGCCTGAAGACTTCTCCAGAAATGCGAAGTAAACCGCGCATCTCTATCAGACACAATGGTTAACGGAACACCATGAAGCCTGACGATCTCTCCGACATACAGCTCGGCCAACTTGTCCATAGATAAAGTGAGTTTCATCGCCAAGAAGTGAGCGGACTTGGTTACTCGATCGACTATAACCCAAATCGCATCATTGCACTTTGAACGCTTGGGCAAGCCCGTGATGAAATCCATACTGATGTTATCCCACTTTCATTCCGAAATAGGTAATGGTTGCAGTAAACCTCCGGGTTTTTGATTCTCTACTTTGACCTGCTGACAGATCTCACACTTCGCCACAAATTCAGCCACATCCTGCTTCAGACCTGACCACCAGAAATGCTGCTTAATGTCCTTGTACATTTTAGTGCTTCCAGGATGCACAAACAAAAGAGTAGCATGCACCTCCTGAAGAATACTCTCCTTCAAGTCCAATTGATCCTGAACACGCAGACTTTCTCCAAACCATAGCACTCTATTCCTGATCTGAAATTCGGACAACCTGCCTGCACCAACTTGCTCCTTCATCTTCAGAATCTCTGCATCTTCCCTCTGGCTTGCTATAATCCTTTCGTTCAGCGTGGGCTGAAGCCTCAACTGAGCTAAGGATGTTCCCAAACCATACAGAACAACTTCAATACCAGCTCAATCCAACTCCTCTATAAGACGCTTCTGAGTTGTAATCAAACTAGCCAGACTGCTTATGTCTAAGTGCATCAGCAACAACATTAGCCTTTCCAGGATGGTATTTAATCTCAGGACGAATGTCCTCAAGTACTTCCAGCCATCTCCGTTGCCTCAGATTCAGATCCTTCTGCTGATAGATGTATTTCAAGCTCTTATGGTCCGTGTACATGTTCAAATTCTCACCATACACGTAATGTCTCCACTGCTTCAAGGCAAAGATAATCGCAGCCAACTCCCAGATCATAAGTCGGATAATTCTTCTCATGCAGTCTTTGTTTTCTAGACCCATATGCGATGACTTTCCCTTCTTGCATTAAGACACAACCAAGCCCATGATATGAAGCATTGCTGTAGACATCATACTCAACACCTGCTCTAGGCAAAGCCAAAATGGAGCTAGTAGTCAGCTTCCTTTTCAACTTCTGAAAGCTTGCCTCGCACTGCTCGTTCCACTTGAAGTTCGCATTCTTCTTGGTCAGACCAGTGAGCGGCACGGCTATCTGAGCACAGCCCTGAATGAACCTCCTATAGTATTCAGTTAGCCCAAGGAAACTCCTAACTTCCTTCACTGTAGTAGGCCTTGCCCAATCTCTTACTACCTCTATTTTCTGAGGAACAGTTGCCACTCCCGCCTTAGAAAGGATGTGACCCAGAAATGCCACTTCAGATTTCCAAAAATCGCACTTGGACAACTTGGCATACAACTCCTGCTCTTGCAGCTTCTTCAAAACTGCAGCCAGATGCACTGTGTGCTCCTCCCCTAACTTGGAGTACACAAGGATATCGTCGATAAACACCACGACGAAAGAATCAATAAACAGCCTTAGAACTCTGTTCATTATATCCATGAAGATTCCAGGTGCATTCGTCCTCCAAATGGCATAACTAAGAATTCATAATGCCCATGTCGAGTTCTGAACACAGTCTTATGCACATCTTCAGCCATCACTCGAACTTGATGATATCCTGATCGAAGATCTATTTTGGAGAAAATAGCTGCTCCTTGTAGACGATCGAACAAGTCATCAATTTGTGGAATAGAATACTTATTCTGAATAGTGACTATATTCAGCTCTCGATAATCGATGCACATCCTCATCGATCCATTCTTCTTCTTTACCAACAGCACCGGTGCTCCCCAGGGCGATGCACTCGGTTGAATAAAGCCTTTCTCCAATAGTTTCTCAATCTACCGTTTGATCTCATCTTGATCCACATGTGCCATCCTATACGGTGCCTTGGAAATGGGTGCACTCCCTAGCTGGATAATGATGCTAAACTCTACATCACGATGTAGGGATAATCCAGGAAAATCTTCCAAGAACACAGTCGGATAATCTCGAACCACGGGGATCAGCTGTACCTCTGCAGGAACCTCCCTCTTGCAGATAGCTGCCACCCAATCTGAACATCTCTTCTTTCCTTGGAAAGTGACTTCAGGACCACCTAGAGCCTTCACTGTTACTTCCTTGGTCTTGCATTCAATGTTTACACTGTACACTGACATCCAATCAATGCCAATGATAACATCGAAACCCAGGATATTCAGCTCGATAAGATCAATCCTGAAAATTCTGGCTCCAATCTCGATCCGCAGTCCGCATAGTACTGATCAGTGGTTAAAGTCTCCCCTGATGGAGTAGCTACTGCTAAGACCTTTCCTGGAAAGACCTTCGGTTCGACTCCCAAGACTTGAGCGAACTTAGGTGATATAAAAGTATGAGAGGATCTAGTATCGAACAAAACAACTGCTTTCTTTCCATTCAAATAAAGTTCTTCTGTTACATAACACACACTCGTTACATAACAGTTCACTAAATAAACAGGGAAAAAGAGAACAACAGAAAGAAAAACACTTCAAAACATCCCCCCTCGTACCAGTGATGATGTGATCCACCTCTTCAGCGTCAGCTTCAATCAAGGCAAATACTCGTCCCTGCTAGTACGGCTTCTTCCCAACTTGCTACGTTGGTCCACTACGGGTGACATTCTGCGACTTAGGGTATTGAGATTTGTAATGTTCCTTCTCACCACAGTTGAAACAAGTCACCACATGAGGTCTCACCCAATTATTTTCGGGTTTTCCAACTATGTTGACAGCATTCGCTCCTGTCGGTTTGAACCTTTGAGCTGACGGTTGTCCCCTAAAATTGCCAGAAACCGCGGGCCTCTTTCCAACATGCCAATTTCTCCTTCGATTCTGAGCAGCATGAAACTGCTCCATGTCTTCCTCCGTAGCTGCAGGTCGTTTGACCAACTTGTCAAACCTCCTGATACCAAAGGGTGTCATCTTGGATCTTAGACTTGGCCTCAAACCATGCTCGAACTTCCGAGCTTTCTTTGCCTCGTCCATCACAAGTTCGGGCGCATACCTCGAGAGCTAAGTAAACCTTGTCTCATACCCTCTAACCGACATACCGCCCTGCTGCAGTGCCAGGAATTCCATAGCCTTCTTTTCCTGGACATTCGATGGGAAATAGGGACTGCGGAATTCCTCCTAGAATTCCTCCCAGCCAAGAGCAACATTGCCCATCATCCGCTTCATGGACTATCACCAAACAGCTCCGTCCTTCTCGAACTGCAGTGCAACCAACTTCACCTTGCTGCTCTCTGGGGTTTACAAGACTTCAAAAATTAGTTTCGACCTGCCTGATCCAATTGTCAGCCACATCTGGGTCTGACTTTCCCTCAAACACGGGTGGTTTCATCCTTTTGAATGATTCCACGAGTTTGATTGCCTCAGAAACTGGATTTGCAAGCATCCTTCCCTGGTCCTGATTCATGGCAACGACATTGAGTATCTGATAGACTCTCGCTAACTCCGTTTCCAAGTCCAACCCTTCTCCGCTTCTAGCTCTTCTTCCAGCCATTCTGATGCAAAAGATCCATTAAATTCAAAGTAGATTACATGAATTTAAATCAACGCTTCATTTCATTGAATTCAAACTTTATAGATTCAAATTTAAAACATTTCTGACATCGAATGAAAGTAGTAAGAAGATACAACATTCTAATTCCTACGGTTCCTCTTGGCTTCTCGAAGGTCTTCCCATAGTTCCTCCATTTCTTCCTTCAGTACATCATACATGTTCTTCCTCTTCTCGAGATCCCAAATACGATGACTAAGAATTGCAATATCCTCCTTGCACTTTGCACACTGGGCCTGCAGTAACTCTGCTCTCTCCCTCTGATTCTCTACTTGCCACTGAAGAGACACAATAAGACTGCTCGGAACTGGTTCTTCCTCGTCAGAGGAATCATCAGATGAATCTGGAGGTGGAGTGATATCTCGGGACTCAGGCCATTCCTCCTCAAATTCTTCGGGATCATCTTCGTCAGAGTCTGCTTGTCCGGGGTAGTAATCCTCCTCGACTATGTGCCAGTCATCACCGCCAGCTGGGTCACAGTGGTCTGCCATCTTAGAAAGGGGAGAGAAGAAACATCAATCATAGAGCAACACAAATGTAAGTGACTTACATTTAAATCTCTATACTCAATGCACTAATGTCCACTCTAGGGTGTCATTCCTTATATATTTTTACTACATGGAAGCATGGCTCTGATACAACTCTGTAAACCCCGAATTCCAAATAATACCGAATTCAAAGTTCCACAGGATCTTTACATTTCTCTTCGTACAATTTTACAAGAAATATAAAACTTTATTACATCAAAGTTACATTTTTAAACAGCGGAAGAAAAGTTACAACAATTACATGATTGAAATACAACAACACTTGAATAATTCTTTAAGCATCAATTCCTCTTTAGTCTTTTTTCTTGCACTTTATCCTGCATAGAAACTATGGGCACGTCAGTTGCTTACAACCGACGAAATATTATACACGGCCATCCTCGCTATGCGGAACAGTATAACGATTCTCAAATACTTTAACAAACCACAAAATTGATCACAAATAAAGCTACAAAGGGACTATCCTATTGATGTCGTGTTGTGCTGTGCACTTAATCCTTAATACAGTTATTTATATTACATGATACTAATGCGTACTTGTTTGGATTCTATACATCCCATACTACATAGGTCTGACGGCAAGCCCTTAAGCGTTCTTCATCTTGTAGGGTTCAATCCTTCGCCATGACTTAAACTACTACGGTAACTACAGTAAGTATCCTAGATATTCTATAAGTTACGAGCTCATGTCCAAACAGCCAGGAAGGAAATCCCACGTCATGACATGATGCATCGTGTAGAACCTATGGACAATTCAGCCTCCGTCATGGAACATGACACCACCCGCAGTCACCAAACATCCTACAAGCGTCGCCTGCGGTACAGATCCTGGAGACATATCCACGTCATGACACGACGCATCGTGTAGATAGCCTATGAATACTCTCATGCCGTAGCTCCGAGGCCCTCATACTCATGTTTTTCTCTTACTTTCATCACATCTTCACTATGTATCTAATCCTTAGTTATTGAATCATGAATAAAATCAATATCCTAGAGTTTGCATTCCCTCTATACCGGTCTTAATCATTCAATTCAACAATACGATCCAAACTTGGTCTTTTCTTTTCAATATCTCATCTCAAAAATATTCTTTCAATGCCGGTATAAGGCTTAGCTACCCTCTAGCTTTCAATTCCATTTCATGTTCATAGCATTTTTGTATTCAAATTCATAGATCTTTCATAATTCATCAAAACATTTGATTTCACTTTCATGTACAACTTCATGCATTAAAAAAATTCATTTTCTAACTTGGCACATTCATAATTCATTCTTTCCACATAATTCTCTTGTTCTCATTTTATCAATACTAAAATCAAAATTCACACCTTCAATTTTTCCATTTCCAAATCTCATTTCAAAACTCTTTTAAACAATACATTTATTTTTCTTTATCCAAAGACAATTTAAGCTAACAATTTATAATAAGTTTTTTCTTGCAAAATAGTCTCAAATTCTCATTTATACTAAGCCAATGGTTATAGAAAATTATCTCATGAAATCTAGATATTATTAGAAATTTTTCTAACATTTTTTTTTTCAATTTTTAGAACACTTGAAAACTATTTTTTTTGAAATATTTCGTCAGCCGAAAACTGTGATAGTCGACTGTTGAGAAAGGCCAGTCGGCGGTTTTGCAAGGATTTAAAACTCGAAAACCAATAATCAGGGCAGTTGACTGTTATAATATAGCCAGTCAACTGTTCTGCGAAGATTTAAAACTCGAAAACCAATAGTCAGGGCAGTCAACTGTTACAATATAGTCGGTCGACTTTTTTGCAACTAAAATCCAAAATTTATTACCTGACAGTCGAATCTAGTTTGGTCGACTATCGATTGCACCAGGTTGCAATTTAAAGTAGATCATAGATATATTTTTGACATTGAAAACAAGATCATAATTTTCACCTTTTTTATAATCAAAGATTTCCACAAAAGATTACTTTTTCTCTTTATTTTTACTTGTTATTATTTTTATTTATCATGTTTTACTTGATATTATTAAACAATAATTTTAGAACATAACTCCTCTTTCTACAATAGTATTATACTAATTTCATCAATAAGGTTTCCATAGTGCATTCAATCAACTAGTCATCTCATAAACACAAATTTCTCAATTTAGCATGGCACAAATATATATTTCATGATAACATGATCAAATTTAGCATGGAAATCACCATTGTATCAACTAGCAAATCAATTTTTCCAAGCATTCAATTTATCTACAATTTCTCTCTATTTAAACAAACATTTGACCAATTCTACTTAGTCTTTTTTAGCCATTTTCACAATTCAAACCCTAGCATGATGTCTAAAGTAGAAGCATGAGAATCACCCACCTATTGGAGAAAAACGAATGAAAAACTCCGAGAAATCTCCTAGAATGAACGAATGGGTCCTTCTCCTCCAAGTTTGAGCCATCAACGCATCTCCTCCTCCTTGCTTGTATGGAACCCGATCTCTCTCTCTCCTTGTGCTTTGATGTAGGCCGGCCTCTCCTTGGGGTGAACACCACACACAAAAATACTCAATCTTTTACTTACTAAAGTTCTCAATTTTTTTCTCACTCTAATCTTTTCTTTCTTGATAAACTTTCTAGTGTACTAAATGAGAAGAACTAGGGGGTATTTATACATTTTTAGGGTGAGAATAGATGGCTAGGATTAAATCAAGTGGTTAGAGATCAAAGGCTAGGATGAATTAGGGAGTTGTAGCAACTACCCATGATCACATAACCACCTCAATCCACAACCCCACTCTCTCCATCTCTCCTTGCTCCATCCGGCCACACCCCCATGCACAACTAGACACGTGCTAGTGCAATGCACGTGTCTCATCTAGTACCCTTATTAATAAGTTGTACATGATTAGTTAATTTATTGTCTACTAAATGTGTCTACACTACATGTTATAACAATTAAAAGGTAACTTAATTAGTGGGCGTCAAATTAATGGGCCTTAGACCCATAGGTTATTAATAAAATACTTAATTAATTAGGATGGGCTAACTTAGAAAAATAGGCCTAGGCTGTTAAAATAGGCTTTAGAAAATAAGGAGAAAGATTTAAAAAAACGATTGTTTGTTCATGTTATGAAAGAGATAATTTATAAGGAAAAATGTACAAGAATTTGTACGGGCACAACACGTAAAATCAACAGTTTCTTAGTTAATTACAAATAGAAATTTAGGGTATTACAGGTCATTTCCATTCATGTGGGGGATGTAAATGATGAGCCATTACTCTGCTGTTCATAATTAGATGGCAACAAACCAATCACTCGGTAGTGGCCGTAGCCAAGAGTCCACCTCATATCGTCGCATTTCTTTCATTCCACTAATAAATAGTGATAAACATTTCAAAATTTTGATAGTATTCCCGATTTTAATTATATTCCCAACACACACATAGATAATGTAATAGTAGAAGACATAGATTCACAGAACACGAAACAAACCCCTTCTCAATTTCGTAAATCAAGAGGACATACTTCCGAAGCACAAATATTACACTTTTGTCCCTTCTCAAATCGATAAAGGTGTAGGACTTAAGATTTCTAATAAGTGTAAAATGTTATACAAGTTTAAATTAGGTGCGGGATCGGGTACACATAAGCGGCACTTAGATAAATGTGATCCATATTATCACATGACACGCTAACACAACAAAAGATAAACCCTAGGACCGATCACGTAGATAGCCATAGCTACGATCACGATACCATTCATAGGAAAATGACGGGATTAGTAATTAAGGATGAGTTAACGTTTTCGTATGCCGAAAGTAGGAATCTAGAGAGAACCAAACTGCATTAAACCATCATTACAAACAAATTCCGAGAAATGTGGCTAAGGGAGATTGTAAATTAGTCTACGAAGAAACTAAGGAATTTTTAGTTGCAACATTGACATCACTAAATTGTAGGGTTTCTTTGACATCTGATGATTAGGTAGGCATTAATGATATACCAATTATGTGTGTAACATGTCACTGAATAGATTCTGATTGGTTACTCCAAAGAGGAATATTTCTTCGGATTTGTTAGGCACCCACATAAGGGTGAGATAATTGCGACACATATCATAGATGTCTATAATAAATTTGGTATTTATGATAAAAAATTTTGCTATCAGTTTTGATAATAACTCTAATAATACTAAGGCAATTTCTACTTTGAAAATTATGTTAATTCCTATAGAACCCGATTTTTTTTCTTGTTAGATGTGTTTGTTATATTTTAAATCTTTATGTACAAGACGCACTAAAATATGGACATGATAAGATTAGTGTAATGGGAGATTGTGTTAATTTTATTACTGTAAGTTGTGCGATATATAAATCTTTTCATGATTGGTGTAAACTTAGGGAAATCACATTTTTTTTTCCTAAAGATGTTAGACATCGTTGAAATTCGACATATGAACTCTTAAGTGTAGTTACTCATTATAGACAATGTTTAAAAGAGTTTTGTCTTGCAATGGGTATGGAAGATTGTAGAATTGATGATGAATTTTGGTTTTTTGCCGATAGTTTGTTAAAAATTTTAGAACCTTTTAATGATGCACCTTTGCAATTTTTGAAAACATATTCATCTACTTCTAATGATATTTTACTTACAATTGTTACTATGATGACCACTATTAAATGTTTGATAAGCGACCCTTATATTGGAATAATGATTTATGCCGCTTATCTAAAATTTATGAAATATTTTCATCATCTTCCTTTATTCATATGCTCCAGTACACGATGAAATAGAAGGCTATGATCATATTTTTTTTATTATACAATTTGAACATGTTTTGAATAATTTGTATGATAGTTACGATAGACTTTATGCATTTGATACTACACAATCACAACATGTTAGTTCTTCTTCTTCTTCTTCCATATCAAAGGAAACAAATCTTGCATTTTAAACAAGTGGTATTTTAAATCTTATAAAATCAAAAAAAAAAACAAGAACAAATTCACCTATTGAGTTGAATTTGTATAATGCACAACCTCCCGTCGATGATATAGTTGATGTGTTATCCTTTTAGAAACATATTCTTTTTTGTTTGGCTAAAGATTTGCTAACTCCTCCCGTGTCAACTGTTGCATCAGAAAGTATTTTTTCTCTTGGTGGCAGGATTATGAGCCCGAACAGAAATCACTCGCTTTCGAAGAATTTGGATATGCAAGTATGAGCGGAAGATTGGATGAAAGTGATCAAGTATTTCAAATAATTGAGAAATTTAGGGCAATGAGATTTTATATTTAGGTTAAATTGAAGTGCAAGACAGTAGTCCAATGCATTCTCTTCAATCTAAATATAAGTCATCTCGAACTCTGAAGTCTATACTTTTTCTCAACTCATAATTTGAAATTTAATCACTCTGTATGAAATGTTGCTTATCTATTTGATTATAATTTAAATGTTGTAATTCATTGAAAAGTTTTAATATATGAATCTTTCCTTTTATTCTAAATATTCTTACAATTGCTATCTAAATTCAATCACCCAAAATTTATGTCTTTATTCTACTCTATTCAAAAAAAAAAGAAAAAAAAGGCCCGGTCTGGCCCTAAGCTAGCGGCCTAGGGTTGGGTCTGGGCCTTTCATTCCCCTCACTCTAGCCCGGCCCGGCCTAGACCAGGAATCCCTACAACCCGGCCCACCGGGACTCGGGCCCGGATCTAGCCTAGTGGTTTTTGGCCCATCCTGGCCTTGCGAGCCCGAATGCCTTCGTTACCAAAACCTGCAAAGAGAGGCAATCAAAGAAGTTTGAGAGCAGTATCTCAATAAAATTTCGGCCATTCAGGATCAGTTGTAACAATTCATTAGCAAAGAGATAATATTTTCTTACTTCTTAATCATAAAATAAGAAGAAAGAGAAATTGTACACAGATGAATTACAAATGATGAGGATTAATTATTCCTCTGTATCATATTTTAATTTGAGGATACAAAGTGTCCTATACCATAGAAGGAAATTTTATTTTGCATCAAAATTCATGATCTGTACTGTCCAAATTGATTTTCATATCACAAAACATGTAGTGAAAAAAATTACTAAATTTAAATGTGCTTTGCTCACTCATCATGAGATGCAAAATAAATAGTTTTTCAGTAATATGAATATTACAATCATTAAATATATTGGCAAAGCACATTCAACTTTGATAATATTATCCTCTTATGGTTTATGATATGTTGAAACTTTAAATAGTATGGATCATGCATTTTGAAGGACATGAAGAAATTTTCTACTATGTAACATTTTCTTCCGTTTTTTCTCTTAATTATATAATTTTTTTTTTTATCAAAAAGGTTGGCCAAAGCCCCCCCCCCCCCCCCCCCCCCCCCCCCCCTGTTTCATTAAAAAGCTTTTGATAAAACAAGTAATCAAACACCAGGCAATGATGTTCATGTGTTCCACAAGCGGGTCATGATGCTCATTCCCCGTCCAAAATAGAAACTCCCTCCCCAACGTGATACAATGTCCAACCCCAACATAAAGAAAATAAAACAAATTACAATACACCTCGGACCCTCATGGCTCCGAACAAAAAACCAAAACCCAAAAGTAGCACATGTTCTTCCCTCATCTTTACCCGGCACTCACTCCTCCTCTGCTGTTCCCTTCCTTTCCTGTGGTACCACCCCATCGTTGGACTGTGTAATGTCAGAGTACATCTCCTTGATTTTCTTCGCTTGTTCATCGCCTGCCATTTTAGACCAGAAAATGATGTTAGCAATAATCTTAAAGAGCAATTGTTGATGCATGATGTGTTTGTGCGTTGTTCTAAAAAATCTATTAATCCGTTCTAGCCATAAACCCCAGCATGTACCCGCTACCCCAATATCCCAAATGTGAAGGTGGCTGTTGCGTATGTGACCCTCTCTCCAACCCTCCCAAGCTTCCTGTATCGTTTGCGGTCCTGCCTCATCGCTACCAATTCTGCACAAAAGATCATCCCAAATTGGTCTAGCATAATTACAGGACGGTAGAAGATGGTCCACCGTTTCGTTCTCCCTGTTGCACATAACACAATTGGCAGGTCCCTGTCACATACGCCTTGCCAAGTTATCTCGTGTTAGAATGACATTTCCACATGCCAACCAATTGAAAGTCCTCACCTTTAGTGGGACTTTAACCTTCCAGACTAGATCGTGCACCCTTACTCCCCCATCGTTAATCCTTTTATACGCCGATTTAACTGAGAATATGCCATCCTTTTCCACCTCCCATTTTACCTTGTCCTCATTATTCTCACCTGTTGGCTTCCAATCCTGTAAGAAGCAAATTGTTCTTGTTTTTGTCTTCTAGCATCTCTGCTAAGCCCACCTGTGAGTCTTGGTTTCCATTCGTCATTCCTCCACTGTCTGGCAACCCAATCATTTTTATCTGTAGCAAATTCATATGATGCTTGGAATCTTCTCTTTAGATTGATAGGGCCGCACCATTTGTCCTTCCAGAAGCTAGTCGTCTTCCAATTTCCAATAGAGAAGGTAACCCCTGAAATAAAAAAGTCTCTAGTGTGCGTTACCCCTCGCCAAAACCCAGACATTAACCCCTTATTTTTCAGTTTCTGGTGCATACACCCTTCCTAGTGTAGGTGGCCTTTATGAGTCTACCTCATTTAGTCTTAGTCTTAACTTTGAGTTTCCACCACCACTTGCATAGTAAGGCTTAGTTCATTTGACGAATGTTGACAACCCCTAAACCACCCAGTTCTTTTCTTCTGCATACAATTCCCCATTTAATAAAAGGGTACCCCCTCCCTTCCCCCAATCCGTGCCAAAGGAACCGCCTTCTTAATTTGTCAATTTTCTTGGAAACCCAAATCGGTATTTCGTAGAACGACAAAAAGTAAAGTGGTATAAAGCTGACCACCGTGTTTAGAAGAATCAAACGTCCTCCTATTGAGAGCATTTTTCCTTTCTATCCCTCCAGTCTGCTAGCTATTTTCTCGATTAGGTCGTTCCAGTCCATCCGCCTAATATTCCCGGTACCGATCGGTAGTCCTAGGTACTTAATTGATAGTTTCTGGATTGGGCAATTCATAATATCGGCTATTGTGCTACCAGCTTCCCCAGTTTCACCTAAGAACGTAATGGAGCTTTTATGAAAGTTGACATTTAGTCCTGACCATTCCTCAAATAGATAAAGACCCCATTTCAAGAGTGTTGCCTGCGTCACGTTGCACTCACCAAAACTTAGAGTGTCATCCGCATATTGGACATTCATAACTGCGGATATACCCCTCCTCATACCTAGACCATTTATAAGTCCATTTTCTCTATAAGCATGTAGCATTCTGTGCAACCCATCTGCCACCAAAGTAAACAGTAATGGTGATAGTGGGTCTCCTTGTCTTAGTCCCCGCCTACATCTGATCTCCTTGTCGGGCTCCCTGTTGACTAACATGCTCACCTTGTCATCGGGGATGGCGACGTAGATCGCAGCGGTGCTCGGACTGGTGGCGTCGAGCTGGTGGCGGGAGTGCTGCCTAGCACCGACGTGGAGCAGCGAGCGGCAAACTACGAGGTAGTTGGGGCTGTCGTGGAGGCATGTGGGGGAGGTCGGGGAGAGAGTGAAGGGAGGAGGGAAATTTCTGATTTGGGAGTGCTGCAGTAGGGGGGATTTCTGATTTAGAAGGGGTGGCTCTGATCCAGAAAATTATTCAAGACACCAAGAGACGTAAGAAGGCGGGGTTTATGCTAAAATTAGACTTCAAGAAAGCATATGATAAGGTGGAGTAGAAATGCTTATTGGAGATTCTGAAAAGACGAGGGTTCGGATTACATCATATAAATGTATGATTCAAATGTTCAAGATAGGGACAGCAAGTAAACAAGAAAAATTATGAATTTAGATATGCAAAATGTAAGCACGTCTTGGGAGAAGAACTGTGAATGCAAATTCAAATGATTTTCCCATGTGCTAAAAAGAACGTTATCTAAAAATCTATTGTAGAAAAATCATTTAGGATGCGTAGTTGCACACTCTTCAATCTAGCATCGAGCCGGGCTCAATTCATGCCACTGATTAGAGGGACACACTATGTTCTTCTCAAAATTTAGAAAGATCATTTTGGCAGGAGCCATGACGATGATTTATGATATGCACGCTTAATGAGATCTTCCTATAAGATATCTTATAAAAATGCTGATCTAGAGAACATTTTTCCCCTCAAATAAGCCTGGCCAAATGATAAGACCATGTGTAGGGCAGTTGACCTTGGGCCCTTACAAACAATTAGAGCAATTATAGGGACTCACTTTCAAACACAGCCAATACTTGATGTATAGGTCATCCCTTGGGACCCTTACAAGTTACAACTAACCTCTTCTGTTATACATACACATCCCTCTAATTCCTCTCCTTGCATCAAGCTCACCATATATAATAACACATTAAATACCAATAACAAACGTTACATCTACCATAACAATATTTAAACCCCTTCTCTTCACCACTTCTCTTCATCAACACACCCTATATCATAATTTTACATAACATACCAACATGAACAAATATTGTTTGTTCATAGTCTTGTTAGTCTCCCCTTCAACTCTCTTCAAGTTTGCACTTTCAGATGGAGTCATAGTTGACCCACCAGGTGAGATCAAGTGCGGGTCGTGCCCGTGTGGAACCTCGTGCGATTCTAGCCCACCTCCCCCTCCTCCTCCTTCATGTCCGCCACCTCCACCACCTCCGCCACCTAAGATCCCTACATTGCAGTATTGCCCTCCACCGCCAGCGCCACCGAGGCCTACTTTGATTTTGGAGGGCCCTCAGGATAATTTGTACCCGGTGGACCCGCAGTTTTACCCGTCGGGCGCTGGCACAGGCCGGGATTGGTTGGTAGGGTGGTTTTTGCAGGCGTTTTTAGGTTGGGAGTTGTGGGCATTTTTGGAATATGGGATATTGTAAGTTAGTTCCAGTTTGTTTAGTTATGTGTCTTCTTTTCTTGTTCTTCTTCTCTTTGTTCTACTTGTAGGGTTATGGCTTCCCTAAAAAGAATTGTAGGGTTATGGCAGTTGTGTGTGTTGCACGTGGTTTTTCTTTTCTAACAACTGCATCGGAAATTTGGTGGAAAGATAAATGAGGTTTTTAATAGTTTATTACTATATGTGTAGCTTGGTCTTGCTCATACTTTTCCTTTCATATATGTTTATTTGATAAAGTTGAAATTGCCATTCTCTGCTCTCTGCTTTCCTGAATTTGTCGTAATTCTTGTTTAGATTTTCATTTTCGTTTTCATTTAAACCTTTGAAAATATATTTTTTTGTTGCAGTTTAAGGATTTAATTTGTAATACTCCTCTAATTCCGTCTTCGATTAATTGTTAATATTTGCGCAATTTTTGATTCAAGGACCGCATATATGAGATGGTATTAAGAAGCCAGAATACACTAATTTTTGCAATATAAATATATTCTGCAAAGTTTTTTTTTTTATTATTTTTTTTGGGCTAAAGAAAAAAACTGTTAATCATAAATGAGATGTAGATGAAGAACAAAGTGAAATTCAGAAATTGAATGAATATTTGCCCCAATTGTAATCTCTTTAGCACTTTCACAAATCAACTTAGTTATTCTAGATTAATTGATCATCTTCCTTTTCCCTGTTTCCACATTTTAGTTTCGAATGATGAAATCAATTTCAAAATTTTAATTTGGTCCTACCTAATAGTCCTACTCAATTTAGACAATATTGTCTAAAAGAAGTGTTTAAAAGTCAAAAAGTATGAGTGCTTTAGAAGTAGTTATGAATAGTGCTTCATATATACTCAATTCAAAGTGGGTAGTTGGTAGTAATATATAATGTTGTAACTTTCATTTTGAGGAGTCACCATTAACTCTAAAGCAAATATAAAAAAAAATTGATAATATTGTAGTAAAATTTTGAACGCCCCTTTTCTCTTTTCATAATGCTTGATTGTTCAACCAATCGTTGGCATATTCATATTTGAAATTTGTATCCTCACTAATGTTCTTATGGAAAGCATAAAAATGTACTAAATTTTTTGTTAAAACAATTAGAATTGACTCCTGGTTGGCGGTTTGATAATACAACCATCTAGAGAGAGGCCTTTCATCCATAATCGACCAGGATAAACACGAGAAATAGCACGGCAACAATGAACGAGGGGTGCGACTCTCTACCTTTTTTTTTTCCTTCGATCCAATCTATATTCTGAAATTGACCGTGAAGATCACTTTTGGTCCAAAAAACTTATCTTATTTTTTTATTTTTTATTCTTATTTAAAAAAAAAGAGCAAATGTAAGAGGCAACTTTTCACCTTTTGCTCCATCCAAATTTCGAACTAGCATCCTATACTTTAATCAAACTTCAATAATCGTGCAATATTCTATAGATATTATTAAATGAATTTTCTAAATAAGGTTTTTTGTTTTTGAAAATTCTCTGCAATATTGCACATGCTTATACTAGTTTTGTATTAGATATATTTAAAATAAATGTAGCCTTTATATCTATATAATAAAACACAAAGAAAGCTATCAAGTGGCTCTTACTCAATAGGGTTGAAATCAATGGTCTAGATCTAACTTCACAAAATATATTTTTCCGCCCAAAAGTTTTTTCCCAAAACTCGAATTCAAATCCCCCAAAACAACTCATTTATTTATTTATTTATTTATTTATTTATCTCTCTCTCTCTCTCATTCCCTCTTTATTTACTCAGAAATTTATATTTTGAAATTTTAGGTTTGTAAATTTTCAGATTTTATATGCATTTTTTTATTGCTCATGTTACATTGAAAATAAAAAATATCTCATCAACAGTTAAATTTTATCATTTTCCACACTCAAAGTTCTAAAAAGTTGAATTTTACACCCCCATTTATAATTATTTTTCATCATATACCAATGGAAACATTGACTTTTATTTATAACTAATTATTGTTTTACTATTCAAACTTGAGCTAAATAATTGTTGTTTTACTGTTTACAAGACTTTCATATGTTGTATCATTCCGAAGACGTACCGTAGGCACGTGCCCACGGGCATATATATATATATATATATATATATATATATATAGGAGAAGGTTCAGGTGAGAACCATGTCCTGGGGTGAGAACCTAAGGGCCTATCCCAGCCATTCATCTGTGTAATCTTAACGGTCAAGATTTTTTAAAATTAAACAATAAGATTAATTAATTTTTGTATTAAGATGTCAATCTCTTTAATTAAGGGATGGAGACCGCGTAATAAAAGGAATGAAAGATCACAGATTATTAGAAAACATATATTGCCTTTTTTATTTTATTTAAAAGGAATGTAGATCACAGATTATTAGGCAACATATATTGACTTTTTTTATTTTATTTTCAGCCGAACCACAATCTTCATCAGGATGAACAACATTTGTTGCTACGTATGTTGCTAAATATGAAATTTTTGTTGCTACGTACAATGCAGTTAGTTGCTATTCAAAAAACATTCAGTTGCTATATGGAAACTGACAGCATGTACAACATAAGTTTGCAAATTGATAAACAAACAATATATATATATATATATATATATATATATATATATATATATATATATATATATATATATTTCTGCTAAAATATGCACTAGTTGTATCTACTTACAATACAGTCAGTTGCTATATAGTGAATGAATTGGTGAAGGAACGAATTGGTAATGATTCTGCAGTTGCTATTAATTTGGGATACAAAATCTTCTCGAATAGCAACTGTAATAATTATAAATAGCAACTGTAATAATTATAAATAGCAACTGAAATAATTATACAGCAATACCTGACCACTTAAACAGCAACTGTAATAATTATAAATAGCAACTGTAATAAACAGTAACTGTAAGGAACGAAATGGTGAATGATTCTGCAGTTGCTATTAATTTGGAAAACAAAATCTTCTCCAATATTTTACGGGAATAAATTATTTCTCTCTCCAGTTTGACCAAATTTGTCTTAATCGTCGCACACAAAAAAGGCAATTTATAATTATTCCTTTTATTACGCGGTCCCCATCCCTTAATTAAAGGGATTGACATCTTAATGCAAAAATTAATTAATCTTATTGTTTAATTTTAAAAAATCTTGACCGTTAAGATTACACAGATGAATGGCTGGGATAGGCCCTTAGGTTCTCACCCCAGGGTTGGTTCTCACCCGAACCGACCCCTATATATATATAAAAGTATAATTTTGTGCAATATTGCACATAACTTTCAAAAATTAGAAAATAACAAAGCTTTTTTATGGGTGAAAAATTCATATAATAAATGTATACAATATTGCAATATTTTCAAGTTTGATTAACGAATATGATTCTAGTTTAAAATTTATAAGGATAAAGAGCAAGTGGGAGGTTCCTTTTAGTGGTAACTCCCTGTTAGAAGAGTGCATCGAGTTCTTGTTAGTGGGAACTCCATCCACTCTTCTAACTATCATAGCTAACAAACATGCATCCATGCGCACAAAATGACCATCAAGAAATGGTAAAGTAAAATATCAAACATTATATACAACAATTATTTAGTAATAAAGACATGCACTTCATTGACACAAAAAAATTAATACCTACACATCTACACTTTGGTCTGTCAAAATTCGAAAGAGATTGTGTGAAACTCTAGATTGCCTATCGTCCCAATCCAAAAATTACAATGGCCATGTACAGGGCAGGGCCTCAACAGTATGTATGTGTGGCAGTAGAATGCATACAAGCGACGACCTTGATCACTAGATAGGGGAATCACTCTTTAGAATGTGTTATCCTGCATGACCAAGTAGACACTTTCATCACTTGCGCCTTCACTGAAAAAGCAGACAATCTCAATTTTGGAGCCAAAAGGTGAGCCAAAGTGGGGCCAAAAAAAAAAAAAAATTAAAAATTCATATGGAGTATATATGATATCATACATGCAGCTAGAGCACATACAGTTGCATCAAGATGTGCCCCAACTGTACGATTTTTCTCCGACTTTATGCTTTGCGATGTGCACGTCATGATCGCCAATATGATTATCCTATATAGAATCCTACTAAAGTCTGGTTGGAAAATAATAATGATGTATCTATATAATAAAACACAAAGAAAGATATCAAGTGGCTCACCTTCAATCCCCTCCAAAATCAGAATTTTTTCCCAAAATAACCCTCTTTGTGGTTTTGCTCATATAGTAAGAATATATTGGTTTTCCCAAAAGAATTTTTTCCCAAAATAACCCTCTTTGTGGTTTTCCCAAAATAACCCTCCAAAATCAGAATTTTACACATAATATTACTCATATAGTGAGAATATACCTATATATCCATCAGAAACAACATATTGTGGTTTTGCTTTGGATTGCGTTGGAGTCGAGGACGAGTGGGTGATGCAGGTGGCGGAGAATGGGCTTAGAGAGGTTGAGATTGATTTGAGGCTTAATGGGCAAGGGAAGAGTGGCGTGAAGGACGAAGAGGAGGATGAACTTTAAAATACTTTGGTAAATACCCACCTTTTTTTAATGTAAGTTGAGTCGGTTTGATTTCAAATATTTGTATTTATTTAGTAGAATTGAAATGGAGTATGAAAACTTATATTGATTTGATTTTTGGAATATAGGCTGGTGCTTTCGAGAATACTGTCAAGGCATCTCAACTTGAAATTATTGAACTAAAGCACTTGGCTGAAGCAATCAAGTATTTTTATTTGTTTTGTACCTCCTCGTTTACCTAAGGTTTGTTATGCTTTTATTGAAGTGTTTTGATTTTCATTTTTGTGGATTCAATCGTAGTTTGGAGCTCTGCAAGTGATTGAGTCCATTAGATACACATAGAGGGGTTGAAGGACTGGTGAACATCCATTACAAGGAGGTTGTTGATTGGTTTGTTTACTATGGAATTATTGCTTAGCTGAGCTTAATTTAGTTGTCACCAGGTCTAGAAATTTTCCTATGAATTTTATATGTGTGACTTGTTTTTTTTTATCATAAAAGGTTGGCCTTCCTCCCCCCCCCCCCCCCCCCCCCCCCCCCCCCCCCCCCCACACACACACACACCCACGCGTTTCATTAAAAAAGTTTTTAATAAAACAATACAAAACAAAATAAGGAAACTGGCAATGATGTTCATATATCCCACATGGGGGCCATGATGCTCATTCCCTGGTCAAAATCATAGATCCCCAACCATACCTGGTGTTACCCACCCGAGCATCCCAAAAAATACATACATCAAAATAAAAGACCCAAAATACATCATAGTACAGACATCGACCTACATGACTCAAAACTACAACAAGTCAGCAATGGTGTCTGTGCCCTATGCCTCAACACAGTCCATCACCCCACCTGTGGTGAATTATCCCTACCCTGTGATTCAGACTGGTTTGTGTCTCGTTCCGTGTACATTTCTTTGAACTTCTTCGTTTGCTCCTCCCCTGCCGAATTAGACCAGAAAATGATATAAGCAATAATCTTTGGATGCATTTGTAGATGCATGATGTGCCTGTGAGATATTCTAAAAATTCTATTATTCTGTTCTAACCAAATACCCCAGCAAATAGCCGCAACCCCAATTCCCCAAATGTCAAAACTGTTGGTGCAAATGTTTCCCTCTCTCCAATCCCCCAGGCATCGCTCAGTGTTTGTGGGCCAGCCCCGGCATTGCCGAATCTGTTTATTAGGTCCCCCCAAATTGGCCTTGTGTAACTGCATGTCACTAGTAAATGGTCGACCGTTTCGTTTTCCTAACCGCACATAACACAAATTGTCGGTCCCTGCCATCTTCTCTTAGCCAAGTTATTCCGAGTTAGAATTACGTTTCTACGTGCCAGCCAATTAAAGGTCCTCACTTTAAGTGGGACTTTTGCCTTCCAGATTGGGTTGTAGACTCTAACTCCCCCATCGTTTAACCTTTTATAGATCGATTTAACCGAAAAACGTCCCCTTTTGCAGCCTCCCACTTAGCTCTGTCTTCGTGGTCATTCCCTGTTGGTTTCCAATCCTGTAGGTGTACAATGAGGCCTTATTTCCGTCTTCTTGCTTCACTGGTTAGCCTCCATGTGAGTCTTGGTTTCCATTCGTCATTCCTCCAATTTTTATCCACCTGATCATATTTATTGGAAGCATACTTGTATGCTTCTGGGAATCTTCTCTTTAGGGTAATAATTCCGCACCATTTGTCCTTCCAGAAACACATAGACACCTCATTACCAATGGAGAATGTGACCCCTGAGATGGATATCTCTCTCGTATGATTGACCCCTTGCCAGAATCCTGACGCTGATTCCTTGTTCTTCTGTTTCTAATGCATGCATCCATTCTTCAAGTAAGCTGCTTTTACTAGTTGACCCCATTTTGACTTAGTCTTTCGTTTTATTTTCCACCACCATTTGCAGAGTAAAGCCTGGTTCATCTGGCGAATATTGATCACCCCCAATCTACCAAGCTCTTTTCGTCTGCATACTATTTCCCATTTAATTAATGCGTACCCTCTCCCATCTCTCGCCCCATGCCACAAAAATTGTCTTCTAAGCCTGTCAATTTTCTTGGTTACCCAGATCGGTATTTCAAAAAAAAAACATAAAGTACAGTGGTATAGAGCTCACCACCGAATTAAGCATTATTATACGTCCCCCTAAGGACAACATTTTTCCTTTCCACCCCTCTAATTTGCTTGCAATTTTGTCTATGAGGCCATGCCGGTCCAGCCTTCTAATCTTCCCTGATCCGATAGGTAATCCCAGGTACTTAATTGGCAGTTCCTGGATCTGACAGTTAAGAATATTTGCTATTATGTGCCCCCCTTCCCTCGACTCCCCTAAGAATGTAATAGAACTTTTGTGGAAATTGACCTTAAGCCCTGGCCATTCTTCAAAAAGATACAGACCCCACTTCAGAAAAGTTGCTTGCGTAATGTCGCACTCACCAAAAATTAAAGTATCATCTACATACTGGACGTTTATCACCGCAGAGATACCCCTCCTCATACCCAGACCATTAATGAGTCCATTTTCTCTATAGGCGTGTAGCATTCTATGTAACCCGTCCCCCACCAAGGTAAACAATAGTGGTGATAGTGGGTCTCCCTGCCTAAGATCCCGCCTACATCTGATTTCCTTTCCTGGCTTCCCGTTAACTAGCACGTTGACCTTGGACGTTGTTAACCACTTCCTGATCCATCCGATCCACCTGTTTCCGAACCCTCTTCTCTCTAGAATCTCCAATAAACATTTCCATTCTACCTTGTCGTATACCTTCTCGAAGTCTAATTTTAGCATAAACTCCGACTATTTACGTCTCTTCGTGTCTTGTATCACTTCCTGCACCAACGCCACACCTTCAAAGATATCCCTCCCTGCAATAAAACCACTTTGATAGTCTTCTATAATGTCCCCGATGATCCTACCCAATCTGTTGGTGAGGACCTTCGTGATGATTTTGACTGAGCAATTAATCAACCCGATAGGCCTAAAATCACTAACTTCCATTGCCACTTGAGATTTAGGGATAAGGCAAACATGAGTGTAGTTGATTCTATCCAGATTCAAACTGCCTTCATAGAATGCATTCATGATATTCATGATATCGAATTTGACAATATCCCAAAATTGTCTGTAAAAAAATATAGGAAACCCATCTGGTCCTGCGGCCTTATCTTGCCCCATTCCCCACACTGCTACCTTCACCGCTTCCATTGTGAACTGTTCCTGCAGAGACTCAATTTTCTGACGTGTTACCGCTTGCAGCTCCTCCTAGATATTCTCATTTGACTCGGTCTGCCCATCTCTGTTTTGCCCGAATAGTTCCTTGAATTTAACATCAACATGTTTGATTATTCGCTTCTCGTCTGAAACTGAGATACCATCGATATCCAACGAGTGGATGTGGTTTTTTCTGCGTCGCATACTTGCGACCTTGTGGAAGTATTTGGTATTCGCATCCCCTTCTTTCAGCCATTTTATCCTGGATCGCTGTCTCCACATAATTTCCTCGTTAATGTATGTTTCTTGAATATCTTGCCTGCATTTCGTTAACCTTTGCAATTTTGGGATATCATCGTGGAAGGACTTAAAAATGGTTTCTGCACATTGATGCAAAGCATAAACAAAAAGGGATTCTAAATTTTCATAATTTTGATTGTTTTGTTCCACCGGGCCGATGAGCAGGAGGTGTGTATTTTCTTCTATTGTTTAGTCCTTTGTGGTGAATTTCCTGTGCATATGTTTTGGTTTTCTTATATATTTGTCATTTAAGTGCAACCCACAACTATGTATAATATGTAGATTTTGAAATAGTTTTAAAAAATTGGGATAACCAGTTATAACACATTCTTAGAGGAGATTGTCATCTTAATACCTCATATAATTTTTAAACGACTTTTAAACCCAGCACAGTGATAAAATGCACAATATTTGTTTTTTTTTTGTCTTGTTAATTAGATATTGCTCTAAGTTTAAGTTTCAAAATTATCTTACAGTTTTATAATCTCCCACAATTAATTTAATCTGTGCAATATTGCATAGGGGGATATACTAGTATATATCAAGTGAGTTTTAAGGAGTTGGGTAAGTGCTGCTATTCATAATTCATATCTGTCATCGAGGAGCAAATTGGGTGGATACATCTGTATATTACTTTGAAAGCAAATCTATTGAATTGTTTGAAAGGGAAGTCTGTCGATGGAGTTGTTCGTTAGAGTAGTATACAACTGGCTACTGCAAAGGATTGATTAATTTGAAAGTAATCCCACCGACCACAATATGAAATATATTGTTGACTTTTCTGTAAGCAAAGGAATGCTATTATTAACTCAAAAATAATAAAAGGAATATTAATGCCGTTGTGTAACAATGAGAAAGTGAGAAAAGAAAAATACATAGACGTCGTTTAACTCATGAATCAGAACTTTAACTGATGAAGACGACATTAGAATTTCAAAACACTTATGGATACAAAGGCGTAGCAAAATTTCAAAAAACAGTCTTGTATGAGCATCTGTAGTCATTGGCTATTTACCCAAATTATGGTGGTGAAGAAGCTTTGTTTTGTTAGTATTTTGTGGAGGAAGAAGAAGAAGAATAAGTAATGGTGATGTCTTGTATGTGTAAATTAGCCATAATATGGGGATATAATTTGCTTGTGTAGGGTTTTGTAGCTAAGCATGTTCTATGTAACATCTTCAAATTATGATGATTGTGGACATTTTCTAACTTCTAATTATGATGATTGTGCACCTGACTGCTGACTCCTCCATGAATGCAGAGTATTTGAAAGATCTAAGGTGTATATGGTTGTAGTTATTTTACTCTACGCTATGTCATATGCCACGATCTGTATCCCATCTTAAACTGTACTTGTTACTCAATTTTTGATCCTTTATATTTGTTATTTGATCCTTTATAATTATTTGTTATTAGGAGCCCAAAATAATTATTTGATCCTTTAAATTTTTTTTTAAAAATTATTTGGGGTACTCTGGAAGGCTTGATTGAAATTGAGGTTTTAAATTTGAGTGATTTAAAACAAATCCACATTTAAATGGATATAAAACCCGAAACCCACATTCATTTTAAAAACCTACATTCAATTTACAACCCGAAACCCGATTACTCAAACCCTCTTTTAAAACAAAACCCAACCACTTCCTTTTTTCCCCTAAAACCCAAACCCGAAGTCCCACTCCCACTCTCCCACCTATTCCTTCAATCCTTCTTCTCCCCAAAAAATTCCGAACGAAACCCTAACGGCGCCTTCTTTGCTCCCAGACGGTGACCGAATCCCATCTCAGCTTGATTCTTCTCTCCGGATCTGTAACCAATCCCCTCCTGAACGGCGCCTTCAGATCGACGGTGGCACGCTTTCCGAGGTGATTCTTCTCCCCGGATCTGTAACCAATCGAAGGTAATAAATTTCAAAAACTCTACTTTTTCCTCCGAATTTGAAGGAATAATTTTAGTTTTATCTGTTGATTTTCTTGAAATCTATCGCATTTTAGGGTTTACGATTTGTAAATTTAGTTAAATGCACTTATCCTGAGATTTAGGGTGAGTTTAGTTATAGATCGGGTGTGAATGGAGTGAATTCGGTATAAGAGTGTTATGGAAGAATCAAGAGAGAGATTGGAGAAGAAATTGAGGTAAAGCCATTCGTCATTACAGGCAAAGCCATTCGTCAGGCACAGGCTTATATGTTGCCAGCCCTACTTTACAGATTTAAATATAAATGAATGAAAGCTCCTACATATAGTGAAAGATATACAGAATGTCATACAATCTTTTAATATTCATGCCGTTAAAAAAGCAGGCAATTTACAGGTTAATAATCAAATAATAGCACACAAAATAATAGTACACACAATAATAACTTAATTGTCCTCATATATAAGATCATATCTTGATGGTTGGTTGAGATCCTGGTCATTCAAATACAGATAGCTCTGCCTATCTGAGAAAGCTGATTTTATACACACAGGTGAAAATCCGGTATATGACTTGTTAGCCTTTGCCAATGTAATGTCAATAATGTACTTCAAGAGCTCATGCTTCAGAGCAAAAGGCTGTTCTGCAAATTCTACGATTGACATCCACTGAGTAAGAATAGCAAAAATGTTAGTTCCATGTTTCAGATGTATTGAGCTATGAGAGTTTGGTTAGTGCAAATTCCAGGATAATACAAGCTACAAGCATATATTTCTTGCAGTTGTTACCCCATCCTAAAGCTTTTCATTTTATCAGAGTGGTATTTTCATGCCTGCAGTAAGTTATCTTTATGATAATTAAATGTTCAAGATTCATTAGTCTCTTTCAAATGAGAATTTAATTTTTGTAGTTTGGTGATCTTCTGTTACTGTTTGATATGCTATCTAGGGCCAGTATTTGTAGATAATTCCTTAAAACAATGAATTCCATAAGAACAACACTTTGTTTCCATCCAAAGGATGATTATACTAAACTCGTCAACTCATTATAGGCAGACATCTTTAGTACTAGCCTATTTTATCTAAATTAATTTTGGGATAAAAAGGATTTAATGTTGAACTTAAGTTTCTACATTCAATTTTAGTTGAATGTTAGGTTGAATGTTAGCTTAATATTAGTTGAATGTTAGGCTTTTTAATCATCTTGAGTTCAATTTTATGTTAATAAAGTTGAATAGATTATTGAGTTATTGAGTTACTTAATTTTATGTTAATTATGTTAATTAAGTTGAATAGTTGCTTAATTAAGTTGAAAATTGATATATTAGGCTTGATTCAAAATTTTATTTCTTTTTTCAGATTTATCATGCCTCGTAAATATGTGTCTGGCGCGTTAAAAAAAAGAAGAAACAAGAAGAAAATAAATTTATACAATCTCAAGTTGGGGCATTTGATAAATTTCTTAGCAACAAACTAATCTCAAGTGGTAATGCTAATGAAGAAGATGTTCAGGAACATCAAGAGTTAAATGTGGGTGATGAAAATGAAGAACCAGTTCAAGAGTTGAATGCGAATGTTCATTTGAATGTGGGTAAAGTAAAGGTAGAACCAAATCAAAATGAAGAATGTAGGTCTATAAATTTTTATGATCCAATGAATTGGGAGATTATTGATCAAAAAGTTCGGGATTTATTAGTTGAAAGAGGGCCCATTAGAGTTGATATTGATTTTCCAAAAGATGACGAAGTAGACATTTTTCTTGTGTACACTACACTCGATTGTTTTTAAATGAGAAAAAGTATGATAGAAAATGACTTGTTTATTCAACTGGTTTGGATAAAGTATTTTGTTTTTGTTGTAAATTGTTCAAGAAAGAAGGGAACAATAATCAATTGTCAAGTGAAGGATTTAAACAGTGGCATAATATTAGTCATAGACTTCAAAGTCATGAAGAGAGTGAAGACCACATTAATTGCATGACAAGTTGGCTTGAATTGGAAACGAGACTCAAAAAACGTGAAGTTATTGACAGATGTGTGGAACTACTAATTATAAATTAAGGAAAAAAATATTGGGGACATGCTTTGTTAAGAATTATTGCTGTAATTAAAACACTAGCAAAAAATGCATTAGTATTTCGTGGTGACAATGAGAAGATTTATGAAGAGAATAATGATAATTTCTTAAGCATGATTGAAATGATTGTCGAATTTGATCCCATCATGAAAGAACACATTAGAAAATTCCAAAGCGGCGAATCTCGTAAGCATTATCTTAGCTACAAAATTCAAAATGAATTGATAGAATTGTTGGCAAGTGTGGTAAAAGGTGCAATCATTAAAACAATCAAAGAAGCAAAGTATTATTCAGTAATACTTGATTGTACTCCAGATGCAAGTCATGAGGAACTGATGTCTCTGGTCATACGATGTGTTGATATTTCAAAAAGTCTGATAAAGGTGGAAGAATTCTTTTTAGAATTTTTAGTTGTAGATTTGGGACTTTTTAAAGTGCTTGAAGATGTTCTTATGGTTCTTGGGCTTGATATTTTTAATGTTAGAGGACAGGGTTATGACAACGGCTCTAATATGAAGGGGAAGAACAAAGGTGTGCAAAATAGGTTAATTACTGTTAATCCTAGAGCTTTTTACACGCCCTGTGGTTGTCACAGTCTTAATCTTGCAATTTGTGATATGGCCAACTGTTGTATCAAAGCTTTGTCATTCTTTGGAGTTGTGCAACGTTTGTATACGTTATTTTCATCTTCTACAAAGCGTAGGATATTTTGAAAAGACATGTCTCACGCTTAAGAAATTATCACAAACTCGTTGGGAAAGCCGTGTTGAAAGTGTTAGAGCAATAAGGTTTCAACCCGTGGAGATAAGAGATGCATTAATTGAATTGGCAAACAGTGATACAGATCCTAAGATCAAGAGTGAAGCTGGTTCCTTAGCAACAAATGAGATGGAGAATTGAGAGTTTTTACTGGGTATGATTATTTGGCATAATATATTATTTACTGTTAATTCTGTCAGTAAATACTTGCAAGAGGAAGACATGCATATTGATGTTGCTATACTTCAATTAAAAGGGCTCATTGCATTTTTTGAAGAGTACAGAGAAACTGGTTTTATGGAGGCTATGACTGAAGCTAAAATAATTGCAGAAAAATTGGGAGTTGAAGCTGTTTATGTAAAGAAGCGTGTCGTCCATAGAAAGAGGAAATTTGATGAAGGTGGTAGTGAAGAAACAACACAATCACCTGAAGAAGAATTTAGGATTCATTACTTCATAACTGTAGTAGATCAAGCTATTTCTTCACTCAACAGTAGGTTTGAACAATTTGTGAAATATGAACAAATCTTTGGTTTTTTGTTTGATTTGGAGAAGTTGAGAAGTCTACATGATGATGAGTTGAAATCTTGTTGTGCCACTCTTGAAGAGTTTCTACATCACGACTCACATTATGATATTAATAGGGATGATCTGTTTTTAGAGTTGAAGTGCCTCAAATTAATTGTACCATCGGAAGCAAAAAAAGCAATTGATCTGCTTAATTATTTACAAAGGATGGATGGTATATTTCCATATGCATGGATCGCGTATCGTATTTTGTTGACCATACCAGTTACTGTTGCTTCTGGAGAAAGAAGTTTTTCGAAGTTGAAAATTGTCAAGTCTTATCTTCGATCAACCATGTCTCAAGAGAGATTGACTGGATTAGGCCTACTATGTATTGAGAATGTGATGGTAGAAAAGCTTGATTATGAACATTTAATTAGTGAGTTTGCTGCACGGAATGCGAGAAGAAGTCATGCACTGGGACTATTAATGATGTAGGTATAACTTCTTAATGTTTATGTTTCTATTATGTTTCATTTCTTCACTTCAGTGCTATTTCATTTTCATTTCATAATTTTCTGTTTCTAATTCATAATTTTCATTTCATCTATGTAGATGTGGAGGTGAATTGTTGAGGCAGCTTCATGCATTAAATACGATACAATCAGAGCTTTCCATTGACAGGTTTTGCATATTTGATTATATGTTTTCACTCTATTTTTCATATATGTATGATGCTTATGAGTAACTTGTTATTCAATGATATATATTTTGCATATTTTGCTTTGAACAATGTGCAAATTTTTCATATTTTGCTTTGGCAAATTTTTTTATACATGTTTTTTTTAATGTATGAAGCAGGGGGGCCCCATTTCGGAAGTTCGCCTCGGGCCCCCCGGAACTCAGGGCCAGCCCTGACGAACATAACACAAAACAAGTTATCTAACGAATGTTTAAGGTCAAGGGGGAGATTAACTATGTTATCAAGTTATCTAACAATATTCAACCAAGTCTCAACCTAAAGAATATTTTTTGCATAATTAAATTAACCATATTAAAGAATATTTTTTGCAATACCTGAAATTAGGACCCAAGAGCTAGGATTTTGAAGGATTTTTATTTTTTGCATACAAAACAAAACCATATATTAAGACCCACATGATATTAAAAAAGAGTCTCATTTACATACACTTAACACATCAAACAACTAACTAAATATAGAAATTGATTCAAATAAAGTCCTAACAAAAGGAAAAAATTATACCTGGTGATCAATTCATTGTCAGAGACAAAAACAGTCCTCTTGTGTTTTAACTCAGGAGCTAGGGAGCTAGGGTAGGGTTTCAGAACGGTGACAGAGAGAATAAGATGACAGCCTCAAATTTGGGAAATTTTGGGGTGGACGAAGAGCTAGGGTTTCGTCAGATTTGGGGGATTTGGGTGTGTAGGAAGGTGGACGTCGGTGGTAGTGATGAGCTTGAGAAGAGCGTTGGGGGAGAGAGGCGTAGGGAGCTCGGGAGCGATGGTTTCGGGATTTTTTTTTTGGGTATGTGTGTGTGTGTCGGGGGGGGGGGGGGGGGAGGGGGGTAGGCACGAAGTACATGAAGTTAGAGAAAAAGAGGAGAAGATAAAGACTGCAATAGAAGGAAACAACAGATACAAAAAGTGCAGCTGGAGGAGTTGCGGTCGACCGACCACCCAACCACAACTAAGCTGCTAGGTCTTTTCGAGTGTACATGGTTTCAACAGAGCGGGACAATCGACCGTGCAGTTGACCGGTCATGCTTCGAGGTGTTGGCTTGATACGTTGTGGACGACCGACCCAAAGTGTGGTTGACCCAAAGTGCGGTTGACCGACTTCGGTGCTGTATGTTATTTGGGCTTTCGGGTTTTGGGTCCAATAAGCTATATTTGTGTTTATCTTTAGGGTTTTCTTAGTGTCTATATATATAGCAGTAGATGTGAACTCTAGGGCAATCAAAAGAAGCAACTCATATCAAGTGTGAGCTGTTATCATTGTTCAACTTCAGGAGGGGATTGTGTCGAATGTTTCAAAAGTGAAAGAGAGAGAGTGAGAGTAGTAATCTCTTTATAATCTTTATATTTCTTGGGGAACAAGAAGTATTGTTTATCTCTGCATATTATTGTGTGCCTGTGAGATCTTGCGATTATCGTGGTGGCTTGTTCTTGATTTATCTAGTTCTTGAGAAGTTTTTATTACTTGTGGAGTGTGAGTTCCGCTATTAGCACTACGAGTTATGACAGAATATGCAACAAGTGGTATCAGAGCACTTGGTTCGAGATGGCCGATAGCAAGTTGAAGATTGAGATGTTCGATGGGAGTGACTTCGCGATGTGGAAGATTCAGATGATAACATATCTTCGTCAGAAATATCTAGATGGTCCATTTTTTGACGAGAAGCCAGAAGGTGCAAATAAAGATATCTTGGCGAATTGGAATCATTTGGATCAGAAGGCGTTGTGACAGGTTCAGTTGGGGCTGAGTAGGAATGCGTTATTTCATATCTCGAAGGCAAAGACCATAAAAAAGACTATGATGGTTCTCACAGATATGTATGAGAAACCGTCGACATCTAATCAAATTCTTCATCTGAAGAAATTGGTTAATATGAAGTTGATGGAAGGAGATTCAGTAGCAGAACATGTGAACAGTTATTGAATGGTTTACAACCAGATGAAAACTGCAGGATTGAAGTTTTCATGGAGGGAACAATCATTATTACTTCTATCTGCTTTGCTTGATAGTTATGGTACTGTGGAACAAACTATTACAGGCACTATGACAGATTCGACGACTCTACAGGATATGGTGAGTAACATTCTGAACGAGGAGGTAAGAAGGGTGAGAAACAGGGGATTTCCATCATCATCTTCTAGAGATTCCGCAATGACAGTTGAGAAGAGACATATGAGATCTAAGAGCAATCACAGAAGAAATGATCAGAATAGTTCATTTGAGAGTGTGTCTGATGACATCGATGAGGAACATCAACCTGGGTGTTGGTATTGTCACAAGATGTAACAACCCGCCCCGATACTCAGACAAATTATTTATTATTTAGTACAACTGCCTACCACAGGCTGCCTCTCAAAAGGTGGTTAACCGAATTGGTGACTCTTGATCATAGGCAATTATATTTATTGTTAATTAATCTTGTATTAATCCCGATATGAGATAATTTCAATCAACCTGTTGGTTCCTCTTTGCATCGTTGACGTCATCCACAAGCAAACCCCCCTCGGGCGGGCCCCCTATGCCACGCTAGCACGCCCAGACAAAGCAAGCGACATCCTTCTGCACGTGGGCCCCCTGCCACGTGGCAGTACCGCAGCAGCAGCTCTATAGGTCAAGCTCTATAGGTCTCAAGCTCCAATTCCTTTATTATATATATATATATATATATATATATATATATATATATATATATATATATATATATTATAGCTTTTTGAAATTACGGGGTGTCACAAAAGATGGGTCACATGATGAGCAATTGTAAGGCCCAATATGAAGAGGAAGCAGGAAAAACCGAAGGAAGACAAACCAACGGAAGCTAATGTGATGTCTAATAAAATTGAAGAATTATGCTTATCAACTAGGGAGGAGTTGAGCATGCAAGATTAGTGTATTGATTCAGGAGATTATTTTCATTGCACTCTGAAGAGAGAGGTGTTTGATGACTACAAGGAGGGTTCTTTTGGATATGTGACCGTGGGGAAGAGTCAAATGTGTCCTATACGAGGGGGTGGTACTGTTCGTGTGAAAGCCAATGATGATCAGAGTGTTGTTTTACGGGAGATAAGGCATATTCCAAACTTGAAAGAAAATCTTATCTCGATAGGAAGGCTAGACATAGAGGGTATGTCTACTACAGTTGATAGTGAAGAGTAACGTATAGCTGCAAGTTCAAGGGTGATAGCAAAAGGAAAGCGTAAGGGAACGATGTATTTTCTTAGAGACGTGAGAGGTGTTTCTCCTGTAGTTGACTCTTCGTCGGAATCGAATAGTAGGTTGTGTAGGTGCATTCGAGTTCTTTCAGTTGTAGGAATTCATGGGAGGTTACTAATTTAGTGGGAGATGCTAGCCATGCATGAGGGTAATCCTAGAGAACAAGATGCTGTTGCGGTGAGGGTACTTTGCGATATGCAGATGTAGCTTCAAGTTGCTCTTGTGTGGTAGAGAGCATTGTTATCGATATGCTGGGTGATGTCGATGAGGGTAACTGAAATGGACTGTAAGGGTTGAACAGTCTACGAATTTTGTGGAGGTGTCTTCCACGGAGACTTATAGTGCATAGGGTGCATTGATAGACTTTGAACCATGTCCAATGTTAACGGAGATTCTATGAGTTAGGAAGTCTTGTAACACACAATCCGACATGGGAGGTTGTTTCTCCGGTATTCGTGCTCTATGCGATTGGTGGAGCACATCCTTCATGGGCCTATGAGGGGTGGTTGGTGCACTCTACGTGATGGAGTGGTAGATGTGTTCTTCATTAGAGTGTGGAGTACTTGGGACTTCCATGAAAGTGGGAGATTGACAGAGATAATGCGAGGTAAAGATTACAATAACTTTGAAGCATTGTGTATTTGGTCAAAGTGGAAGATTGTTAGGATTTTGGCTTCAAATACACGTAGGCACGGAATTTGAAGTTGGAGAAGAAGATGAGAAGACGAAGACAGGAAGAGAAGGCAACATCAGCTTGAAGAAGTGCAGCTGGAGAAGTTGCGGTCGACCGACCACCCTACTGACCACCCGACCGCAACTAGGCTTCTAGGTCTCTTCGAGTGTACATGGTTTCAATAGAGAGTGGGATAATCGATCGGTCATGCTTCGAGGTATTGGCTTGACACATTGCGGTCGACTGACCCAAAGTGCAGTCGTCCGACTTCGGCGTTGTATGTTATTTGGGCTTTTGGATTTTGGGTCTAATAAGTTGTATTTATGTTTATCTTTTAAGATTTTCTCGGGGGGCTATATATATAGCAGTAGATGTGAACTCTAGGGCAATCAAAAGAAGCAACTTATATCAAGGGCAAGCCGTTATCATTGTTCAACTTCAGGAGTAAATTGTGCTGAGTGTTTCAAAGGTAAAAGTAAGAGATTGAGAGTTGTAATCTCTTTGTAATCTTTGTATTTCTTGGGGTATAAGAAGTATTGTTTATCTCTGCATCTTATTGTGTTCTTGTAAGATCTTGCGATTATCGTAGTGGTTTGTTCTTGATTCATCTAGTTATTGAGAAATTTCTATAGACTCTGGTGTGTGAGTTCGGTTGTTAACACTACGAGTTGTGGTATATTCTGCAACAAGTGGTATCAGAGTACTTGGTTGGAAATGGCTGATCGCAAGTCGAAAATTGAAAGGTTCTATAGGAGAGACTTCGCGATGTGAAAGATTTAGATGATAGCATATCTTCGCCAGAAATATCTAGATCATAATTGATGTAAACATAACCAACGTACTTGTATTTGAACCCGGTAGTATGGGGGTTTGTTACCAAAAAGTACACCCATGTAATCTGTGCTATAGTTTGTTGTATTTGGAGTTAGTAAATATTTAGCATTTACAGTTATTTGATATTATATACTAGGTATTGGGTATTATGTTGTTTCACTTAATCATTTACTAGTAATTTACACGTATGATGCACAACTTTATATATATATATATATATATATATATATATATATATATATATATAATCGACGTTGTCTTGTATCGAACCTAAGACCTCATTTATATTAGTTATGCATGTGCATTGTACGTATTTGTTTGGTTACAGTGCATGTGTTTGGTTGGTTACAGATGGAGTTTGTTTGGTGACAAACTCTCCCAATAAAATAGTATAGATAAATTAATACTTTGTTATTAATTTACTCATGGGTAAATGGTTCAGAATAAATTAATTTGTTTACTTTATCCGACTTATCAAACAAATGCAAATTTTATATCTTTACTAGCATTGGTATAAATACTCGAAACCCGGATCCAACCCGAACCCGACTCGGACTCGGCATTGGACCGGAAATGGCCCGGCCTATCCGGGTCCAGATCCGGGTCCTAAAATGGGACCCATTGTACTTTCGGGTCCGGGTCCGGGTCCGCTCAAAAGAGACCCGACTCAGACCCTGACCCGGACCCATTTTAAAAAACCCAAAAATCAACATATAAATAAATATTCTATCATCATCCCTCCCCTCATTCCTCCTCAATTCTAAATATTCATCTTCCAAACTCAAAACTCATGCATTTTTCTTCTTTCCTTTATTCTAAATCCTCAACTCGCAGCCTCTGCTCGCCGCTCACACTCCCGTTCCTACTCGAGCGGGTAGGAATATTTTAATAGGACCCAGACCCGAAACCGGACTCGCCGCCTCACGGGTCCGGGTCTGGGTCCGGGTAGTGAAGGACCCGACCCGATACCAATGCTAATCTTTCCCCCTCCAAATTACTAAATGGGAAGAAAACTCTACCCTTATTCTTAAAGCATAGGGTAAACATATACAGTTGAATGGGTTTATCCTTATGCTAGTCCTAATTAGCGTTTGTCTAAGAGCATCCACAGTCGTGATTGTTAGAAAATGCATATAGCATTTTGCCTCTTTGCTGCAGTCGTCGAATGACATTTTATAGCAATTTAATTTAAAATAATAAAAATACCATATCAGACGAAGTTTGAAGTTGCGTCGAAGGAATTTAATTATTTTTTTAATAGGTAGACAGAACTACACTTTGCGTCAGAAGAGGGAAAAAATGAAAATTGAACAGACACAACTTCAAGTTGCGTCCGACAATTTCACAAGTGAGGGACGCAACTAGAAGTTGCGTCCGAGGAGTTGCTTCATTTTTTTTTAATTATGAAATATTTTTTTTTGGAGGGACGCAAGTAGAAGTTCCGTCTGACTATTAAAATAATGTTTTTTTAGAGCGACGCAACTTAAAGTTGCGTCGTTTAAATTATGCGTAATTCTCATATCCACTCTTATTTATAGCAATCTGCTGTTGCTTTTTAGCTAAAATATGCATAAATAGCAAACGGCTGCAGCTCGTCGTTTGCTATAAAATGTATTTTATGAATAATTAGCAAACAACAGTGGATGCTCTAAGTCTTGCATATTTTGGGTGTTAGATTCTTCCTTGCTACGAGAGGATAGTGAGTTTGTGTGATAAAAGCTTGGTTTAAAATAAAAGAAAAATAAAAGTAAGAATGTCACTTGGTCTTGTTAGGATTTGTGCCCCTCCATGATATTGTTAGGTTTTCTTTCTAGTTGAACAGGAAACAATATTGTCTCAAATATAAAATTTTAGGTCTCCATTTTTAGTTATATTTAGCGGTATGTATGTTAGAGCATCCACAGACGTGTTTCTCATATTTGAGAAAATGGCATATATAGAAATAGAAAATAGGAGTTATTTGTACAGTGGTCGTTTGCTAAAACTTTCTCAAAAATTAGTTAGACTATATAACATGTATCGTCCAGCATATTACAGTTTACATATTTGCATTATAAACGCACAAGACGAGACAAACATGTCTCATCTCTCAAAAAATAAAAAAATTTGCGTGGGACGGAACTCTCGTCTCTCTCAAAAATTACAAAATTTTTGTGTAACATGTTGTTCCGTCATGTTCCGGCCCACAATTTTTTTTTGAAATTTTAGTAGATAGACGGTACAACATGTACCGTCTCTTATATATATATATTTTTAAAAATTTATAGAAAGACGGGACATGTTGTCCCGTCCATGAAATGCGGAATCAAATTTTGGCGTGGGACGAGATTGGGGTCTTTCGTCCAATGATTTAGTCTTTGTTAAAGCCAAAATTGTCTTTCCCATGCTTATTGAAGTTGAAATGATTTTTTTACCCTTGGGGTTAAATTTGAGTGGATATAAATTGCAAACTAGCTCACTCCACAGAATGTGGTACTTCTTCTCATCTTATTCTTCATAAATTTGTCTCTCGGCCTCTCAATTCTCATTGTGTTCTACATACGAAAAAAAATGTCTTCAACAATCCAGAGATTTATTGGGAGAGTCAAATCTAGATGTTGGTCAGAGTTCGCACAATCACAAAACAGAAGTGAAGAAGAAACTATTGCGCCTGTGAATTATAGCGATCCATCGGAGTGGGTCAGAGTAGTTGATGATCGACAACACGTACATAAGCTAGCTAATTACCGAGATCCTATCAGTGGATTTGTTACATTCAAAGGGAATTGGAAGGGGCCGATAAAAGCTTCCAAGCTAGTTTGCTCATTCCCTCTAATCAAGAAGTTGATCGACAATGCCGGCTGGAACCGTTTTTTACTATCGATACAAAAAAGTCCTTGGCGCGCCTTGTTGAGGCTTTGGTTGAGAGATGGTGGGACACGACCCATACTTTCCACCTTCCAGGTGGTGAGTTGGGATTTACCCCGTTAGACTGGGCAATGCTAATGGGATTATCTATTGGAGTCGGTGATGTACCTCCGTGCATACACCTTCGATGGTGTCCAGTCTAAGTTTTTTGCAGAAATTACATCAGAAGATTAGAAATCACACGGTATACGCTGCTCGTTCTTAAAGAAGTATTTTCAGAAAGAATGGATTGATGCTGATAAGCTAGATCCTGAAGTGGCAATGAAAGTTTCCAGAGCTTTCTTCCTGTACTTTGTGGGTGAGTTTCTTCTACCAAATGCTTCTTCAATAGTGAAATGTGGTTTCCTTGCTGCTTTTGAAGATCTGAATCTATTTGGCATGCATGATTGGGGAAGTCCAACATTGTCATTGCTATATATGTCTCAGAAGTATTTTCAGAAAGAATGGATTGATGCCGCTAAGCTAGAACTTGAAGTGGCAATGAAAGTTTCCAGAGCTTTCTTCCTGTACTTTGTGGGTAAGTTTCTTCTGCCAAATGTTTCTTTAGTAGTGAGATGTGGTTTCCTTGCTGCTTTTGAAGATCTGAATCTAGTTGGCACGCTTGATTGGGGAAGTCCAACATTGTCATGCTATATATGTCTCTGGATTCTTGTAGCAGACTAAAAGTCAAAGCATTTAACGGCCCGTGGCAAGTACTCGAGGTAATCTTACTAAATAATAATAATTATTTTGTAACAATATCTAAAATACCTAATATTAGTATTTGGATTATTAATAATACATATTAATATTATGGTTTTATTTCAGTACTGGGTATATGAATACACAAGTATTTGTACACAGATGAGTGATAGAACCGTAGATTTTGCGATTCATTTGCAAAATGCGAATATTAGACCTAAAATTGCATGGTGGAATCGCAAAAAATTGGATCAATGTAGAACTGATTTGATTCGCTACAATATATCCATGTCTCGGAGTCAGTTGGAGATGAGGTCATCAACATCTATTATATGGCAACTATATAATGGATCGTCATATGAGAACGAGTATGATATTCAATATGCGATCATCTTATTCCGCCACCGTGTTATCTTCCAATATGGCGATCAGGTAATACTTTATAAAGTTATTGTTCCAATGCTTATTTTTCTTCTGATTGTTAGTGCTAATTATTGTTCCTACGTTCTTGTGTCTCTATATAGAATGAGTTAAATTTTCTGTTCTCTTCAAGCATAGCCGCGTCAGAACCATCCGCTTTATTTTTTGCCTTTCTTTTTTCTACTTTACATCCAGGTGGCTGGGAGAGAGGTGTAGAAGAATCACCACCATGTAGTACATCCGAGTCGACGTCAACACTTTTGGGCGCACATTGACTGCTACCACCATCAGATGATTGTGAACTCGGACCATATTCGAACACATGTGTGGTACGTAAAGAAAATTTTGGCAAATCCTTCAGTAATTCATAACATTCATCAAACCTGAAAGCTTTCTCAGTTGAATGCATATATTCGGTTCTTGCTTCCCGTATCTACAAAAAAAAACAACAAACAATAATTTGTAACTTGAACAATACATTTTTAAAAAAATTATATTTCAACATACCTTATCGGCCTCGTTTGTTCCACTCGCAGCTCTCTTTGTTACACTCGCCAGTTTAGCAACAATTAGAGAGACATCTTTGGAGATAATGTGAAATCTACTACAAAGCAAATTCGATGTTTGATCGGTTGTAATGCCTAATATAGCTTTGAATGTGGTGAATATACGATCCCGAAATTGGCTACCTGATTGGTCCGCACTGATGGTTGGATCTTGAGTGATTGCTATCCAACTTTATGAAAGAATCACGTCTTCATTTGTTTTATACGCTCTGCCCCTTGAACCCCTAGTCGCCATTCTTGCCCAAAAATATTTCTCAGTAAGCTTTCGGTTGGAAGAGTTGGTTACTCTTTTTTTTCAAAAATTTGTAGACTCTGTTGATGGTGTTGGCTAATTATTTGTATATGAGCTGAGTGAATATCTAGCCGTTGAAGTTTAAATAGACGTTTGATCCAATATAGTCGTTTGAAAAAATAACCGTTTGAGTTTGAAACGAAAGAGACGTTTGAGGGCAAAATGGAAATAAAAGATTCATTTAGAAAAAACAAAAAAAAAGAAAATTATATATGGGTAGGATAATACAACATGTATCGTCTGAACCCTTTTTGTCCAGTGCGATTAGTTTTTGTGATCAACATGTCCCGTTTAAGGCTTTAATAATAAAAAAAATAAATAAAGGGTAGGATAATATAACATGTATCGTCTGAACCCTTTTTTTTATATAAAAATGTTACTTAAATAGGGACGAAACAACATGTGTCGTCCAATACGAATATAAAAAAAAATAATGGGGACGGAAATATTATGAGAATCTCCATTTCGATTCTCAAATATGAGAACTTACTGTAGCTGGTTTGCTATAAAATGGCAAAATAGAAAACGATTGCAGAGCATACTGTTGAAATGTAGTAAGTACTAATATGTATATTCTATTTTCTAATCTATTGGAAACAGATTTCCCAAATCTCTCACCCCTTAATCTTCTCTCAATCTCCTTTCTTCTCCCCTAAGTATGTAATCCCTATATATAGATGTATACTGTAAATAATAAGAGACAATAAGAATAACAATTATTTTCCCACAAATCTGTTCTCAACATGGTATCAGAGGAAGAATAGATCTGGGCTAGTTGAAGAGGAAGAAGAGAAGGAGGTGATCGGATCTGACACCTCCATCTCGATCCGATCCTGACCACACCCCGATCCCGACCAAACCCCGAAACCCCGACCTCCTCTCACCTCCCGTTTCTCTTTCCTCGACTGTGCATCTTCCCGCCCAAACCCATACCCTTCTTCTCCGACCATCTCTCTGGCGCCCCATTTGTCCACCCCGTCTTTCGGTGACCCCCATCGCTGCTCTCCCACACCCCGTCAACCACCACACCCAACACAGCATCCCCCTGTCTTTCCCTATTGCCCGTCAGCCAGCCAAACCCCAATCCCGAGCATCTCCTTCCTCCTCCCTCCGGCGACGCTTAGCACACTCGAAGACCCCCCCTCCGTTCTCTTCCAGTCCCCGTCATTCGCCAGCGCCAGATCTGAACACCCCCTCCCCTATTTCCCCGACTGTCTATCTGTTTCCCGTTGACAACGGCTCGCCCAACCTAATCTCAAACCCCCTTGAGCACCGCCCACCGTTTCTGTCGAAGCCAGCGACGCCGCCGTCCAGCTTGCCCCTTGCCTATGCTCTTGCGGTGGTTACTGTTGCTTCTGCCATTACTGTCTCTTAGTGTTGTTTGCTATTTTTTTTATCCCGTATGTTGTTTGGTATTTGGATCATTGGTTCTGCTTCCTGTGCTATTTGTTGTGTTGCTATGGGACAATATCCGCATGAGTCAAGGAAGTATACTCATTATGGCAAGATCGGCCACACAAAGGCTCGTTGTTATAAGATTATCGGCTATCCGGAGATCTGGGATCATAGCAGGGATATTCGGGAGAACACTTGCAATCAACCCACTGTCGCAGGTGGAGTTGCTGATCGTGCTGCTGCAGGTAATGATGGTAAGGTTTTTAATATTTCTGGCTCTGTTATGAATAATGCATGGATAATTGATTCGGGTGCTATCGACCATATGTCTTTTGATTCTAGACAAGTTCAAAATTTTCAACCTTCCACCAAATAAACTGTGTCCACTGCCAGTGGTGATCCTGCCACTGTTACTGGCGAGGGTACCAAACCTCTCACAAACAACCTAACCTTAGATGCTACCCTAGTTGTGCCATCCTTGAATTTTAACATATTATCTGTTGCTCAAATAACTACTACCTTACATTGTATTATAGTCTTTTGGCCTTCACATTATGTATTTAAGGATATTCGAACTCGCAAGATGATTAGTTATGGGGTTAGACACGGGAAGCTTTATTATCTAGATTTAGAATCTGAAAGTTCAAGCAAATTGACTCAAGCTCTAAGTGTGGAAGAATCCGTAGATGAGAAGAAGAAATGTCATGCCCCGCTTCCCAAAAAGAGAATACGAAATACGAATACGCGACAAAAGCCCTGCGAATGATTTTCATCATCCATAAGCTGTTCAAAAATCTTTACAACATTTCACAGAAATAATTAGAGTCGGAAGCAAAAGAATCAACCAAGTATGCATATATGAATCAAAATACCAACAAGAATACTTGAAACAAAATATATTAATCTCAAATAATTCAGATCTGAATAAGTCAAATCCTGGGTCACATTGCCCAAATAAAAATAAATCCAAGTACAAGATACATTATTCAAATAGCAATAGGAAATAATAATAGCAGGAAAATCATGATACCAAAACTCCAGCATCTAGTATCTCATCTCGCCTATTCCATCTGGCAACTGGTCTCCAAAATCTGTAATTTAACAATTGCATAAATAGAAAAAAGAAAACAAACTCCCATTAATGCAAGTTACGGGCCGCTAGTAGTGCAGGATATAAGTACATAGGTACCGATAACTAATAACATGGAATACACATGATAACAAAATAGAATACTAGCATGACAAGATGAACAAGTGTAAGCAGCATGTATCAAGTGTCAAGTAAAACAAGGATCATGTAAATGAGTAACAAGTATCCAGTAGCAAGTGAACAAGTATCAAGTGTCAAGTGAACAAGTATTATGTAAACAAGCAACAAGTGTCGAGCAAGCAGGTAAACGGGTAATCAAGTATACAGGTAACATGTATCAGGCAAGCGTGTAACAGGTTTCATGTTATGTCAAGTCTTGTGTTATCACTAATTAGGTAGCACTTCATGCATCCATACTTTTATTACATGGTTGCTACATTCAAACAGTTTCGTTTAGATTTCGTAGGAGATTCTATAGGTCATGTACTCGGGTATCACAGAATCACAGAACTTGTTCGGTAACTTGATCGGTAACTTAATCGGTAACAGAAATTAACTTGATCGGTAAACTTGATCGGTAACTTGATCGGTAACAGAAATTTACTTGATCGGTAACTTGATCAGTAAACTTGATCGATAAACTTGATCGGTAACTTGATCGGTAAACTTGATCGGTAAACTTGATCGGTAACTTGATCAGTAAACTTGATCGGTAACAGAAATTAACTTGATCGGTAAACTTGATCGGTAACATGTCATACGGGAAACACGAGTCCCCTTCCGAGTACAGGCTTCTATAATATTGTCCACTACTAAATCTTTCCCTTAAAGCCCGGCTTGGTTATTTATTATTAGGGTCAAAAAATCTTGTATGTGTCATGAAACAGGGCAAGTATATCATGGTATAATCAAGTAACAAGTTCAAGTTGTAAGATAAACACGTACGGGTGAAAGATAACACACAAAAGAATAAAATATCCAAATTTCTAGTTCAGGATAGTAAGACCAAACTGTAGTAAAACTGAGATTACCGTTGCTACAAGCATGCAAACCTGAATCCGTCGAAAGGTCTAGAAAATAGACTCCCAGCCGAATCCAACGAACATATATAAGTCATATATTATTTCATAAAATCAAGTCTCAAAACAGGTTTGAATCCAGAAAAATTCGTTCAGTTAGAAATCAGAAGATTGTATTCAAAGTAAGAAAAACAGCATGAAAACACATTAATTAATCCACAAAAAATCTGGGGTATTCCCCTATATGTATAGTAACAGAAAATCAAGTTTCATAATTTTCTAAAAAAAATAGAGTAGTCAAGTAAAATCAGAAAACATCAAGACACGACAGTTTTGCAAATCTGAAATCATAAACACTGTGGTACGAAAACAGAAATAACTCACAAACTAGAAATCGAAATCGAAATTCACTAAAAGGGTAATAAAATAGATACAGCATGCTAATTTTCATATTCAGAAATATTTTACAAACAACAAGTAGAAATAGGTCCAAAATCAAGTTCTTTACTGAACAGCGAGAAAAATATGCTAGTATAGTAATTGTTTGGAAACATAGAACGGTTTGTAAAACTAATCAAATAAATCCATAAAAATTTTGGGTTAATCCCAATCAAGTCAAGAAGTACTGAGTAAAATTTCAGATCAAAATAATAATTTTAACACCATAATAAAAATAGATTACTCTTCAGAAATCATAGAAAACAAAATCTGGAAATCTTTCGACACAACTACAGTAAAATCGACATAACTCACAAACTGTAAAACGAAACTGAGATCCGTCAAAAGGTTTGGAAAATAGACAAAATTCTCTACAAATCATGTTCACAAAATACTTTCAAATTCTGACCTTAATAGGGTCTAAAATACTGATCAAAACGAGAAAACCGGCAAAACTAAAAATATCTAATGTGCACAAAATCCACTAGTTCATATAGAACTCATCCAAAACACAACCAAATACGAAATAGAGTATACTAGATGTCCAAGCAATATGATATAGGGTATTTTACAAGTATTCAACAAGTATAACACGAATAACACATCAAGCACAAGTATCACAAGATAGCATTAACATACACATCAAAAGTGGTCAACCCTAGGTTAATTCATGTCATTTATGTCGTGAGGCAACTACGGTCAATCATCACAATAGAGACAATATCAACAAGGGGATTCACAAACAAATTGTCTCTAGAACCCAACTACACTACAAGGGGTATTTAGTACTTGTATTTGCAAAGGAATTTGATAAAGTTACTTGCCTTAAAGATGACGACGAAAACGACGAAGTAAGAGCAAGAATAATGGGAACGGATTCCTGGGCAACAAACACGAATTTCACCGAACGAACTACAAAACCACGAGAAAAATCTACAAACAACTAACGAACCCACGAGTAACAAATTAAACACCACGAACAATGAACGACGAATCCCCAAAGGACACAACCCAAACTCACTCGCACACGATGACAGCACAACGAGATGCTGTCGCTGCTGTTGCGAGTTATGGCAGTCGGCGAGAACAATGCCGGCGGGATGTAGCGGCGGCTGAGCGACGGAAGACGGGACCCAGGCACCGGGAGGCGGGTGCAGCCAGGCAGAGGGTGCACAAGATTGGGAGAGCGGTGGGTTGTGGTGACAGGGCTTGGGAGAGAGATGGGTGCAGGAGGTCGGGGGATCTCGAGAGTGGATCAGGTGGTCGGAGAGGGAGAGAGATGGACAGTAGATGGTGCACTGGCGGCTAGGGAGTTTTAGGGTTGATGGGTTTCGGGATAACAACAGGCGGCTAGGTGACGGGGTAAACAGTGGAGGGGGGTAATATATAGGGTAGGATATTTAGGGTTAGGCTGATAGGGGTTTCGGGTGTGGGTAGTTTAGGGTGTTAACGGGTCTGGGTAATAACTGGGTATGGATGTATTAGGGGAAAGTGGGTATATGGTTGATGGGTTAAGATATATGGGTTTGGGTATAAAGGGGTAATGCGTATTGGGTTAATAAATGGGCGTATAAGGTTATAAAATCTAGTAAGAAAACTTAAAATAACTTATAAAATATATTTTATAAAATATTGTAATTTACATTACAATATAGACTTTATTTAAAATAACTACAAATATAATTTATAAATAAAACTAGGTTTTTAATAACCAATCAAAGTAATAACCATAATAAAAATAATAGTAATAATAATAATACTGAACAGTACTAATAACAATAATAATCATAAACATAAACATAATAATAATAATACTAATAATAACCGAAAACAAACAAAATTATTGATAGATTTTAATAGAAGATCCAATAGTACAATATGACAAAAGAATTTGAAAACCGAAAAAAAATAATTTGCAAAAATTTTAAAATAAAGAAAATACACAAAAATACATTTTTGGGAAAACATGGGTTACAAGAAATCAGATATTTGGCTATGGCAACGACGTCTAGGACATGCTTCTTTTGGTTATTTGAAGAAATTATTTCCAAGTTTATTTTTGAAGTTGGATATTTCTATCTTTCGGTGTGATGTGTGTGAACTCGCAAAAAGTCACCGTCTCTTTTCCTCCAAGTCAAAGTAGAAGCTCTCTTCCATTTATGATTATCCATTCTGATGGTTGGGGTCCATCCAAAACCACTACATTTGGAGGAGCCAAATAGTTTGTGACATTTATTGATGACTGTACTCGTATGACCTGAATTTGTTTGATGAAGTCGAAAAATGAAGTTAGTGGCTTGTTTCAAAAATTTCACAAGTATGTTATGATTCAGTATAAATCACATATTCAAGTTCTTAGGAGTGATAATGGCGGAGAGTACCTGAGTTCAAATCTGTAGCAATATTTGGTAGAACATGGTATTATTCACCAGACTACATGCTCATATACACCTCAACAGAATGGGATTGCAAAAAGAAAAAATAGACACTTGCTCAAGGTGGTCCGTGCTTCTCTTATCCATGAAAATATGCCACTCATTTATTGGGAGGAAGCCCTTGCTTCTGCTGCATACTTAGTCAACCGAGTTCCCTCTAGTATCCTAAACTTTCTCACACCATTTCAAGTATTAACTGAAGCTGTGAATGCACCAAAAGTAGTCAACTTGCCACCTCGTGTGTTTGGGTGTGTTGCATTTTTTCATCTTCATCAACATGAACGCAATAAGTTAACTCCTCGAGCTTTCTGCTGTGTTTTCGTAGGATATGCACAGGATAAGAAAGGGTACTGGTGCTATCACCCACCAACTCAAAGGATATTTGTGACTATGGATGTTGTGTTCCATGAAGATGAGATGTATTTTTCTTCTACGACTGAACTTCAGGGGGAGAACCGAAGTGAAGTTCCTACTCTTGGGTATGATGAAGGGCTTAGTGAAGTTCATACTCTTGGGTATGATGAAGTAATTACCAGTCAGAATAAATAACTGGATACAAATAATGGCGAACACTTGAATGAAGACCTAGCAAGGGAGGAAGACCCTCACGAAGAAGTGCAACCAAGGGAAGAAGCCCCTCTTAAAGAATTGCAACCAGTACCAAATCTCAGTGAGAGTGAACCGTCAGAATCCCATAACCAATCATCATCGTTGTCCGAAGCTCCTAGAAGAGAACTCCTGTACCGTACTAATAGAGGTATTCCAAAACCCACTTATGAACCTGATCCTACTAGTAACGTCAAATATCCCATGAGTAATTATGTATCCACTCACCGCTTGTCGGAATCAAATATGTAATTTGTAAATCAATTATCTACTATATCTATTCCTAACAGTGTGCAGGAAGCCCTTACTGATCCAAGGTGGAAAGCAGCAATGGATGAGGTGATAAAGTCCTCGAAAAAGAATGAGACTTGGGAGATAGTCGAGCTACCAGAAGGGAAGAAGCCAATAGGATGCAGATGGATTTATACGGTAAAGTATAAGTCCGATGGTTCAATAGAGCGATACAAAGTAAGGCTGGTTGCTAAAGGATACACTCAAATGTATGGAATTGATTATGAAGATACATTCGCACCTGTGGCAAAATTCAATACTGTCCTACTATCACTTGCTGTAAATCTTGATTGACCGTTGGAGCAATTTGATGTGAAGAATGCTTTTTTGCAAGGGAAATTGATAGAAGAGGTTTATATGGATCTTCCACCAGGGTGGAACAGACCAGTCCAACACAGCAATAAAGTATGTCGTTTGAAAAAAGCATTGTATGGACTTAAGCAGTCGCCAAGAGCTTGGTTCGGGAGGTTTAAAAAAGCAATAAGGACATTCAGATATTATCAGAGTAATTCAGATCATATCTTATTCCTGAAAAGAAAAGAAGGTAAGATTACTACTCTCATTATATATGTGGATGACATGATAGTAACTGGAAATGATTCTCAAGAGAGAATAACATTGAAGAGCTACTTGTCATAGGAGTTCGAAATGAAGGATCTTGGCTCTTTGAGATATTTTCTTGATATTGAAGTTTCTCGCTCGAGAAATGGTATATTTCTGTCTCAAAAAAAGTATGCTCTCGATTTATTAAAAGAAACTGGAATGTCTGCTTGTCAGCCGATTGGTACACCATTAGAAGAAGGACTGAAATTTTGAAACGAATCTGATCATGTGCCTTGTGATAAGGAAAGATATCAGAAATTGGTTGGACGACTGATGTATCTTGCGCATACACGGCCAGATTTATCATATGCTTTAAGTGTGGTAAGTCAGTTTATGCATGCACCTCAGGAACATCACATGGATACAGTGATGAGAATTCTGAGATATATTAAGTCTGCTCCAGGAAAAAGGGGTCCTATTTGCGAAACATGGTCACTTGAAGGTTGAGGCATATATTGATGCTGATTGGGTAGGATCTATAATTGATAGGCGCTCTACTTCTGGATACTTCACCTTTCTTGGAGGAAATATAGTTACATGGAGAAGCAAGAAGCAGAATGTGGTTGTACGCTCTAATGCAGAGGCTGAGTATCACGGAGTAGCTCTATGTATAGCGGAAGTTTTATGGCTGAAACTCTTGTTACAGGACTTAGGCTATGATCCGAATGAACCTATAAAGGTGTATTGTGACAGTCAAGCAGCATGTGATATTTCCACCAATCCAGTTCAACATGATATGATGAAATATGTAGAGGTGGATAGATTCTTCATCAAGGAGAAATTGGATGAGAAAGTCATTGAGATATCTAAAGTGAAGTCAGAAGATCAGCTCGCAGATATCCTGACCAAGACAGTTTCGAGTCGGCTCTTCTTGAAATTTGTTGACAAGTTGGGCATGTTCAATATCTATGCACCAACTTGAGGGAGCTTATTGAAATGTTGTAACACCCCGCAAAATTTAAATGACAATTTTGCCCTCGGGTGTTACGCACGTGCATTTTGTACTGTTACTGATTATATCCATAACGCATTTTGATATATATTTTGAAATCCGATTATTTATGCAATCCCGTATTCTTAAAAGCCCATTTGAGACAACTCAAATGCTAAATTTCAATATTTGAGTTTTACGTGCTTTTTACGTATTATCGATGCACGTGTCGATTTCGGGTATTCCACCATCACGTGCAAAGTTTTCGATGGATTTCAATTATTTATTTTTATAAACATTTTTAAATTCATTTTGTGAACGGAATTCAATTTTTTGTCTATTTTTAATTAAAATAATTTTTCTACGTGCAATACACGTGTTTTTTTGTACGTTTGAGTACATTATTGTATATGTATATTAAATATATTCTTATATTGCATCCCGATTAATTATAAATATATTTTTCCGGTTGATAAAGTCAATTTTGTATTTTTGAGATTTTACGGGCGATGCACGTGTTTTCGGTGCACGTGTTTAAGAGTATTCTTCTTTCAAAATAAATTTCATGAAATTTTGGTTGTCTATTTTAATTGTTCATGAAAAGTATGATTTTTTTTTAAAGTTAATTTTATATGTTTATTATATATATAAATAATTGTTTTAAAGGGATTAATTAAATAAATTATTTTGTAGTGTACACAAAGCACGTGCACGTGCACACGTGCGATGTGCACACCTTTGGGGCCGGGCTGTTTATAAGAAGAGGGAAAACTAAAAATTTTGATTTTAAAAGTAGGAGGGAAAGCAAGTTTTGAATTTTAGAAAATGGGGTTAGTGGTGTTCATGTGAGAGGTGGTTATTCTAACTACCCATTAATTAATCTATAAAAACACATCTAAGTCTCTCTCACCCTCTCATCCCTCCCTTCCTTGTTTCAATTTCGAAAGCATCAATGTCCAGCATGCCATGATGCTTCTCCACCTATTCATATGACTACATATGTATATATAGCTCCTAATCTATATATGTATATATGTAGGTATATGTGCTACTCCATTTCCTTCATCCTTGTCCTCTCTCTTTCCGAGAAGCCCCAGACCACTCCACTATCCTACTCCACCTACTCTTACACAAATCCATACCTATTCATCATATGTATATATATACAATTATGTACATATATATATATACATACATATATATATATATATATATATATATATATATATATATATATATATATAGGTATACACCTATAAAGACAAAATGAGATTGGATTTGCATTTTCTGGGTGCTGCCGAAAATGGAGAAGGAAGTGTGGGCTTGCTTTGGTGCGCGGATTTCGAAGAGTTTGCAATTGGAGTTTTTATAGGAGCTCTTAATTTTAGGAGTTCATTCGAGTACAAATGCTTCAACTTTAGGTAGGTGTTTCTTAAATCCTTTCTAATTTAGGAGTAGAAATTGCATGATAGACAATAGACAATTTATTTGTTGAATTTGAGTTGGTATGATGAGATTGCATGCAAATTAATGTAGAGTTGAATTGCTAAATTTTTATTGGTGTGGTAGATGCAAATTGCTTATTCTATTTCCTAAATTGTTATGATTGTTAGTTGAAGTGATTTGTATGAAATTGATGCATGTTGAGACATTGGTTAAAATAATGTAAATGTGTAGAAAAGAATTGTTGGTTGCTAATGTGGCAAGGAAGTGCGGTTCTAACCTCAAAATATTTATTTTTATGAGTTTAGAGATTTTTTTATAAACTAATTTTTGATAAAGATAACATTCTACTTGGAAAATTGATTGTATATGTTTTTATGCATTTTAAGGATTTTATTGAAAAATGAGAAACTTGTGAATTTGAGAACATGTACGATATTGGTTTTCAAAGGAATACATTTTAGAAATGATCTTTATTTTTGTAGAGGTACAAATCAATTTGAAAGGTCGAAAAATATATTCAGGCTGCAACTGGTACAATCGACAGTCGACCGAGCTAGAGTCGGCAGTCGACTGTCAAGCATTAAAATTTTTGGATTTATCGGCCGGACAGTCGACTGTCTATTTTCACAGTCGACTGCTACTGTTTTGAAATTCGATGTTTGTATTTTCAAAGTTTCACAGAACAGTTGACTGATTCTTTGCCAACAGTCGACTGAACCGACTATACTGTTTTTGAAGTTTCAAGTTTTCACTGAATGGTCAACTGGATATTTTCACAGTCGACTGAACTGGCCCTTTTGAGTTTGAGAACTCGCAAAACAGCCGACTGGCCACTTTTCACTGTCGACTGCTAATGTCTTTAATGATGAATTTTTCTTGAGTATTAGATTGATTTCTGACATGTGAAAGTTGAATAAGATTGAATACGAGATTTTATGATTATTAACACTTGATTGAGCTTATTGTGAAATGCACACAAGGGTGTGAATGATGAAATTGATAAAGAGATTGAATTGAATTGTTCACATGTTATGAGATTATAAAAGAAATATTTTTGAGAAAGAGTTTGTGAACAAAAGAAATGGAAATGATCATTTGAGATTGATTATGAATTATTGTTGATCTCTAGGAAGAGATAGTTGTTGGAATCTAGAGGCTAGGCGAGACCCTAGTGACCGGCAGTATTATTCATAATTGTGAGAGCTAACCGTTGAGGGTTGAGCGTCTCTTGAGAAGTAGCCAGGTAGGCTGACTGTCTCTGTTATTTTGATTTAAGTCCGGTAGGGTAAACTAGCTCTAGGTTGTCATGATTATCTTTTAAAACAAACTTTGTAAGGATTAGATACATAGTAAAGATGTGATGAAAGTAAGAGAAAAACACAAGTATGAGGGCCATCGGATTGGCGGTGTGAGAGTGATCCACAGACTGCCTGCTTGATGCGTCATGATATGGCGTGGGCACTACTCCAGAATTATCGTCCCGGTGGCGACGCTTGTGGGGTGTTTAGTGGCTGCGGGTGGTGCCATTGTTCCATGGCAGAGGCTGAATTGTCCATAGTCTGCCTGCTCGATGCGTCATGTCAGTGCGTGGGATTCCCCTCCAGACTGACTGGACATGGGCTCGTAGATCATAGAACATCTAGGATACTTACCGTAGTTACCGTAGTAGTGTAAGTCTTGGCGAGAGATTGAACCCTATAAGATGAAGTACGATTAAAGGCTTGTCCTCGGACCTATGTAGTATGGGATGCATAGAATCCGAACAAGTGCGCATTAGTGTCATGTAATATAATTAACTGCATTAAGGACTAAGTGCACAACACAATACGACATTAACAGGATAGTTCCTTTGTAGCTTTGTTGGTGATCAAGTTTGTGTTTCCTAAAGTATTTAAGAATCGTTATACTGTTTCCAGCATAGAGAGGATGGCCGTGTATAATATTTCGTCAGCTGTAAGTGACTGACGTATCCACAGTTTTATATGCAGGACTTGGAGTTATAAGAAGATATAAAGATGACTTTGGTTGCTGATGATGATTCAAATGACAAGTTGTTATAGTTGTACAATTGTTATTATTGTAATTCATTTATTCAGCTGCGTATTTATGTAAAAGATTCCGATGTAATATTATTGAATAAAAGTTTTAAATTTCTTGTAAAATTGTACGAAAGAAGTGTAAAGATCCTGTGGAATCTCGAATTCAGTTGTATTTGGAATTCGGGGTGTTATAGAGTGGTATCAGATCCACGCTTCAAAAGTAGTACAAATTTATAAGGAATGACACCCTAGAGTGGACATTAGAGTGTGAGTTCAGTTTATAGAGATTTAAATGTAAGTGATTTACATTTGTGTTGCTCTATACACTGATGTTTCCTCTTTCCTTTTGGATGGCTGGGGTCATGAATGGAAGTTGTTATTGAATTTGCATTCAACCTCATTCATGATGCTCTCCTCGTATACAGTAATGTGAGATTATATGCGAACACATTTTCTCTGGGTATCAGAGTAGCGCAATGGAAGCGTGGTTGGTTTGAACCGTCATTCATGATACCTTACGCATAGACACACTTTCCCCTCAAATTATTTCCTGTGGACCTTCATCATAGTACTTTTCAACATTTAATATTTTTCAAATAAATATTTTCTTATACTATTAAATCATTTCAATACCTATTATTTGTCTATTTTCCTTAGTCTTGATCTCTTTGAACTTGTTTTATTTGTCTTTCAGTCTTAAAGTTTTTCTTTCGTGTTTTATGTCACTTTATGTTCATATGTCTATATCTGCTATTACTTTACGTATTCTGTTAAATTTATACTACAATTATTATTTTCAATTATAATTACATTTTGAGTTTTGCTTGTGAATTTTGCTTATGTGCATTCATTTTACATGATTTGATTTTGTGATGCGATATTCTTGTATTGTCCTATATACTTTAGTATATTTTAACAAGATTGAAATATTTTATCCGTATAAATATAACAAACCAATTTGATTTATTGTCTGCATTCGATATTATCGTTATTGCATATTGTCTACTAATTTGTTTTGTTATATTTATAAATTTTGTAGTTTACGCTTCTTTAATATAATACATATACTCACTATTTATACTTTACTGTATTCTCAAATTTTAAATTGTCTTTAGATTCTTGATTACTATATATATTTTCATTTGATTTTTATATGTGACATGTATTTCAAGATACTTACTATATATATAATTTCACCATCCTCCAATTACTACATTACTATTTTTATGTATAATTATTTATGTCAATTGCCCTAATTTGCTACACTACATCATTATTGTTTTTATTTGTACTTCCAACACGTGCATATATTCTACATTATTTGTCTTGGTATTATAAATAATTTTTTCAGTACTGATAATTAGTACCGCCTATATTTGATATATCCTATACACCTATTTTTGATATTTCATTATGTAAAATCTTTTTCTATATCATTGATTTTTTTTTAACATAACACCATACTTTATTAAACATCCCAATATCTAAGTACATATGGAAGTTTTCATCTTTCCATCTCCCGTTTTGGTGCAACCTGATGTCGAGAAGGCAAATATGCAACTAGATGTCATTGGAGGCAAACTGCAACTGGACGTCGAGGAGGCAAAATCTGCAACCGAATGTCCAGAAGGCAAACTGCAACCGGATATCGTAGAAGCAATTTTGCAACTCGAGATCGAGATAGGCAAGTCTGCAGTTGGATACCAACGAGGCGAACCTACACCAGAAGGATATTGTCTACTTAGATGACCCCTATTTTGTTTTTCTATAATATTTACCCACCACTATTCTATTTTTGTACTAGCTTATAACATTTTGCAATCTATCATTATATCATTTATACTAATTTCTATATCTATCAAACTGGTGTATTTGCTACTTAATCTCAACTATCTTGCTGCTTTCTTCTTTATTTTAAATCTTTTAATGAGTAAGTATTTCATACATCTTCATCATGTTTTATATTGCTATTTGGTACTCACCTAACAAAAATAAAATTTGTATTTATACTTTTCTTTGATTCATAATTTGTTTTCTATATAATTAGTTTTCGCACTACTTTCAATAGTATGTTTTACTACTACGATGTCTTATTTAACTCCTACAAATCATTTATGAATTTCATATCATGCTATTTGTTTCACCCCTATAACTGTGATGCCTAGGTATGTATAAAATTTCGTATGCTGGTTTTTCTTCCTCTACTTGACAATTCGAAAGTATTTCGTTGTATGCCTTCCGTATCCTTAATTTTCAAATCTTATGTAGTTACCATACAAATTTATTTTTTTTTGTATACAGAATCATTTTATGTTTTCTATACTTTTACTATATTTCCTTCTTATATATTTCTCAAACTGCTATCCAACAGACTTCTTTTAAATTGCTAGTTTTTGTCGTATAGTACCAATTTGGATTACGACTTTCTACCATTTATTACATTGATGAATTTTTAGTATTGAATCTATTTATAAAGTATCCATTGACTATGCTTCTCTTTATCACATTGTTTCTTAACTATTTTACAATTAATGACTAAATTTATTTATCATTTTATCTAAAGGTTTACTTAATAGTATTTTGGTTGAAAACTCCTTTCAATATATACTATCCTTTATTGTCGCATTTATTTTCTTATACTACTTTCTAGATTTTTTTTGTTCAATTCCCATAAAAATTTTGATACTCATAATTCTCTTAAATAGATTTTGTCTTATTCTTTCACATTGCTTACTTTTATGCTATATGTATTTTCTTAATGTTTGCAATTTTCTATATACTATAGTAATATTTTCTTTGGTGTGTACAAAATACAACCTTTACCATAGTGAGTTCTGGGGACGGAACTGTTCTAAGGGGGGGAGAGTGTAACACCCCACAAAATTTAAATGACAATTTTGCCCTCGGATGTTACGCACGTGCATTTTGTACTGTTACTGATTATATCCATAATGCATTTTGATATGTATTTTAAAATCCGATTATTTATGTAATCCCGTATTCTTAAAATTCCATTTGAGACAACTCAAATGCAAAATTTCAATATTTGAGTTTTACGTGCTTTTTACGTATTATCGATGCACGTATCGATTTCGGGTATTCCACCATCACGTGCAAAGTTTTCGATGGATTTCAATTATTTATTTTTATAAACATATTTAAATTCATTTTATAAACGGAATTCAATTTTTTGTCTATTTTTAATTAAAATAATTTTTCTACGTGCAATACACGTGTTTTTTGTACGTTTGAGTACATTATTGTATATGTATATTAAATATATTCTTATATTTCATCTCGATTAATTATAAATATATTTTTCCGGTTGATAAAGTCAATTTTGTATTTTTGAGATTTTATGGGCGATGCACGTGTTTAAGAGTATTCTTCTTTCAAAATAAATTTCATGAAATTTTGGTTGTCTATTTTAATTGTGCATGAAAAGTATGATTTTTTTTAAAGTTAATTTTATATGTTTATTATATATATAAATAATTGTTTTAAAGGGATTAATTAAATAAATTATTTTGTAGTGTACGCAAAGCACGTGCACGTGCACACGTGTGATGTGCACACCTTTGGGGCCGGGCTGTTTATAAGAAGAGGGAAAACTAAAAATTTTGATTTTGAAAGTAGGAGGGAAAGCAAGTTTTGAATTTTAGAAAATGGGGTTAGTGGTGTTCATGTGAGAGGTGGTTATTCTAACTACCCATTAATTAATCTATAAAAATACACCTAAGTCTCTCTCACCTTCTCATCCCTCATTTCCCTGTTTCAATTCCGAAAGCATCAATGTCCAGCATGCCATGATGCTTCTCCACCTATTCATATGACTACATATGTATATATAGCTCATAATCTATATATGTATATATGTAGGTATATGTGCTACTCCCTTTCCTTCATCCTTGTCCTCTCTCTTTCCGAGAAGCCCCAGACCACTCCACTATCCTACTCCACCTACTCTTACACAAATCCATACCTATTCATCATATGTATATATATACATTTATGTATGTGTGTGTGTGTGTATATATATATATATATATATATATATATATATGGGTAATGCTCAGTTGAAAACACAAATGTCTATGAAAACGTGGAAAACCACTAAGGCCGTTGTTGGAAACAACGGCCTAGGTTATAATGCATTATAACCTAGGCCGTTGTTTCAAACAACGGCCTAGGCATGTTTTCACGTTTTCACAGACATTTGCGTTTTCAACTGAGCATTACCCTATATATATATATATATATATATATATATATATATAGGTATACACCTATAAAGACAAAATGAGATTGGATTTGCATTGCCTGGGTGTTGCCGAAAATGGAGAAGGAAGTGTGGGCTTGCTTTGGTGCGCGGATTTCGAAGAGTTTGCAATTGGAGTTTTCTATAGGAGCTCTTAATTCTAGGAGTTCATTCGAGTACAAATGCTTCAACTTTAGGTAGGTGTTTCTTAAATCCTTTCTAATTTAGGAGTAGAAATTGCATGATAGACAATAGACAATTTATTTGTTGAATTTGAGTTGGTATGATGAGATTGCATGCAAATTAATGTAGAGTTGAATTGCTAAATTTTTATTGGTGTACTAGATGCAAATTGCTTATTCTATTCCCTAAATTGTTATGATTGTTAGTTGAAGTGATTTGTATGAAATTGATGCATGTTGAGACATTGGTTAAAATAATGCAAATGTGTAGAAAAGAATTGTTGGTTGCTAATGTGGCAAGGAAGTGCTGTTCTAACCTCAAAATATTTATTTTTATGAGTATAGAGATTTTTTTATAAACTAATTTTTGATAAAAGATAACATTCTACTTGGAAAATTGATTGTATATGTTTTTATGCATTTTAAGGATTTTATTGAAAAATGAGAAACTTGTGAATTTGAGAACATGTACGATATTGGTTTTCAAAGGAATACATTTTAGAAATTATCTATATTTTTGTAGAGGTACAAATCAATTTGAAAGGTCGAAATATATTCAGGCTGCAACTGGTACAATCGACAGTCGACCGAGCTAGAGTCAGTAGACAACTGTCAAGCATTAAAATTTTGGATTTATCGGCCGGACAGTCGACTGTCTATTTTCACAGTCGACTGCTACTGTTTTGAAATTCGATGTTTGTATTTTCAAAGTTTTGCACAATAGTTGACTGATTCTTTGCCAACAGTCGACTGAACCGACTATGCTGTTTTTGAAGTTTCAAGTTTTCACTGAATGGTCAACTGGATATTTTCACAGTCGACTGAACTGGCCCTTTTGAGTTTGAGAACTCGCAAAACAGCCGACTGGCCACTTTTCACTGTCGACTGCTAATGTCTTTAATGATGAATTTTTCTTGAGTATTAGATTGATTTCTGACATGTGAAAGTTGAATAAGATTGAATACGAGATTTTATGATTATTAACACTTGATTGAGCTTATTGTGAAATGCACACAAGGGTGTGAATGATGAAATTGATAAAGAGATTGAATTGAATTGTTCACATGTTATGAGATTATAAAAGAAATATTTTTGAGAAAGAGTTTGTGAACAAAAGAAATGGAAATGATCATTTGAGATTGATTATGAATTATTGTTGATCTCTAGGAAGAGGTAGTTGTTGGAATCTAGAGGCTAGGCGAGACCCTAGTGACCGGCAGTATTATTTATGATTTTAAAAGCTAACCGTTGAGGGTTGAGCGTCTCTTGAGAAGTAGCCAGGTAGGCTGACTGTCTCTGTTATTTTGATTTAAGTCCGGTAGGGTAAGCTAGCTCTAGGTTGTGATGATTTTCTTTTAAAACAAACATTGTAAGGATTAGATACATAGTGAAGATGTGATGAAAGTAAGAGAAAAACACGAGTATGAGAGCCATCGGATTGGCGGTGTGAGAGTGATCCATAGACTGCCTGCTTGATGCATCATGACATGGCGTGGGCCCTACTCCAGAATTATCGTCCCGTTGGCGACGCTTGTGGGGTGTTTAGTGGCTGCGGGTGGTGCCATTGTTCCATGGCAGAGGCTGAATTGTCCATAGTCTGCCTGCTCGGTGCCTCGTGTCAGTGCGTGGGATTCCCCTCCAGACTGCCTGAACATGGGCTCGTAGATCATAGAACATCTAGGATACTTACCGTAGTTACCGTAGTAGTGCAAGTCATGGCGAGGGATTGAACCCTATAAGATGAAGTACGATTAAGGGCTTGCTCTCGGACCTATATAGTATGGGATGCATAGAATCCGAACAAGTGTGCATTAGTGTCATGTAATATAATTAACTGCATTAAGGACTAAGTGCACAGCACAACACGACATTAACAGGATAGTCCCTTTGTAGCTTTGTTGGTGATCAAGTTTGTGTTTCCTAAAGTATTTAAGAATCGTTGTACTGTTTCCGACATAGAGAGCATGGCCGTGTATAATATTTCATCAGTTGTAAGCAACTGACGTGCCCATATTTTTATATGCAGGACTTGGAGTTATAAGAAGATATAAAGATGACTTTGGTTGCTGATGATGATTCAAATAACAAGTTGTTATAGTTGTACAATTGTTATTGTTGTAATTCATTTATTCCGCTGCGTATTTATGTAAAAGATTCTGATGTAATTATTATTGAATAAAAGTTTTAAATTTCTTGTAAAATTGTACGAAAGAAGTGTAAAGATCCTGTGGAATCTCGAATTCAGTTGTATTTGGAATTCGGGGTGTTACAAATGTAGTAAATACTAATATGTTTATTCTGTTTCCTAATCTAATGGAAACAGATTTCCCAAATCTCTCACCCATTAATCTTCTCTCAATCTCCTTTCTTCTCCCCTAAGTATGTAATCCCTATATATAAATATATACTGTAAAGAATAAGAGACAATAAGAATAACAATTATTTTCCCACAAATCTGTTCTCAACACATACTTTCTCATAATATGAGAAAATGGCAATTATAAGAGCATCCACAATCGTTTTTCTCATTTCTTATAAAATGGCAGCTACAGTAATAGTAATTGGATGCGTATCGTGCAGTCGTGCTTTGCTATATTTTTCTCATTTGGATTAGAGACGGGATATGATATCCCGTCCCTATTTTTTTAATTTTAAAATGGCTGGACGAGGAATCATTCCCCGTCTCTCATCCTTTCAAATAAACTAAAAAAAGTTAATTACTTATTATAACTATTAAACTATATTAATTAACTAAATTAAATAATATAATAATAACTAAACTATATTAATTAACCATCTAATCCTAATTATTACCTAAACCTACCAAAAGTACCAAAAGTCTTGGACGGGATACATTCCCCGTCCGGGGAATCATTCCCCGGCCCATCTTTTTGGTTTTTTTTTTTCTTTTTTTTTCTTCCCATCGGCCAATCATGGCCATTCGTTTATTAAAAAAAATTGTGTGGGACGGGGTTTGATACCCCGGACGGGGTATCATTCCCCGTCTGAGGACTTTTAAAAAAAAAATATTCGTTAATGGTAGAGACGGGGTATCATACCCCGTCCGGGGTATGTATCCCCGTCCGACCTAATTTAAAAAAAAAAAATTGAAAATTACTGAGACGGGATATGATCGTCCGTCTGAATCGATTAAAAAATAATTAAATAGATGAGACGGGGTATCATATCCCGTCCTTTATATATTGAGAAAGTTCATTTCGTTTCTCATATTTGAGAAATGAGAATATGAGGTTTGCCAAAAAATGAAAAAATGAGAAACGATTGCAGCGCTCGTTTGCTATTCGTTTGCTATAAAATAGAAAAATGGGATATATAGCAAACAACTGTGGATGCTCTAAGAAACGACTATGGATGCTCTTATGTGAAGAATGCTAATGAATAGTACAATACTTGATGCTCTTATGTGAAGAATGCTAATAAATAGTACAATACTTGTGCTATTTTAGTATTATAACAAACAAGAAATAAAGATAATTTTATAACCAATCAACTAGAGTAAACTTCGTAGAATACCACTTTGTGCCCTCTAGTACAAAATTGGTATGACTTTGTAATAGAACAAGCATTGTAACTACTAACTAGAAAAATACATATTTTTTGGAATAGGTCGAAGAGGGATTCTGATCTTCTCCATTATACAGTCCAACAATCTATCTATACTTTTGATTGATTTGAAACAAATCTTTTTTGACATAAAATCTGAAACAAATCTTAAACAACTCTTGAAATGTTAAAACATATTTGCTAGATACACCAGTAGAAAAACTACTGTAGATGATCCAATTTGTGTTGAATGATGACACCATAAGAGAAATATATATAATAAAAGAAGAGCGGGTTTGGTTGGACGGCACATTATATATACTAGTAATTTTCACGTGTGATGCACGCCTTAATAAATATATTTTTATTAATAGTAAAAATTTTAATGTAGTCTAGTATTAGATCTAATACTTCCTTTATATTAGATTAGATATGCACGGGAAATACACGGATGTGGTGGGGTAAAAATGGCCTGGGGCCCAGCCAAGGCCCAGGACGGCTCTCACTCAAAAATAAGAAAAACAACAATCTGGCTCGGCCTCGGACCACTGCAGGGTCGGCATCGAGCCTCAAGTTCACCCCCACAGACCTGGTCTCCTCGTATCCGACGAGCCTCAATGGCCCTCGGCCTCCGATCCATGACAGCCCCACGGGCCGTCCCCCCAGCCTGGCGAGGAATGGGGATGACCTGACACAACCTAGGCCATCCAATTCTCCCAGAGGCACAGGAGCCCCATGATCAGCCATGTCAGCTCCAAATACCACCTAGGGCTTTGCCACGTCAGTCCTATACCACTCTGGGCACTGCCACGTCCGCCCTAAACCCCCTGGGCCTCCTGCCACGTCAGGCCCATGGGCTTTCGGGTCCAGACCCGGCCCCCAAGCGGATCCAAACCCGGTAGGAATTCCCTATAAATACCAGACCCTCACCCACCTTTTCAGGTAATCAATCTTTTGCCACCCAAATTTCCCTAGTTATTGCTACTCTCTCACAGAGACTGACTAGATCGTCGGAGGGTCCACCGCCGGGATAAACCCCGGTATTTCAGGACCGTCTACAGGTACTCGAGGCGGGGCCATCCGAGCCGATCCTCAAGCGCCGAAGCGAGCCTCCCGCTCGTCGTCCCGTGCCGCACTCTTCCCTCATTACAAATTGAGTCCGAACTCACACCTGGTGCATCCACACCGCGACCAAAAACAAACCGCATCAGGTTGGCGCCGTCTGTGGGAAAACTTTATTCGGTACAGACGACAGTCCGAGCCTCGCCGCCGACGCTCTCCCTCGACCCGATCTCCCATGGCTCCCCGAGTCTGAAGATCGGCCCGTTCCGCCCGAACAGACGGGCCCCCCCCCCGAGGGGGCCCTCGACGGAGGGCAAGCATCCAATAATCCGGGTGGAAACCCCGGACCCCAACGAAGCGTTTCACGCGTCGTCGAACCCGACCTTCGTCGGGTCATTCTGAACAGAAGGGCTAGCCAGGCTAGGGGAGGGACCGCTTCCAACTCGGCCCCGAACCATTCCAGGCCCGCACAAGGGGAAAGGCCGTCGGCACTCAGCCGCATCGGCCGAATTCCTACGCCCCGACCCGACCCTTCCGACCATGGTGGGGTCACCAGGGGTGAGTTCAGGAGCTTCAGAGATGAAATCTTGGAGGCCCTCCATGGAGCGCCAAGGTCTGCGACCTATGGCCGAGCCCACCAAATGAGCGATGGGAGGAGTCACACCCGTGCGCCGCCTCCCCCTCCTGAGCGCACAGACGAGGTGCTCCGACGCCTCCTAGAGATGGAGAATCGAATCGAGCGCATCGGCGACAGGAATCCCAACCTTGTCCAAGGTCGGGGACCTTCTCGACCTCCATTCTCTGTCAACATCATAGAAGCGGAGATCCCTCGGAACTTCCGACCTCCACAGTTCGAGACATACAACGGCGAGGGTGATCCAGCTGATCACATGGAGGGCTTCAAAACCCTCATGATGATTCACAGCGCTTCGGATCCCCTGCTGTGCCGATCCTTCCCGGCCACCCTCTGGGGTCCGGCCAGGGATTGGTTCTCCAAACTCTCCCCTGGCTCGATCTTCTCGTTCGACCAGCTGGAAGCCAGCTTCCTGGCCCACTTCATCACTAGCCGGAAGAGCGAACGGACGAGCGCTTCCCTGCTCGACCTCACCCAGAGGGAGGGGGAGTCGCTCCGTAACTTCGTCAAGACGTTCACAACCGAGGCCAGATCCGTCTCTGCCCTCGATGCAGGGGTCGCCTCGGCAGCTTTCCGATACAATGTCCGGCACAACCAGCTCAAGGTCTCCTTAGCAAAGAGGCCACCTCTGGACTTCCCTGACCTTCTCAACTGGGTCGAGAAGTACATACGAGCTGAAGAAGCTCTGAACCCAGAGGGCAGCAAAGAAGTCGTGGGGAAGGGCAAGCGCAGGGTCGATGAGGCCGAACCTGCCAAGAAAACAGCAAAGGAAGGGGTCGGCGCGAAGAGGGCACCTCCGGTCCCTCGCTTCGAAAGGTACACTCCCTTGACACATAACATGTCTGCCATCCTCTTAGAAATCGAGGATAAGGGCATTGTCTGACTACCTCCCCGATCAAATAACAACAAGAAGCGAGATCAGCGCTTCTACTGCCGTTTCCACAGAGATCATGGGCATGAAACCGACCAATGTCGGGCCCTGAAAGACGAGATTGAGGAACTCATCTCACGAGGGTACCTCCGAGAGTTCACCAGAGAAGGCCCACGGGATCGGCGAGATGCTAGGAACCGGAGGCCTTCGCCTCCGAACCCTACTCTGAACCGCATCCAGGGTCGGGATCCCGAACCCGAGGGAGCCGTGGATACGCCATTCATCTTGCACTGTGTCCACGGAGGGCCAATGGGAGGGGAGTCAAATACTTCCCGAAAAGCCTTCATCCGAGAGGTGAATGCTGTCCAAGACAACCCCTCGCCCAAGTTGCAACCGGTGCCTGTCTCCTTCTCCGGAGAGGACCTCGAAGGCGTTCGCCTCCCTCATTGCGATGCCCTCGTCATTGGCCTCCACATGGCCAATTGTGAAGTTCGCCGAATCCTCGTCGACAACGGCAGCTCGGTAAATATTCTCTTTCTCGAAGCCTTCGAGAATCTCAAGCTCCCCAGAGGCAAACTCAAGCCAGCCGGATACACCTTGCATGGGTTCTCCGGCATCCCTGTCGTAATAGAAGGGATTGTTACTCTCGACGTCACCGCGGGATCGGCTCCTGTCTAGAGGACCGAGTCCATGGACTTCATAGTGGTAAACGTCAAGGCGGCTTACAATGCCATACTCGGCCGACCCGGATTATGCTCCATTCAAGCAGTACCTTCGGCTTACCATCTGAAACTTAAATTTCCCACCCCGCAAGGGGTCGGCATCGTTTGAGGTAGCCAAGAAGTAGCACGGTCGTGCTACATGACCGCCGTTGGAGGGGGTGTGTTCCCCCTCGACGCCGTTGAGCTCGAACCCGAGAGGGACGGCCCCGCTCCCGAGCCTGTCGACGAGCTGGAGGAGGTCCCGTTCGGTGCCGAGGATGAATCGAAATGGTTTCGGGTGAGCCGCTCGCTCCCCGAAAACTTGAAGCTAGGCATAATCGCCTGCATCCGGCGCAACGTTGATCTCTTCGCCTGGAAGCCCTCCGACATGCCCGGAATCTCCGAAGACTTGATCATGCATCGGCTGAGCGTCATCCCGGACTCTAAGCCAGTCGTCCAAAAGAGGCACAAAGTCGCCCCGGAGAGGCAGCAAATTATGAAGACAGAGGTCGACAAACTCTTGTCGGCTCGATTTATTCAGGAGGTCAGCTACCCCGAATGGTTGGCTAATGTCGTCATGGTAAAGAAGGCAACAGGGGGTTGGCAAATCTGTATCAACTTCACGGATCTAAATAAAGCATGTCCGAAAGATCCTTTCCCCCTCCCCCGCATCGACGCCTTAATCGACGCAACCTCGGGGCATGAGCTACTGTCCTTCATGGACGCATTCTCAGGGTACAATCAGATCCGGATATTTTCACCGGACATCTCCAAGACCTCGTTCGTCACCGACCAGGGTCTTTTCTGCTACCGCGTTATGCCCTTCGGGCTAAAGAACGCCGGAGCCACATACCAACGGCTCGTCAACAGAATCTTCAAAGACCTGATCGGCCGCAACGTGGAAGTCTATGTCGACGACATGCTCGTCAAGAGCCAGGCCGGGCCGGATCACGTCGCCGACCTCGAGGAAGCCTTCGGAGTCCTCCGGCATCACAACATGAGGCTCAACCCGGCTAAATGCGCCTTCGGCATCTCCACTGGGAAATTCCTGGGGTTCATCGTCAGCCAGCGCGGCATCGAGGCGAACTCCGAGAAAATCCAAGCTATTATTGACATGGCCCCACCCCGGAATGTCAAGGAGGTTCAGAGGCTTACAGGCCGGTTGGCTGCAATCGGCCGTTTCCTGTCCAAGTCAGGGGAGAAGTCTCTTCCCTTCTTCAAGGCCCTACGCGGAAAATGGGGCTTCGAGTGGGGTACCCATCAACAAGAAGCCTTCGAACAGCTGAAGCAGTACCTTGCCAACCCTCCTCTCCTCAGCAAGCCCGAACCGGGCGAACCACTATGGCTCTACCTGTCCGCCTCGGATAGCGCACTCAGCGCCGTACTCGTCCGAGAGGAAGATGGGGTCCAGAGGCCATTGTACTATGTGAGCAAAGTTCTGCTCCCCGCCGAGACGAGGTACGCAAAGATAGAGAAGGTGGCCTATGCTTTGGTCATGGCAGCCCGGAAGCTTCGTCCTTACTTTCAGGCCCACTCCGTCCAAGTACTGACCGACCAGCCACTGAAGACTGTCCTTCACAAGCCCGAAAACTCCGGCTGCTTAGTCAAGTGGTCAATTGAGCTGAGTCAGTTCGACATCAGCTACCAGCCGAGGACGGCCATCAAAGGGCAGGCCCTCGCCGAGTTCATAACTGAGTGCACCGTCTCCGAGCAGCCGGGCACCGAGGCCTCAGATCCGACCTGGGAGGTCTTTGTCGACGGATCATCATGCGAGACGGGGAGTGGGGCTGGGATCATCCTTCGTGGTCCCGACCAATTCCTACTTCAATACTCCCTCCGCCTCAACTTTTCGGCCTCCAACAACGAGGCGGAATACGAGGCCATGATCGCAGGATTGACCCTCGCACGTCGAGCGGGAGCCAAGCAAATCTGGGCCTTCAGCGATTCTCAGCTCGTGGTCAATCAGATCACCGGAGAATACGAAGCCCGCGATGATCGCATGGCGAGGTATTTGGCGGTGGTCCGACGTCTCCTGGCGTCCTTCAGCTGCGCCACGGTTATCAGAGTCCCTAGGGAGCAGAACGCTCAAGCAGATGCATTGTCCAAACTCGCCTCTTCCTCCTTCGAGGGACTCGATCAGACGGTGCTCATAGAAATCCTCCTAAAGCCAAGTATCAACGATCAAGACCAGGAGGCAATGTGTGTCCAAGACGGTGCCCGTCCAGACGACTGGACCACTCCCATCAGGAGATTCTTAGTCAGTGCCGAGCTTCCTGAAGACCGAGCCGAAGCTAGACGAGTCAGGGTCCGAGCTGAAGGGTTCGTCATGATTGATGACATCCTCTTCAAACGCTCATACACCTTGGCCGACGGCAAGCCGTACCTCCGCTGTCTCACCAGCGACGAGGCCAGCTACGCGCTGAAAGATCTCCATGAGGGGGATCGGCGGATGCCACATGGGGAGCAGGATGCTCGCTCGGAAGGCCCTGAATCAGGGGTGCTATTGGCTGACCATGCTCCAAGACTCGCAAGACCTAGTCAAGAGGTGCGGCCCCTGCCAAAGGTTCTCCCCTATCAAGAGGCTTCCTCAAGCCAATCTCCAATCCCTGGCTAGTCCTACGCCATTCGCCATGTGGGGGATGGACCTTGTGGGCCCCTTCCCCGTGGCAATAGGGCAGAAGAAATTCTTGATAGTCGCCATCGACTACTTCACCAAGTGGGTCGAAGCCGAGCCCCTGTCCAGTATCACCGAGCGCCAAGTACAGCAATTCTTTTGGAAACACATCATTTGCCTGTTCGGAATCCCTCGGGTCCTCGTCACGGACAACGGAACCCAATTCCAAGGTCAGAACTTCCAAACTTTCTGCGCAGACATCGGCATCCAACAACGTTTCTCCACTATTTGCCACCCTCAGTCCAACGGCCAAGCGGAGAACGCGAACAGGCAAATTCTCGACGGCCTCAAAAAGCGCCTCGACAGTTCCCCCAAGGGGCAGTGGGTCGAAGAATTGCCTAGCGTGCTATGGGCGCACCGAACCACCAAGAGGATCCCTATGGGAGAAACGCCGTTCAACTTGACCTACGGGACGGAGGCAGTTATCCCCGTCGAGGTCGGCCTGCCTTCTCCCCGGATCATAGCCTTCGATGAAGCTGACAATTCGTCCGGCCTGAGGGCCAACTTGGACCTCGTCGCCGAGGTCAGAGAGAAGTCTTCAATCCGGAGAAGCATCTACCAACAACGGATCGAGAAGTTTTACAACAAAAAGGTCCGCCCCACAAGCATCAAGGCGGGGGACCTCGTGTTACGAAAACTAACCGTCTCTGATCCAACCAAAAAGAGGAAATTGGCTCCCAACTGGGAAGGCCCATACCGTGTAGTCGAGGCTGTACGCCCTGGTACATACCGACTGGCAGATATGGACGGCCGGCTCATCAGCCGATCCTGGAACGCCGAGCACCTAATGAAGTTCCTGGAAGAGCGAACATAGGTTCTAGCTTGGCTAATGTAAATAAAATCTTTTGTAAGCTTTCATGTGTAAAGGGCCATTTTAGCGACCCTCCATATCTTGTATGAAAGAAATCTCTTTTTGTCAAACTCCAAACGCCTCGGCAGGTCCGACCTAACACCGGGCAATGGGATCGGCACCCGAGTCCTCACTCCGGTATCGTCCCCAGCGTCTCGGTAGGTCCGACCCGGATTCAGGCCAGGAAGTCTTCCTAATGCCCCGCGCCGATCCCTCACGGATCGACGAGGCCGAACCTCACCTCCGCCATCATTCACTACACTATTGGCCAGAGCAGAGAATGAAAAGAATTCTTTATTCATACTCCCTTATTAGTTCTGAGAAAACAAACAGAGACCGTTACAGGACCACTCCACTCATCTCACACTGAAGGAAGTCGCCATCTTAGGGCCCCTCGGGTCCGACGAAGGGCGGGACCACTCCGACCGAACGACTAGGAGCCCTCTCCTCGTCATGATGGTCCTTAGGCTCAGCCACGGTCGACACACTAGCCACAGAGCTCTGGGCATCAATTGGTCGCACACGCTCCAGCAGCAGCAACGCAGAGGGAACCCCCTCCGCTTGCCGACCCACCGAGGAGGATGCTGAGACACCTAGCATCGTCTTATAACGGTGTATCTCCATCTCCTTCTCCACAATGACATCGCGAAGTAACCTCTCAGAGGAGGGCCTCTGCACCGATGCACTCGACATGGTATATCCAAGACCGACACTGCCGAGGTCCCGATCCACCATCGCCCTCCTCAGCCGGCTCGCCTCCTCACTTAAGGCCTCAGACTTATTTCGATAATAATTAAAGGCCGCATCAGTGTCACGAGCCCCCTTTCGGTAGCGAACCAACGTAGCCTCCAGGGCCTCAACCTTGCTCCGGAGCCACGCCACGTCAGAACGATGGGGGTCCACCTCAGGAAGAGGAGCCGCAACCTACAAGAGAACCAGCCAACTCAAAACGCATCGGCAAAAATGGTTCGGAAATATCCGAGGTCAAAACACTTGGCCAGTCAAAAATCTTCTTTTATAAATGAAAGTACTTCATACAAAAAATGCGGTGGCCAGTCCGCAGAAGGCAAATACAATCGAGAGATGAAAAAAAGAAAGACAAAACTATACAACTTGTTTTCCCACCTCAGCATCGGCCGGGTTCACAGGGGGGTCGGCAGCCGGGTCATCAACGGGCCCTTCTTCATTAGGGGTCTTCGGTGTCCCCTCGACCTCCATGTCATACTCGAAGTTGGACAGGTCGACGGTCGGGTAGAAGTGCCTCACATGACTAAGGGCCATCGCATAACACTCGTCCTGGGCCTTGATCACCATCATCTGACCCGCATTCGTCAACTCCTCCTTCTTCTTGGCGAACTTCTTCTTCAAGGAGACCAACCTCTTCCCCCACTCCGCCTCCTTGGCATCGAGCTCGAGCTTCATCTTCTGCTCCCTCTTGTGCAAGCCCTCGAGCTCAATCCGCATCTCCTTCATCTCCCGCTCGCTCTTATCCGCCCGAGCTCGCTCTTGTGCCAGGGCCGCTTCGTAGAGGTTCTTTACATTAGCCCTCTGCACGCAAGCCTGTGACCCACAAACGCAGATAAGAAAAAGACTTCTGCAGTAAAATTAACAAGGGGGATAGGGTCGACGAGCTTACCAGCACGGTGGCCTGTGCCAGGCGCGTGAACGCCACCTCCACGGGCTCGCTCTCCATCTCCTTGCGGTCTCGAGGGGTTGCCAACTTCTCCACCACCTCAACAGCCTGGGCCTCCTCGGTCAGGCAGTCCCCCATCTGAACTGACCAATTCGGTGCCCACCGTTGCCGCAACATCACCACCACCGGGTCCTCTTCCTCGACCTCGACCAAGGGACCTTTTCCCTTGTCAAGATCGGATGCCTTCGCTTGGCCTTGGCCCTTCGAAGTAGCCACCCCCTTGCCCGTCTCCGAGCGAGTCCTCTTGGTCCTCGGCTCGAGCTGGGCCTCCGAGATGGCTAGGGACGACTCCCTCGGCCTCTTCGCGCCCCCTCCTTCCTCGGCCTTCTTCTGCTTCTCGGCGAGCCTGCGAGCCTTGATCGATTCAGGATCCATACCTGCAAGAAGATCCAGTAAGGACAATGAGCACGGAGGAATAATAAAGCCAAAAGAAAGAGACAACTACATACTAAGCACGGCCGGGCTCAGTCCAACGCTCGCCAGGTGGGCCTCTGTCACCTTTGGCCAGCTGATGCTATGAGATAGACGGAGACGCTCAACAAACCCCCACTCCTCGGCCGTCAGGTCCCTCGGCCTCGGCATTTTATAGCTCGGCTTAGAGTGGTTCCATCGAGTAGGGATATTCCAAGGTTCCTCACTCCGGATCACCAGATATTTTTTCTTCCACTCCTTGATGGAATCCGGGTGACCTTGAACGACCTTCCCCTTACTCTGAGGTGAAATGTAGTAAACACCCTCAGCCGACAAACTAATCATCAACATCGCTCGGAATACATTCAACCGAAGGGGCACCCTCTGCTCCTCGCACAACAGCACGAAGCAGATGATCTGCTTCCAGGAGTTCGGCCCATACTGCATCGGCGCCAGAGATGCCCAACTCAACACCTCCCGAACAAACGGATGAACCGGGAGCCTCAGCCCAGAGATGAAGGCGTCCACTGGGAAGATGCAGCACCAAGCACTCAGGGGGTCGGTCGGGCGCAGAGTAGAATTCGGCAACATGAGCTCGTAGCTGGACCCTATGTGGTACGCCAGCTGCAAAGCCTCCAAGTCACCTGCCTCCAGAACGGTCGGAAGTGTGTCCATCTTCACTCTCTTCCAGCTCGGCGACGACGGCTGGACCCCAAAAATCTCCTTATCGGAAAGATCGTCGGGGTACCGACGGAACGGCTTCGGTTGTACGGGCGACCCTGTCATCAAGTTACGGTAAACAGGCACCTGGCTCGAGCCACCGGTCCTCGACCCCTTCTTCTTCGGAACCCTCTTCTTCTTGGCTCTCTCCGGCGAGGGGGTAGATAATCGCCCCAGACCGGTCGGCATGGAACTCGAACCCACACCCAAACCTGTGGATCTCCCTCCCGCACCTCCTATCTGAGACCCTTCGGCTTCACCCCCTTCGGGGCCACCCTCCTCCTCGGAAGCCAACCCTAGAACCTGGACTTCGTCTGAACTGCCGCTCCCCTCCTCAGATTCGCTGCTCTCCACCACAAAAGGCTTCCAAGATCGCAACGGCCTCACATTATACACTGGCTCCTCCTCGCCTACCGGCTCCTCCCACGTAGTCGAATCGGAAGACTCCGCATCATGTACAGACTCCCCCTCGCACACGGGCTCCTCCCACGAAGTCGATTTGGAGGCAGGTTTCCCTTCCCCCCTCGACGTCGACACAGACGAACCAGACTGAGCCCTAGACATGCCTAAACTAAACAGACTTACCAACTAACCTGGGGTCGCTTCGGAAGAACGAGCCTGGTACAGCAAACCGTAGGGACGAGCGCTGAAGTGTTTGAAGATTTTTTGAAAAAGAAAGAAGCGAGAAAGAAGTGGGCGATAGGGGGAGAGGTGGGGACATTTATAGAGGATGAAAACGACTCCTCGATTTCCGCCATTACTGTTCACTGATTGACGTGTAACTGCCGCCTGGAAGATCGCGCCACGTCCTCGAAACGTGCGCTGCTGACGTCACCCAGTGCCAGGCTGGCAGCCAGACACAGGGGTCGGTTCGGATGAAGTGTTCGGCGGAGAAAATATTTTACTTAAGATTTAATGCGCCGTCCTTCGACAGACGCCCCGGGCTCCAGGGCTCGGTCGGCTCCCCTCTCACCCGCGAGCAGCTCGGGGCTTACAGCCTCATCAGCCGAAACCCCGAACTGTTCGAGGGTGGGAGAAAAGCCACCATCGCCTAGAACCCTATCGGAAAGCAGATCGGAGATGATCCACCTGTCCGAAGCTCCTCAGCCCCAGGTCCGGAATACGGTTGATACCCCTCCCGTCCTGATCTCTCTCGGGCCAAACAACCTTGTCAGGGCCGTCTGACCCGAAAAAGGATCCGGACGGCAGAGTCACCACCAATCCGAGGCTCCTTATCCCCCAGTGCGGATTTCGGTCGTTATCCCTCTCGTCCTGATCTCCCCTAGATCTGGCTACCGTATCAGGGCCATCAGATCCAAGAGAAGATCCGGGCGGCAGAGTAACCACCCCTCTGACACGACCAGGGTTAAAATTTTGCAAGAGAGAGACGTCCGCCGAAGCAGACACCTCTAATGGCCGATGGACCACCCTTGCTATGATCAAGCCCACTGCAGGGGGAGAGGTATTTATAACCTCCCCCATAGACATGCCGTTATGACATTGGGAAAGCCAAACGACGGAAGTCCATGCGCCATGCATTTATTAGGCGGCGCCACTAATGCCCCTAGGAAATTGGAACATTGCACAGATCCCGGAGCGCCTTCAATGCTCCGCAAAGACGGCAGGCCACCCCGCTCAAACCTTCTAAGGCACCACGGCTCACCATCAACCTTACCGACCCATAATCCCTCGCCAGCTCCGGTTCGGTCTAGCACCAGGGTAGTCTTCTCAGGAAGACACAACGGCTTGCCATCACCCTTGCCGACCCATAATCCCTCACCAGCCCGAGGTCCGGTCTAGCACCAGGGTAGTCTTCTCAGGAAGGCACAACGGCTCGCCATCACCCTTGCCGACCCATAATCCCTCGCCTGCTCGAGGTTCAGTCTAGCACCAGGGTACTCTTCTCAGGAAGACACAACGGCTCGCCATCACCCTTGCCAACCCGTAATCCCTCGCCAGCTCGAGGTTCGGTCTAGCACCAGGGTAATCTTCTCAGGAAGACACAACGACTCACCATCACCCTTGCCAACCCGTAATCCCTCGCCAGCTCGAGGTTCGGTCTAGCACCAGGGTACTCTTCTCAGGAAGACACAATGGCTCGCCATCACCCTTGCCAACCCATAATCCCTCGCCAGCTCGAGGTTCGGTCTAGCACCAGGGTAATCTTCTCAGAAAGACACAACGGCTCGCCATCACCCTTGCCAACCCGTAATCCCTCGCCAGTTCGAGGTTCGGTCTAGCACCAGGGTAATCTTCTCAGGAAGACACAACGGCTCGCCATCACCCTTGCCAACCCGTAATCCCTCGCCAGCTCGAGGTTCGGTCTAGCACCAGGGTACTCTTCTCAGGAAGACACAACAGCTCGCCATCACCCTTGCCAACCCGTAATCCCTCGCCAGCTCGAGGTTCGGTCTAGCACCAGGGTACTCTTTTCAGGAAGACACAACGGCTCGCCATCACCCTTGCCAACCCGTAATCCCTCGCCAGCTCGAGGTTCGGTCTAGCAGTAGGGTACTCTTCTCAGGAAGACACAACGGCTCGCCATCACCCTTGCCAACCCGTAATCCCTCGCCAGCTCGAGGTTCGGTCTAGCACCAGGGTACTCTTCTCAGGAAGACACAATGGCTCGCCATCGCCCTTGCCGACCCATAAACCCTCGCCAGCTCGTGGTTCGGTCTAGCATCAGGGAAGCCTTCTCATGAAGGCCCAATGATTCGCCATCCCATTTCCACGATCATAGACACTCCTCCACGGCTAACTCCCGCATCCCCGCAGGAGTGGGGGGCTTGTGTGGTGGGGTAAAAATGGCCTGGGGCCCAGCCAAGGCCCAGGACGGCTCTCGCTCAAAAATAAGAAAAACAACAATCTGGCTCGGCCTCGGACCACTGCAGGGTCGGCACCGAGCCTCAAGTTCACCCCCAAAGACCTGGTCTCCTCGTATCCGACGAGCCTCAATGGCCCTCGGCCTCCGATCCATGACAGCCCCACGGGCCGTCCCCCCAGCCTGGCGAGGAATGGGGATGACCTGGCACAACCTAGGCCATCCAATTCTCCCAGAGGCACAGGAGCCCCATGATCAGCCATGTCAGCTCCAAATACCACCTAGGGCTTTGCCACGTCAGCCCTATACCACTCTGGGCACTGCCACGTCCGCCCTAAACCCCCTGGGCATCCTGCCACGTCAGGCCCATGGGCTTTCGGGTCCAGACCCGGCCCCCAAGCGGATCCAAACCCGGTAGGAATTCCCTATAAATACCAGACCCTCACCCACCTTTTCAGGTAATCAATCTTTTGCCACCCAAATTTCCCTAGTTATTGCTACTCTCTCACAGAGACTGACTAGATCATCGGAGGGTCCGCCGCCGGGATAAACCCTGGTGTTTCAGGACCGTCTGCAGGTACTCGAGGCGGGGCCATCCGAGCCGATCCTCAAGCGCCGAAGCGAGCCTCCCGCTCGTCGTCACGTGCCGCACTCTTCCCTCATTACAAATTGAGTCCGAACTCACACCTGGTGCATCCACACCGCGACCAAAAACAAACCGCATCAACGGATTTGTTTGTCTATAAATTTTTCTATTAATTGAATTTAATTTGGACGTATATTTCACGGGTTTGCTCAATTACAAAATTAGGGTTTGTTTGTTTACAACCCCAACTCTCCTATTAAAATCGTAGAGATATGCAACCAAAATAAGTGTCAATCATCACAAAATGTTAAAAGTACATGTATTTCGTTATTATACTATATATTATATAAGGGTAATGTTACACCTACTACCATTTTTACAACTTTTTCATCTACAACCTTAGGTGTCACATTACTATTGGACATCTCTATCACCTACTCTACACCTATTCTATAAAAACCTCCACCACTAATGTGACACCTAAGGTTGTAGATGAAAAGGTTGTAAAAATGGTAGTAGGTGTAGCATTACCCATTATATAAATAGGTCTCCTCCCTCTCTTATTTCTTCATTTTGAAATAGAAAAAGAAGAGCCAAAATAGAAACAAATACGTGCTCAGCGCGTATAAATATTAAGAGTAAATAAAGAAGAAGGAAAAAACCTCATCACTACAACATAAGATGGAATAAAGAAGAAGAAAAAAACCTCATCACTACAACATAAGATGGCTATACCAGTGTTTCTAGCCCGGCGTTTGGATAGAAATGTCGGTATAGCACGATAGATTTCTTAAATTAAAAAAATGAAAAACTCCCCCTTAAACCGGCGTTTTTTGTCATCACCGCCAGCATTTTGTCCTTAAAACGCCCGGCGTAGAGGGTGCAATAACGGCGTTTTTTTAAAAAAAACGTCTGTATAGATCAATCATACGTTTCCCTAAATTCTTTTCTTTTCTTCCTTCTTAACTCAATTCTCTCTCTCTCTAATCTCTTTATCCCGCTGTCGATCCCAAACCTTAGCCCCCAAATCTTACCCCCAAAATTTCAACGTCACTGCCCACCGTCGCCGTTCTCGTGCCCCCATCTCTTCTCTCTCAGAAACGAAAGCCTCGTCGCCGTTCTTGTGCCGTCTTCGTGCCCCTTAATCTGTCATCGTCCCCCGCCTCTCGTCGCTATCATTAGCCCTCGCCGTCCCCCCTCCATACTGTGCCCCCCCCCATTTCCTCTCACAAACACTAGTCTCCCCAAAATGTAGCCGACCACGACACCTGGCCATCGTCGTCCCCCTGCTCCTTGTCGCCGTCACAAACACCAAATCTCAGGTGATTTTTGTAATTTGCATAGATATATGGATTTTTCGAATTGATCTTTGGAGGATGTTATTAGTTAATGAATCTTGATGTGTAGAAAGTGATGACTACAGTGTTTGGTCATCGGCATGATAGTTCTGTAAACAGTTTACTTCGTTTTTTCAATTCACTGATTTAGTGAAAACCACTATAAATCTTGCTTCGCATAGACCTACATTTATTCTATTACGATAGAAGTAGTCTTTTGTATATCGAAAAGATTGATCTTTAGAACTATATTTTGTGTTGGTCATTGTTTGGGTTTTTTTTTTTTTTAAATAAAAGTGACCGAGGTCATTGGTTTCATTAATGATTGATTAACGAAACATAAAGTACCCAATACAAAATAAACCTACTGAAGTCTATTACAAAATAAAGTTACACCAAAACAAAAGTACACCATCAGATACATATATAGTCCCCCAAAATATCCAGGCTGTCCCCCCACTGATAGCTGAACGCATCGCCGTACTGATCCTTCAGTCTCTACTGTGCTCCCTCCAGCCTTGGTTTCTTCCATGTACCTGCTTGACCTGCCCAAGCCTCTATTAGATCTAACATTTTATGTAATAACATCTGAAATGAGCATCTAATATTACTGAAGCAAAGCTGATTCCTATCTAGCCATAGCCCCCTACAAAATAGCCCCGACCGTAATATTCCAAAGAACCCTATGTTCTATGTTGATGTGCCTTGTCCTCCATCCCCCCAAAAGTTCATCAATGCATTTTGGGATTGCGACTGTGTGAAAGCCCAATCCAATGACCTCCCAGACCAGCCTAGCTCTAGGGCAGATGAAGAAGATGTGAGTGATATCTTCTTCTCCTATATTACAATGTTGGCACGTAGCGTTGAGCAGAATGTGACGTTTCTTTAGGTTACTCTTGGATAGAATTCCGTCATTTAGTACCAACCAAAGGAAAGCCTTAACTTTCGGAGGGACCTTGGTCTTCCAAACGGTGTTTGCATGTGGATTCCTTAACCCACCATCATTAAGGAATCCATACATAGAAGAAACTGAATACGTTTGGTTTTGTCCTAGTCTCCATTCTCTGTCATCCTCCTCTATCCTCTCTTGGGTTCCTTCTTCCTGTAGCATCATATGGAGCTTCATAAGTTGCTCCTGCACATCGATCGATAGGCTACCTTTGGGTTCCAATCTCAGCCTTCTATTCCTCCATATGTCTACAACCATAGCGTCCTCCCTCTTAACTGACGACGCGAGTTCGGGGTAGAGTGATTGTAGCGTGTTATCTCCACACCATTTGTCTTTCTAGAATCTAATGTTGTTACCCTTCTCCAGCTTGCACTTTGTGTTCATATGGTAGATATCCCCTACCTTTGCGATGCCCTTCCATATACCAGAAACCCTTCCGTGCTTACATTTCCCTCCAAATCTGACAACTTTCCTCCTTCTGTATCTCATGAACGAATTGCTCCACCATGCTTTCCGTTGTTTATGCATTTTCCACCATCATTTGGACAGTAGGGCCTTGTTCATGTCTCTGAGATTCAGGATCCCTAAACCTCCGAACTCTTTCTTCTTGCATACCCTGTCCCACCTAATGAGATTAATACCCTTGTTATTGTCGCGCATTCCTTTCCACAGGAATTTTCGTCTACATTTATCGATTCTTTCGATGGCCTAGCAGGGAATCTCATAAATCGACATAAGGTACGTGGGAATGCTACCGAGGACAGAATTGATGAGAGTAATTCTACCCCCCAGGGATAGAAATTTTCCTTTCCATCCTGCCAGTTTCTTTTCAATCTTTTCTACCAAAGAGATCCAGTCTTTCTTAATCAACTTTCTGTGCCTGATCGGTGTTCCCAGGTACTTAAGTGGGTATTCCTTGGTTTCGCATTGAAGCAGAGTTGAGGTAGTTTCCGTGGACGTGGAGCTGTTGTTGCATAAAGCAGCAACACAACTCTTTTGTAGATTAACTGCCAGACCGGACCAGAATTCGAAGCATCTTAGAAGGACACGTACTGCCAGAATTTCCTCCACCGTAGCCATTCCAAATGCTATGGTATCATCAGCATATTGTAGGACTGACAAAGGTTCGGAGATCCCTTTAACAGTGATCCCTTTAGTCAATCCTGCCTCCATTCCTCTCTTATTCATCTCAGCCAATCCATCAGCAATTATTGGGAATATAAGTGGAGACTGCGGATCTCCCTGTCTCAGTTCTCTCTTATATCTGATCTCCCTTCCTATCACTCCATTGACTAGGACGAAGGACTTCCCATTCCTAATACACATCTTCATCCATAGCCTCCATTTATCTCCGAATCCTTTGAGTTTAATCGCCTCATCTACACACTCCCATTCTACCGTATCGTAGGCCTTTTCAAAATCTAACTTTAGAAGGAACCCGTCTACTTTGTCTTTGTGGCCTCTGAAAACCATTTCATGTGCCGATGCGATGCTATCCAGGATGTCTCTTCCTTTTACAAACCCGCTTTAAGCCTCACCAACAATATCGTTTAATACTGGGGCTAATCTATTGGCCAATGCCTTCATGATTATCTTGAACGAGCCAGTTAGCAAGCTGATAGGCCTGAAGTAGTTAAATCTGAGGACTTCCGTCTTCTTCGGGATAAGGACCACGTTCGCGTAATTGAGTCTGTCTATCTGTGCCTCCACTTTGAAAAACTCGTCAAATATGTCTAAAAGATCTTTCTTGATGATGGACCAATATTTTGTGTAAAAACAGATCGAAAATCCATCTGGGCCTGGTAGTTTGTCTTGTCCCAACATCTTGATAGCCTTCAGTACCTCCTCCTCCGTGAAAGGTTCCTCTAGTCTCTCACTTCCCTCAATTGCCCCCTCACTCCACATGTCCGAGCTCAGCTCGCCTCACAGTACTTTCTTCCTTCCCAATAGATCTCTGAATGAACTATCAATATGATTTCTAATAGCGGACTCATCCTCTGTCCAAACGTCTTCCACAAATAGACCCCCTATTTGATTGTGTCGCCTTCTACCATTGGCCACCTTGTGGAAGAATGCAGTGTTTGCATCTCCTTCCTTGAGCCATTGAACCCTCGATCTCTGTCTTCAATAGCATTCCTCCATTTCACTAATTCTATGGATCTCTATCCTACTGGCAGCCAGTTCCTCGAATTCCCTCGCGTGAAGATCTCTATCCTCTTCGTTTTTTTCTAACTCTTGGATTCTCCTACCTAGCCTCTCTTTCTTTTCTTTGACTTCCCCAAATTCCTCTTTTGCCCATATTTTTAAGCATTTCCTCAAGCGGCATAGCTCGATGATCCACCTAGAGATTGCGTCGGAGGCCGGCATCCACATTTCTCAGGATTCCTTATTGACGTTTGAAATGCTAGGGATCATCATCCACACCTTCTCGAATCTAAATTGGCGCTGTCTTACTCTCCTTTCATTCTCCCATTCAAGGACCAGTGGTACATGATCAGACGTAAATCTAGTAGATGATCTCACCGTTGCCAGCAGGAATAAATCCTCCCATTCTGTGGACACCAGAATTCTATCTAGTTTAGCTAGGGTTGGTTTAGCCTGCATGTTAGTCCAGGAAAATCTCCTGTCACTCGCCTGTATTTCGATGAGACGAAGGTTGTTGATAACTCTATTGAATTCTTACCTGTCGCTCTCGTTAGATCCCCTACCCTTGTGTTCATTAGCGAATCTTGTGATATTAAAATCTCCCCCAATGACCCATGGTCTATTCCATCTATCCCTATTATTTTGCAACTCTTCCCAAAATCCCCGTCTCTGAGTGGGGTTATATGGGCCGTACACCGAAGTAACCATGTGTTCCCAGCCATCTCGTTTATGCTAGATGACAACGGTCACTGAAAAATCATCTACAGAGACATCTATGATATCAAACACCTTTGAGTCTACCCCTAACGCAATACCACCGGACATTCCCCTAGCTGGTTTAACTCGCCATTCAAAATCTCTTAGCGTCCTTATCCCCACAAACTCACGACCTTGCTGGTTAGCGATCTTAGTTTCTTGGATCGCGCACAATTTCGGGTTAATCCTAGTGATAGTGTCGTTAACTAATCTAATCTTGACCTTCGATCACATCCCTCTGACATTCCAGAACATGTAACTCATGGGAAACTAAGTTTAAAGAACATCTATCCTACCTAATACTTCAGGGGATCCCTATAAGCATAGTCTATAGGCTTCCGCTCTAAGTATTCTACCTCTACTACTTTGTTTAATACCCGACGAACCCATATTTAAGCCAAACATAGTAGCATAGTAAAGTAGCAAATCATCAGAAATAAAATTTAGAATTGAAAACGAACCTCTGCATGCTGACATTGGCTCCTTGGATTTAGCTGCCGATCTAATCAGGTCCTCCTCACTAGGCCCTTTAGCTCCCCATCTGTCAATTTGCCTCTTGCTCTTTCTTTTTGATTCCTCAATGCCCTTCACTGCTTTCCCATCATCTGTCTCCACACTATCCTGTATAACTGGTTTTAGAGCCTTCACCTCATTCTCCCACTTCTCAAATTCGCCATCTGAATCTATTATCTCCTTGCCCACATCGTCTAATGCCCCAATTATGCCATCCACTGTAGAGAAATCCTCTAATAACTCGGGTTGAGTCTCCCCTTGTATTTGTTCTCCTCTTTCTCCTGATCCAAGTTCGCTCTCCTCCCCAACGTCCACCGCCACCTTCCTTCCTGTCTGCATGGGGTCCTCCCTTTCTGTAGCGCCAAGATTAACACGCGACGAGCTGCCAGTTTGTAGCTTTTCCACTTCTGTCGCATGGGGCCTGTTGGCCATCGCCCATGGGCCAGGCCCACTTAGGAGTAAAGACTGGGTAATAGACTTCACCACCATATCCAATGCTGCCTTAAAATCTGCTGAAGACAGGTTCAGAACTTCGGCTTGTCTATTCGTGGGCCCCCCTGAGGAAAGCCCAGTTTGGACATTTCCCACCTCGTGCTCCGCATCGCGTTCAAAAGTGACATGGGCCTTTTCATTGATTTGCACGATGCTTCTGCAGTCCCTCTGATGCTGAAAAGGTGGCGTGTAGTCGCCATCTCCCGGCTTTTCCCCTTCCCTTTCCTTGTTTCTATCAACAACAGAACCTAGTACCTCGACATAGGAGCCTGCGACCTATCCCTATCTAATCTCTGAGCTCCGAAAAAGTGTCCCCTCCTTACAGCTGTCGCTAGGATTCCGTGTTGGAAGATTTGCTGTTTGCTGTATTGGACGCTGCAGATCAGATCTCTTCCTCTCAGATGGATGCTCTTGCTCGTTTTCTTTCAGCTTCGATTAAGCCCCCATCTGACGACTGTGATTAGTTTTCGAGTGATCCGACGGTGGGGGATCATCTTCTTCCCTACCCCTCTGTTTGAACCCACCTTCTGAGTTGGATCTTGAAAACTCCGGCGAGCTCCGAAATGAGACTTTCTTCCTCCTCTCTACTATCACCTTAATCTCATATTTCTCGTCTTCAAATTGAGCGACGATCACCGATGGTATAAGGCTCACATCCTCCACCGCAACTTGTATCCTAGCATACTCTCTTCTCAGTAAGAAGTTTGTATTCTTGTCGATGCTAATGAGGGATCCGAAGCTATGAACGAGGTTTTGGAAGCCTGATCGTACCCAGCATTGTAGCGGTAAGTTGAATAGCCTCAACCAGAGGGACGATCGCGCATCTAGCTTCAGCGCTCCGAACGCTCTCGACCATCGGCTCAAAGTAATTTAGAAGTCTTCCCCTTCAGGGCTTCCAATGGCTAAGAGTTCTTTCGTGATTTCATCAGTCTTGCAAAACACCATTAGAACATCTTCTTTAATCTTTTGCACATCCCAGTCTAGTCTCGAAATTGGCCGCACGCTATCGGAGAGGAGCTCCTTAATTGCCTCGATAGAGTGATACCCGGTGTGGACGTTAAGTAGAATGGATTTAGTGAACCTACTCTCAAATTCGGCCATTATCGGCGTAGGGGTAATCACTTCCCTGATCACCTTTCGTCTACCGTCATTGTTTGGTTGTCTTTGCAGATGATAAAATTTGTGAGAGCATACACAACGTCAAAAATCTATGTCTGTATAGTGATCTACAAACTTGTATTTTGTTGTATTAGATACATATTCTCAATCAAAACCACAAAGTGGCGAGGTTGTTGCCATTGGTGAGGGTAGAACAGTTGGAAAGAACAAAGTAGATATCAGTATTGAGGTATCTCTTAGCTTTTGAGTTTTATGTTTGCCTTATACTTTTTTTTCTTCTTAATGTGTTACATTTAAACTTTAAAAGTATCTAGCCTATTTTGCTCTCACTTCTAATTGCTCTTCTGTCTGTTGATACAAAGATTACATTTATTTAATTTGAAACTTTGAATGTAAACTTAAATGTAATTAAATATTCTTTCATGTTACTTATAGTGCACTTCATTGATCATGTTTTTAATTACCTATATTTCTGAAGCTTGTTCTCGTCTATAATTACTTATTTTAAGTGCATTTCCATTGTTGTTGGCTGGATCCACAGGCTGGTATTTAAGTATGCAGGGACGGAGTTGGAATTCAATGGATCAAACCATCTGCTGTTGGAGGATGACCTTATAGGTATTCTTGATACGGATGATGTGAAGGATCTCAAACTTTTGAATGATCAAGTTCTAATTGAGGTATTGTAGAGATTTTTGTCATCTTGGTCAATATTGATCTTGCTCAATAATTATTTTGATAATTAACTTTTTCACCGAATTTGGTTAATATGGCCTTGAAATGAAGTATGGGTTGGTGCAAAGTTAATGATAAAATATAATTGAGTTAAATGTTAAGTGGAAACTGATCTAAAAATTTGATGGTATTTGAAATGTCTCAAGGTGTTTGGACCTATATATATTAGTTTGACTAGCACCATTGCTTAAATAATTTTGGTTCTTTTGGAATTGAAATATCTGCAATTATACTTATGTTTTAGGGCCCAAAAATAATAAGTATTTTAACTCCTAAAAAGTTTCCAAACTGGCATAGGTAGGATAAAAGCGGTATTTACACATCTGTTGGATATATTGGTATATTCTCTCTATATAAATATAGCACGTGCATATGAGTAACACGTGTATTGAACGTACAATTGATTGGATATTGTAATGCGGGTTTGTGGGCTTATAACCCGATACCCAAACCAGTATTTAGAGATAAATACTGGCTTGTGGTAGCAGTCTAGGTATTCCAATCTTGATACCTAGGGTGAATATCTCAAGCAACTTAGATCTAGAGATAAAACCCTAATTCCCAATTGTTAATTTCTCACAAAATCTAACAATCTTGAGATATGAAATTAATTTTGTGAGATTTGAGAAGAGACTCACCGGAACCCGACGTCATCGCCGTGCGCCGTCGCTGCCGTCGTCGTGCGCCGTCGCTGCCGTCTCCGTCGACTCGAGATCTGGTCGTCTTCTCCTTCTCGCTGTTCTTGGTTGGGTCTGTTCGTTAGCCCAGTCGAGATCTGACCCTCGCCCCTTCGATCGATCATAGCAATTGACACACTCAACGACGCCGTTGATCCCCGTCAGTCGCTCAGGCGCACTTGCCGTCGCCATGTGCCGTCGTCGCCCTCTCTCTTCCCGATTGGAGTCGACGACGGCCTTCCCTCAGGCGCCGACTCCGAGATCTTCCCTCTTCTTCCCCATCAACAGATTGGGTTGTGTGGAACCCTAATTGAAGAAGACAGTGAAGAGAATTTTTGTATCTCATCAAGATCTGGTACTTCTAAACTTTAAGATTCGTGCAATTTATCTAATTCATTTATTCTGTTATTAGTTAGCAGATCTACAGATAAATCCTCTTCTCCCTATAAATTATTTGTGTAGTAATAATTCAGAACATACTCTCGAACTTTAGGAACTCATCGTTTATTCCTGGAGATGGAAAAACATGATCGTCCGTATGAGGTTCCTAAATTGGAGGCGTTTAGTAGTTCTGAATTCAATAGTTGAAAGAGGAAAGCACAGTATGGGATGAAATTCATGAAGATCTTTTATACCTGTCAAACGACTTATGATGACTTTACTGAAGATGTGGATGATGCCACTTGGATCAGAGATGAGGACTTGTGCAGAGAGTTTTTGCTAAACAGTATTTCAGATCGGTTAGCAGATGTGTACATGAAGTACGGAACAGCTAAGGAGATTTAGGACAATCTGCTGGATGAATTCAAAAAGGAGGAGAAGGTCTCCAAGACTCACTTGGTTGATAAGTTCATGAGTTTTGAATTTAGAGAGGAGAAGGCCATTCTCCCTCAGGTAACTGATCTTGAAAACTTAGTAGCTAAATTGAAAACTGAAGATATCACTGTGTGTGATTCCTTTCTTACTGGAGTAATAATCTTTAAATCACTTGCATCATGGCTCACATTTAAGACTGAAATGTATAGACTGCCAGAACAAATTAAGCTTGCACAACTCAAACGATGTATTAAAGTAGAGGATGAGACAAAAACTAGGATAAATTTGGAGTTGGCTAAGAAACAAATTTCTCATGCTAATGTGCTAACCAATTCCAAATATGTTCCTAAGTTTAAGAAGAACAAGCTTAATAAAGTTAAGGGTGAACCGTACAAGTTGGAAGCCAATAAAAAGATTGTGAAAAAGAAAGGGAGGTGCTACAACTGTAGGAAGTGGGGCCACCATGCTACCGAATATAGGCTACCCAAAAGAGAACAACCTAACTGTAACGCCCCGAATCCCAAATACACTGAATTCGAGATGATCTACAGGATCTTTTCACTTCCTTTAGTACAATTTTACAAGAAAATTTAAACTTTTCTTTTTACATCAGAGTTTACATCAATATTACACTTTACATTGCACAGCGGAAGTAAAATTTTACAACAATAAAAATAAATATACAACAACATGGAGTAATCTTTAAGCATTTGTTCCTCTTTAATCTTTATCAAGCCATTTACCTGCATATAAGACTGTGGGTACGTCAGTTTATTCAACCGACGATCATTATATACGGCCATCCTCTCTATGCCGGAAATAGTATAACTTATTTTCCATATTTAGCAAACACAAACTTGTCACACATCAAACTAAGGGACTACCCTATTGATGTCGTGTTGTGATTGTGCACTTAGTCCTTAATGCAGTTAATTATGTTACATGACACTAATGCGCACTTGTTCGGATTCTATGCATCCCATACTACATAGGTCCGAGGGCAAGCCCTTAATCGTTCTTCATCTTTGTAGGGTTCAATCCCTCGTTATGACTTAATCTACTACTGTAATTACGGTAGGTATCCTAGATGATCTATGAGTGCAAGCACGTGTACAGAAAACCTAGAGGGGAATCCCACGTCATGTTACGACTCATCGTGAAGAACCTGTGGCAATTCAGCCTCCTTCATGGCACACGATCCTCATGCAGTCACCAAACATCCCACAAGCGTCACCACCGGGACGGTACCCTGGAGCAGTATCCACGTCATGTCACGACGCATCGTGAAGACAGCCTGTGAAATACTCTCACGCCGCCAATCCGATGGCCCTCATACTCGTGTTTTTCTCCTACTTTCATCACGTCTCCACTATGTACTAATTCTTAGTTTTTATTAAAATCATGAACAAGAAATCAAAGCTCTAGAGTTAGCCTCTCCACTAAACCGGACTTATTCATTCATTTCAACAGGACCAACCTTGGTCTTTCTTTTCAATTTTCATTTTCAAATGCCGGGGGAGACTTAGCTACTCTTTTTTGTTTCAATTTTCAATTCACAATTTCTAAAATGAGCATTTCCAATTCATAAATTTCCATGTTGAGTCATCATACTCAACAGTATATTTCTTTCAAATTGTGATTTCTAATTCGTTCAAATAGTCCATAACTATACATGAATTTCATATGCTTTATCAATTATCACTTTTACTTTGAAATTCACATCACTAACGAATATTCACAATTCACATTTTTCACACTATTCTCGAATGAGAACAATTCACATCCATCACATAATAAAAGACTCATTCTTTACCACAATAATCTTCTAATTCTTCATTTCAAACTCTTTTTGCAAGGTATAATTTTCACAAAGTATACACATAGAACCATAGTTCTATTTATGCATTTTATTCTCAAATCATAGTCTATTTCATGCAAATAATTTCCAAATCATTTTTATAAAGTTCCATATAATTTTAGAAGAATAACCATATTTTTTTCATAATTTTTGGACAATTAAAACCCCAAAAAATAATTTTTTTCAATCTTGCCGAGGGCAAGATTCGAACCCAGTACCCCAGAGAACAGCCAACCGCACAAGCCACTAGGCTGCATGTGCTAAGCGGTATAAAGGGAAAGCCGAGGGTATTTAAGGCTCTCGATTGCTGATTCTTGTTTTTAGAAAATTACATGAAACAATATAGTGCCGCAAGGATTCGAACCGGTCACCACAAGGAACCCAACCGCGCACTATGACCACTTGAGCTACAAGCTCAGGTTGTCACTAGTATAATTCCAATTTCATTTAACCCATACTCTCTGTTATTTAGAACATTTCGACGTTCAACAAAGTTGCATATCACATTGTTCTTACTAATATACTGAAAAAATCCGAATTAATCATTTTCCATCATGAATTTTATTCCAGTATATGAAAATAATTTCTTAAATAATTAGACATAATTTTTTCCATAATTGACACATTTCTACCATACAATTTGGTTAATGTGACATACTACTAATACAATTTTTTTTTTGACATTATAATTTCATCAATCTCTATAATAATTCTCTATTCTTATTCATTTTCCAAACATAAGAATTCCTCTTAATTTATTCGCTACCACGCCATACAAGGTTTCCAATTTAGCACAAAAAGTGACACAATCGATGTACTAACTTTTGCACATAATTTTTCATGCTACTAACAAATGTTCCTTCACATAATTTATAGCCACGTTCATATTGCACACAACTTTAAATTTTACTAATAACAACACACATAACTTGCATATCAATAAGTTAATCAATTAGAGATCATCTTTTCAATTAAAATGTGCATTCTTATTAGTCATTTTCATGCATTATTTTGATAATTTAATCTAGCATGCATTCCTATGTTAGAAATAGGAAAATTTACCCACCTTGTTGAAGAAAAGAACAATTAGCAAACTCCTAGACGAATGTCCTTGCAACGAGATGCTCCTCCTCCTTGAATGCCGCACTCGAGCCTCCAAAAGCACCAAAACCGAGAGCTCCTTCCCTTTGAATGCCGGCCTCTTCTCCTTTTGTAGTTGCAAGCACCACTCCCACACACAACTCAATCTTTTATCTCACAAAAATTACTACTAGATAATATAATTGGACTATAGGTTTGGAAGAGAATAGTTTGGCACAAGAAGAACTAGCCATGGGGGGTATTTATACTAAAAGTCAAAGGGAATGGAGGGCTAGGATCAATTGGTCGGTTGTAAGATGGAGGGCTAGGATGAAAGTAGGAGTTGCAATAACCACCCACATCCAAGTAACCACCACACCATGATCACCACTCAAAATTTGGGTTTCCTTCCTAAAGTCACAACCGGCCATGGAAGAGTGCATTTTGCATGTGTACATGTAGTGCACGTGCATGCAACTAGGCCCAAAAATTATACATTTAATTTTTGTATAAAAATAAAATAGTCTTTAAATTGTATTCTACATAACAAGTTGCATAAAAATAGTCCGCGGGCTTTAGTTTATGGGCCAAAATAGTTATTTTAAAATAAAATAAATAAATTACATTTTTGGCTTAAAGAAAAAGGCTTTTTATCTAATTAAAATAAGGCTTTTGTATAAAATAATTAAAAGCACATATTAAAATATCTTTACTCATCTTGATGAAAATATTAACCAAAATATTGCACGTGCACACTACGTGCAAAATAAATAATTTTTCATTAAATAAAAAATCAGGGCATTACAACACTCCCTCCTTAGAATAGTTCCGTCCCCGGAACTACAGTCAAGAGTGAGAAACAAAATACAACACTCACACAAGAACAAAAAGATACAAAGATACAGTCAAGCAAAAAGCTCAGGATAGTCCTTCAACATCCTCTCCTCAGACTCCCAAGTAGCCTCTTCAACCAAATAGTTTCTCCAGACTACCTTGACCATCGGTATCGTCTTATTCCTCAAGACTTTCTCTCGACGATCAACAATCTCGACAGGAGACTCGATGTAATTCAGGTCCAACTGCAAACCTTCCGGCACTTCAGGCAAATGATGGCTCGGGTCTGGAATATAACCTCTCAGCATAGACACATGAAAGACATTGTGCACTTGAGATAACTCCTTCGGTAACTCAAGCCGGTAAGCAGTTTTTCCGATCCTTTTCAATATCTTGTACGGGCCTATAAACCTCGGGGCTAATTTCCCGCCTTTGCCAAATCGAACCACACCTTTACTGGGTGATACTTTCAGAAAGACAAAGTCACCAACCTCAAATTCAAGGTCCCTTCTCCGGTTGTCTGCATCGCTTTTATGCCTGCTCTGAGCATCCACCAGCCTTTTCTTGATCAGAACAATCTTCTCAGAAGTTTGCTGCACAAGCTTAGGACCAAACAACTGACGCTCCCCAACTTCAAACCAACAAACAGGTGTCCTGCACTTCCTGCCATACAGAGCTTCGTACGGCGCCATCCCGATGCTAGCCTGAAAACTGTTGTTGTAGGCAAACTCTACCAAAGGTAAATGCCTTTCCCAACTGCTTCCAAAGTCTAGTATACAACACCGAAGCATATCCTCAAGAATACAGTTGACTCTCTCGGTCTGCCCATCGGTTTGCGGATGAAAAGCAGTACTGAAATCTGTCTTGGTACCCAAAGCTGTCTGAAGACTCCTCCAGAAATGCGAAGTAAACTGCGCATCTCGATCAGACACAATAGTTGATGGAACACCATGAAGTCGGACAATCTCGCCAACATACAACTCAGCTAACTTGTCCATCGAAGCAGTGAGTTTCATCGCCAGAAAGTGAGCGGACTTGGTTAGTCGATCGACTATAACCCAAATCGCATCATTGCCTTTAGGACTCTTAGGCAATCCCGTAATGAAATCCATACTGATGTTATCCCACTTCCATTCCGGAATAGGTAACGGTTATAATAGACCTCCGGGTCTCTAGTTTTCGGCTTTGACTTGCTGACAAACCTCACACTTCGCCACAAATTCAGCCACATCCCGCTTCAAACCTGACTACCAGAAATGCTGTTTGATGTCTTTGTACATCTTAGTACTCCCAGGATGTACCGACAAAAGAGTAGCATGTGCCTCCTGAAGAATACTCTTTTTCAGGTCTGCCTGATTTGGAACACACAGCCTATCTCCGAACCACAGCACTCCATCCCTGATTTGAAATCTGGGCAACCTGCCAGCACCAACCTGCTCCTTCATCTCCAAGATATCAGCATCAACCTCCTAACTTGCAATGATCCTTGCATTCAATGTAGGCTGAAGCCTTAACTGAGCCAAAGATACTCCCAATCCTTGCAAGACAACTTCAATACCTGCTCAGTCCAATTCCTCAATCAGATGCTTCTGAGTCGTAATCAAACTGGCTAAGCTGCTCTTGCGACTAAGTGCATCAGCAACAACATTAGCCTTCCCTGGATGATACTTGATCTCAGGTCGCATGTCCTCAAGTACTTCCAACCATCTTCACTGCCTCAAATTCAGATCGCTCTGCTGATATATATACTTCAAGCTCTTGTGGTCCGTGTACATGTTTAACTTCTCACCGTACACGTAGTGTCTCCATTGCTTCAGGGAAAAGATAATTGCAGCCAACTCCAGATCGTGAGTCGAGTAATTCTTCTCATGCGGTCGTAGTTGCCTAGATCCATAAGCGATTACTCTTCCTTCTTGCATTAAGACACAACCAAGCCCACGATGTGAAGCATCGCTGTAAACATCATACTCAACACCTGTTCTAGGCAAAGCCAAAATAGGTGCAGTAGTCAGTTTCTCTTTCAACTCCTGAAAGTTCGCCTCACATTGCTCAGTCCACTTGAAGTTCACATTCTTCTTGGTCAGTCCAGTAAGCGGCACGGCTATCTGAGCATAACCTTGAATGAATCTCCTGTAGTATCCAGTCATTCCAAGGAAACTTCTGACTTCCTTCACTGTAGTAGGCCTAGCCCAATCTCTCACTGCCTCTATCTTCTGAGGGTCAGTTGCCACTCCCTCCTTAGAAAGGATGTGACCTAGGAATGCCACTTCAGATTTCCAGAAATCACACTTGGATAACTTGGCATACAACTTCTGCTCTTCCAGCTTCTTCAAAACTGCTGCCAGATGCTCAGTGTGCTCCTCTTCTGACTTGGAGTACACGAGGATATCGTCGATAAACACCAAGACGAAAGAATCAATGAACGGCCTCAGAACTCTGTTCATCAAATCTATGAAGATTACGGGTGCATTCGTCACTCCAAATGGCATAACTAAGAATTCATAATGCCCATGTCGAGTTCTAAATGCAGTTTTGTGCACATCTTCAGCTTTCACTCGAACCTGGTGATATCCTGATTGAAGATCTATTTTGGAGAAAACAGCTGCTCCTTGTAGACGATCGAACAAGTCATCAATTCGAGGAATAGGATACTTATTCTGAACAGTGACCTTATTCAGCTCTCGGTAATCGATACACATCCTCATCGATCCATCCTTCTTCTTTACCAAAAGCACTGGTGCTCCCCAAGGTGACGCACTAGGTTGAATAAAGCCTTTCTCCAACAGTTCCTCAATCTGCCGTTTCACCTCATCCTGTTCCACCGGAGCCATCCTATACGGTGCCTTAGAAATGGGTGCACTTTCCGGTTGAACAGAGATGCTGAACTCTACATCACGATGCGGGGGTAACCCAGGAAAATCATCCAAGAACACAGTTGGATAGTCCCGAACCACAGGAATTCCTTTCACTTCCAGAGGAGTCTCTTCCTTGCGGATAGTTGCCACCAGCTTAGAACACTTCTGCTTCCCTTGGAAAGTGACTTCAGGTCCACCTGGAGCCTTCACTGTTACCATCTTGGTCTTACACTCGATGCTTGCACTGTACACCGACATCCAATCAATGGCAATCATAACATCGACTCCCAAGATAGTTAGCTCGATCAGATCAATGCCAAAGATTTGATCTCCAATCACAATCTCGCAATCAGCGTAATACCGATCAGTGGTTAAAGTTTCTCCTGATGGAGTAGCTATTGCTAAGATCTTGCCTGGAAAAATCTTCGGTTCAACTCCCAACACTTTAGCAAATTTAGGAGACACAAAAGTATGAGAGGATCCAGTATCGAACAACACAACAGCTTTCATTCCATATTCTGATGCAAAAGGTCCATCAAATTCGAAGTATGAGATATGAATTTTCAAGTTAATATTTCCATTTCATTGAATTCCAAACTTTATACATTCGAATTGAAAAATATTTCTTGACTTCAGAATGAATGATAGTAGAAGCTATAACAGTCTAACTCCTACGGTTCCTCTTCGCTTCTCGAAGTTCTCCCCGTAGTTCATCAACTTCATCCTTCAGCACATCGGTCAAACTCTTCCTCTCTCGAGTTCCCATATACGATGACTGAGAACAAAATAGTTGTCCTTGCGCTTTGCCAGCTGAGCCTCCAATAATCCGACTCTCTCTCACAGTGTTTCTACCTGCCTCTGAAGAGAAGTCACAAGACTATTTAGAACTGGTTCTTCTTCTTCATCAGAAGAAGAGTCATCAGATGAATCTGGAGGTGGGGTGATCTCTCGGGATTCAGGCCATTCTTCTCCGTCAGAATCTGCTTGCTCTGGGTAGTACTCATCCTCGGAATCTGCCTGTCTAGGATGGTACTCTTTCTCGATGATATGCCAGTCGTCGTCTCCAGCAGGGTCGAAATGGTCAGCCATCTTAGAAATAGAGAGAAAGAAGCATAAGTCATAGAGCAACACAAATGTAAGTCACTTACATTTAAATCTCTAGACTCAAACACACACTCTAATGTCCACTTCTAGGATGTCGTTCCTTATAAATTTGTACAAGGGTGGAAGCGTGGCTTTGATACCACTCTGTAACGCCCCGAATCCCAAATACACTGAATTCGAGATGTTCTACAGGATCTTTTCACTTCCTTTAGTACAATTTTACAAGAAAATTTAAACTTTTCTTTTTACATCAGAGTTTACATCAATATTACACTTTACATTGCACAGCGGAAGTAAAATTTTACAACAATAAAAATAAATATACAACAACATGGAGTAATCTTTAAGTATTTGTTCCTCTTTAATCTTTATCAAGCCATTTACCTGCATATAAGACTGTGGGTACGTCAGTTTATTCAACCGACGATCATTATATACGGCCATCCTCTCTATGCCGGAAATAGTATAACTTATTTTTCATATTTAGCAAACTCAAACTTGTCACACATCAAACTAAGGGACTACCCTATTAATGTCGTGTTATGATTGTGCACTTAGTCCTTAATGCAGTTAATTATGTTACATGACACTAATGCGCACTTGTTCGGATTCTATGCATCCCATACTACATAGGTCCGAGGGCAAGCCCTTAATCGTTCTTCATCTTTGTAGGGTTCAATACCTCGTTATGACTTAATCTACTACTGTAATTACGGTAGGTATCCTAGATGATCTATGAGTGCAAGCATGTGTACAGAAAATCTAGAGGGGAATCCCACGTCATGTTACGACTCATCGTGAAGAACCTGTGGCAATTCAGCCTCCTTCATGGCACACGATCCTCATGCAGTCACCAAACATCCCACAAGCGTCACCACCGAGACGGTACCATGGAGCAGTATCCACGTCATGTCACGACGCATCGTGAAGACAGCCTGTGAAATACTCTCACGCCACCAATCTGATGGCCCTCATACTCGTGTTTTTCTCCTACTTTTATCACGTCTCCACTATGTACTAATCCTTAGTTTTTATTAAAATCATGAACAAGAAATCAAAGCTCTAGAGTTAGCCTCTCCACTAAACCGGACTTATTCATTCATTTCAACAGGACCAACCTTGGTCTTTCTTTTCAATTTTCATTTCCAAATGCCGGGGGAGACTTAGATACTCTTTTTTGTTTCAATTTTCAATTCACAATTTTCAAAATGAGCATTTCCAATTCATAAATTTCCATGTTGAGTCATCATACTCTAAAGTATATTTCTTTTCAATCATGATTTCTAATTCGTTCAAATAGTCCATAACTATACATGAATTTCATATGCTTTATCAATTATCACTTTTACTTTGAAATTCACATCACTAACGAATATTCACAATTCACATTTTTCACACTATTCTCGAATGATAACAATTCACATCCATCACATAATAAAAGACTCATTCTTTACCACAATAATCTTCTAATTCTTCATTTCAAACTCTTTTTGCAAGGTATAATTTTCACAAAGTATACACATAGAACCATAGTTCTATTTATGCATTTTATTCTCAAATCATAGTCTATTTCATGCAAATAATTTCCAAATCATTTTTATAAAGTCCCATATAACTTTAGAAGAATAACCATATTTTTTTCATAATTTTTGGACAACTAAAACCCCAAAAAATAATTTTTTTCAATCTTGCCGAGGGCAAGATTCGAACCCAGTACCCCAGAGAACACAGCCAACCGCACAAGCCACTAGGCCGCATGTGCTAAGCGGTATAAAGGGAAAGCCGAGGGTATTTAAGGCTCTCGATCGCTGATTCTTGTTTTTAGAAAATTACATGAAACAATATAGTGCCGCAAGGATTCGAACCGGTCACCACAAGGAACCCAACCGCGCACTATGACCACTTGAGCTACAAGCTCAGGTTGTCACTAGTATAATTCCAATTTCATTTAACCCATACTCTCTGTTATTTAGAACATTTCGACGTTCAACAAAGTTGCATATCACATTGTTCTTACTAATATACTGAAAAAATCCGAATTAATCATTTTCCATCATGAATTTTATTCCAGTATATGAAAATAATTTCTTAAATAATTAGACATAATTTTTTCCATAATTGACACATTTCTACCATACAATTTGGTTAATGTGACATACTACTAATACAATTTTTTTTTTGACATTATAATTTCATCAATCTCTATAACAATTCTCTATTCTTATTCATTTTCCAAACATAAGAATTCCTCTTAATTTATTCGCTACCACGCCATACAAGGTTTCCAATTTAGCACAAAAAGTGACACAATCGATGTACTAACTTTTGCACATAATTTTTCATGCTACTAACAAATGTTCCTTCACATAATTTATAGCCACGTTCATATTGCACACAACTTTAAATTTTACTAATAACAACACACATAACTTGCATATCAATAAGTTAATCAATTAGAGATCATCTTTTCAATTAAAATGTGCATTCTTATTAGTCATTTTCATGCATTATTTTGATAATTTAATCTAGCATGCATTCCTATGTTAGAAATAGGAAAATTTACCCACCTTGTTGAAGAAAAGAACAATTAGCAAACTCCTAGACGAATGTCCTTGCAACGAGATGCTCCTCCTCCTTGAATGCCGCACTCGAGCCTCCAAAAGCACCAAAACCGAGAGCTCCTTCCCTTTGAATGCCGGCCTCTTCTCCTTTTGTAGTTGCAAGCACCACTCCCACACACAACTCAATCTTTTATCTCACAAAAATTACTACTAGATAATATAATTGGACTATAGGTTTGGAAGAGAATAGTTTGGCACAAGAAGAACTAGCCATGGGGGGTATTTATACTAAAAGTCAAAGGGAATGGAGGGCTAGGATCAATTGGTCGGTTGTAAGATGGAGGGCTAGGATGAAAGTAGGAGTTGCAATAACCACCCACATCCAAGTAACCACCACACCATGATCACCACTCAAAATTTGGATTTCCCTCCAAAAGTCACAACCGGCCATGGAAGAGTGCATTTTGCACGTGTACGTGTAGTGCACGTGCATGCAACTAGGCCCAAAAATTGTACATTTAATTTTTGTATAAAAATAAAATAGTCTTTAAATTGTATTCTACATGACAAGTTGCATAAAAATAGTCCATGGGCTTTAGTTTATGGGCCAAAATAGTTATTTTAAAATAAAATAAATAAATTACATTTTGGGCTTAAAGAAAAATGCTTTTTATCTAATTAAAATAAGGCTTTTGTATAAAATAATTAAAAGCACATATTAAAATATCTTTACTCATCTTGATGAAAATATTAACCAAAATATTGCACGTGCACACTACATGCAAAATAAATAATTTTTCATTAAATAAAAAATCAGGGCATTACACTAACAATGAAACGGTGAACTTATTAGAGGACAACACTGAACCCACCAACTTTCTGTGTGTTGTTGGTGACGATAAGGTCAGTGCCTCTACTAGTTGGTTGTTGGACTCGGGGGCTACATGCCATGCTTGCAACAATAAGAACCTGCTAACTGATCTCAAAGATGCAAATGAGTCTGTCTCTATGGCGAATGGAGAATCAGTCAGGGTGCTCCAGGTTGGAACTGCAAATCTCAGTCTTTTATCAGGTAAGAACTTAATTTTGCGTAATGTTAAATTTGTTCCTGCTTTAGCAAAGAATTTAATTTTTATTAGCTTACTGAATAATGCTGGCATGGTAGTTTCTATGATAAGTGGTAGAGCAATTTTATCTGTTAACTCATACTACTTTGGTTGTGCTTACTTAGTCAATGACATGTATTGACTTAGTTTAGCAAATGAAGTGATTAATGCTGTTGCTAAAACTTTTAATCTGCCAATTGATACATCCTTAAGATATGACAAGTGTGAAGTGTGTGCTTAGACAAAGATCACTAAAAAACCCTTTAGTTCTATTTCTAGGAGTACACAACTTCTTGAACTAATTCATTCTGACATATGCGACTTTAAAAACTTTGTGACGCAAGGAGGTCGGAAGTATTTGATCACTTTTATAGATGATTGTTCTAGATATTGTCATATTTATCTGTTAAAATCAAAGGATGAAGCACTTAATAAATTCAAAGAATTTAAAGACCGTGACGAAAATCAGTTAAATGCTAAAATAGAAAGGTTCAGATCTGATAGAGGTGGGGAATATGTGTCAATGGGTTTTAAAGAATTTTGCACTTCACATGGCATTATCTCTGAAACAACAGCACCCTACTCACCACAGTCAAACGGTATAGCCGAAAGAAAGAATCGAACACTTACAGAAATGTTGAATTCTATGTTATTGACTGCTGGATTGCCTTCGAGTTTTTGGGAAGAGGCTGCATTGACTGCTAATAATATTCTTAATATGTTATCACACTCTAAATTGACTGAAACGCCTTATGAGTTATGGCATAAACACACACCGAGTTTTGATAAAATAAAAACTTGGGGTTGTATTGCTTTTGTTAGAATACCAGACCTTAGAAGGCCTAAAGTAGGACCTCGTACAAATACTTGTGTGTATCTAGAAAATGCAGTTGATAGTGCGGCATACAGATTTTATGACCTATCTCTCAATAAGATAATTAAATCTAGAGATGCAGAATTCTTTGAAGATGTGTTCATCAAAGACAAAGGCATGACACTATCTGACCGTACAGACTTAGTCAATGATTCACAAATAGAATCTAGACCTAGCATAACTGACACTGAAACTACAAATGAAATTGAGCCTAGAAGAACCTTCACCAGAGATAAGACACCTAGAACCTATGGTGATGATTTTGTAACTTATGCACTGTTGGCTGATCCACTTACTGTGAATGAAACTCTTCGGTCTAGGGATGGTTTACTTTGGAAAGAGGCTATTTATGATGAAATGGATTCTTTATAACAAAATAAAACTTGGAAATTAGTTGATCTGCCAAAAGGGGCTAAAACCATAGGAAACAAGTGGGTTTTGAAGAAAAAACTTAATCCAGATGGGTCTGTAGCAAAGTATAAAGTACGACTAGTAGCTAAAGGTTATACTCAGCAAAGTGGGATAGACTATTTTGATGTTTACTCACCTGCTTGTCATATTGCTACAATAAGGATTCTTCTTGTCCTTGCATCCATTGAAAATTTTGTTATTCACCAAATGGATGTTAAAACTGCTTTCCTGAATGGAGATCTTAATAAAGAAATCTATATGAATCAACCTGAAGGTTTCGTACTTAAAGGTTTAGAGAACAAAGTTTGCAAATTGGTAAAATCTTTGTATGGATTGAAACAAGCACCAAAACTATGGCATGAAAAGTTTGATACAACAATAAAGAGCTTAGGTTTTGAATCTAGTAATTCTGATAAATGCCTTTATTTTCGTGATCTATCAAATAAAATTGCTGTAATTTGCTTGTATGTTGATGACATGCTTGTTGTTGGAAGCGACCTCTCAACTGTAGTTGAAGTTAAAACAATGCTATCCAAAGAATTCAGCATGAAGGACCTAGGTGTTGTGGACACTATACTAGGTATGAGAGTGAGTTTTGGTAGGCAAGGTATACTCCTTAGTCAATCTCACTATATCAATAATGTGTTACAAAAGTAGGGATACAGTAATTGCAAAAGGTTTGAAACACCTTATGATTACAACAATAAGTTGACACCTAACGTTGGTGCAACAGTGAGACGGTTGGATTATTCCAAACTAATTGGAAGTCTCATGTATGCAATGATCTGCACTAGACCAGACATAGCCTTTGCGGTAGGCATGCTTAGCAGATTCACTAGTAATTCTGGTAAGTCACATTGGAATGCCCTGGAGAGGCTAATGGGTTACCTGTGTGGTACTCAAGAGTTAGCTTTGTGCTACTCCGGACATCCTTCAGTTTTGGAAGGATATTCTGATGCATCGTGGTGCATAGAACTTGGTGAAAGTCGATCCACTAGTGGTTATGTGTTTACACTAGAAGGAGCAGCTGTGTCATGAAAATCTAAAAGGCAACCAGACATTGCATTCTCGTCTATAGAGTCTGAACTCTTTGTGCTATCTTGTGCTGGTGAAGAAGCAGAATGGATGAGAGACCTGTTGCTAGATATTCCATTGAGAAGGTTTAAAGTAACCACTCTTAGCTTGTTTTGCGACAACCAAGCTACAAAAATTGTAGCAACCAATTCTCTTTACAATGGTAAGAGAAGAACTGTCGGTCTTAGACAGACAAAGTTGAACTATCTCATTAAGCAAGGGATTATTACCCTAATTGATGTGAGATCAAAACAGAATGTGGCTGATGCCCTTACCAAGGGATTACAAAGAGGTCTAATTGTCAAAACTGTGGGGGAAATGGGGTTAAGAGCCATTAAGTCATAAATGTCTTAACACCCTAGTTATTTTGATAATTAGAACAGCCATAGAGAAGTTCAAACTTAAGCATCAATTTGACAGTTAACGTGTTTCAGATAATCTTGATGATTCCACATAAATTCCACAGATATATAATGTCATTCCAATTTTGATAGTATCATATATCTATAGAATTTACTTAGAATAATCATATTATTCCAATACGAAATATGAAAACTTGTCGATATGTTTCCGATGATTAAATTGTCCTAAATATTATTCCAATTTTGATGATATGTCTTTTATGGATGCATGTTTCATTCCAATTTTGATGATTTAATGTTAAACCATGATTGAAACGGCAGTTTTTCATTCCAATATGAAACATAGTATGGTTCTTATGTAGAAACTAGGGGTGGACAACTATTATCCAAACCGACCAATCCGAACCAATCCAATCTGAACCGACCGGTTTTTAACCGAACCAATTGGGGGTTTGGATTGGATCGGTTCTTGATCTTCAATAACCAATTGGACCGGTTCGGTTGTTGGATGAGGCTTTCAAATAACCGATGAAACCGAACCGACCATACCTCTATGCGTAAGTCCATAAAAAATATAGTTCTCCTTTAATTTCTTGAATATACAAATAGTCATTTCTCATTTTCCTTGAGATTCAAACAGTCTTTTTTAATTTCTTTAATACAAACCGAGAAGTTGTTCTACCTATGTTTTGGTTCTCCATAATCCTATGTGTTATGTTGTTGAGAAATGTTTGATTTACAGTGTGACCCAACTTAATAGAATCATAAAGTTGATGTAACATTTAGTAGTTACTTTAATCAAGTCAAACAGAAATTATTTTCTAAATCTTTTTTTATTGCACCTGAAATTCAATTAGCTATGATTATTGATGTTTCTTTTATGATAATAAACTAAGATTACAGAAGTATGCAAGTGAAAAAACAGTTTATCTCACTCATTTAAACATCATCATCTCAAAGAATTAGTGCAAAATTTATTAACAACTTGTGGTTTTATGAATCTTCATTTTAAATTCATTTCTGAATAACAAATAGCAGGTTATTTCTTAAGTTTGATTGAAGTTAATCTTTTAAATTTCAACAAAATTATGAATGATGTTGAAGGTGAAAAGTAGCACGCCAAACCGACCATCCAATCCAATCCAAACCGAGCTTAATCGGCTTGGATGGAAACCGATCCAATTAAGGTTTGGATTGGTTGCTGGTGAGAAAATTAAAAAACCGATCTTTTTTGGATTGGTGGTGGATGGTCCATATTAGGTCGGATACCGACCGATGCCCACCCCTAGTAGAAACTATAAAGTTCATGTACTTTATTTGTTAAAGATACTTGATTGTGATGCTTGTGTTAAAATCTTGCTAGCCAATTTGAATTGTACTAAGTTCTTTTGTTTGAACTAGATACTTTTATGCAATTTGTTTGAATTCAAAGAGAAATGACCCATAAAATTCTTATTTGCAATGTTGAGCAGCAGGTACTAGCAAAGATAATGGAAATGGAAACTTAGATCTCGATTTTGAAGATGATGACTTGCTCGATATGGAGGAGTAGTCATGAAGCAGCATGCAGGGATTTTCTTTTGCCAATCACTTGCTTAATAAAACTTCTTTTGAGTTTAAGACTGCTTTTTGGAGCTTAAAACTCTTTTATTTGGTTTGAAGTTTATTTGCTTTATTTAGTTTGAGACTATGGTTTATTTATCTATTGGTTTAGTCTTTGTGAACTATTCTGAATTTGGATATGGTTTGAAACTATTTAATTATATTGGTTTAGTCTTGATTGAACTATTCAATTTTATAATTATTTCGGTTCTTTATGAAACTATACCTGTATGATGCTTTTCCTTTATGGACTACTATCAGCCAGTCAGTTGTATACTGATCTGATGAGATAATCCTGTACTTTATATATTGAGAATATAGGAGGAGATTGTTGGATATATTGGTATATTCTCTCTATATAAATATAGCACGTGCATATGAGTAACACGTGTATTGAACGTACAATTGATTGGATATTGGAACGCGGGTTTGTGGGCTTATAACCCGATACCCAAACCAGTATTTAGAGACAAATACTGGCTTGTGATAGCAGTCTAGGTATTCCAATCTTGATACCTAAGGTGAATATCTCAAGCAACTTAGATCTAGAGATAAAACCCTAATTCCCAATTGTTAATTTCTCACAAAACCTAACAACATCTTCATCATCAGTTTTTGTAATTTATCTACTAAGCATTGGTCCATTGGAGTTAGCAATCATGAAAACTATTCCAGGTCATTAAGGGTTTTGCATGCCACTTCATCATCAGTTTTTGTAATTGGTCCAAATCTCCCAAATAGTTAACTCCACAATAAAGAATCAAGTCTTGCGCAAGTTTCTTTACAAAAATTGCACTTGTTAAGCTTATGGCTCTATGCCAAGTTTATAGAAGCAAGTTGCTTTCTTTTTATGGACAAAGCTTTACAGATAAGGTCGTGCTTTCTTTTTACGATCAGGTTGCAGCAGCTGAGGAGAAAAATGCAGGTCGCTTACTACTTACAGATGCGATGAAGGAAAAGCCTTCCATTGGAACGGTGATGAGATATTTCCTCTTTTCGAGGTATATAGCTTAGTATGTCTTATTGCACAAAGATGAAATGTATGTGTATGTTAGCTTAAACTATATTGAACCTATAAACGTGAATTTGTTTTGGGGTGTATTTTTCCGTAGTATTGAAGATATTGAAGACAGAATTAGACATACATTTGCTGATCTGGGAATGCTGCAAGTACTGCCTGAATTCTTGCAAATTGAAGCATTTGCGAAATTAAGTTGCAGGTAGACTTTTAAAGAGGTTTCCTTGTGATAGTATAAAATACAAAATGTAGCATGCAACTTTATGTAATCATTAAATCCAGCATAATTATAAAGCCCAGTATTCATAATTTACATGACAAACATTTGCGTGTCTACATGTCTCATATATGTATGTACACATCCTGATGAACCATCATGGTATCTATATCTTCAACTTTGTAGGACATTAGCTTCAATCTGCATCAATGCTTCATTGTTGTGAAATTTGCATATCATGTTTTATATTGTTCTTTGTAGACCTTGCCATTAAGGTATTTGATGCCACTGATTGGCGTAAGGACTTGGAATTGTTTTCACAATTTTTTCTTTTGGCTAAAGGCATGCTTTCCACCAAATATTCGAATGGAATCCTTTACTTTTTTAAACTTATTTTTCATTTTTCTTCAACTACTTAAAATGGCTGTAGTTATCTTTTGAGATTAGCTTGCTTGACTAGCCTTCGGTCTAATGTAGGATGTGGATTTGCTATGCTTATGATTTGTTGTCCTTCACCGCACGTCACCATCTTAAGCCAAAAAAACTTGTATAGCTATATTATGTATCTCTATAATATAACTATAGTTATCTTTGATAGATTATGATCGAAGTTAATCTCACTTGTATACAACTCTTAATGATTTTTTTTTTGTTTTTTGTTTTTTGCAGAACCAAGACCATGAAGGTGCGTACAGGTCATGGACTCATGGGCACCGCCATCTTTCCGCTAAGTACAAAGTGATAGTTTCAGTATTTTAAAAGAATCACTGAAAGTAACCCTTGGTATGTTTGCCAACTAATTATCTTATTTTGCAAGATTTGGATGTAATTCAGTAATTCTATATATGTATTTGAATGTTGATTGTATGTGGACGAATATTGGATATTATTTTTGTCTATATTATTATTGCTATTTTTTTGAATATTCTTCTGAATTTAGTATTTGTTGCTGCATGTTTGTGTGTTATTGTTAAAATTATAAATGTTTAGGTAAATAATAATAATAATAATAATAATAATAATAAATATTTTTAAAAAAAATTATACCAGTGTTTTTTTTGCAAAAAAACACCGGGTAGGTAGAATTATAATTAAAAACAATACTAGTATTTTTCACGTGCGATGCACGTTTTGATAAGATTTGGAGTTAAACGTGCGATACACGTAAGTCATTATAATAAAATGGAGTTGAACGGGCGATACACTTATTTTTTAAAAGGCTAAATTTAAAAAAAGTACACAAAGTTTTGGGCCAGTTCAAAAAAGTACACAAATTTTTTTTTTTTTTTAAGGACACAATGTTTAAATAAAGTTCACTGGGTTAGTTAGGGTTAGGGTTGGGTTAGGGTAGGGTTTAAAAAAATCACTTTCATCTTTCATTTGTGTTTAAAAAAATCACATTCATCTTTTATTTATGTTTAAAAAAACATCATTTCACTAATCATATGTTAAAATAACCCCCCTCCCCCCCCCCCCCAACTAACCCTAACCCTAACTAACCCAGTGGACTTTATTTAAACATTGTGTCCTTTTAAAAAAAATAAAAAATTTGTGTACTTTTTTTAAACTAGCCCAAAACTTTGTGTACTTTTTTTAAATTTAGCCTTTTTAAAAATTAAGAAGGAAAAACATTGATGTGTACGTGTGATGCACGTGTTGAAAATAGATTTGGAGTTGTACATGCGATACACCTGTTTGTTTGGTGACAAAAGTGATGTTTCTTTTGTGACAAAAAAAATATTTAAAATTGTTTATTTGTCACAAACTCTTTCAATAAATAGTAAGTAAATATATTATATTATAGATGAATAGATGGATAGTAATTTACACATGTGATGCATGTTCAATAAAAAAAAATTAAGTACAAAAAACTGACATAGTGACGACTCGAACTTGAGACCTCCTTCATATTATTTATGCACGTTTGCTGCACGTGTTGGTAGATTGAAAAATGGCACTAAGTCTTTCTCCCATTATAATATTAGAGATTAAATAATTAAAAATTACAAATAAATAAAACAAACAAAAAATAGGTCTATGCCAAATGCTGGGATAGACATAGGCTATACCGGCATTTGCAAAAAACGCCGGAGTAGACCCTATGGCTACCGCTACGCCCACTACCCCGACACTTCGACCGGCATTTCCAAAAATGCCGGTAGGGTCTACCCCGGCGTTTAACAATGCCAGTGTAGGAAGGAAAAAAAGCATCGCTGTAGGCCCTTTGAGTTGTAGTGCATCTACTTATCCACTTTCAAAAATTAAGCATGTTCCTTCTCTTCTCATTCCACTTTTATTCAAACCTGTTTCTCTTTCTCCGACCTCTTCTCTCTCCTAGGTTTGCCCTCCCTTAACCCATCCTTGGTCTGCGCGAACCAACTCGACGCCCGAGTCGTGCATGCAAACAACCTGCCACGCGACTGACCCAACTCGTCATCATTCTCGACCGACCTGATCCCATCCTCGCCTCCCAACCCACGCGAACCAACTTGCCACCACCCTCGGCCGACCCAATCCCAGCCTCGCTGCCCAACCCGCTGCCATCACTTGCAATTAACTAATCAGTTAATCGCCAAATTTTTTATCCAACCACGTTAGCTATTTTGGCTAACTAAAATAGCCAAAATGGATAACAAATGGATAATTTGGCTAGCGAAAAAAGTCTCCACTCCAACCATGTTATCTATTTTGAATAACCATTAATAATTTAAAGTCCAAAATTGAATAAAATAAAAATATAAAATACAAGCCCATAAAAAAGCCCAATACAAAATAAAATTTCCAAACCCAAAAATAAAATTTCGCAATTTCCGCGATTCTGCTCCAACAAAAATATAAATGTCGTGATTCCGCTATTTTCCATGATTCCGCAATTTTCGCGATTGATTTTGCAATTTTCGTGATTGATTTCGCAATTTTCGCGATTGATTTTGCAATTTTCATGATTGATTTTGCAATTTTCGCGATTGATTTCGCAATTTTCACAACTTTGTGGTTTTGGGAAGAAGTTTAGGGAGCGGTATATACTCGCCAGATCTGGCGAGTGAATATTAGAAATCTATTTTGGCGAGTGGTTTGACTAATTCCGTTGGAGCATATTTTTGTTTTTATAATAGCTATTTTGGCTAACATGATTAGAGATGGTCTAATCCAAATTCTAATATATCATCACTTGCAATTAACTCCCCACTTCTTTAAATATCATTTATATTCATTTAAATATCATTCTATATCTCATTAGCTGACAACTTTTATAATTTTTATTTAAATAATGGTTGAGATTTGATTTGATGATTGATTTTTAATATTATATTTTTGTTCATCACACTCCGAAACCGTATAATTTTTTATTTAAATACATGCTTGAGATTTGGTTTGATGATTGATTTTTAATATTATATTTTTGTTCATCAAACACTCCGAAACCATCATTGACACATCCTATTTAGATATGTTGTAATACCTTTCTTTGTACTATCTCTATCTCTAATCTCTAATATTATAATGGGAGAAGTCCTTAGTGTTATTTGTCATTTTGTCATTCTACCAACATGTACAATGCACATACATAACTAATATAAAAAAGATTTCCGGTTCAAATCCTTCCTACGTTTTCTATTTTTATTTTTGAAATTATTAAGACTGCATCGCACGTGTAAATTACTAGTGAAAATTGTGTTAAATATTTTCTATTCATGGTCGGTCACTGTCTATCTATCAATTGATCGAAGCAAAATCAAATTAATATAAGGCAATTGAATTGACGTATAATAGAAGAAAGGATCTTCTGAAAGTTACCGTATATTGAGAGAGAAAAATGTAAAATTGCCTAAAGATAACCTAAACTACCACATTTGCTACAAATGCATGGTTCGAAACCAAAATTAACAGGAAAAATTATTCAAAGGCTCGGCTGGGCCCAAACCATACATTCAGGGAACCTTAGATTATAGTTGATGCACATCACTCCCATCAGTCTAATGAGACTTAAAGCTCAAGCGATAGGCCAAAACTTTCAAGCAAGTAATAGAACAGTATTCTGAGAGACATTTGTTTCCATGGTCATTCCATGATTGATTTATTTCCATCTCTGCTGTATTCAATATACTAAGTAATCAAAAGATAACATTTGGAAGTCACCAGTGTCAATGAGTAGATTTGAGGCTATCGGCATTGCACCGATGCAGTAAAGGTCGAATCACAAAAAGAAAAAGTATGTAGTAACTCTGAGCTTTTTTCTTCTCTGTTATTCGAAGTTTGTCATTTGAATTTTAGATTTTAGGCGGAAACAATGGCACATTGGTGGTTCATATTTATTGAAATCAGATTTTGGGGAAAATGAATATTTCTCGTGTTTATTTCTCTACTGTATACATTTATATATAATAATTACATTCTTGGAGAAGAAGAAAAGAGATTGAGAGAAGATTAGGGAGATGAGAGATTTGGGAAATCTGTTTTCTATAGATTATGAAATAGAATATACAATTACTACATTTTAACACTCCCCCTCAAGTTGGTACATAGATATTGAACATGCCCAACTTATCAATAAATTTCAAGAAGAGCCGAGTCGAAACTGCCTTGGTTAGGATATCTGCGAGTTGATCTTCTGACTTTACTTTGGATATCTCAATAATTTTCTCATCTAATTTTTCTTTGATGAAGAATCTGTCCACCTCTACATGTTTCGTCCTATCATGTTGAACTGGATTAGCAGCAATATCACACGCCGCTTGACTATCACAATACACTTTCATAGGTTCATTTGGACCATAGCCTAAATTCTGCAACAAGAGTTTCAGCCATAAAGCTTCCATTATACTTAAAGCTACTCCGCGATACTCAACCTCTGCATTAGAGCGTGCACCAATATTTTGCTTCTTGCTTCTCCATGTAACTGAATTTTCTCCAACAAAGGTGAAGTATCCTGAAGTGGAGCGCTTATCAATTATAGATCTTGCCCAATCAGCATCAGTATATGCCTCAACCTTCAAGCAACTATGTTTCACAAATGAGACCCCTTTTCCTAGAGCTGACTTAATGTATCTCATAATTCTCATTACCGTATCCATATGTTGTGCCCGAGGTGCATGCATAAACTGACTTACCACACTTAAAGCATATGAAAAATCTGGCCGTGTATGTGCAAGATACATCAGTCGTCCAACCAATCTCTGATATCTTTTTTTATCACAAGGCACTTGATCAGCTTCGTTGCATAGTTTCAGTCATTCTTCCAATGGTGTACTGATCGGCTGACAAACGGACATTCAAGTTTCCTTCAATAAATCAAGAGCATACTTTCTTTGAGACAAAAATATCTCCTTTCTTGAGCGAGAAACTTCAATACCAAGGAAGTATCTCAAAGTGCCAAGATCTTTCATTTCGAACTCTTGTGACAAGTAGTTCGTTAATGCCTTCCTCTCCTCAGGATCATCTCCAGTTACTTCCATATCATCTACATAAATAATGAGAGCAGTAATTTTACCTTATTTCCTTTTAGAAACAGAGTATGATCTAAATTACTCTTATAGTATCCGAATGTCCTCATTGATTTTGTAAATCTTCCAAACCAAGTTCTTGGTGACTGCTTCAGTCCATACAATGCTTTCTTTAGATGACATACTTTATTGCTGTGTTGGACTGGTCTGTTCGATCCTGGTGGAAGATCCATATAAAATTCTTCTGTCAATTTCCCATGCAAAAATGCATTTTTCACATCAAATTGCTCCAACGGCTAGTCAAGCTTTGCAGCAAGTGACAGTAAGACTCGAACAGTATTGAATTTTGCCACCGGTGCGAATGTAACTTCATAATCAATTCTATACGTTTGAGTGTACCCTTTGGTAACCAGCCTTGCTTTGTATCGCCTTTTGAACTATCACACTTATACTTCACCGTATAAATCCATCTGCATCCTACTGGCTTCTTTCCTACTGGCAACTCGACTATCTCCCAAGTCTCGTTCTTTTTCAAGGATTTCATCTCCTCATCCATAACTGCTTTTCACTTTGGATCAGTAAGAGCTTCCTGCACACTGTTAGGAATAGATACAGTAGATAATCGATCTACAAATGACTTATTTCACTACAAGGAATTTGACATATAGTGACAGCAAAAATCTGTGGGTAAAAGGCGGAAAACCGTAGGTATAGCCCGTAAAACCTATACCGACGGACATATTTTTCCGTAGTCAATAATTCACTATACCCACAGCAGAATGCCGTCCCTATTGCCTATAGCGACGGTTTTTTCACCCGTTGGACAAAACCTCGGTGTAATACCCACGGTTTCGTATCTGTTGGTATAGGTTTTGAAGACACCTCTTGCTTTCCTATACCCACAGTTGAAACTCCATTGCTATAGGTTTTAGTGATGGTTTTCGCATCCAAATATTTGAATATATACCCACCGTGTTTATTCCGTTGATATAGTTCTTTTTGTGCGGTCCGTTGGTATAGGTTTTAGCGACATTTTTTACACACCCACGAATTTTAGGGATAGGTCATAATTTGCTCTATACACAATTTTTCTTATTAATTACGCTTATGATAATTTAATATTTTCTTTTATAATATTAATCCAATTATAAACTAAATACAAAATAAAATAAATGAATGTGTTTATGAAACAAAATTAAATAAAATTAAACTTCAATCGTGTTAAAAATTAATGAAGTATTACAAGCATGTCAATTTATAAAATAGTTAAAATGTCAACCTAAGAGTACCATACTGACATATAATAAGCATATAAAGTCTTATAACAATCTCATCCACTTAATTTCTAAGTTTGCTCCATCAAGAGAAAATTAGCTTCTAATCTTCACCTGCAAGTAACAAAAAGAACAAATGAATAATAGCATAACTCAACATAAGAAATATTAACAATTTTAGTAAGAATTAGTTAATACTAAGTAGATATCATCTTTAGTATCTTCATTAGTGTGGATTTAGAGAATTTGTATGGTCAGGGGCACTAGAAGCATCTATAACCTATTAAAAATAAAATACAACTTATAGACTCTTCTTAATAGATTTTTCCATCATTCATTAGAGAAAAAAATATATCCCTCAAACAAAAAGAGATCGAACAACATAAAAAAAAGACATTACAAATGAAATACATTAGAATTAAACATATGGAAAATCAGTAATAAATACAAAAGTATCTCATACAAAACATAACATTGAAATATGAACTCCAAGATTAAAATATAATATACCTGTCTTACAGACTGTATAATGTTATTCACATCTTCTCCAAAAAATCGATTTTGAATCAACGACAGAACAGTTGTCAACAGGCTTTCCACTTACTTAACTCTATTACGTAACTCTTGATTTTCAGACAAAAAAACCTTCTGTTTTTTAGGCTTAGGAATCTTGCCCATACAACGCACACGTCCTCTCTTTTCAGGTCCTTGTACTTGGGAATATTTAAGAATTCAATAGCACCTTACCCTCTAAAGGCCTACCGGTGTTCTTTTCCCCAGTAAATCTTCTGTCCACATAAACATGCTTAATGAAGTCCCTGAGTCTATTGATATTACTGGAAAAGTTAAATTTAAGTTAGTAAGTAATCACCTTCACAATAATTATTCAAAATTAGAACTTCAAAGATCTGGAATTATAAATAACCTGCTATCAGGAATTGAATTTCGTTGCTGGTCCCACTCCTTGAAATAAACTTTCCTAGCTTTCTGAACAAATTGTTCATATATGTTAACAAGGAGGCCCTTGGGTAAAATTAGAACATCCACAAAAAAGAACACCGATTACCTCGTTTCCCCCATTTTGAAGAGCATTAACTTCTTGTGTTGTAAATTTAGCCATAGAAATTGATTTCACCCGGTGACAGAAATCTCGACTGGAAAACGTCAAGAAGATGATAACAGAAAATATTTTAAGCACAACTGATAAATTAATCATAATCAAAAGACTTCATTAATATCAAGGGAAAACCTTTATCATAAATAACAACAATTTATAACTACATAGATATCAACCCTTACTGCAACCCATTGCAATTCATACAGATGAATGTCCCAAAACTGGTGCAGACATATTGTGGGCCCTGTTTCATATAAATAAGTTAGATTGCTAGAACAAATTGAGTGCAACTTTAAGAACAATGCTTATATCCACATGTAAACTATTAAATTCATAAAACTACATAAAAGAAATTAGTACAATTTTATGCTCAAGCATATTAAATCAACAAGAAAACCTTCGCTGTGTCACTACTACCTGAAGATATTAGTTATCCTTTGATTCCTATTATTCTACATAGTCAAACACCCAATTTGGTGTCCATTCAGGAAGACTTCAAAGGAATAAAAATTGTGATGCTTAAATATCAAAGAGTGTACACCTGCAAGCATACTGCAGGGAGTCTAGACTTGCGAATTTCTTTAATTGGTATGACTTATTATTGAAGCCTGTAAAAGCCTGTAATTTGTCTATGGGAAGTACCCCTATTTCGAATCTCCTTAAACCCAAAAATTTTAGACATCAATAATGCCCTTCAAATAATATTATTCAGCCTAGGAATCCGCCCGAGAGTATGTATTCTCTGTAAGACTAGCCAATTACACTGAAACAGTTTATGCAAAGACAAAAGCCTATAGAAACTCCCAAGCCAATATTTAGTATACTTATGTGTATAACCTATACAATGCAACAGAATGGTTAAAACAAGCATATCTAGGGGTATGTTTGGAAACAAAGTTAGGTTTACTAAAGTTTATTTTTAAGTGGAGGTAAAAGTTCACTACGTTTTGTTATCACACCTCCACCTAAAGCTAACTTAACTCTATTTTGTCTTGGTGTTTGGCAAGCAAACTTAACTCAATTATTCAAGAGAGAATAGTGCAAAGGTTGTCAAAGTTTGAATAAATTAGGTTTGAGTAGAGCTACAATAACTATAGTTATCTCAACTTCAAATGATCTCTCTGTAAGACTAGCCAATTACACGCAAACAGTTTATGCAAAAGCAAAAGCCTATAAAAACTCCCAAGCCAATATTTAGTGTACTTACGTGTATAACTTATACAATGCAACCAAATGGTTAAAACCAGCATAACTAGGGGTATGTTCGGAAACAAAGTTAGGTTTACTAAAGTTTATTTTTAAGTGAAGGTAGTAGTTCGCTGTTAAACTTTTTTTTCTTCTCTTTCAACGTTATTCGATTGGTTTTACTGACTGTAATTTGAGATGGAACACATTGTGTGCAATGTACCATTTAAATAGTTGAACATGGATTTTTGTATACTTAAAAAATGAGATATGATAATGCTTGTAAACTCTCATTGGTTGAGATTTCTTTGCAAATTAACTTGAAATCCTATCCATTGGTAAGCGGACGTCTATCGAAGAATGATTATTTCCTTCTTTTGAAAAGTTGTCACTAGTCTAAGTATATCCGTTATACATTTCCTTGTAATTTCCCTTTCTCTTCTAATAATGTCATTGTTCAGGATTTCTTCTCTTTCCCTGAGACTATGAATCTAATAAAAGTTAGGCTGCCACTTGCTAAACTTCTCGTCCATGCTATTATAACTAGAGTGTCGGGAGTTGTGTGTTTAATATTAAACCGCAGACTCATGCTCAACCACACTTTTTTAAAGTTGAAATTATATGAACCATCCACTTTTAAGATCAATCACCCAATTGTTAAATATCCACCACACTTAGTCCTCCCACATGCATGGTTCAGGCAATGGCTTCAAAATGCAGACACCTGTGTTGAATGAAGGATAAGATAGAAAATGAAGGCTAAAGCAGAGGTTGCCTAATTTTAAAAAAAATGTTTTAATGACGTAGTGTGGGTTGAAATACAAGATACATTACTCTCTTATGATTACGATATGGACGATCATGTCACACACTGTGACCTTCAAGTTTATTGGCCAATTATGACACCATGACATAGAGTTGCTACCTCACTTGTTAAGGCTGTCAATGGGTAGTTTATAATAAATTTAAAATGAAACCCATAAGAAAAGGCCAAACTTAAATCTGGGGCCTAAATGATCAAAAACTATAATCCATAAGTCACCAACGACAAATATGCAGAAAATTCATAAGTTGCAAACATATAATAATTAAAAAAGAACTGCGAACATAGAAACAGTTGGTTAATTGCGTACCATATGTTGAAAAGTATACAGGTCATGCATATGTCAATTTAAACAAAATGCAACATAGATAATAGAGCATCCCATAAAATGTACAATTTGTAGCATTAACAGTTCGAGTACTTACCGGTATGGAGAAATTCCACAAGCCTCATCAAACAATAGACTGCCCTTCTAGATGCAAGTAGTACGCCATGGAGGGTTTGCAAAATCTAATTGACTCTGCACATTTCAGAATAAAGAAATTATTCATTTGCTAATAATCACATTCCACTTGCTAAAGTATATCATTTGTTTCAATTTTAACAGCGAACTGCCACATATCATTACTCAATGGTAAACATAGGCTTCTCTAAATTAAAGAAGATAATAAAATAAGACCTGGTCTATGAAACCTTGGAAAACATTCAAATATGACAGCGGGAGAGGGACGACATTCAAATCTTGGAAAACCCTAATTTACAATTTCTGGTTAAAATTAAGAATGCAAACCTGGTAATGAAACCTGAGAGAAACGAAGACAGCGAGAGGGGGACGATGATGTGTTCCAAGCTCACCAGAGCTTGTTCACGATAGTAACACCTGAAGATGGCAGCAGACTGGGAAGATGTGTCAGTCGAGTGGAAGATTAGGAGTTGACTGGGAAGAAGTATCAGTTGACTGGAAGATGTATCAGTCGACTGGGAAGATGTGTCAGTGGGAGATTATTCTTCTTAGAGGAGTTTATTTGTAAAAGAGCCTGTATTTTCCATTTAAGTCCAACAGACTCCTTAACGGCCTGTCCAAAGCCGTGCAATGCACGTACTAGCCCTGTATAAATAAACCTCCCTTGTAACCCAAAATGTTATGAATAGAATTGTTGTTTGTAGCCACTATTCATCTTCTCCTTCTCCTTCTTTTGGGTGTCTCTACTCTTTACAGGTAGGACGCAATGCCAAGAAGACGGGGAACTTCCAGCCATGTCGTCGGCGACGGTCCTGGAACTTTGGTATCAAAGCCCGAATTCGATTCTAATGGTGGAGCTGAGGTCGAAGTCGAACAAGAACCTCAACAAGAGTCTGAGAATCTTCAAGAACCAGGGCTTGGACTTCGGTTGGGACCTGTTGAACAAGGGGGGGAATCTCATAGACGTTCCAATTTGGAGGATCGATTTGATCAATTCTTGGATGAATTCAAGAATCTTAAGCAATTGGAGGAACGATTTGAGAGATTAGAAATAGCCATGGGTCTCAAGTCTCAAGAACAAGGTGGAATAGGCAGGATAGCTAAGTCTCCAAGGTTTCGATCTCAAGATTATCGAAATAGCATGGAGCGTATGGAGAGGGTTGATTTTGGCCAATCAGGTTATGGTAGAGGTAATCAAGAACCCAGGGTTGGTCGAGATCCAGATTCAAGAAATGGTTGGAATGGTCGAGGCAATCAAGAACCATGATTTGGTAGAGATCAAGATTCAAGAAATGGAGGGTTCTTTGGTACTGGAGGGGGGCGACCAGGCTACCGAAACCAACAACAAGAGTCAGGTAACACTTTCTTTCCCAAGCACCCTAAGATTGATTTGCATAGTTTTGATGGGAATGAAGATGTACATAACTGGATCTACCATATGGAGCATCACTTCTCTACTCAGGGTATTCATGAAAGGGATAAGCTAGCATTTAGTCTTTATTACTTGAAGGGGGAAGCTCTAATGTGGTGGAGATGGTATGAGCAACAGGAGGAAGAAGTGATTGATTGGGAAATGCTTAAGCATGAGCTGTTAATGCAATATGGGCCTTCGGAGTTTGAGGACCCTGAGGAGATCTTGTACAAATTGCAACAATTTGGCACAGTAGGAGAATATCATAAAGAGTTTCTTAAATATAGTCATTTGGCAAAGCATATAACCAAAACTTCGCTTGTAAGTTGTTATATCTCAGGACTCAAAGCTGAAATCAAGAAAGAGGTGAAGCTTCAACGTCCAAGAACTGTGTTAGAAGCATACAGGGAAGCCATAGCTAGAGAGTCCATTGTCAATGACCAAAAAAGATCATGGAGACTTGGTAGCCAGAACAAAAGTGCTGTGACTTTTGCCAAACCCATTACGAGTGCTTTTGCCTTTCCTAATAAATCTCTGCCAACACCAACCTATCAAACAACAAGTTCTACTTCTAGTTCCAACTCTTATTTCTCTAAGCCTAAAGATAGACAATATCTGCAATACATTAAGGAAAAAAGGGAGAAAGGGTTATGTTTCCATTGTGACGAGAAGTTTGTGAGAGGTCACAAGTGCGCTAGTAAAACATTTATGCATATGATGGCAGTCCAAGAAGGTGGATCCTTCATGCAGATCATAGGAGCCCTTGATGGTGAAGTCTCAGATGAAGAAGATTCTACTGATGATGAGGGTGTGGGTGAGCAAGCATTGAAGGAGTCAGTTCCAAAAGTGCTAAAATCTTCGACAAATCAAGACTCTGCAGTAATATCATTAAACACCCTAACTGGTAGTAATACCCCAAGAACATTTGGAGTGCAGGGTACCATTAGAACAACTCCAGTTTGTGCACTCTTGGATACGAGAGCTTCTCATAATTTTATTGATACTCAGCTAGTACAGAAGCTCCAGTTACCTGTGAATACTTCAATGAAGTTGGAAGTGAGTCTTCCTGGAGGTATGTTGCTGAATAGTTTGGGGTTGTGTGAGGAAGTCACTTTCCTTAGCCAAGGGGTCCCAATAGTGGCTGATTTTTATGTCCTTCCTATGGATACTAGCCAGTTGGTTTTGGGTAATCAATGGTTTGAGACCCTAGGAGATGTGTTGTGGATTTTGAAGGAGAAAAGGATGCGGTTCCATTGGGATGGCAAGCAAAGGGAATTGAAAGGTGTTCTACCAAAGGAGTGGGAGCTAACCTCAGTAAAATCAATGAGCAAGTCATTGAGTTGTATGAAAGGGGGTTTGTTGCTACAAATGTTGGGAAGTGAAACTTCAGATTTAAAGCTTGCCCCTGTAGATGCCAACATTGAGAAGCTTTTGTTGAAATATCAAGCTGTTTTTACCGCAGATTTGGGTCTTCCACCTGAGCGTGATTGCGATCATGCTATACCTCTAGTTCCTGGTGCTAAACCCATCTCGCAAAGGCCATATAGGCACCCTTGGCACCAAAAGAATGAAATAGAAAAATTGGTTAGAGAGATGATGGAATCAGGGGTAATTCAAGACAGCCATAGTTCTTTCTCTTCACCAATAGTCATGGTTAAGAAGCCAGATGGAAGTTGGAGAATGTGCGTGGATTATAGGGATCTTAATGAGATTACTATTAAAGATAAATACCCAATGCCAATCATCGATGAACTCCTTGATGAATTACATGGGGCTGGGGTCTTTAGCAAGCTGGACTTGCGCAGCGGTTATCATCATATCAGAATGAGAGCGGAGGATGTGCATAAAACTGCTTTTAGAACTCATGAGGGACACTATAAGATCCTCGTTATGCCTTTTGGCCTTACTAACGCACCTTCTACATTCCAATCCCTTATGAATTCCATATTCAAACCATATCTAAGGAAGTTTGTTCTCGTATTCTTCGATGATATTTTGATCTACAGCAAAGACAACACAGCTCATTTGCATCATCTAGAGATTGCCTTGCAGATTCTGGAAGTAAATAAACTATATGCTAAGAGAAGCAAATGCTATTTTGGGGTAAATAAGGTGGAGTATCTGGGTCACATTGTATCCGCTGATGGGGTGGCTATCGACCCTGGTAAGATAAATGCGATACTAAGTTGGCCTATTCCTAAGACTCTTAAGGACTTACGGGGATTCTTAGGATTAACGGGATACTATAGGAAGTTTATTGCTTGGTATAGTTCTCTCACTTGGCCTCTAGTGCAACTCACGAAGAAGGGATCATTTGTTTGGTCTGAGAATGCACAGTTCGCTTTTGACAAAGTTAAGAAAGTACTCACTTCACCTCCAGTACTGAGATTACCTGACTTTAGTATGCGGTTTGTGCTTGAATGTGATGCATGTGGATCTAGTGTAGGGGCCGTTTTAATGCAAGAGAATCGTCCAATTGCATTTCTTAGCCAAGAATTGAAGGGCAAGAAGAAATTTCTCTCAACATATGAAAAAGAAATGTTGGCAATTTTGTTAGCAGTGCAAAAGTGGCGTCAATATTTGCTTGGAAGGCAATTTGTTATCAAAACAGATCATAAACCTTTAAAACATATGCTAGAACAAAGGTTATATACTGAGGCTCAATATGAGTGGTTGCTAAAACTTCATGGATATCGATTCATTGTTGAGTACAAGAAGGGCCATGAGAATGTTGTTGCAGATAGATTGTCACGGCTGTTTGATGAGTTGGAATCTTCCCTATCAGCTATTTCAATTGTTCAACCTAGTTGGTTAACATTAGTACAACAAGAAGTCCTTAGCAACCCCTATTATGATCAGGTTAAAACTCGTTTGGATGATTCTACCACTAAGTATAGTTTGGTTGATGGTGTTTTCTACTACAAAGGAAGGGTGTTATTGGCTGCAGATTCACCATTGAAGCAATGGTTCCTTGCTAATTTTCATTCCACTCCTCAAGGAGGTCACTGTGGAGTAGATAAAACCTGGCAATCGCTCAAGAAAGTGGTTTATTGGAGAGGCATGAAGCAGGATTTGAGAAGTTTCATTAAGGAATGTGATGTTTGTCAACGCAACAAATACCTTAGCACTTTTCCAGCGGGTCTTCTTCAACCTTTGCCAATCCCAGATGTTGTATGGGAGGATATTAGTATGGATTTCATTGATGGGTTGCCTAAGAGTAGAGAACTAACAACTATTTTGGTAGTGGTGGATCGATTGTCAAAATTTGCTCATTTCTTGGCTTTGGGACATCCTTATACTGCACAAACAGTGGCTACAACCTTATTCCCTCATGTTTTTAAGCTATATGGGTTCCCTAGAACTATTGTGAGTGACCGTGATGCAGTGTTCACAAGCTTGTTTTGGAAAGAGTTGTTTTCTCTTCAAAATACTAAGTTGTGTCTTAGTACCGCCTTCCACCCCCAAACAGATGGTCAAACAGAGGTCCTCAATCGAGTTTTAGAAACTTATTTGCGATGCTTTGTTGCTTATAGACCCAAAGATTGGGTAAAATGGCTACCATGGGCTGAATTTTGTTATAACACACATGTCCATAGCTCTACTCAATTTTCTCCGTATGAAGTGCTCTATGGAAGACCTCCTCCCTCCCTACTATCCTATGTGCCTCGAACAGCAAGGGTGCAATCTGTGGAAGAGTCCTTACTTAACAGAGATATGGTCTTGCAATTTTGTAAAGACAATCTGTTGAGAGCACAAGGAAGAATGAAGCGTAAAGCTGATGTTCACAGGGGTGATAAAACTTTTGATGTGGGAAATTTGGTTTATCTCAAATTGCAACCTTATAAGCAAGTTTCGGTTGGGGGACATCGAATTCATAAGTTGTCAAGCCTTTATTATGGGCCATATCTTATCATTGAGAGAGTAGGTGCTGTCGCATATCGACTACAATTGCCTGAGAATGCTAAGATTCACAATGTATTCCACATCTCACAACTTAAAGGCCATGTCGGCAGTGTCTCTGTTCAGCATACACAAGTTCCTGCGTACTATATTGAAGCTTCTCCAGTTCCATTCAAGGTTCTAGCTAGATGTATGGTGCCAAGAAGAGGTATTGCAATTTCGGAGTTGCTTATCCAGTGGCAGCATGGTAGCGAATTGGAGGCAACCTAGGAAAGTTACTGGGACATTTACCACAAATTCCCTTCTTTCTGGAGCACCATCGATGCTCCTTTAAATGGGGGAAGAATTGTTCCAAGCTCACCAGATCTTGTTCACGATAGTAACACCTGAAGATGGTAGCAGACTGGGAAGATGTGTCAGTCGAGTGGAAGATTAGGAGTTGACTGGGAAGAAGTATCAGTCGACTGGGAAGATGTGTCAGTGGGAGATTATTCTTCTTAGAGGAGTTTATTTGTAAAAGAGCCTGTATTTTCCATTTAAGTCCAACAGACTCCTTAACGGCCTGTCCAAAGCTGTGCAATGCACGTACTAGCCCTGTATAAATAAACCTCCCTTGTAACCCAAAATGTTATGAATAGAATTGTTGTTTGTAGCCACTGTTCATCTTCTCCTTCTCCTTCTTTTGGGTGTCTCTACTCTTTACAGGTAGGACGCAATGCCAAGAAGACGGGGAACTTCCAGCCATGTCGTCGGCGACGGTCCTGGAACTTGATGGCGAAGTGGCGGCAAGACGACGGCAGGGGGCGGGTCGATGATTCGAGATCGAGAGAGAGAGAGATAGAGAGATCAAGGTAGGGTTTGAGATGTGGCTGGGGGCGGCACGACGGCGGGGAAGGGGGCACGATGGCGGGAAGGGGAGCACGGCAGCGGGAGGAGGGGGATTTTGAGATAGGGTTTGGTGAGAGAGGGAGATTTGGAGATAAAATTTGGTGAGAGATCGGGAAATTAAATAATAGTTACAGATTAAAAGCTCTAAAACTATAAGATACCTATACCAACAGTTTACTACACGTCTGTAGGTATATGATGCCTATATCCACGGTTTTAGTGACCGTCACTATAGGTGTCCATTGGTATATGTCAAATTCCTTGTAGTGTTTGATTCCGACAAGAGGTGAGTGGATACATAATTACTCATGGGATATTTGACGTTACTAGTGGGATCAGGTTCATAAGTGGGTTTTGGAATACCTCTATTAGTACCGTACGAGGGTTCTCTTCTAGAAGCTTCGGACAACGATGACAATTGGTTTTGGAATTATGACGGTTCTCTCTCAGTGAAATTCGGTACTGGTTGCAATTCTTCAAGAGGCTCTTCTTTCCTTGGTTGCAGTTCTTCATGAGGGTCTTCCTCCCTTGCTAGATCTTCATTCAAGTGTTCACCATTATTTGTATCTAGTTATTCGTTCTGACTGACAATTACTTTATCATATCCAAGAGTCTGAACTTTACTAACCCCTTCATCATATCGAAGAGCCTGAACTTCACTTCGGTACTCCCTCTGAAGTTTAACCGCAGAAGAAGAAAAATGCATCTCATGTTCATGGAATACCACATCCATAGTCACAAACATCCGTTGAGTTGGTGGGTGATAGCAACGAAACACTTTCTGATTCGTTGCATATCCCACAAGAACACATTTCACTGCTCAGGGGGTTAACTTACTCCGCTCGTGTTGATGTAGGTGAACAAATGTGACACTCAAATACACGAGGTGGCAGATTGACAACAGTTGGCGCATCCAAAGCATTAGTTATTGCTTGAAGTGGCGTGCTGAAGTTTAGAATACGAGAAGGGATTCGGTTGATTAGGTATGCTCTAGAGGTAAGGGCTTCCTCCCAATACATGAGTGGGATATTTCCATAAATAAGTGAAGCACGGACTATTTCAAACAAGTGTCTATTCTTTCTTTTGGCCACACCATTTTGTTAAGGAGTATATGAACATGTAGTCTAGTGAACAATTCCATGTTCCACCAAATATTGTTATAGATCTGTATTCAGGTACTCGCCACCATTGTCACTGCAGAGAACTTGAATGTGTGTTTTATACTGAGTCATAACATGCTTATGTAATTTCTGAAATAAACTACTAACTTATCCTTTAGATTTCATCAAACAAATCCAAGTCATACGAGTACAGTCATCAATAAATGTCACAAACCATTTAGCTCATCCAATAGTGATATTTCTGGATGGACCCCAAACATCAGAATGAATAATCATAAATGAAATCATGCTTTTATTCAGACTGCAATGGAAAGAAACAAAGTGACTTTTTGCTAGTTCACATACATCACAACGAAAACTAGAAATATCCAACTTCGAAAATAAACTGGAAAATAATTTTAGCAAATAGCCAAATGATGCATGTCCTAGATGTCGGTGCCACAGCCAAATTTCTGATTGCTTCTTCCCCTCAGATTTATTAACGGCAAGAGCTTGAGTCAACTTGTTTGAACTCTCAGATAACAAAACTAGATTATAGAGTTTTTCACGTCTAACCCCATAACTAATCGTCCCGCGAGTCCGAATATCCTTAAAGACATAAAAAAAATGCCAAAAAACAACAATACAATGCAGGGTATTAGTAATTTGGGTGACAGATAACAGATTAAAATTTAAGGATGGAACTACTAGTACTGTGTCTAATGTTAGATCTTTTGTGAGAGATATGGAACCCTCGCCAGTAACGGGGGCAGGATCACCATTGGCAGTGGATTTGGTGGATGGGTGTAAGGTTTTAACTCGTCTAGAATCAAAAGTCATATGATCGGTAGCACCGGAATCAATTATCCATATATTATTCAGAACAGATGCAGAAATATTAAAAGCCTTACCATCATTACATGCAGCTATAACCAGTGTGGAGGTTTGTTCAATGCTCTTCTCAGCTCCTTCAGCAATTCCAATCGCTACAGTGGATATCTTCTTCTGAGAATCTCTGCTATGATCCCAGTCATGCGGGTAGCCGATAATCTGATAGCAAAGAGCTTTCGTGTGCCCAGTTTTGCCGCATTGGGTACACTTCCTTGACTCATAAGTAGATTGATTGAAGCCCTTAGAAGTGCGTGCAGATGATCCAAACTGACCTGGGAGGCCTTTGAATGGATGTGGCCGAGCCACCATTGCAGCTACATCAAAAGATTCAGAGGAGTTGTTCATTGTGCTTTGTTGACGAGCATCCTGCCGAACATATGCATAGGATGCTTCAAGATCAAGAGCATGATCCTTTCGCAAAATTTCTCCTCGAACCTGCTCAAACTCAGCATCTAATCCAGCCAAAAAAATATGAACCCGCAAGCGGTCGATCGATTTCTGATATGTTTGAACATCGTCAGGATTCTTTATAATCACCTTATCCCGATGATCCAGTTCTTGAAAAATTTCAGTCAATTTTCCATAATAAAGAGAAAGTGGCCTGCCATTTTTCCTTGCCGAAAAGGTAAACTGGTTTAGAGCAAACACCTAAACCTCGTCGGTTCCATCATAGAATGCTTTTGCAAGAGCATTCCAAATATCACAAGCAGTTTTCAATCGAATGTATCTCTTCATGATGTCAGGTTTTATGGACATCAACAACCAGCCTTTCACTTTCTGATTATCAGCATACCATTTGGCATAGGAATCATCACTTTCAGTGGGAACTTTACTCTCTCCTTGAATATACTGAATCTTTTCACATCCAGCAATATGCATCTCCATCAACTGAGTCCAAACATCATAGTTTATTTTATCAAGAATTATCCCCGAATTAAAGCTGGAATTCTCAGATTGTACAACAATCGGTGTACTACCCATGTTAGTAGTACAAGTAAACAATGGATCTGGATCAAACAAAAATAGATCTTGATCTGATCCGGCTTCAGGACGATGGGCTCTCGGCTCTTGGGTGTTGGAGTCATCGATGAGGGCAGAGGAGTTGGAGTCGTCGATGAGGGCAGAGGAGCTCGGTGAAGTTTCGGTGGCGGGAGAGGGTAGAGCGGTGAGGGCGACGGGTGAGGAGGGCGAAGGTCAGTGGTTTTCGATCTGTGGAAGACGGGTTCGTTGTGTAACACCCCGCAAAATTGAAAATTACAATTTTGCCCTCGTGTGTTACGCACGTATATTTTGTAATGTGTTTCACTACATATTTTGGATTCGTACTATTTATACATTTTTCGTATTGATTTTAGTCAACTAAAATATAATATTTAATCCCTGGGATTTACGTGCTTTTTACGTGTTTTGATGCACAATATTTTCTATAGGTTTAAATTATTTATTTTTATGTATTTAAATCTATTTTATAAAACGAAAATTTATTTTCCCCCTATTTTGATTAAAATGCATTTTTCGATTTTCCGCACATATAATGCACGTGCTTTCTACGTGTAGTGATTTCATCATGAAATATATGTAAATTAGTAAATGTAATTTTGCTTATATTATTTTCAATTATATTTAATAACTTTTCATCGATAAAGTCGATTTTCGCATTTTCATATTTTTACGTGCGACGCATGTGTTTGTTTTCGGCGAACGCGTTTAAGCGTATCCTTTCTCAAAATAAATTTCATAAAATGTATGCACATTTATTTTTGCATTATAAATTTTAGTTAAACTAATTTTTACTTAAAAACATAGTATATGATGTATAGTATATATAGTATATATAGTCTTTTGATGTAAAGTATATATAGTCCTTAAAGTTATGTTCAGGTTGGTAAATGGATTGTGTAGTGGTGATGGGCCCACGGTAATGTTGGCTAATGGGCTGGATATTATTGTTTGGAAGCATAATGGTATATAAATGAATTAGGAGATGGGCTTGGCATATATGGTATAAGTGGATTAATAGGTGTATAAATAAATAGTGTGAAATACATTGAATGGGGGCCCAACTTGGGTGAGCTTGCTCCAACTCGGGAATGGGACAGGGTAGGACCGGTTTTGGATGAGAGGAGAAGGAAATGAATGTGAGAAGGGAGAAGGAATGAGGGGGAGTTAGTGCTTTGGAAGAGTGGGGAGATGAGAAGTTGGGAGTTTTAGGAGTTAAGTTATTGGAGAGTCTTAAGGAGAGGTTAAGCAAATGAAGAGTTGTAAGAGTTAATTAGGATAGTTATTAGGGGTGAATATATGCAAAATAAACCCTCCTAAAACCCTATAAATAGAGCCCTACTTTCTTTTTCTCATTGCACCAAAAACATTGTAGAAAGAAGGGAAGAAATAAGTATAAGAGAAAGAAAAGAGGGAAAGGAAAAAGAAAGAGAGTAAGAAAAGAAGTGTTCTCTTGCTTGGAGCTTTTGCTAAGAGGAGAAGAGGACTAGGAGGTGCTTGTGAAGCTAGAAGCAAGAAGGAACCATTCTCTTGTAGTTTTCAAGCTTCAATCAAGGTGGGTTCTCATGCTTTCTAATTTAGAACTATGCATGCTAGTGACAATATATGAGCATCATGTTTTGATATGTAGATAAAATTTCATGTTAGTGTTACATGCTATGAATGAGAATAAGATTGTTATGATTAAGCAAATAATAGGAATTTTTGACTAAAGAGCTAATACCATAGATCATGTTAGAATGCTTGCAAAATTTTATGCATGTTAAAAGTGTATTTTTTTGTATGGAAAATTTGTTAAAAAATATTGTTTTAGTTTATGCTCTAGAGTCATGTTGAATAATGAATAAGAAAGAAAGAATAACAAAATAAGTTATTGTCATGAATCATACTATGATATTTGTTGTTTTGTACATTTTGTAAGAAAATTCGTGAAAATCTCTCTTGTGGTTTAAAGAATGTATTTGTTTTTATAATAAAGTTGGTGCACAAAAGATTTATTCCAATAATCAAAATGGATAGATGCAAATATTGTTTTCTAATAAGGAGAGATATTGAAAGTTAAATCAATCATCAAAAATATGGATTAGAAAAATATGAGTTACTGTCCGAGATTAATCTCAGTTCTTATAAGTCTATTTCAGTCTAATAAGAAGAGTTAGATCAATGGGGAATCGAATATACTTATTTTTATGGAAATGGAATAACGGAAAACCCTAACAAAAACCTAGACAGACTATTTGTATCGTGGGGTGCGCTCGGCCTAGCGGTCTGGCGTTGCGCTGGCCTTCTTATTGTCTCGGGTTCGACTCCTGTCAAGCCCAAAACATTTTTAGTTTTGTTTTAAATAAAACCCAAACCCGAGAAGCTTATATATAAGTATTTCGAAGTAGAGTTATGACACCAAAGTCCACTTGGACTCTTGGCTTGCGGTGTGTGCGGTAGGCACTGCCTGTTGGGTCATGGGATCGAATCCCTTGCTGCCCATTATATTTTTTTTATGTTTCTCTAAGTATTTTGATGAGATTTTTAATGCAAATAAAATTGGGAAAAATTCTAGAACTCTTATAAAATGAAATAGAATATAGTGAAAATAGTTGTAGAATTTTTCAAGTATATTTAAGAAGTAAAAGAGATATTTGAAGATAAAATGAAATTGCTCTTGAGTTAATTATTTTAAGAATATGATTTTTAAAGGCTTTGATGTGAAAATTAGTTTCTCTTGTTGAGATTATGCAATTATGTTGAATGTGAAATTCTAGATTTCTATGTGTACTCAAATTGTTATTGAGATGAATACATGAATAGAATTCTTGTTGGAAAGAATTGAGAATAAGTGAATCATGAATAGAACATTGATTAAGTTGTGAGTTATTTTCTCTTGAAGAGATTGTAGTTGATTAATTGGAGAGACTTCATGAATACAAATTAAGATGAGACATTGAATCACATTTGTGAATAATTTGAAAGACGAAAATATCTAGGTTTAAGACATGATTACTAAAGGGTATGTGTACCCATGTTTTCTTGTACATGAATGTTTATGACTTAGAGTTGGTAAGACCTCGATATCGGCGTTATTGAAAGAAAAGATTTGAGATATGATTTTGGAGATATGGCCATGGAGCTATCTCATATTGTTGATTAAGTCCGGTAGGAGGTAAAACTAATTCTTGAATGGAAACTATTCATGTCTTAAACTTAGGAAAATTTAGGCACCTAGGTGAAGATGTAATAGACTTGTGCAAACGTAAATGGGTGCTTCTATATAGTCGGCGGTGGATCTCCGTGGCTATAGACCCAGTTGGTGGACTGTGGTTGCCCCATAGGAGATGGACTGTTTTTTTTTATCCGGGACTTAGGGTAGTCGACGGATGTTTACCATACTCCAAAGAATATGTATATACCAGGGCTAGAGGGGCATTTACGGGATTATTATCACGATATAATAGCCAGGGAGGCTGGGATCTGTTATTATAGCCAGGGAGGCTGAGATCCGTATCTGTGAAATAACTCTAAAACTTGTTTTATTACTGGATAGTCTCATAGCGAGGGATCGAACCCTTCAATATGGAGTACGTAGGCACTTGCCCTCAGACCTATGTAGTATGGGATGCATAGAATCTGAACAAGTGTGCATTAGTGTCATCCTAGTGTAGAAGTGTGTGCATTAGGCATTAAGGCATGACATACACTTATATTTAGAATAATCACTCTTGACACTTTACTTGTTCATTCAATCTCTTTTTGTGATTTGTTAAAGTATGAGATCGTTATACTATTTCCGGCATAGAGAGGATAGCCGTGTATAACATTTCGTCAGTTGTAAGTAACTGACGTGCCCACAGATTAACATGCAGGTAAAGGACCATTCATGAAGCTATGAAGTGGATATGCTGATGCTGCTTTATTTTAAAGATGTTGTAAATGTTTTATTGTAAAATTCATTCTTCCGTTGTGTAAAACCAAGTTGTATTTGAACTCTGATGTATTATCGAAAAAGTTTTAAATTTTCCTTGTAAAATTGTACGAAGTGAAGTTAAGATCCTGTGAAATCTCAAATTTATCCTTATTTGAAATTCGGGGTGTTACACGTTGGGGTTTCGGTGGCGGAAGAGGGCAAAGCGGCGACGGCGACAGGTAAGGAGGATATTCGACGGGATCGGCGACAGGATCTGTGGACGAAGGGATCGGGATCGACGAGGATGTTTTTGATCAGTGACGGGATCTGTGGTCAACGAGGCAGAGTGGCGAGGATGTTGGGGATCGGTGATGAAGATCGGTGACGGGATCAACACGGGATCTGTGGACGACGAGGAGGTTTGGGGATCGGGTCGGCGATGATGTTGGGGTCGACGAGGATATTCGGGGATTGGGGTTTGGTCGAGATCGAATCAAGATGGAGGTGTCAGCTCTGATCACTTTCTCTTCTTCTTCAGTTAGCCTAGATCTGGTTAGGCTTTGATACCATATTGAAATCAAATTTTGGGAAAAATGAATATGTCTCTTGTGTTTATTTCTCTACTATATCTATATAATAAAACACAAAGAAAGCTATCAAGTAGCTCTCATTCAGTTGGGTTGAAATCAATGGTCCATATCTAACCTCACAAAATATATTTTCCCACCCAAAAGTTTTTCTCCGAAACTTAAATTCAAATCCCAAAACAACTCCTTTATTTATTTATTTGATTATTTTTCTCTCTCTCTCTCTCTCATTCTCTCTTTATTTACTCAGAAATTTATATTTTCAGATTTCAGGTTTGTAAATTTTCAGATTTTTTATGCATTTTTTATTGCTCATGTTACATTGAAAATAACAAATATCTCATCAACAGTTAAATTTCTTCATTTTAAACACTCAAAGTTCTAAGAAGATGGATTTTACACCCCCATTTATAATTATTTTTCAACATATACTAATGGACTTTTATTTACAACTAATTATTGGTTTACTATTCAAACTTGAGTTACATAATTGTTGTTTTACTGGTTACAATACTTTCATATGTTGTATCGCTCCGAAAACGTGCCGTAGGCACATGCCCACGGGCAAATCTAGTACATCTATATATAAGAATTACATTCTTGGAAAAGAAGAAAAGGGATTGAGAGAAGATTGGAGAGATTAGAGATTTGGGGAATCTGCTTCATATAGATTAGGAAACAGAATATACAATTACTATATTTCAACAATATTTTCTCTTTTTTTTTAAACAAAGTGCATATGCATGCTTGGTTACATGAGCCAACTAACAAATGGTCTCAAACAGAATAATTTTACCGCAAAGCATACTGAGAAGAAAAAAGTGAGGAATGTGAATTAAACAGTTAGCGAAATTGATTAACTAAGTAGAATTCCTATTTTATTCAAATGCATATTGCGAAGAAATGTTTAATAACCACATACTTTACATGTGATGTAAGGCATGGACTATGCAAACTGAGCTGAGTGTTTCAGATTATCAATAATGCTTTACAGCTCTCTAGAGTTTTTGGATGTGCTATTTACCTGATATTTACCTTTATCTAATTTTGAAATACCCTAGTTCATCCAAGTTAAGTATAACAAAAAATTCAGGAGGAAGTTAGCAAAAATGGTCGGAGGTTCAAAGCTACAAGTTAGCCATCTTGGTTTCCATGCTTTAATTCACACTTAGGAATTAACATATCAAAAGTTTTGCAATTTATTCATGATAATGGTAGAATAATCAGAAAATAATTACAAAATTAGTTCTACCAACTTCTTGTATTCATCAAGAGAACTAAGTTATAGTCTTATAGGATTTGAATACAAGGTCAAAATTCTACACGAATGAGGATATGGTGATTCGACCCCAATCAAACATGGTCTCCCATGTTCATTAAACTCTAATCTCTCATCACTTGCAATTATCTCTCATGTTCTTTAAATATCATTTTGCATCTTATTAGTTGATATATACTTTTTGATTTAAATACATGGTTGAGATCTGATTTTATGATTGATTTTTAATATTATATCTTTGTTCATCAAACACTCACAACCATCTTTGACACACCATATTTTTGTGTGTGTAATACCTTTCTTTGGACCGCGCAAATTGGTGTTAAATATTTTCTATTTACGTTTTTCTTTTTTGTGTGACTGATCATATTTTGAAAATTTAATGTCATTTTATTAGACGTGACATATCACATACCATCAAAATCTCACTTTAGTATGATTCTAATTCATTTCTTTCTTTTCTTATGTAATTTACTGATTTTGTTTCCTTCTTTCTTCTATAACTTATTGATATTATTCTTTTTATTAATTGTATACATATTTTTTTGTAATATATTGATTTTATTCCTTTCAGAGATTGTATACATCATTTTAGTTGCTGAATTAAATAAGACCTGACATATCACATGCCATCAAAATCTCACTTTAGTATGATTCTGGTTTGTTTCCTTTTTTTCTTCTTTAATTTTTTGATTTTGTTTCCATTTTTTTCTTCTGTAGTTTATTGATAATAGTTCTTTTACTGATTGTATACATCATTTTCTATAATTTATTGATAATATTCCTTTCCGAGATTGTATACATCATTTTAGTTGCTGAATTGTATTCGTATTGGGTGTACACTGTAATTTATAAGTTGGTTGGAAATAATGTTTACGTAGAGAACCTATGGATCACTCTGTTTTCCAACAAAAATTGGGATTATGTATCGACATTTGGATGAGAAGAACTATGAAAATGATGATGAGTTGAAGGAGATTCATGATTCCCTCTCTCTTTCTTTCTCTCTCTCTCTCTCTTCTCTCATATGATTCTATTGAGTTCATTAGTCTGTAAATTATTAATAATATTCATTTTATTGATTGTATACATCATTTTTTGTAATTTATTGATAATATTCCTTCCAATGATTGTATACATTATTTTAGTTGTTGAATTGTATTAGTATTGGGTGTACACTATAATATATAAGTAGATTTGAAATAATGTTAATTTACTGAGAGAACTTATGAATCTCTCTCTTTTCCTACAAAAAATGGGATTCTGTATCGTCATTTGGATGCAAAGAACTATGAAAATGATGATGAGTTGAAGGAGATTCACGTGAAAGAAGAAGTTTGTCTGATTCTCTCTCTCTCTCTCTCTCTCTCTCTCTCTCACACACACACACATATGATCCTATAGAGTTCATTACAACTGAACATTATCCTTATTATACTTATATATTATACTAATAGATTTACCCCTATATCCCCTTACTCTATTTTGAAATAGTGTAAAGAGAGCAAAAGTATAGACTAAGAAGTGTTCAACACGCACACACACAAAAGATTAAAAAAAATATAAAAGCAAACTACATCACGTACTCATCCTCCACCACTTTCAAAACTCTTCCTCTTCAAACCCTTCCTCTCCCCCAACCCCCAACCTCTTAAAACCCTTCCGCTCACCACGCATCACTCTACGCTTCGCCATACACCGCTCGATGTCCGATCATTTCCCCCATTTTTCGCAATTTTTTTAAAAAAATTGGATGATTTTTTTAGACTAATTTGATTCATTTTTGGGAATTTTTTTTCCAAATCTTATGTACATGGATTTCAAACTGATCAGACGTTCTTCATTACTACCATCCAACAAACTCAATCCTGATGAACTATTTTTAAGAGAGGAACACCTTCCAACAATCTTTTTGTCAAGATAAGCTGTAGTAGTTGATAACCAACATGCCCAAGTCGAGCATGCCAAAGTGAGGTACTGGTATTTTGACTTGTCTTTTCAACATACGCATCACTTGCAGATAATGCGTATAAAGACTCCTTCCTTTGCCTAATGAAAAGAACATCATCAAAAAGATTCTTCACATTTGTAAGAACTTGAACATCATCTGGGCCAAAAAGGACGTAGTTCCACTTACTAGTTATTTGTGAAACTGGCATTAGATTCTTTGCCAAACCAGGAACATGGTAAACATTCTTTAGAGAGACTCCATTTCCATTCGAGTTTGTAACCTCGACATGGCCTTCCTTAACGACTGGGCGAACTGAATTGTCTGCAGTAACAATAGCACGCTTCCCACTATGTGGACGAACATCTGAAAGTAAGGTATCATCTCTTGTGGCATGATGTGAGCAGCCTGAATCGATGATCCACTCCTTCTTATAATCGATGGAGACATTAGCATCCATATGTGCATTGGTCTGGTGCACAGCAGAAGCCATGTTGTCTTGTTGATCAATAACCTTGATGGAGAAACAATGTTCCCACTTTGGCTCATCGGAATCTTTGACTTCATGAACTGCATTTGCATCCTCACCACCAATCTTTACACGACAATTCTTGAAGATATGGCCAGATTTGCCACACCTAGAGCATTTCACCTTCACACGACAATCACGTTTGATGTGCCCTGCTTTTTCGCATCTGTAGCACATTTTGGAGTTGCTCAGTGACTCTCTTTCCGTTCTTGACTGGTTACCACCATTTTGTGAGTGTTTGAAATCATTTTTGTATTTGGACTTGTCTCTTGTAAATAGCACATCATCAGTGTTAGAAGGAGACTTGCAAGACATTTGCTTAATCAGTGCTTCCTTATTAGAGAGCAGATTATGCAAATCAATATTAGACAGCTGTTCTGCCTACCCTTGGATAGATGAAATAATCGGCATGAATTCTTTTCTCAATCCACGAACAAGATATCGCCGTAAGCTCGCATTGCTTATAGGCTCTTCCTTGTCCAAATCTGAAATTTCTGCACATACATTTTTAACCTTGAGAAAGTATTCTGAAATGGACATATTACCTTTAGTTAGGGAAGCAAGCTCATTCTCAAGGTACTGCAACCGCATTGTATTTTTCTGGGTAAATAGCCTTTCGAGCGTATCCCATATTTGCTTCGGTGAATTCAATTCACGAACTTGATCACTATACTCCTTGCTGATCGAGGTTCTGAGTGCAAACAAAGCTTTCGTCTTGCATCAACAAGGTGTGGATTATTGTCCGAAATTGTCGCCTCATGACCGGAGATTGTTTACACTTAGTTTAGTGTGCACAAAACGTGCTCACTCATACTAATAAGTTTAAATTTAGTGTATCAGATTTTCAGGATCAGATAACATCAAAAAGAGATCCAAGAGAGATTCATAAATATACAAACAAGGAAAGCAATAATGAATAATGGCAAACACAAGCAAAAGAGGAAGATATTCAAAAAGAGTTCTTGATTAATTGGTCCACAAGTAAAAGAAGAAGATATCAAGACTTGAATTTTTCCTTCCATTTTCATGAGATTATAATTGTATAAGATTGATTAAAGAGGGATTAGTTTATGGTAAGAAAAGAGGGTGGATTCGGAATAAACAGCGCGATACCGGTCGACCGCACTTCGTGACCGATCGACCGTATCGCAGTCGACCGCAACCTTGAGTTGTTTGAGAAGTAGTCGACCTTTCACCTCTCTCCTTTACGTCAGAGAGCTGAACGGTCGACCACACCAATATGACGGTTGACCGCACTTTGCGCTGTGTATATTCTTGAAAAGTATCGTTTCTATTTTGATCAATACTCTTCCTCGTCTATTAATATTGACAAATCCACTGTGTATTATCCACCTAACTACTTCTGAGAAAATTTCTGAATTAATCCTTCATTTAATCAATCCGAGTGTGAGCGTTTATTTGGTTGTATTCTTCAGTCAAGATCATTAACGATCTTGAGTTTTCTTTTCATTTCTTTTCCACTTCGGTGAGATTGACGGAACTTAGATTAGAAGTCCTGTGGGTATAATAGGTCTCTCGGCCTGAATCCGAGAATACCTGTACAAGGGTTTTGAGTATAGTGGAATGCTTGTGGCGAAGAATTTCTACAATTAGGTGGTGTGGACGTAGACCTGGGAGTCGAACCACGTTATATCACTGCATCATCTGTGTTTGTGTTTCTTATCACTCTTGAATTTACTTTACTTTATTTTTTTATTTTTTTATTTCCGCACGATCACCCTATTCACCCCCCCCAGGGTGATTAATAGTGGTATCAGAGCGAGGTGCTTATAAAAAGCATAAAAGCTTAAGCAAAAGGTCCAATGGCCAAAATCCCTCCTCCCCAAAACTTGTACTCATCGGAGCCTTTCGTCTCCAATGGGACAAGTCTTACACGATCATTTTTTGATGGAAAATGCTATGACGTCTGGAAAGTTCGTATGTCTCATTTTTTACAGATGCTCGGAGAAGAGGTATGGAATGTATGTATCAACAAGACAGAAATCCCAGTCAGCGATGGAAAAACGGAATTCACAAAGGCAGAGTTATCTCTTAAGACAGCAAATTCCAAAGCCATGACGGCTCTTTATGCAGGGTTGAACAATGAAGAGCTAATGCGATGCGGACGTAACTGCAAAACAACCTACGAGATCTGGAACAACATGCTGAGACGGCATGAAGGAACCGCTTCCGAGGTAAAATCTAAATTGAATTTGTGTTTCTGTAAGTTTGATGTGTTTCGCATGTTGCCAGGTGAAAATGTGGACCAAATGCTCGGCCGCTTCGACATCATTGCCCACGAACTTGAGAGCTTGGGTAAGGGGCTTGATGATGACCGAAAGGTCGGAAAGCTCATAAACTGTCTCACGCGCCTCAGGCCCCCGACCTTTTCGCAATTTTAGCTGCCCCAAATTTTTAATTCACTTGTAAATATAGGCACGTATTTTGCGCGTAAAAGAAAAATACTATTATTAGGGGCCCCAAAATTAACTATTTGAGCCTTTAATTTTTTTTTTGAAGATTATTTGGGTTTATACTTGAAGAACTTAATTGAATTTGAGACATTAAATTTGAGTGATTTAAAACAAATTTATATATTTTGCATATTTTGCTTTAAACAATGTGCAAATTTTTTATATACATTTTATTTTATTTTATTTTATTTTATTTTATTTTATTTTATTTTATTTTATTTTAGTGTATGGGGAGCCCCATTTCAGGAGTTCACCTCGGGCCCCCGGGAAGTCAGGGCCGGCCCTGACTTAAATCCCTGGCTTGCCTATACAAGTACAATACAATTATAACAATGTAAAAATGGTGCATGTGAGATGATCTGAATTCCGGGATTAAACAAAACTAATTAAAAAACTTAATTACATACCATATATATATATAGTTATTTCACCAAATGGTTTTAATTAAGCATTTCTTTATTTTAAACGTATAAACACATACTTTAGATGCAATAGTAAATACTTATTAAAAAAATTTGGGGGATGGAGGACCTTAAATTGGAAAGAAAATAAAAGACAATATTTAAATCATATTTATATTTTTGCTGTCTTTCTTAAACTAGACTAAATATTTATATTAAAAAAAAAACAAAAAACAAAAAAATAAAGCATTTTCCCCAACTAGTTGATGTCGGCTAATGAAAGAAAAATAAAACAGTTTATTAAATAATACGAAATTTTAACTAACCACCTCTTCTACTTAGTTACATCTATAACCATTTGTTTATATAAAATCTAACTTCTTTATTAATTAATATATTAGATCATTTTGATTCAAGTAGAGAGCACCACATGTTATATATCAATATTAATGAATATAAAGTAAAGTTATTGAATTGACCTCTTGGAAACAAATTACATCTGGTTTGTGGAAGACAACTTCGTCACAAATTGCCTTCATTCGAATCTCTCAAGACAAGTAGTAGTCTTCACGTGCCAAATCTATGAAATTATCAGACAAAATATTATAGGAAAGTACCATAATCGAGTCTTCTTCCCTCCATGTGTTTGCTACATTATGCATCCCTCTCAAATAAGGTTGACGATAGCACTTTCGATTGCACAAGAGTGGAGCATATAACTGAACACCTCCTGTGTAATTGTGCCCCATTATGATCCAATCCATTAGCCTTGACTTAAAATGAAATGCTATGACCAACATCAATATCTCGTATCGTATAAAATTCTTTATTGCCGCAAAATTCCTATTTATATTTTGTACTTGAACTAGGGCCGGCCCCACCCTTGAAGCGGGTGAGGTGGCCGCCTCAGGCCCCCGACGTTTTCGCAATTTTAGCGGCCCCAAATTTTTAATTCACTTGTAAATATATGCAAGTATTTTGCGCGTAAAAGAAAAATACTATTATTAGGGGACCCAAAATTAACTATTTGAGCCTTTAATTTTTTTTTTTGAAGATTATTTGGGTTTATACTTGAAGACTTGAATTAAATTTGAGACTTTAAATTTGAGTGATTTAAAACAAATTTATATATTTTGCATATTTTGCTTTTAACAATGTGCAAATTTTCTGTATACATTTTATTTTATTTTATTTTATTTTATTTTATTTTATTTTATTTTTGTGTATGGGGAGCCCCATTTCAGGAGTTCGCCTCGGGCCTGGGGAAGTCATGGCCGGCCCTGACTTAAACCCCTGGCTTGCCTATACAAGTACAATACAATTATAACAATGTAGAAATGGTGCATGTGAGATGATCTAAATTCCGAGATTAAACAAAACTAATTAAAAAACTTAATTACGTACCATATATATATAGTTATTTCACCAAATAGTTTTAATTAAGCATTTCTTTATTTTAAACGTATAAATACATGCTTTAGATGCAATAATAAATACTTATTAAAAAAATTTGGGGGTGGGGACCTTAAATTGGAAAGAAAATAAAAGATAATATTTAAATCATATTCATATTTTTGCCGTCTTTCTTAAACTAGACTAAATATTTATATTAAAAAACAAAAAACAAAAAACAAAAAAATAAAGCATTTTCCCCAACTAGTTGATGTCGGCTAATGAAAGAAAAATAAAACAGTTTATTAAATAATACGAAATTTTAACTAACCACCTCTTCTACTCAGTTACATCTATAACCATTTGTTTATATAAAATCTAACTTCTTTATTAATTAATATATTACATCATTTTGATTCAAGTAGAGAGCACCACATGTTATATAGCAATATTAATGAATATAAAGTAAAGTTATTGATTTGACCTCTTGGAAACATATTACATCTGGTTTGTGAAAGACAACTTCGTCACAAATTGGCTTCATTCGAATCTCTCAAGACAAGTAGTAGTCTTCACGTGCCAAATCTATGAAATTATCAGACAAAATATTATAGGAAAGTACCATGATCGAGTCTTCTTCCCTCCATGTGTTTGCTACATTATGCATCCCTCTCAAATAAGGTTGACAAGTAACTAGCACCTTCGATAGCACAAGAGTGGAGCATATAACTGAAAACCTCCTGTGTAATTGTACCCCATTATGATCCAATCCATTAGCCTTGACTTGAAATGAAATGCTATGACCAACATCAATATCTCGTATCGTATAAAATTCTACATTGCCACAAAATTCCTATTTATATTTTTTACTTGAACTAGGGCCGGCCCCACCCTTGAAGCAGGTGAGGTGGCCGCCTCAGGCCCCCGACATTTTCGCAATTTTAGCGGCCCCAAATTTCTAATTCACTTGTAAATCGAGGCACGTATTTTGCGCGTAAAAGAAAAATACTATTATTAGGGGCCCCCAAATTAACTATTTGAGCCTTTAATTTTTTTTTTTTGAAGATTATTTAGGTTTATACTTGAAGACTTGAATTGAATTTGAGACTTTAAATTTGAGTGATTTAAAACAAATTTATATATTTTGCATATTTTGCTTTTAACAATGTGCAAATTTTTTGTATACATTTTATTTTATTTTATTTTATTTTATTTTATTTTATTTTTGTGTATGGGGAGCCCTATTTCAGGAGTTCGCCTCGGGCCCCCGGGAAGTCAGGGCCGGCCCTGACTTAAATCCCTGGCTTGCCTATACAAGTACAATATAATTATAACAATGTAGAGATGGTGCATGTGAGATGATCTGAATTCCGGGATTAAACAAAACTAATTAAAAAACTTAATTACGTACCATATATATATAGTTATTTCACCAAATGGTTTTAATTAAGCATTTCTTTATTTTAAACGTATAAACACATGCTTTAGATGCAATAGTAAATACTTAATAAAAAAATTTGGGGGTGGAGGACCTTAAATTGAAAAGAAAATAAAAGACAATATTTAAATCATATTTATATTTTTGCTGTCTTTCTTAAACTAGACTAAATATTTATATTAAAAAACAAAAAACAAAAAACAAAAAAAAAGCATTTTCCCCAACTAGTTGATGTCGGCTAATGAAAGAAAAATAAAACAGTTTATTAAATAATACGAAATTTTAACTAACCACCTCTTCTACTTAGTTACATCTATAACCATTTGTTTATATAAAATCTAACTTCTTTATTAATTAGTATATTAGATCATTTTGATTCAAGTAGAGAGCACCACATGTTATATATCAATATTAATGAATATAAAGTAAAGTTATTGAATTGACCTTTTGGAAACAGATTACATCTGGTTTGTGGAAGACAACTTCGTCACAAATTGCCTTCATTCGAATCTCTCAAGACAAGTAGTAGTCTTCACGTGCCAAATCTATGAAATTATCAGACAAAATATTATAGGAAAGTACCATGATCGAGTCTTCTTCCATCCATGTGTTTGCTACATTACGCATCTCTCTCAAATAAGGTTGACGAGTAACTAGCACCTTCGATTGCACAAGAGTGGAGCATATAACTGAACACCTCCTGTGTAATTGTGCCCCATTATGATCCAATCCATTAGACTTGACTTAAAATGAAATGCTATGACCAACATCGCTATCTCATATCGTATAAAATTCTTTATTGCCGCAAAATTCCTATTTATATTTTGTACTTGAACTAGGGCCGGCCCCACCCTTGAAGCGGGTGAGGTGGCCGCCTCAGGCCCCCGACGTTCTCGCAATTTTAGCGGCCCCAAATTTTTAATTCACTTGTAAATATAGGCAAGTATTTTGCGCGTAAAAGAAAAATACTATTATTAGAGGCCCCAAAATTAACTATTTGAGCCTTTAATTTTTTTTTTTTTTTTGAAGATTATTTGGGTTTATACTTGAAGACTTGAATTAAATTTGAGACTTTAAATTTGAGTGATTTAAAACAAATTTATATATTTTGCATATTTTGCATTTAACAATGTGCAAATTTTTTGTATACATTTTATTTTATTTTATTTTATTTTATTTTATTTTATTTTTGTGTATGGGGAGCCCCATTTCAGGAGTTCGCCTCGGGCCCCCGGGAAGTCAGGGCCGGCCCTGACTTAAACCCCTGGCTTGCCTATACAAGTACAATACAATTATAACAATGTAGAAATGGTGCATGTGAGATGATCTGAATTCCGGGATTAAACAAAACTAATTAAAAAACTTAATTACGTACCATATATATATAGTTATTTCACCAAATGGTTTTATTTAAGCATTTCTTTATTTTAAACGTACAAACACATGCTTTAGATGCAATAGTAAATACTTATTAAAAAAATTTGGGGGTGGGGACCTTAAATTGGAAAGAAAATAAAAGACAATATTTAAATCATATTCATATTTTTGATGTCTTTCTTAAACTAGACTAAATATTTATATTAAAAAACAAAAAACAAAAAAATAAAGCATTTTCCCCAACTAGTTGATGTCGGCTAATGGAAGAAAAATAAAACAGTTTATTAAATAATACGAAATTTTAACTAACCACCTCTTCTACTTAGTTACATCTATAACCATTTGTTTATATAAAATCTAACTTCTTTATTAATTAATATATTAGATAATTTTGATTCAAGTAGAGAGCACCACATGTTATATATCAATATTAATAAATATAAAGTAAAGTTATTGAATTGACTTCTTGGAAACAGATTACATCTGGTTTGTGGAAGACAACTTCGTCACAAATTGCCTTCATTCGAATCTCTCAAGACAAGTAGTAGTCTTCACGTGCCAAATCTATGAAATTATCAGACAAAATATTATAGGAAAGTACCATGATCGAGTCTTCTTCCCTCCATGTGTTTGCTACATTATGCATCCCTCTCAAATAAGGTTGACGAGTCACTAGCACCTTCGATTGCTATAACTGAACACCTCCTGTGTAATTGTGCCCCATTATGATCCAATCCATTAGCCTTGACTTGAAAGGAAATGCTATGACCAACATCAATATCTCGTACCTTATAAAATTCTTTATTGCTGCAAAATTCCTATTTATATTTTATACTTGAACTAGGGCCGGCCCCACCCTTGAAGCGGGTGAGGTGGCCGTCTCTGGCCGCCGACGTTTTCGCAATTTTAGCGGCCCCAAATTTTTAATTCACTTGTAAATGTAGGCACGTATTTTGCGCGTAAAAGAAAAATACTATTATTAGGGGCCCCAAAATTAACTATTTGAGCCCTTAATTTTTTTTTTGAAGATTATTTGGGTTTATACTTGAAGACTTGAATTGAATTTGAGACTTTAAATTTGAGTGATTTAAAACAAATTTATATATTTTGCATATTTTGCTTTTAACAATGTGCAAATTTTTTGTATACATTTTATTTTATTTTATTTTATTTTATTTTATTTTATTTTATTTTATTTTATTTTTGTGTATGGGGAGCCCTATTTCAGGAGTTCGCCTCGGGCCCCCGGGAAGTCAGGGCCGGCCCTGACTTAAACCCCTGCCTTGCCTATACAAGTACAATACAATTATAACAATGTAGAAATGGTGAATGTGAGATGATCTGAATTCCGGGATTAAACAAAACTAATTAAAAAACTTAATTACGTACCATATATATATAGTTATTTCACCAAATGGTTTTAATTAAGCATTTCTTTATTTTAAACGTATAAACACATGCTTTAGATGCAATAGTAAATACTTATTAAAAAAAATTGGGGGTGGGGGACCTTAAATTGGAAAGAAAATAAAAGACAATATTTAAATCATATTTACATTTTTGCTGTCTTTCTTAAACTATACTAAATATTTATATTAAAAAACAAAAAACAAAAAACAAAAAAATAAAGCATTTTCCCCAACTAGTTGATGTCGGCTAATGAAAGAAAAATAAAACAGTTTATTAAATAATATGAAATTTTAACTAACCACCTCTTCTACTTAGTTACATCTATAACCATTTGTTTATATAAAATCTAACTTCTTTATTAATTAATATATTAGATCATTTTGATTCAAGTAGAGAGCACCACATGTTATATATCAATATTAATAAATATAAAGTAAAGTTATTGAATTGACTTCTTGGAAACAGATTACATCTGGTTTGTGGAAGACAACTTCGTCACAAATTGCCTTCATTCGAATCTCTCAAGACAAGTAGTAGTCTTCACGTGCCAAATCTATGAAATTATCAGACAAAATATTATAGGAAAGTACCATGATCGAGTCTTCTTCCCTCCATGTGTTTGCTACATTATGCATCCCTCTCAAATAAGGTTGACGAGTAACTAGAACCTTCGATTGCACAAGAGTGGAGCATATAACTGAACACCTCCTGTGTAATTGTGCCCCATTATGATCCAATCCATTAGCCTTGACTTGAAATGAAATGCTATGACCAACATCAATATCTCGTATCGTATAAAATTCTTTATTGCCGCATAATTCCTATTTATATTTTGTACTTGAACTAGGGCCGGCCCCACCCTTGAAGCGGGTGAGGTGGCCGCCTCAGGCCCCCGATGTTTTCGCAATTTTAGCGGCCCCAAATTATTAATTCACTTGTAAATATAGGCACGTATTTTGCGCGTAAAAGAAAAATACTATTATTAGGGGCCCCAAAATTAACTATTTGAGCCATTAATTTTTTTTTGAAGATTATTTAGGTTTATACTTGAAGACTTGAATTGAATTTGAGACTTTAAATTTGAGTGATTTAAAACAAATTTATATATTTTGCATATTTTTCTTTTAACAATGTGCAAATTTTTTGTATACATTTTATTTTATTTTATTTTACTTTATTTTATTTTATTTTATTTTATTTTATTTTTGTGTATGGGGAGTCCTATTTCAGGAGTTCGCCTCGGGCCCCCTGGAAGTCAGGGCCGGCCCTGACTTAAACCCCTGCCTTGCCTATACAAGTACAATACAATTATAACAATGTAGAAATGGTGCATGTGAGATGATCTGAATTCCGAGATTAAACAAAACTAATTAAAAAACTTAATTACGTACCATATATATATAGTAATTTCACCAAATGGTTTTTGTAGAACCCCGTATTTTCAAATATTATTTTAAATATTTGAAAATGAATTTAAATGAATTTTGAGGATTTAATAAATATTTTCAGTAAATTTATCTTGTTACACGTACGAAACACGTGCAAATACTTTTTGGGAATTTTGAAAATTTAGTTTTCTTTATGAAAAATCATTATTTAATATTTGGGATTTATTTAGTATTTTTCCAGATTTTTCTGAAATTAATTGGAACTATTTGCAATTTTTGAGAAAAGAATGACCTTTTTGCAAATTTGACATTTTTAAGGCTTAAAGTGCAAAATATAATTTCTGGACATTTTGAACAGTATTGGTTGAGATTTAGAATTGTATTTTTCCTTTAAATCCTAATTTAAATGAATTTTGGTCGAATTTCCAAGACTATACCTATATATGTGAAGTTGTCTTTTAGAAAGGATTATTTTGCAAAAGTGGGGTAAAACCCTAAACTCTTTATCCCAGGTATTTAAAAGGATTTTGCAGACGTCATTGCTGCACAAATACCGAATTTTGGAGATTTGTTTTGGTGGAGGAAGAAGAAGTTTTTGGATCTAGCAAAAAGGAAAGCTTTTCGTTGAATCTTCTCAATTCAAAGGTGAGTGACATTGTGTGCTTTGTTTTGTTTTGTGAATGATATAAATTTGTCTTGTTGTTGATCTATGTATGCGGGTGGCAATGTTGTTTGATTTGATGTTGTGAATGATATAGATCTTGAAATTGTGGTATGATTCATGTGAATAATGATTGTTGTTTGTACCATGTTGTGAAATCTACGAATGATTAGTAGATCTTTGTTTATAAAATCGTATTGCTAAAGGCATGATTAAGATTTGAGTATGGTTATGATCGGATGTTGAACATCTGGATCTTATATATTGTAAATCAAATTTTTATTGAGAGTTGTGAAAGAAATTTAGTAATGAGAAACCCTAATGGAAGGATTAGTGATCTAGAACATGAGAACTTGAGTATTGACATATTCGATGTTTTGAGTATTACATCCAAAATGGAGATTAGCTGAGATTTGTCATTTTGCCTGAATACGAACTATTTTTTGAATCTTTAGAAAAGATCCAGTTTTGATTATCGTATTCAGACCTAAATTGTGAAAACTGTAGGCCGACAGCCGACTGGTCCAATTATCAGTCGACTGGTACGACCCAGCTGCTGTATCTTTAGTTTTTCTTGAAAATCCGTTCTGGACAGTCGACTAGTACACTTAGAATATTTTCTTACAGATTTCTGGAATTTCTCTCTGGTAAGTCGACTTATGTTTTTATAAGTCGACTTATGTCTCCTTTAAGTCGACTTATGTTTTTATAAGTCATCTTATATTGTTGGTAAGTCGACTTATGTTTTTATAAGTCATCTTATATTGTTGGTAAGTCAACTTATGTTTTTATAAGTCATCTTATGTTGTTGGTAAGTCAACTTATGTTTTTATAAGTCACCTTATATTCTCTGGTAAGTCATCTTATGACTCTTATAAGTCAACTTATATTACTTAACTTATGTTCTCAAAATCATGGACATTTTCCCTCTGGACAGTCGACTTACTACAGTAATAAGTCGACTGGTACAGATGAGTTTTTGTAACTTGAGTGTTCTTTTGAATGATTAATCTTCAGATATTTTGTCCTATATTTTGTCTTCATTCAAGTAATTGATTTGAGATATTCAGTTGAGCCACTATGTTAGTGGAACTTTGGTTTAGACATTTGAGTTGTGCCTCTAGAGGTGTGTGACCCTAGTATACCGGTGTTGAGTTATTTTGTTGAGGCCCGTAGAGGCATTTCAGTTATTCAGTTTTAAATTTAGGCCGGTAGGGTACACCACTCTAGGAGATTCGTTGAGTAATTAAATAACCCGAATGATAAGGACAGGCACTAGTGGTGATATGATGAATGGGAACATGAGTTATGCACCTCAGTATGGCTTTAGATGTGGGATTTAATCTCCGGAATTATCCAAGTAACTTACTTGAGATGTGGGATTTATCTCCAGAATTATCCAGGTAACTTACCTGAGATGTGAGGTATATCTCCGGAATTATCCAAGTGATTTGCTTGCGGTGTGGGATTGATCTCCGAAATTATCAAAGTCGAGGCGACGCACATGGGATATTCATGTGATGATGTGTCAATGCTTAGATGTGGGATGAACTGCGGAATTATCCAGGTAAATTACCTGAGATGTGGGATCCATCTCCGGAATTATCAAGCATGGGCTAATTCTCACAGTTTATCTTTATCTCGTAGTAGTCATCATGTTAGGATTAGTTGCATAACGGGGGATTGAACCCTACGAAGTGAAGACGTTAAGGGCTTGCACCGAACCAATGTAGTATGGGATGCATAGACTTCGACAAGTACGCATTAGAGAGTCTGCATATAGAATCTGTGTTTCTTGGCTTGGTTTTATGCACATGGTTTTCCTGTCTTCTACACCTGACACTTAGTTTAGTTCCACTTGATGTTTTCATGTTTCTTGTCATTTCTTACTTCCCATATTCTTATTTAATATATGTTATTTCAGAATTTGTGAGGTATGTTCATTTATATTGTTTGTTTGTTTTTATGTCACTCACACCATTTATGGCTGACCCCTTTAGTTTTGGGGGTTAGGGATCATCCCTAGCCTCATATGTTGCAGGTTGTTGCTTAGAGTTGGAGGTTGGATGCTTGAGTTGGTTTTTGAGAAAAGTGATTTAATAAGAGTTTTGTGTAAAATTGTAAAAGCAGATTTGAGTTAGTTTTGTGTGGAAAATAAAAAGAAAATTTGGACTTGAGATGATTTAATTTCCGCTGTGCTATGTAAGTGATTGTTGTAATAAAAGTTGAAAAATTTAGTGGTGTTGGTTGTGTTTAATATTATATTGAAGTGGATTGCTGGGAATGTGCCACGTATTTTCTAAGTTATTAATCTAGAAATTCGGGGCGCTACAGTTTAAATTGAGCATTTCTTTATTTTAAACGTATAAACACATGCTTTAGATGCAATAGTAAATACTTATTAAAAAAATTTGGGGGTGGGGGACCTTAAATTGGAAAGAAAATAAAAGACAATATTTAAATCATATTTATATTTTTGCTGTCTTTCTTAAACAAGACTAAATATTTCCTAGTATTATACACGTGCAGTGCACGTGGGGATAAATTGGAAGGAATGAAAAGGGCAAAAAAAAATTTATCTACACGTGCGTTGCACGGGTTGGGTTAAGGACAAAGGCCTTCTCCCATTATAGTAATAGAGATATTAAAAAACAAAAAACAAAAAACAAAAAAATAAAGCATTTTCCCCAACTAGTTGATGTCGGCTAACGAAAGAAAAATAAAACAGTTTATTAAATAATATGAAATTTTAACTAACCACCTCTTCTACTTAGTTACATCTATAACCATTTGTTTATATAAAATCTAACTTCTTTATTAATTAATATATTAGATAATTTTGATTCAAGTAGAGAGCACCACATGTTATATATCAATATTAATAAATATAAAGTAAAGTTATTGAATTGACTTCTTGGAAACAGATTACATCTGGTTTGTGGAAGACAACTTCGTCACAAATTGCCTTCATTCGAATCTCTCAAGACAAGTAGTAGTCTTCACGTGCCAAATCTATGAAATTATCAGACAAAATATTATAGGAAAGTACCATGATCGAGTCTTCTTCCCTCCATGTGTTTGCTACATTATGCATCCCTCTCAAATAAGGTTGACGAGTAACTAGCACCTTCGATTGCACATGGGTGGCGCACATAACCGAACACCTCCTGTGTAATTGTGCCCCATTATGATCCAATCCATTAGCCTTGACTTGAAATGAAATGCTATGCCCAACATCAATATCTCGTATCGTATAAAATTCTTTATTGCCGCATAATTCCTATTTATATTTTGTACTTGAACTAGGGCCGGCCCCACCCTTGAAGCGGGTGAGGTGGCCGCCTCAGGCCCCCGACGTTTTCGCAATTTTAGCGGCCCCAAATTTTTAATTCACTTGTAAATATAGGCACGTATTTTGCGCGTAAAAGAAAAATACTATTATTAGGGGCCCCAAAATTAACTGTTTGAGCCTTTAATTTTTTTTTGAAGATTATTTGGGTTTATACTTGAAGACTTGAATTGAATTTGAGACTTTAAATTTGAGTGATTTAAAACAAATTTACATATTTTGCATATTTTGCTTTTAACAATGTGCAAATTTTTTGTATACATTTTATTTTATTTTATTTTATTTTATTTTATTTTATTTTATTTTATTTTTGTGTATGGGGAGCCCCATTTCAGGAGTTCGCCTCGGGCCCCCGGGAAGTCAGGGCCGGCCCTGACTTAAACCCCTGGCTTGCCTATACAAGTACAATACAATTATAACAATATAGAAATGGTGCATGTGAGATGATCTGAATTCCGGGATTAAACAAAACTAATTAAAAAACTTAATTACGTACCATATATATATAGTTATTTAACCAAATGGTTTTAATTAAGCATTTCTTTACTTTAAACGTATAAACGCATGCTTTAGATGCAATAGTAAATACTTATTAAAAAAATTTGGGGTGGGGGAACTGAAATTGGAAAGAAAATAAAAGACAATATTTAAATCATATTTATATTTTTGTTGTCTTTCTTAAACTAGACTAAATATTTATATTAAAAAACAAAAAACAAAAAACAAAAAAATAAAGCATTTTCCCCAACTAGTTGATGTCGGCTAATGAAAGAAAAATAATATAGTTTATTAAATAATACGAAATTTTAACTAACCACCTCTTCTACTTAGTTACATCTATAACCATTTGTTTATATAAAATCTAACTTCTTTATTAATTAATATACTAGATCATTTTGATTCAAGTAGAGAGCACCACATGTTAAATATCAATATTAATAAATATAAAGTAAAGTTATTGAATTGACCTCTTGGAAACAGATTACATCTGGTTTGTGGAAGACAACTTCGTCACAAATTGCCTTCATTCGAATCTCTCAAGACAATTAGTAGTCTTCACGTGCCAAATCTGTGAAATTATCAGACAAAATATTATAGAAAAGTACCATGATCGAGTCTTCTTCCCTCCATGTTTTTGCTACATTATGCATCCCTCTCAAATAAGGTTGACGAGTAACTAGCAACTTCGATTGCACATGAGTGGCGCATATAACTGAACACCTCCTGTGTAATTGTGCCCCATTATGATCCAATCCATTAGCCTTGACTTGAAATGAAATGCTATGACCAACATCAATATCTCGTATCGTATAAAATTCTTTATTGCCGCAAAATTCCTATTTATATTTTGTACTTGAACTAGGGCCGGCCCCACCCTTGAAGCGGGTGAGGTGGCCGCCTCAGGCCCCCGATGTTTTCGCAATTTTAGCGGCCCCAAATTTTTAATTCGCTTGTAAATATAGGCACGTATTTTGCGCGTAAAAGAAAAATACTATTATTAGGGGCCCCAAAATTAAATGTTTGAGCCTTTAATTTTTTTTTTTTGAAGATTATTTGGGATTATACTTGAAGACTTGAATTGAATTTGAGATTTTAAATTTGAGTGATTTAAAACAAATTTATATATTTTGCATATTTTGCTTTTAACAATGTGCAAATTTTTTGTATACATTTTATTTTATTTTATTTTATTTTATTTTATTTTATTTTATTTTATTTTATTTTATTTTTGTGTATGGGGAGCCCCATTTCAGGAGTTCGCCTCGGGCCACCGGGAAGTCAGGGCCAGCCCTGACTTAAACCCCTGGCTTGCCTATACAAGTACAATACAATTATAACAATGTAGAAATGGTGCATGTGAGATGATCTGAATTCCGGGATTAAACAAAACTAATTAAAAAACTTAATTACGTACCATATATATATATATATATATATATTTAACCAAATGGCTTTAATTAAGCATTTCTTTATTTTAAACGTATAAACACATGCTTTAGATGCAATAGTAAATACTTATTAAAAAAATTTGGGGGTGGGGGAACTGAAATTGGAAAGAAAATAAAAGACAATATTTAAATCATATTTATATTTTTGTTGTCTTTCTTAAACTAGACTAAATATTTATATTCAAAAACAAAAAACAAAAAACAAAAAAATAAAGCATTTTCCCCAACTAGTTGATGTCGGCTAATGAAAGAAAAATAAAACAGTTTATTAAATAATACGAAATTTTAACTAACCACCTCTTCTACTTAGTTACATCTATAACCATTTGTTTATATAAAATCTAAATTCTTTATTAATTAATATATTAGATCATTTTGATTCAAGTAGAGAGCACCACATGTTATATATCAATAATAATAAATATAAAGTAAAATTATTGAATTGACCTCTTGGAAACAGATTACATCTGGTTTGTGGAAGACAACTTCGTCACAAATTGCCTTCATTCGAATCTCTCAAGTCAAGTAGTAGTCTTCACGTGCCAAATCTATGAAATTATCAGACAAAATATTATAGGAAAGTACCATGATCGAGTCTTCTTCCCTCCATGTGTTTGCTACATTATGCATCCCTCTCAAATAAGGTTGACGAGTAACTAGCACCTTCGATTGCACAAGAGTGGAGCATATAACTGAACACCTCCTGTGTAATTGTGCCCGATTATGATCCAATCCATTAGCCTTGACTTGAAATGAAATGCGATGACCAACATCAATATCTCGTATCGTATAAAATTCTTTATTGCCGCAAAATTCCTATTTATATTTTGTACTTGAACTAGGGCCGGCCCCACCCTTGAAGCGGGTGAGGTGGCCGCCTCAGGCCCCCGACGTTTTCACAATTTTAGCGACCCCAAATTTCTAATTCACTTGTAAATCGAAGCACGTGTTTTGCGCGTAAAAGAAAAATACTATTATTAGGGGCCCCCAAATTAACTATTTGAGTCTTTAATTTTTTTTTTCAAGATTATTTGGGTTTATACTTGAAGACTTGAATGGAATTTGAGACTTTAAATTTGAGTGATTTAAAACAAATTTATATATTTTCCATATTTTGCTTTTAACAATGTGCAAATTTTTTGTATACATTTTATTTTATTTTATTTTATTTTATTTTATTTTATTTTATTTTGTGTATGGGGAGCCCCATTTCAAGAGTTCGCCTCGGGCCCCGGGAAGTGAGGGCCGGCCCTGACTTAAACCCCTGGCTTGCCTATACAAGTACAATACAATTATAACAATGTAGAAATGGTGCATGTGAGATGATCTGAATTCCGAATTAAACAAAACTAATTAAAAAACTTAATTACGTAACATATATATATAGTTATTTCACCAAATGGTTTTAATTAAGCATTTCTTTATTTTAAACGTATAAACACATGCTATAGATGCAATAGTAAATACTTATTAAAAAGATTTGGGGGTGGGGGACCTTAAATTGGAATGAAAATAAAAGACAATATTTAAATCATATTTATATTTTTGCTGTCTTTCTTAAACCAGACTAAATATTTATATTAAAAAACAAAAAACAAAAAACAAAAAAATAAAGCATTTTCCCCAACTAGTTGATGTCGGCTAATGAAAGAAAAATAAAACTATTTATTAAATAATACAAAATTTTAACTAACCACCTCTTCTACTTAGTTACATCTATAACCATTTGTTTATATAAAATCTAACTTCTTTATTAATTAATATACTAGATCATTTTGATTCAAGTAGAGAGCACCACGTGTTAAATATCAATATTAAAAAATATAAAGTAAAGTTATTGAATTGACCTCTTGGAAACAGATTACATCTGGTTTGTGGAAGACAACTTCGTCACAAATTGCCTTCATTCGAATCTCTCAAGACAATTAGTAGTCTTCACGTGCCAAATCTGTGAAATTATCAGACAAAATATTATAGGAAAGTACCATGATCGAGTCTTCTTCCCTCCATGTGTTTGCTACATTATGCATCCCTCTCAAATAAGGTTGACGAGTAACTAGCACCTTCGATTGCACATGAGTGGCGCATATAACTGAACACCTCCTGTGTAATTGTGCCCCAGTATGATCCAATCCATTAGCCTTGACTTGAAATGAAATGCTATGACCAACATCAATATCTCGTATCGTATAAAATTCTTTATTGCCGCAAAATTCCAATTTATATTTTGTACTTGAACTAGGGCCGGCCCCACCCTTGAAGCGGGTGAGGTGGCCGCCTCAGGCCCCCGACGTTTTCGCAATTTTAGCGGCCCCAAATTTTTAATTCACTTCTAAATATAGGCACGTATTTTGCGCGTAAAAGAAAAATACTATTATTAGGGGCCCCAAAATTAACTGTTTGAGCCTTTAATTTTTTTTTGAAGATTATTTGGGTTTATACTTGAAGACTTGAATTGAATTTGAGACTTTAAATTTGAGTGATTTAAAACAAATTTATATATTTTGCTTTTTTTGCTTTTAACAATGTGCAAATTTTTTGTATACATTTTATTTTATTTTATTTTATTTTATTTTATTTTTGTGTATGGGGAGCCCCATTTCAGGAGTTCGCCTCGGGCCCCCGGGAAGTCAGGGCCGGCCCTGACTTAAACCCCTGGCTTGCATATACAAGTACAATACAATTATAACAATATAGAAATGGTGCATGTGAGATGATCTGAATTCCGGGATTAAACAAAACTAATTAAAAAACTTAATTACGTACCATATATATATAGTTATTTAACCAAATGGTTTTAATTAAGCATTTCTTTATTTTAAACGTATAAACACATGCTTTAGATGCAATAGTAAATACTTATTAAAAAAATTTGGGGGTGGGGGAACTGAAATTGGAAAGAAAATAAAAGACAATATTTAAATCATATTTATATTTTTGTTGTCTTTCTTAAACTAGACTAAATATTTATATTAAAAAACAAAAAACAAAAAACAAAAAAATAAAGCATTTTCCCAAACTAGTTGATGTCGGCTAATGAAAGAAAAATAAAACAATTTATTAAATAATACGAAATTTTAACTAACCACCTCTTCTACTTAGTTACATCTATAACCTTTTGTTTATATAAAATCTAACTTCTTTATTAATTAATATACTAGATCATTTTGATTCAAGTAGAGAGCACCACATGTTAAATATCAATATTAATAAATATAAAGTAAAGTTATTGAATTGACCTCTTGGAAACAGATTACATCTGGTTTGTGGAAGACAACTTCGTCACAAATTGCCTTCATTCGAATCTCTCAAGACAATTAGTAGTCTTCACGTGCCAAATCTGTGAAATTATCAGACAAAATATTATAGGAAAGTACCATGATCGAGTCTTCTTCCCTCCATGTGTTTGCTACATTATGCATCCCTCTCAAATAAGGTTGACGAGTAACTAGCACCTTCGATTGCACATGAGTGGCGCACATAACCGAACACCTCCTGTGTAATTGTGCCCCATTATGATCCAATCCATTAGCCTTGACTTGAAATGAAATGCTATGACCAACATCAATATCTCGTATCGTATAAAATTCATTATTGCCGCAAAATTCCTATTTATATTTTGTACTTGAACTGGGGCCGACGCCACCCTTGAAGCGGGTGAGGTGGCCGCCTCAGGCCCCCGACATTTTCGCAATTTTAGCGGCCCCAAATTTTTAATTCACTTAAAAATATAGGCACGTATTTTGCGCGTAATAGAAAAATTCTATTATTAGGGGCCCCAAATTAACTATTTGAGCCTTTAAATTTTTTTTTTTGAAGATTATTTGGGTTTATACTTGAAGACTTGAATTGAATTTGAGACTTTAAATTTGAGTGATTTAAAACAAATTTATATATTTTGCATATTTTGCTTTTAACAATGCGCAAACTTTTTGTATACATTTTATTTGATTTTATTTTATTTTATTTTATTTTTGTGTATTGGGAGCCCCATTTCAGGAGTTCGCCTCGGGCCCCCGGGAAGTCAGGGCCGGCCCTGACTTAAATCCCTGGCTTGCCTATACAAGTACAATACAATTATAACAATGTAGAAATGGTGCCTGTGAGATGATCTGAATTCCGGGATTAAACAAAACTAATTTAAAAACTTAATTACGTACCATATATATATAGTTATTTCACCAAATGGTTTTAATTAAGCATTTCTTTATTTTAAACGTATAAACACATGCTTTAGATGCAATAGTAAATACTTATTAAAAAAAATTTTGGGGAGGGGACCTTAAATTGCAACGAAAATAAAAGACATTATTTAAATCATATTTATATTTTTGCTGTCTTTCTTAAACTAGACTAAATATTTATATTAAAAAATAAAAAACAAAAAACAAAAAAATAAAGCATTTTCCCCAACTAGTTGATGTCGGCTAATGAAAGAAAAATAAAACAGTTTATTAAATAATACGAAATTTTAACTAACCACCTCTTCTACTTAGTTACATCTATAACCATTTGTTTATATAAAATCTAACTTCTTTATTAATTAATATATTAGATCATTTTGATTCAAGTAGAGAGCACCACATGTTATATATCAATATTAATAAATATAAAGTAAAGTTATTGAATTGACTTCTTGGAAACAGATTACATCTGGTCTGTGGAAGACAACTTCGTCACAAATTGCCTTCATTCGAATCTCTCAAGACAAGTAGTAGTCTTAACGTGCCAAATCTATGAAATTATCAGACAAAATATTATAGGAAAGTACCATGATCGAGTCTTCTTCCCTCCATGTGTTTGCTACATTATGCATCCCTCTCAAATAAGGTTGACGAGTAACTAGCACCTTCGATTGCACAAAAGTGGAGCATATAACTGAACACCTCCTGTGTAATTGTGCCCCATTATGATCCAATCCATTAGCCTTGACTTGAAATGAAATGCTATGACCAACATCAATATCTCGTATCGTATAAAATTCTTTATTGCCGCAAAATTCCTATTTATATTTTGTACTTGAACTAGGGCCGGCCCCACCCTTGAAGCGGGTGAGGTGGCCGCGTCAGGCCCCCGACATTTTCGCAATTTTAGCGGCCCAAAATTTTTAATTCACTTGTAAATATAGGCACGTATTTTGCGCGTGAAAGAAAAATACTATTATTAGGGGCCCCAAAATTAACTATTTGAGCCTTTAATTTTTTTTTTTTTGAAGATTATTTGGGTTTATACTTGAAGACTTGAATTGAATTTGAGACTTTAAATTTGAGTGATTTAAAACAAATTTATATATTTTGCATATTTTGTTTTTAACAATGTGCAAATTTTTTGTATACATTTTATTTTATTTTATTTTATTTTATTTTATTTTATTTTTGTGTATTGGGAGCCCCATTTCAGGAGTTCGCCTCGGGCCCCCGGGAAGTCAGGGCCGGCCCTGACTTAAATCCCTGGCTTGCCTATACAAGTACAATACAATTATAACAATGTAGAAATGGTGCATGTGAGATGATCTGAATTCCGGGATTAAACAAAACTAATTTAAAAACTTAATTACGTACCATATATATATAGTTATTTCACCAAATGGTTTTAATTAAGCATTTCTTTATTTTAAACGTATAAACACATGCTTTAGATGCAATAGTAAATACTTATTAAAAAAAAATTGGGGAGGGGACCTTAAATTGCAAAGAAATTAAAAGACATTATTTAAATCATATTTATATTTTTGCTGTCTTTCTTAAACTAGACTAAATATTTATATTAAAAAATAAAAATCAAAAATCAAAAAAATAAAGCGTTTTCCCCAACTAGTTGAGGTGGGCTAATGAAAGAAAAATAAAACAGTTTATTAAATAATACGAAATTTTAACTAACCACCTCTTCTACTTAGTTACATCTATAACCATTTGTTTATATAAAATCTAACTTCTTTATTAATTAATATATTAGATCATTTTGATTCAAGTAGAGAGCACCACATGTTATATATCAATATTAATAAATATAAAGTAAAGTTATTGAATTGACTTCTTGGAAACAGATTACATCTGGTCTGTGGAAGACAACTTCGTCACAAATTGCCTTCATTCGAATCTCTCAAGACAAGTAGTAGTCTTCACGTGCCAAATCTATGAAATTATCAGACAAAATATTATAGGAAAGTACCATGATCGAGTCTTCTTCCCTCCATGTGTTTGCTACATTATGCATCCCTCTCAAATAAGGTTGACGAGTAACTAGCACCTTCGATTGCACAAAAGTGGAGCATATAACTGAACACCTCCTGTGTAATTGTGCCCCATTATGATCCAATCCATTAGCCATGACTTGAAATGAAATGCTACGACCAACATCAATATCTCGTATCGTATAAAATTCTTTATTGCCGCAAAATTCCTATTTATATTTTGTACTTGAACTAGGGCCGGCCCCACCCTTGAAGCGGGTGAGGTGGCCGCCTCAGGCCCCCGACGTTTTCGCAATTTTAGCGGCCCCAAATTTTTAATTCACTTGTAAATATAGGCACGTATTTTGCACGTAAAAGAAAAATACTATTATTAGGTGCCCCAAAATTAACTATTTGAGCCTTTAATTTTTTTTTTGCTGATTATTAGGGATTATACTTGAAGACTTGAATTGAATTTGAGACTTTAAATTTGAGTGATTTAAAACAAATTTATATATTTTGCATATTGTGCTTTTAACAATGTGCAAATTTTTTGTATACATTTTATTTTATTTTATTTTATTTTATTTTATTTTATTTTATTTTATTATATTTTATTTTATTTTATTTTTGTGTATGGGGAGCCCCATTTCAGGAGTTCGCCTCGGGCCCCGGGAAGTCAGGGCAGGCCCTGACTTAAACCCCTGGCTTGCCTATACAAGTACAATACAATTATAACCATGTAGAAATGGTGCATGTGAGATGATCTGAATTCTGGGATTAAACAAAACTAATTTAAAAACTTAATTACGTACCATATATATATAGTTATTTCACCAAATTGTTTTAATTAAGCATTTCTTTATTTTAAACGTATAAACTCATGCTTTAGATGCAATAGTAAATACATATTAAAAAATTTGGGGGTGGGGACCTTAAATTGGAAAGAAAATAAAAGACAATATTTAAATCATATTTATATTTTTGCTGTCTTTCTTTAACTAGACTAAATATTTATATTAAAAAACAAAAAATAAAAATTAAAAAATAAAGCATTTTCCCCAACTAGTTGATGTCGGCTAATGAAAGAAAAATAAAACAGTTTATTAAATAATACGAAATTTTAACTAACCACCTCTTCTACTTAGTTACATCTATAACCATTTGTTTATATAAAATCTAACTTCTTTATTAATTAATATATTAGATCATTTTGATTCAAGTAGAGAGCTCCACATATTAATAAATATAAAGTAAAGTTATTGAATTGACCTCATGGAAACAGATTACATCTGGTTTGTGGAAGACAACTTCGTCACAAATTGCCTTCATTCGAATCTCTCAAGACAAGTAGTAGTCTACACGTGCCAAATCTATGAAATTATCAGAAAAAATATTATAGGAAAGTACCATGATCGAGTCTTCTTCCCTCCATGTGTTTGCTACATTATGCATCCCTCTCAAATAAGGTTGACGAGTAACTAGCACCTTCGATAGCACAAGAGTGGAGCATATAACTGAACACCTCCTGTGTAATTGTGCCCCATTATGATCCAATCCATTAGCCTTGACTTGAAATGAAATGCTATGACCAACATCAATATCTCGTATCGTATAAAATTCTTTATTGCCGCAAAATTCCTATTTATATTTTGTACTTTAACTAGGGCCGGCCCCACCCTTGAAGCGAGTGAGGTGGCCGCGTCAGGCCCCCGACGTTTTCGCAATTTTAGCGGCCCCAAATTTTTAATTCACTTGTAAATATAGGCACGTATTTTGCGCGTAAAAGAAAAATACTATTATTAGGGGCCCCAAAATTAACTATTTGAGCCTTTAATTTTTTTTTTTTTTGAAGATTATTTGGGTTTATACTTGAAGACTTGAATTGAATTTGAGACTTTAAATTTGAGTGATTTAAAACAAATTTATATATTTTGCATATTTTGCTTTTAACAATGTGCAAATTTTTTGTATACATTTTATTTTATTTTATTTTATTTTATTTTATTTTATTTTATTTTATTTTATTTTATTTTATTTTTCTGTATTGGGAGCCCCATTTCAGGAGTTCGCCTCGGGCCCCCGGGAAGTCAGGGTCGGCCCTGACTTAAATCCCTGGCTTGCCTATACAAGTACAATACAAATATAACAATGTAGAAATGGTGCATGTGAGATGATCTGAATTCCGGGATTAAACAAAACTAATTTAAAAACTTAATTACGTACCATATATATATAGTTATTTCACCAAATGGTTTTAATTAAGCATTTCTTTATTTTAAACGTATAAACACATGCTTTAGATGCAATAGTAAATACTTATTAAAAAAATTTTTGGGGAGGGGACCTTAAATTGCAAAGAAAATAAAAGACATTATTTAAATCATATTTATATTTTTGCTGTCTTTCTTAAACTAGACTAAATATTTATATTAAAAAATAAAAAACAAAAAACAAAAAAATAAAGCATTTTCCCCAACTAGTTGATGTCGGCTAATGAAAGAAAAATAAAACAGTTTATTAAATAATACGAAATTTTAACTAACCACCTCTTCTACTTAGTTACATCTATAACCATTTGTTTATATAAAATCTAACTTCTTTATTAATTAATATATTAGATCATTTTGATTCAAGTAGAGAGCACCACATGTTATATATCAATATTAATAAATATAAAGTAAAGTTATTGAATTGACTTCTTGGAAACAGATTACATCTGGTCTGTGGAAGACAACTTCGTCACAAATTGCCTTCATTCGAATCTCTCAAGACAAGTAGTAGTCTTCACGTGCCAAATCTATGAAATTATCAGACAAAATATTATAGGAAAGTACCATGATCGAGTCTTCTTCCCTCCATGTGTTTGCTACATTATGCATCCCTCTCAAATAAGGTTGACGAGTAACTAGCACCTTCGATTGCACAAAAGTGGAGCATATAACTGAACACCTCCTGTGTAATTGTGCCCCATTATGATCCAATCCATTAGCCATGACTTGAAATGAAATGCTATGACCAACATCAATATCTCGTATCGTATAAAATTCTTTATTGCCGCAAAATTCCTATTTATATTTTGTACTTGAACTAGGGCCGGCCCCACCCTTGAAGCGGGTGAGGTGGCCTCCTCAGGCCCCCGATGTTTTCGCAATTTTAGCGGCCCCAAATTTTTAATTCACTTGTAAATATAGGCACGTATTTTGCACGTAAAAGAAAAATACTATTATTAGGTGCCCCAAAATTAACTATTTGAGCCTTTAATTTTTTTTTTTTGCTGATTATTAGGGTTTATACTTGAAGACTTGAATTGAATTTGAGACTTTAAATTTGAGTGATTTAAAACAAATTTATATATTTTGCATATTGTGCTTTTAACAATGTGCAAATTTTTTGTATACATTTTATTTTATTTTATTTTATTTTATTTTATTTTATTTTATTTTATTTTATTTTATTTTATTTTATTTTTGTGTATGGGGAGCCCCATTTCAGGAGTTCGCCTCGGGCCCCGGGAAGTCAGGGTAGGCCCTGACTTAAACCCCTGGCTTGCCTATACAAGTACAATACAATTATAACCATGTAGAAATGGTGCATGTGAGATGATCTGAATTCTGGGATTAAACAAAACTAATTAAAAAACTTAATTACGTACCATATATATATAGTTATTTCACCAAATGGTTTTAATTAAGCATTTCTTTATTTTAAACGTATAAACTCATGCTTTAGATGCAATAGTAAATACATATTAAAAAATTTGGGGGTGGGGACCTTAAATTGGAAAGAAAATAAAAGACAATATTTAAATCATATTTATATTTTTGCTGTCTTTCTTTAACTAGACTAAATATTTATATTAAAAAACAAAAATTAAAAATTAAAAAATAAAGCATTTTCCCCAACTAGTTGATGTCGGCTAATGAAAGAAAAATAAAACAGTTTATTAAATAATACGAAATTTTAACTAACCACCTCTTCTACTTAGTTACATCTATAACCATTTGTTTATATAAAATCTAACTTCTCTATTAATTAATATATTAGATCATTTTGATTCAAGCAGAGAGCTCCACATATTAATAAATATAAAGTAAAGTTATTGAATTGACCTCATGGAAACAGATTACATCTGGTTTGTGGAAGACAACTTCGTCACAAATTGCCTTCATTCGAATCTCTCAAGACAAGTAGTAGTCTACACGTGCCAAATCTATGAAATTATCAGACAAAATATTATAGGAAAGTACCATGATCGAGTCTTCTTCCCTCCATGTGTTTGCTACATTATGCATCCCTCTCAAATAAGGTTGACAAGTAACTAGCACCTTCGATAGCACAAGAGTGGAGCAGATAACTGAACACCTCCTGTGTAATTGTGCCCCATTATGATCCAATCCATTAGCCTTGACTTGAAATGAAATGCTATGACCAACATCAATATCTCGTATCGTATAAAATTCTACATTGCCACAAAATTCCTATTTATATTTTTTACTTGAACTAGGGCCGGCCCCACCCTTGAAGCAGGTGAGGTGGCCGCCTCAGGCCCCCGACATTTTCGCAATTTTAGCGGCCCCAAATTTCTAATTCACTTGTAAATCGAGGCACGTATTTTGCGCGTAAAAGAAAAATACTATTATTAGGGCCCCCAAATTAACTATTTGAGCCTTTAATTTTTTTTTTTTGAAGATTATTTGGGTTTATACTTGAAGACTTGAATTGAATTTGAGACTTTAAATTTGAGTGATTTAAAACAAATTTATATATTTTGCATATTTTGCTTTTAACAATGTGCAAATTTTTTGTATACATTTTATTTTATTTTATTTTATTTTATTTTATTTTGTGTATGAGGAGCCCCATTTCAAGAGTTCACCTCGGGCCCCCGGGAAGTCAGGGCCGGCCCTGACTTAAACCCTTGGCTTGCCTATACAAGTACAATACAATTATAACAATGTAGAAATGGTGCATGTGAGATGATCTGAATTCCGGGATTAAACAAAACTAATTTAAAAACTTAATTACGTACCATATATATATAGTTATTTCACCAAATGGTTTTAATTAAGCATTTCTTTAATTTAAACGTATAAACACATGCTTTAGATGCAATAGTAAATATTTATTAAAAAGATTTGGGGGTGGGGGACCTTAAATTGGAAAGAAAATAAAAGACAATATTTAAATCATATTTATATTTTTGCTGTCTTTCTTAAACTAGACTAAATATTTATATTAAAAAACAAAAAACAAAAAACAAAAAAATAAAGCATTTTCCCCAACTAGTTGATGTCGGCTAATGAAAGAAAAATAAAACAGTTTATTAAATAATACGAAATTTTAACTAACCACCTCTTCTACTTAGTTACATCTATAACCTTTTGTTTATATAAAATCTAACTTCTTTATTAATTAATATACTAGATCATTTTGATTCAAGTAGAGAGCACCACATGTTAAATATCAATATTAATAAATATAAAGTAAAGTTATTGAATTGACCTCTTGGAAACAGATTACATCTGGTTTGTGGAAGACAACTTCGTCACAAATTGCCTTCATTCGAATCTCTCAAGACAATTAGTAGTCTTCACGTGCCAAATCTGTGAAATTATCAGACAAAATATTATAGGAAAGTACCATGATCGAGTCTTCTTCCCTCCATGTGTTTGCTACATTATGCATCCCTCTCAAATAAGGTTGACGAGTAACTAGCACCTTCGATTGCACATGAGTGGCGCACATAACCGAACACCTCCTGTGTAATTGTGCCCCATTATGATCCAATCCATTAGCCTTGACTTGAAATGAAATGCTATGACCAACATCAATATCTCGTATCGTATAAAATTCTTTATTGCCGCAAAATTCCTATTTATATTTTGTACTTGAACTAGGGCCGACCCCACCCTTGAAGCGGGTGAGGTGGCCGCCTCAGGCCCCCGACATTTTCGCAATTTTAGCGGCCCCAAATTTTTAATTCACTTAAAAATATAGGCACGTATTTTGCGCGTAATAGAAAAATACTATTATTAGGGGCCCCAAATTAACTATTTGAGCCTTTAAATTTTTTTTTTGAAGATTATTTGGGTTTATACTTGAAGACTTGAATTGAATTTGAGACTTTAAATTTGAGTGATTTAAAACAAATTTATATATTTTGCTTATTTTGCTTTTAACAATGCGCAAACTTTTTGTATACATTTTGTTTTATTTTATTTTATTTTATTTTATTTTATTTTATTTTTGTGTATGGGGAGCCCCATTTCAGGAGTTCGCCTCGGGCCCCCGGGAAGTCAAGGCCGGCCCTGACTTAAACCCCTGGCTTGCCTATACAAGTACAATACAATTATAACAATGTAGAAATGGTGCGTATGAGATGATATGAATTCCGGGATTAAACAAAACTAATTTAAAAACTTAATTACGTACCATATATATATAGTTATTTCACCAAATGGTTTTAATTAAGCATTTCTTTATTTTAAACCTATAAACACATGCTTTAGATGCAATAGTAAATACTTATTAAAAAATTTTTTTGGTGGGGGACCTTAAATTGGAAAGAAAATAAAAGACAATATTTAAATCATATTTATATTTTTGCTGTCTTTCTTAAACTAGACTAAATGTTTATATTAAAAAACAAAAAACAAAAAACAAAAAAATGAAGCATTTTCCCCACCTAGTTGATGTCGGCTAATGAAAGAAAAATAAAACAGTTTATTAAATAATACGAAATTTTAACTAACCACCTCTTCTACTTAGTTACATCTATAACCATTTGTTTATATGAAATCTAACTTCTTTATTAATTAATATATTAGATCATTTTGATTCAAGTACAGAGCACCACATGTTATATATCAATATTAATAAATATAAAGTAAAGTTATTGAATTGACCTCTTGGAAACAGATTACATCTGATTTGTGGAACACAACTTCGTCACAAATTGCCTTCATTCGAATCTCTCAAGACAAGTAGTAGTCTTCACGTGCCAAATCTATGAAATTATCAGACAAAATATTATAGGAAAGTACCATGATCGAGTCTTCTTCCCTCCATGTGTTTGCTACATTATGCATCCCTCTCAAATAAGGTTGACGAGTAACTAGCACCTTCGATTGCACAAGAGTGGAGCATATAACTAAACACCTCCTGTGTAATTATGCCCCATTATGATCCAATCCATTAGCCTTGACTTGAAATGAAATGCTATGACCAACATCAATATCTCGTATCGTATAAAATTCTTTATTGCCGCAAAATTCCTATTTATATTTTGTACTTGAACTAGGGCCGGCCCCACCCTTGAAGCGGGTGAGGTGGCTGCGTCAGGCCCCCGACGTTTTCGCAATTTTAGCGGCCCCAAATTTTTAATTCACTTGTAAATATAGGCACGTATTTTGCGCGTAAAAGAAAAATACTATTATTAGGGGCCCCCAAATTAACTATTTGAGCCTTTAATTTTTTTTTTTTTGAAGATTATTTGGGTTTGTACTTGAAGACTTAAATTGAATTTGAGACTTTAAATTTGAGTGATTTAAAACAAATTTATATATTTTGCATATTTTGCTTTTAACAATGTGCAAATTTTTTGTATACATTTTATTTTATTTTATTTTATTTTATTTTATTTTATTTTATTTTATTTTATTTTATTTTATTTTTCTGTATTGGGAGCCCCATTTCAGGAGTTCGCCTCGGGCCCCCGGGAAGTCAGGGTCGGCCCTGACTTAAATCCCTAGCTTGCCTATACAAGTACAATACAATTATAACAATGTAGAAATGGTGCATGTGAGATGATCTGAATTCCGGGATTAAACAAAACTAATTTAAAAACTTAATTACGTACCATATATATATAGTTATTTCACCAAATGGTTTTAATTAAGCATTTCTTTATTTTAAACGTATAAACACATGCTTTAGATGCAATAGTAAATACTTATTAAAAAAAATTTTGGGGAGGGGACCTTAAATTGCAAAGAAAATAAAAGACATTATTTAAATCATATTTATATTTTTGCTGTCTTTCTTAAACTAGACTAAATATTTATATTAAAAAATAAAAAACAAAAAACAAAAAAATAAAGCATTTTCCCCAACTAGTTGATGTCGGCTAATGAAAGAAAAATAAAACAGTTTATTAAATAATACGAAATTTTAACTAACCACCTCTTCTACTTAGTTACATCTATAACCATTTGTTTATATAAAATCTAACTTCTTTATTAATTAATATATTAGATCATTTTGATTCAAGTAGAGAGCACCACATGTTATATATCAATATTAATAAATATAAAGTAAAGTTATTGAATTGACTTCTTGGAAACAGATTACATCTGGTCTGTGGAAGACAACTTCGTCACAAATTGCCTTCATTCGAATCTCTCAAGACAAGTAGTAGTCTTCACGTGCCAAATCTATGAAATTATCAGACAAAATATTATAGGAAAGTACCATGATCGAGTCTTCTTCCCTCCATGTGTTTGCTACATTATGCATCCCTCTCAAATAAGGTTGACGAGTAACTAGCACCTTCGATTGCACAAAAGTGGAGCATATAACTGAACACCTCCTGTGTAATTGTGCCCCATTATGATCCAATCCATTAGCCATGACTTGAAATGAAATGCTATGACCAACATCAATATCTCGTATCGTATAAAATTCTTTATTGCCGCAAAATTCCTATTTATATTTTGTACTTGAACTAGGGCCGGCCCCACCCTTGAAGCGGGTGAGGTGGCCTCCTCAGGCCCCCGATGTTTTCGCAATTTTAGCGGCCCCAAATTTTTAATTCACTTGTAAATATAGGCACGTATTTTGCACGTAAAAGAAAAATACTATTATTAGGTGCCCCAAAATTAACTATTTGAGCCTTTAATTTTTTTTTTTTGCTGATTATTAGGGTTTATACTTGAAGACTTGAATTGAATTTGAGACTTTAAATTTGAGTGATTTAAAACAAATTTATATATTTTGCATATTGTGCTTTTAACAATGTGCAAATTTTTTGTATACATTTTATTTTATTTTATTTTATTTTATTTTATTTTATTTTATTTTATTTTATTTTATTTTATTTTATTTTATTTTTGTGTATGGGGAGCCCCATTTCAGGAGTTCGCCTCGGGCCCCGGGAAGTCAGGGTAGGCCCTGACTTAAACCCCTGGCTTGCCTATACAAGTACAATACAATTATAACCATGTAGAAATGGTGCATGTGAGATGATCTGAATTCTGGGATTAAACAAAACTAATTTAAAAACTTAATTACGTACCATATATATATAGTTATTTCACCAAATGGTTTTAATTAAGCATTTCTTTATTTTAAACGTATAAACTCATGCTTTAGATGCAATAGTAAATACATATTAAAAAATTTGGGGGTGGGGACCTTAAATTGGAAAGAAAATAAAAGACAATATTTAAATCATATTTATATTTTTGCTGTCTTTCTTTAACTAGACTAAATATTTATATTAAAAAACAAAAATTAAAAATTAAAAAATAAAGCATTTTCCCCAACTAGTTGATGTCGGCTAATGAAAGAAAAATAAAACAGTTTATTAAATAATACGAAATTTTAACTAACCACCTCTTCTACTTAGTTACATCTATAACCATTTGTTTATATAAAATCTAACTTCTTTATTAATTAATATATTAGATCATTTTGATTCAAGCAGAGAGCTCCACATATTAATAAATATAAAGTAAAGTTATTGAATTGACCTCATGGAAACAGATTACATCTGGTTTGTGGAAGACAACTTCGTCACAAATTGCCTTCATTCGAATCTCTCAAGACAAGTAGTAGTCTACACGTGCCAAATCTATGAAATTATCAGACAAAATATTATAGGAAAGTACCATGATCGAGTCTTCTTCCCTCCATGTGTTTGCTACATTATGCATCCCTCTCAAATAAGGTTGACAAGTAACTAGCACCTTCGATAGCACAAGAGTGGAGCATATAACTGAACACCTCCTGTGTAATTGTGCCCCATTATGATCCAATCCATTAGCCTTGACTTGAAATGAAATGCTATGACCAACATCAATATCTCGTATCGTATAAAATTCTACATTGCCACAAAATTCCTATTTATATTTTTTACTTGAACTAGGGCCGGCCCCACCCTTGAAGCAGGTGAGGTGGCCGCCTCAGGCCCCCGACATTTTCGCAATTTTAGCGGCCCCAAATTTCTAATTCACTTGTAAATCGAGGCACGTATTTTGCGCGTAAAAGAAAAATACTATTATTAGGGCCCCCCAAATTAACTATTTGAGCCTTTAATTTTTTTTTTTTGAAGATTATTTGGGTTTATACTTGAAGACTTGAATTGAATTTGAGACTTTAAATTTGAGTGATTTAAAACAAATTTATATATTTTGCATATTTTGCTTTTAACAATGTGCAAATTTTTTGTATACATTTTATTTTATTTTATTTTATTTTATTTTATTTTGTGTATGAGGAGCCCCATTTCAAGAGTTCACCTCGGGCCCCCGGGAAGTCAGGGCCGGCCCTGACTTAAACCCTTGGCTTGCCTATACAAGTACAATACAATTATAACAATGTAGAAATGGTGCATGTGAGATGATCTGAATTCCGGGATTAAACAAAACTAATTTAAAAACTTAATTACGTACCATATATATATAGTTATTTCACCAAATGGTTTTAATTAAGCATTTCTTTAATTTAAACGTATAAACACATGCTTTAGATGCAATAGTAAATATTTATTAAAAAGATTTGGGGGTGGGGGACCTTAAATTGGAAAGAAAATAAAAGACAATATTTAAATCATATTTATATTTTTGCTGTCTTTCTTAAACTAGACTAAATATTTATATTAAAAAACAAAAAACAAAAAACAAAAAAATAAAGCATTTTCCCCAACTAGTTGATGTCGGCTAATGAAAGAAAAATAAAACAGTTTATTAAATAATACGAAATTTTAACTAACCACCTCTTCTACTTAGTTACATCTATAACCTTTTGTTTATATAAAATCTAACTTCTTTATTAATTAATATACTAGATCATTTTGATTCAAGTAGAGAGCACCACATGTTAAATATCAATATTAATAAATATAAAGTAAAGTTATTGAATTGACCTCTTGGAAACAGATTACATCTGGTTTGTGGAAGACAACTTCGTCACAAATTGCCTTCATTCGAATCTCTCAAGACAATTAGTAGTCTTCACGTGCCAAATCTGTGAAATTATCAGACAAAATATTATAGGAAAGTACCATGATCGAGTCTTCTTCCCTCCATGTGTTTGCTACATTATGCATCCCTCTCAAATAAGGTTGACGAGTAACTAGCACCTTCGATTGCACATGAGTGGCGCACATAACCGAACACCTCCTGTGTAATTGTGCCCCATTATGATCCAATCCATTAGCCTTGACTTGAAATGAAATGCTATGACCAACATCAATATCTCGTATCGTATAAAATTCTTTATTGCCGCAAAATTCCTATTTATATTTTGTACTTGAACTAGGGCCGACCCCACCCTTGAAGCGGGTGAGGTGGCCGCCTCAGGCCCCCGACATTTTCGCAATTTTAGCGGCCCCAAATTTTTAATTCACTTAAAAATATAGGCACGTATTTTGCGCGTAATAGAAAAATACTATTATTAGGGGCCCCAAATTAACTATTTGAGCCTTTAAATTTTTTTTTTGAAGATTATTTGGGTTTATACTTGAAGACTTGAATTGAATTGGAGACTTTAAATTTGAGTGATTTAAAACAAATTTATATATTTTGCTTATTTTGCTTTTAACAATGCGCAAACTTTTTGTATACATTTTGTTTTATTTTATTTTATTTTATTTTATTTTATTTTATTTTTGTGTATGGGGAGCCCCATTTCAGGAGTTCGCCTCGGGCCCCCGGGAAGTCAAGGCCGGCCCTGACTTAAACCCCTGGCTTGCCTATACAAGTACAATACAATTATAACAATGTAGAAATGGTGCGTATGAGATGATATGAATTCCGGGATTAAACAAAACTAATTTAAAAACTTAATTACGTACCATATATATATAGTTATTTCACCAAATGGTTTTAATTAAGCATTTCTTTATTTTAAACCTATAAACACATGCTTTAGATGCAATAGTAAATACTTATTAAAAAAATTTTTTGGTGGGGGACCTTAAATTGGAAAGAAAATAAAAGACAATATTTAAATCATATTTATATTTTTGCTGTCTTTCTTAAACTAGACTAAATGTTTATATTAAAAAACAAAAAACAAAAAACAAAAAAATAAAGCATTTTCCCCACCTAGTTGATGTCGGCTAATGAAAGAAAAATAAAACAGTTTATTAAATAATACGAAATTTTAACTAACCACCTCTTCTACTTAGTTACATCTATAACCATTTGTTTATATGAAATCTAACTTCTTTATTAATTAATATATTAGATCATTTTGATTCAAGTACAGAGCACCACATGTTATATATCAATATTAATAAATATAAAGTAAAGTTATTGAATTGACTTCTTGGAAACAGATTACATCTGGTCTGTGGAAGACAACTTCGTCACAAATTGCCTTCATTCGAATCTCTCAAGACAAGTAGTAGTCTTCACGTGCCAAATCTATGAAATTATCAGACAAAATATTATAGGAAAGTACCATGATCGAGTCTTCTTCCCTCCATGTGTTTGCTACATTATGCATCCCTCTCAAATAAGGTTGACGAGTAACTAGCACCTTCGATTGCACAAGAGTGGAGCATATAACTAAACACCTCCTGTGTAATTATGCCCCATTATGATCCAATCCATTAGCCTTGACTTGAAATGAAATGCTATGACCAACATCAATATCTCGTATCGTATAAAATTCTTTATTGCCGCAAAATTCCTATTTATATTTTGTACTTGAACTAGGGCCGGCCCCACCCTTGAAGCGGGTGAGGTGGCTGCGTCAGGCCCCCGACGTTTTCGCAATTTTAGCGGCCCCAAATTTTTAATTCACTTGTAAATATAGGCACGTATTTTGCGCGTAAAAGAAAAATACTATTATTAGGGGCCCCAAAATTAACTATTTGAGCCTTTATTTTTTTTTTTTTTGAAGATTATTTGGGTTTGTACTTGAAGACTTAAATTGAATTTGAGACTTTAAATTTGAGTGATTTAAAACAAATTTATATATTTTGCATATTTTGCTTTTAACAATGTGCAAATTTTTTGTATACATTTTATTTTATTTTATTTTATTTTATTTTATTTTATTTTATTTTATTTTATTTTATTTTTGTGTATTGGGAGCCCCATTTCAGGAGTTCGCCTCGGGCCCCCGGGAAGTCAGGGCCGGCCCTGACTTAAATCCCTGGCTTGCCTATACAAGTACAATACAATTATAACAATGTAGAAATGGTGCATGTGAGATGATCTGAATTCTGGGATTAAACAAAACTAATTTAAAAACTTAATTACGTACCATATATATATAGTTATTTCACCAAATGGTTTTAATTAAGCATTTCTTTATTTTAAACGTATAAACTCATGCTTTAGATGCAATAGTAAATACATATTAAAAAATTTGGGGGTGGGGACCTTAAATTGGAAAGAAAATAAAAGACAATATTTAAATCATATTTATATTTTTGCTGTCTTTCTTTAACTAGACTAAATATTTATATTAAAAAACAAAAAATAAAAATTAAAAAATAAAGCATTTTCCCCAACTAGTTGATGTCGGCTAATGAAAGAAAAATAAAACAGTTTATTAAATAATACGAAATTTTAACTAACCACCTCTTCTACTTAGTTACATCTATAACCATTTGTTTATATGAAATCTAACTTCTCTATTAATTAATATATTAGATCATTTTGATTCAAGCAGAGAGCTCCACATATTAATAAATATAAAGTAAAGTTATTGAATTGACCTCATGGAAACAGATTACATCTGGTTTGTGGAAGACAACTTCGTCACAAATTGCCTTCATTCGAATCTCTCAAGACAAGTAGTAGTCTACACGTGCCAAATCTATGAAATTATCAGACAAAATATTATAGGAAAGTACCATGATCGAGTCTTCTTCCCTCCATGTGTTTGCTACATTATGCATCCCTCTCAAATAAGGTTGACAAGTAACTAGCACCTTCGATAGCACAAGAGTGGAGCATATAACTGAACACCTCCTGTGTAATTGTGCCCCATTATGATCCAATCCATTAGCCTTGACTTGAAATGAAATGCTATGACCAACATCAATATCTCGTATCGTATAAAATTCTACATTGCCACAAAATTCCTATTTATATTTTTTACTTGAACTAGGGCCGGCCCCACCCTTGAAGCAGGTGAGGTGGCCGCCTCAGGCCCCCGACATTTTCGCAATTTTAGCGGCCCCAAATTTCTAATTCACTTGTAAATCGAGGCACGTATTTTGCGCGTAAAAGAAAAATACTATTATTAGGGGCCCCCAAATTAACTATTTGAGCCTTTAATTTTTTTTTTTTTGAAGATTATTTGGGTTTATACTTGAAGACTTGAATTGAATTTGAGACTTTAAATTTGAGTGATTTAAAACAAATTTATATATTTTGCATATTTTGCTTTTAACAATGTGCAAATTTTTTGTATACATTTTATTTTATTTTATTTTATTTTATTTTATTTTGTGTATGAGGAGCCCCATTTCAAGAGTTCACCTCGGGCCCCCGGGAAGTCAGGGCCGGCCCTGACTTAAACCCTTAGCTTGCCTATACAAGTACAATACAATTATAACAATGTAGAAATGGTGCTTGTGAGATGATCTGAATTCCGGGATTAAACAAAACTAATTTAAAAACTTAATTACGTACCATATATATATAGTTATTTCACCAAATGGTTTTAATTAAGCATTTCTTTAATTTAAACGTATAAACACATGCTTTAGATGCAATAGTAAATACTTATTAAAAAGATTTGGGGGTGGGGACCTTAAAATGGAAAGAAAATAAAAGACAATATTTAAATCATATTTATATTTTTGCTGTCTTTCTTAAACTAGACTAAATATTTATATTAAAAAACAAAAAACAAAAAACAAAAAAATAAAGTATTTTCCCCAACTAGTTGATGTCGGCTAATGAAAGAAAAATAAAACAGTTTATTAAATAATACGAAATTTTAAATAACCACCTCTTCTACTTAGTTACATCTATAACCATTTGTTTATATAAAATCTAACTTCTTTATTAATTAATATACTAGATCATTTTGATTCAAGTAGAGAGCACCACATGTTAAATATCAATATTAATAAATATAAAGTAAAGTTATTGAATTGACCTCTTGGAAACAGATTACATCTGGTGTGTGGAAGACAACTTCGTCACAAATTGCCTTCATTCGAATCTCTCAAGACAATTAGTAGTCTTCACGTGCCAAATCTGTGAAATTATCAGACAAAATATTATAGGAAAGTACCATGATCGAGTCTTCTTCCCTCCATGTGTTTGCTACATTATGCATCCCTCTCAAATAAGGTTGACGAGTAACTAGCACCTTCGATTGCACATGGGTGGCGCACATAACCGAACACCTCCTGTGTAATTGTGCCCCATTATGATCCAATCCATTAGCCTTGACTTGAAATGAAATGCTATGACCAACATCAATATCTCGTATCGTATAAAATTCTTTATTGCCGCAAAATTCCTATTTATATTTTGTACTTGAACTGGGGCCGACCCCACCCTTGAAGCGGGTGAGGTGGCCGCCTCAGACCCCCGACATTTTCGCAATTTTAGCGGCCCCAAATTTTTAATTCACTTAAAAATATAGGCACGTATTTTTGCGCGTAATAGAAAAATACTATTATTAGGGGCCCCAAATTAACTATTTGAGCCTTTAAATTTTTTTTTTGAAGATTATTTGGGTTTATACTTGAAGACTTGAATTGAATTTGAGACTTTAAATTTGAGTGATTTAAAAAAAAATTATATATTTTGCATATTTTGCTTTTAACAATGCGCAAACTTTTTGTATACATTTTATTTTATTTTATTTTATTTTATTTTATTTTATTTTATTTTTGTGTATGGGGAGCCCCATTTCAGGAGTTCGCCTCGGGCCCCCGGGAAGTCAGGGCCGGCCCTGATTTAAACCCCTGGCTTGCCTATACAAGTACAATACAATTATAACAATGTAGAAATGGTGCATGTGAGATGATCTGAATTCCGGGATTAAACAAAACTAATTTAAAAACTTAATTACGTACCATATATATATAGTTATTTCACCAAATGGTTTTAATTAAGCATTTCTTTATTTTAAACGTATAAACACATGCTTTAGATGCAATAGTAAATACTTATTAAAAAAATTTGGGGCGGGGGAACTTAAATTGGAAAGAAAATAAAAGACAATATTTAAATCAAATTTATATTTTTGCTGTCTTTCTTAAACTAGACTAAATATTTATATTAAAAAACAAAAAACAAAAAAATAAAGCATTTTCCCAAACTAGTTGATGTCGGCTAATGAAAGAAAAATAAAACAGTTTATTAAATAATACGAAATTTTAACTAACCACCTCTTCTACTTAGTTACATCTATAACCATTTGTTTATATAAAATCTAACTTCTTTATTAATTAACTAGATTTGCCCGTGGGCACGTGCCTACGGCACGTTTTCGGAACGATACAAAACACGAAAAGCCATGTAAACAGTAAAACAACAATTATGTAACTCAAGTTTGAATAGTATGACAATAATTAGTTGTAAATAAAAGTCCGTGTTTTCATTAGTATATGTTGAAAAATAATTATAAATGAGGGTGCAAATCTAACTTCTTAAAACTTTTAGTGTGGAAAATGATGAAATTTAACATTTGAAGAGATATATTTGCTATTTTCAATATAACATGTGCAATAAAAAAATATAAAAATTCTGAAAATTTACAAACCTGAAATTTTAAAATCTAAATTTCTAAATAAATAAAGAAAGAATGGGAAAGAGAGGTAGGGAGAGAGAGAAAGAGAGAAGAGAGAAAGAGTAATAAAGTAATGAGTATTTTAGTTTTGGAGGGAAAATTTTGGTTTTGGGATTTGAAATTTTGGGAGGGAAAATATGTTTTGTGAGGTTAGATCTGAGCCTTTGATTTTGGGGAGGATTGATTGTGAGCCACTTGATAGCTTTCTTTGTAATTTATTATATAGATGTATTAGATCATTTTGATTCAAGTAGAGAGCTCCACATGTTATATATCAATATTAATAAATATAAAGTAAAGTTATTGAATTGACCTCATGGAAACAGATTACATCTGGTTTGTGGAAGACAACTTCGTCACAAATTGCCTTCATTCGAATCTCTCAAGACAAGTAGTAGTCTACACGTGCCAAATCTATGAAATTATCAGACAAAATATTATAGGAAAGTACCATGATCGAGTCTTCTTCCCTCCATGTGTTTGCTACATTATGCATCCCTCTCAAATAAGGTTGACGAGTAACTAGCACCTTCGATAGCACAAGAGTGGAGCATATAACTGAACACCTCCTGTGTAATTGTGCCCCATTATGATCCAATGCATTAGCCTTGACTTGAAATGAAATGCTATGACCAACATCAATATCTCGTATCGTATAAAATTCTTTATTGCCGCAAAATTCCTATTTATATTTTGTACTTTAACTAGGGCCGGCCCCACCCTTGAAGCGGGTGAGGTGGCCGCGTCAGGCCCCCGACGTTTTCGCAATTTTAGCGTCCCCAAATTTTTAATTCACTTGTAAATATAGGCACGTATTTTGCGCGTAAAAGAAAAATACTATTATTAGGGGCCCCAAAATTAACTATTTGAGCCTTTAATTTTTTTTTTTTTTTGAAGATTATTTGGGTTTATACTTGAAGACTTGAATTGAATTTGAGACTTTAAATTTGAGTGATTTAAAAAAAATTTATATATTTTGCATATTTTGCTTTTAACAATGTGCAAATTTTTTGTATACATTTTATTTTATTTTATTTTATTTTATTTTATTTTATTTTATTTTATTTTTGTGTATTGGGAGCCCCATTTCAGGAGTTCGCCTCGGGCCCCCGGGAAGTCAGGGCCGGCCCTGACTTAAATCCCTGGCTTGCCTAAACAAGTACAATACAATTATAACAATGTAGAAATGGTGCATGTGAGATGATCTGAATTCCGGGATTAAACAAAACTAATTTAAAAACTTAATTACGCACCATATATATATAGTTATTTCACCAAATGGTTTTAATTAAGCATTTCTTTATTTTAAACGTATAAACACATGCTTTAGATGCAATAGTAAATACTTATTAAAAAAAATTTTGGGGAGGGGGACCTTAAATTGCAAAGAAAATAAAAGACATTATTTAAATCATATTTATATTTTTGCTGTCTTTCTTAAACTAGACTAAATATTTATATTAAAAAATAAAAAACAAAAAACAAAAAAATAAAGCATTTTCCCCAACTAGTTGATGTCGGCTAATGAAAGAAAAATAAAACAGTTTATTAAATAATACGAAATTTTAACTAACCACCTCTTCTACTTAGTTACATCTATAACCATTTGTTTATATAAAATCTAACTTCTTTATTAATTAATATATTAGATCATTTTGATTCAAGTAGAGAGCACCACATGTTATATATCAAAATTAATAAATATAAAGTAAAGTTATTGAATTGACTTCTTGGAAACAGATTACATCTGGTCTGTGGAAGACAACTTCGTCACAAATTGCCTTCATTCGAATCTCTCAAGACAAGTAGTAGTCTTCACGTGCCAAATCTATGAAATTATCAGACAAAATATTATAGGAAAGTACCATGATCGAGTCTTCTTCCCTCCATGTGTTTGCTACATTATGCATCCCTCTCAAATAAGGTTGACGAGTAACTAGCACCTTCGATTGCACAAAAGTGGAGCATATAACTGAACACCTCCTGTGTAATTGTGCCCCATTATGATCCAATCCATTAGCCATGACTTGAAATGAAATGCTATGACCAACATCAATATCTCGTATCGTATAAAATTCTTTATTGCCGCAAAATTCCTATTTATATTTTGTACTTGAACTAGGGCCGGCCCCACCCTTGAAGCGGGTGAGGTGGCCGCCTCAGGCCCCCGACGTTTTCGCAATTTTAGCGGCCCCAAATTTTTAATTCACTTGTAAATATAGGCACGTATTTTGCACGTAAAAGAAAAATACTATTATTAGGTGCCCCAAAATTAACTATTTGAGCCTTTAATTTTTTTTTTTGCTGATTATTAGGGTTTATACTTGAAGACTTGAATTGAATTTGAGACTTTAAATTTGAGTGATTTAAAAGAAATTTATATATTTTGCATATTGTGCTTTTAACAATGTGCAAATTTTTTGTATACATTTTATTTTATTTTATTTTATTTTATTTTATTTTATTTTATTTTATTTTATTTTATTTTATTTTATTTTATTTTATTTTATTTTTGTGTATGGGGAGCCCCATTTCAGGAGTTCGCCTCGGGCCCCGGGAAGTCAGGGCAGGCCCTGACTTAAACCCCTGGCTTGCCTATACAAGTACAATACAATTATAACCATGTAGAAATGGTGCATGTGAGATGATCTGAATTCTGGGATTAAACAAAACTAATTAAAAAACTTAATTACGTACCATATATATATAGTTATTTCACCAAATGGTTTTAATTAAGCATTTCTTTATTTTAAACGTATAAACTCATGCTTTAGATGCAATAGTAAATACATATTAAAAAATTTGGGGGTGGGGACCTTAAATTGGAAAGAAAATAAAAGACAATATTTAAATCATATTTATATTTTTGCTGTCTTTCTTTAACTAGACTAAATATTTATATTAAAAAACAAAAATTAAAAATTAAAAAATAAAGCATTTTCCCCAACTAGTTGATGTCGGCTAATGAAAGAAAAATAAAACAGTTTATCAAATAATACGAAATTTTAACTAACCACCTCTTCTACTTAGTTACATCTATAACCATTTGTTTATATAAAATCTAACTTCTTTATTAATTAATATATTAAATCATTTTGATTCAAGTAGAGAGCTCCACATGTTATATATCAATATTAATAAATATAAAGTAAAGTTATTGAATTGACCTCATGGAAACAGATTACATCTGGTTTGTGGAAGACAACTTCGTCACAAATTGCCTTCATTCGAATCTCTCAAGACAAGTAGTAGTCTACACGTGCCAAATCTATGAAATTATCAGACAAAATATTATAGGAAAGTACCATGATCGAGTCTTCTTCCCTCCATGTGTTTGCTACATTATGCATCCCTCTCAAATAATGTTGACAAGTAACTAGCACCTTCGATAGCACAAGAGTGGAGCATATAATTGAATACCTCCTGTGTAATTGTGCCCCATTATGATCCAATCCATTAGCCTTGACTTGAAATGAAATGCTATGACCAACATCAATATCTCGTATCGTATAAAATTCTACATTGCCACAAAATTCCTATTTATATTTTTCACTTGAACTAGGGCCGGCCCCACCCTTGAAGCAGGTGAGGTGGCCGCCTCAGGCCCCCGACATTTTCGCAATTTTAGCGGCCCCAAATTTCTAATTCACTTGTAAATCGAGGCACGTATTTTGCGCGTAAAAGAAAAATACTATTATTAGGGCCCCCCAAATTAACTATTTGAGCCTTTAATTTTTTTTTTTTTTGAAGATTATTTGGGTTTATACTTGAAGACTTGAATTGAATTTGAGACTTTAAATTTGAGTGATTTAAAACAAATTTATATATTTTGCATATTTTGCTTTTAACAATGTGCAAATTTTTTGTATACATTTTATTTTATTTTATTTTATTTTATTTTATTTTGTGTATGAGGAGCCCCATTTCAAGAGTTCACCTCGGGCACCCGGGAAGTCAGGGCCGGCCCTGACTTAAACCCTTGGCTTGCCTATACAAGTACAATACAATTATAACAATGTAGAAATGGTGCATGTGAGATGATCTGAATTCCGGGATTAAACAAAACTAATTTAAAAACTTAATTACGTACCATATATATATAGTTATTTCACCAAATGGTTTTAATTAAGCATTTCTTTAATTTAAACGTATAAACACATGCTTTAGATGCAATAGTAAATACTTATTAAAAAGATTTGGGGGTGGGGGACCTTAAATTGGAAAGAAAATAAAAGACAATATTTAAATCATATTTATATTTTTGCTGTCTTTCTTAAACTAGACTAAATATTTATATTAAAAAACAAAAAACAAAAAACAAAAAAATAAAGCATTTTCCCCAACTAGTTGATGTCGGCTAATGAAAGAAAAATAAAACTGTTTATTAAATAATACGAAATTTTAACTAACCACCTCTTCTACTTAGTTACATCTATAACCATTTGTTTATATAAAATCTAACTTCTTTATTAATTAATATATTAGATCATTTTGATTCAAGTAGAGAGCACCACATGTTATATATCAATATTAATAAATATTAAGTAAAGTTATTGAATTGACCTCTTGGAAACAGATTACATCTGGTTTGTGGAAGACAACTTCGTCACAAATTGCCTTCATTCGAATCTCTCAAGACAATTAGTAGTCTTCACGAGCCAAATCTGTGAAATTATCAGACAAAATATTATAGGAAAGTACCATGATCGAGTCTTCTTCCCTCCATGTGTTTGCTTCATTATGCATCCCTCTCAAATAAGGTTGACGAGTAACTAGCACCTTCGATTGCACATGAGTGGCGCACATAACCGAACACCTCCTGTGTAATTGTGCCCCATTATGATCCAATCCATTAGCCTTGACTTGAAATGAAATGCTATGACCAACATCAATATCTCGTATCGTATAAAATTCTTTATTGCCGCAAAATTCCTATTTATATTTTGTACTTTAACTAAGGCCGGCCCCACCCTTGAAGCGGGTGAGGTGGCCGCGTCAGGCCCCCGACGTTTTCGCAATTTTAGCGGCCCCAAATTTTTAATTCACTTGTAAATATAGGCATGTATTTTGCGCGTAAAAGAAAAATACTATTATTAGGGGCCCCAAAATTAACTATTTGAGTCTTTAATTTTTTTTTTTTTTGAAGATTATTTGGGTTTATACTTGAAGACTTGAATTGAATTTGCGACTTTAAATTTGAGTGATTTAAAACAAATTTATATATTTTGCATATTTTGCTTTTAACAATGTGCAAATTTTTTGTATACATTTTATTTTATTTTATTTTATTTTATTTTATTTTATTTTATTTTTGTGTATGGGGAGCCCCATTTCAGGAGTTCGCCTCGGGCCCCCGGGAAGTCAGGGCCGGCCCTGATTTAAACCCCTGGCTTGCCTATACAAGTACAATACAATTATAACAATGTAGAAATGGTGCATGTGAGATGATCTGAATTCCGGGATTAAACAAAACTAATTAAAAAACTTAATTACGTACCATATATATATAGTTATTTCACCAAATGGTTTTAATTAAGCATTTCTTTATTTTAAACGTATAAACACATGCTTTAGATGCAATAGTAAATACTTATTAAAAAAATTTGGAGCGGGGGAACTTAAATTGGAAAGAAAATAAAAGACAATATTTAAATCAAATTTATATTTTTGCTGTCTTTCTTAAACTAGACTAAATATTTATATTAAAAAACAAAAAACAAACAAATAAAGCATTTTCCCAAACTAGTTGATGTCGGCTAATGAAAGAAAAATAAAACAGTTTATTAAATAATACGAAATTTTAACTAACCACCTCTTCTACTTAGTTACATCTATAACCTTTTGTTTATATAAAATCTAACTTCTTTATTAATTAATATATTAGATCATTTTGATTCAAGTAGAGAGCACCACATGTATATCAATATTAATAAATATAAAGTAAAGTTATTGAATTGACCTCTTGGAAACAGATTACATCTGGTTTGTGGAAGACAACTTCATCACAAATTGCCTTCATTCGAATCTCTCAGGACAAGTAGTAGTCTTCACGTGCCAAATCTATGAAATTATCAAACCAAATATTATAGGAAAGTACCATGATCGTGTCTTCTTCCCTCCATGTGTTTGCTACATTATGCATCCCTCTCAAATAAGGTTGACGAGTAACTAGCACCTTCGATTGCACAAGAGTGGAGCATATAACTGAACACCTCCTGAGTAATTGTGCCCCAGTATGATCCAATCCATTAGCCTTGACTTGAAATGAAATGCTATGACCAACATCAATATCTCGTATCGTACAAAATTCTTTATTGCCGCAAAATTTCTATTTATATTTTGTACTTGAACTAGGGCCGGCCCCACCCTTGAAGCGGGTGAGGTGGCCGCCTCAGGCCCCTGACGTTTTCGCAATTTTAGCGTCCCCAAATTTTTAATTCACTTGTAAATATAGGCACGTATTTTGCGCGTAAAAGAAAACTACTATTATTAGGGGCCCCAAAATTAACTATTTGAGCCTTTAATTTTTTTTTTTGAAGATTATTTGGGTTTATACTTGAAGACTTGAATTGAATTTGAGACTTTAAATTTGAGTGATTTAAAACAAATTTATATATTTTGCATATTTTGCTTTTAACAATGTGCAAATTTTTTTGTATACATTTTATTTTATTTTATTTTATTTTATTTTATTTTATTTTATTTTATTTTAGGGAGAACCATTTCAGGAGTTCGCCTCGGGCCCTCCGGAAGTCAGGGCCGGCCCTGACTTAAACCCCTGGCTTGCCTATACAAGTACAATATAATTATAACAATGTAGAAATGGTGCATGTGAGATGATCTGAATTCCGGGATTAAACAAAACTAATTAAAAAAACTTAATTACGTACCATATATATATAGTTATTTCACCAAATGGTTTTAATTAAGCATTTCTTTATTTTAAACGTATAAACACATGCTTTTGGAAAGAAAATAAAAGACAATATTTAAATCATATTTATATTTTTGCTGTCTTTCTTAAACTAGACTAAATATTTATATTAAAAAACAAAAAACAAAAAACAAAAAAAATAAAGCATTTTCCCCAACTAGTTGATGTCGGCTAATGAAAGAAAAATAAAACAGTTTATTAAATAATACGAAATTTTAACTAACCACCTCTTCTACTTAGTTACATCTATAACCATTTGTTTATATAAAATCTAACTTCTTTATTAATTAATATATTAGATCATTTTGATTCAAGTAGAGAGCACCACATGTTATATATCAATATTAATAAATATAAAGTAAAGTTATTGAATTGACCTCTTGGAAACAGATTACATCTGGTTTGTGGAAGACAACTTCGTCACAAATTGCCTTCATTCGAATCTCTCAAGACAAGTAATAGTCTTCACGTGCCAAATCTATGAAATTATCAGACAAAATATTATAGGAAAGTACCATGATCGAGTCTTCTTCCCTCCATGTGTTTGCTACATTATGCATCCCTCTCAAATAAGGTTGTCGAGTAACTAGCACCTTCGATTGCACAAGAGTGGAGCATATAACTGAACACCTCCTGTGTAATTGTGCCCCAGTATGATCCAATCCATTAGCCTTGACTTGAAATGAAATGCTATGACCAACATCAATATCTCGTATCGTACAAAATTCTTTATTGCCGCAAAATTCCTATTTATATTTTGTACTTGAACTAGGGCCGGCCCCACCCTTGAAGCGGGTGAGGTGGCCGCCTCAGGCCCCCGACATTTTCGCAATTTTAGCGGCCCCAAATTTTTAATTCACTTGTAAATATAGGCACGTATTTTGCGCGTAAAAGAAAAATCATATTATTAGGGGCCCCAAAATTAACTATTTGAGCCATTAATTTTTTTTGTGAAGATTATTTGGGTTTATACTTGAAGACTTGAATTGAATTTGAGACTTTAAATTTGAGTGATTTAAAACAAATTTATATATTTTGCATATTTTGCTTTTAACAATGTGCAAATTTTTTTGTATACATTTTATTTTATTTTATTTTATTTTATTTTATTTTATTTTATTTTATTTTAGGGAGCCCCATTTCAGGAGTTCGCCTCGGGCCCTCCGGAAGTCAGGGCCGGCCCTGACTTAAACCCCTGGCTTGCCTATACAAGTACAATATAATTATAACAATGTAGAAATGGTGCATGTGAGATGATCTGAATTCCGGGATTAAACAAAACTAATTAAAAAAACTTAATTACGTACCATATATATAGTTATTTCACCAAATGGTTTTAATTAAGCATTTCTTTATTTTAAACGTATAAACACATGCTTTAGATGCAATAGTAAATACTTATTAAAAAATTTGGGGGTGGGGACCTTAAATTGGAAAGAAAATAAAAGACAATATTTAAATCATATTTATATTTTTGCTGTCTTTCTTAAACTAGACTAAATATTTATATTAAAAAACAAAAAACAAAAAACAAAAAAATAAAGCATTTTCCCCAACTAGTTGATGTCGGCTAATGAAAGAAAAATAAAACAGTTTATTAAATAATACGAAATTTTAACTAACCACCTCTTCTACTTAGTTACATCTATAACCATTTGTTTATATGAAATCTAACTTCTTTATTAATTAATATATTAGATCATTTTGATTCAAGTAGAGAGCACCACATGTTATATATCAATATTAATAAATATAAAGTAAAGTTATTGAATTGACCTCTTGGAAACAGATTACATCTGGTTTGTGGAAGACAACTTCGTCACAAATTGCCTTCATTCGAATCTCTCAAGACAAGTAGTAGTCTTCACGTGCCAAATCTATGAAATTATCAGACAAAATATTATAGGAAAGTACCATGATCGAGTCTTCTTCCCTCCATGTGTTTGCTACATTATGCATTCCTCTCAAATAAGGTTGACGAGTAACTAGCACCTTCGATTGCACAAGAGTGGAGCATTTAACTAAACACCTCCTGTGTAATTGTGCCCCATTATGATCCAATCCATTAGCCTTGACTTGAAATGAAATGCTATGACCAACATCAATATCTCGTATCGTATAAAATTCTTTATTGCAGCAAAATTCCTATTTATATTTTGTACTTGAACTAGGGCCGGCCCCACCCTTGAAGCGGGTGAGGTGGCCGCCTCAGGCCCTCGACGTTTTCACAATTTTAGCGGCCCCAAATTTTTAATTCACTTGTAAATATAGGCACGTATTTTGCGCGTAAAAGAAAAATACTATTATTAGGGGCCCCAAAATTAACTATTTGAGCCTTTAATTTTTTTTTTGAAGATTATTTGGGTTTATACTTGAAGACTTGAACTGAATTTGAGACTTTAAATTTGAGTGATTTAAAACAAATTTATATATTTTGCATATTTTGCTTTTAACAATGTGCAAATTTTTTTTATACATTTTATTTTATTTTATTTTATTTTATTTTATTTTATTTTATTTTTGTGTATGGGGAGCCCCATTTCAGGAGTTCTCCTCGGGCCCCCGGGAAGTCAGGGCTGGCCCTGACTTAAACCCCTGGCTTGCCTATACAAGTACAATACAATTATAACAATGTAGAAATGGTGCATGTGAGATGATCTGAATTCCGGGATTAAACAAAACTAATTTAAAAACTTAATTACGTACCATAGATATTTATATTCTACATTTCGGGGTGATGGCTCCAAAATGATCTATGGCTCATAGCGTTGATCTTCTTCTAAATAAAAGCGCCCAAATCCACAAATCATTAACACCGTCATCTGAAAATCAACAGTTATATGCTCAGATCATTCTACATTAGACGAAGGAGACGATGAAGATGATGTGAAGAGATATATCAATACCACAAAAAAACTGTGAAAGAAATCAAAATTAATTAATAAATAAATAAACTCTCTGAAAAATAAGACAAACAGACTTGCACTATATTAAGAGGGATGATGGCTTCGGATCCATAAGTGAGATTGAAAGGGGATTCTCCTGTTGGGGTTCTCTTCGTGGTCTGATAGCTCTAGGGCACATTGGGGAGCTGCTCGACCCACAATCCCTTGGTAGACTTGTCTAGTCTCTTTTTTAGGCCGAAAAGAATTTGCCAAGTATTTGACCATGTGCTCGTCTCTAGCTTCGTACTCCCCAGATACTTGGTTCACAACCAGCTATGAATCACTAAATATCTTAACACGCTTGGCCCCAACTTTGCGAGCCATATATAGCCCAACTATAAGGGCCTCGTATTCAGCCTCATTGTTCGACGCTTGGAAGCTTATACGGAGAGAGTATTGTAGAACAAAATCATCGTGGTCGGTCAAGATGACTCTAGCCCCACTCCCGTCGGTGCAAGAAGATCCGTCAACATACACGGTTTAGAATGGGGATACTTCTATCGCCTTACGGGGGTCGGGGATGGTGTTCTCCACTATGAACTTTGCTAGGACTTGTACCTTGATAGTGGTTCAGGGTTGATAGCTGCTGTCGTGCTGACTCAGCTCTATGGACCACTTCATAAGATGCCCTGACATCTCGGGTTTGTGAAGGACTTGCTTTAGCAGTTGGTCGGTGAGAACGACCACCGAGTGAGACTGGAAGTAGGGACGACATTTTCGGGCCGCCATGACCAATCCATAGGCCATCTTTTCAAAATTTGGGTAGCGGAATTTTGCATCCCTAAGGACCTTAATCACGTAGTAGATGAGCTTTTGCATCTTTTCTTCCTCTCTTACCAGGACGGTGTTGAGGGCTGCTCGAAAGTGGCGAGGTATATACAAAGGACCTCACCCGGCTTCGGCTTGCTCAAGAGTGGGGGGGTTTACCATGTAGCCCTTTAGTTAATAGAAAGACTCTTACTGTTGTTGTCCCCACTCAAAGCCTTTCACCCCTCTCAGTGATTTGAAGAACAGGAGGCATTTCTCCCTTGATTTGGAGAGGAAGCGCCCTATGGCCGCGAGGTGTCCCGTGAGTCTCTGCACATCTTTAACATTGGAGGGGGGAGCCATATTGAGTATGTGTTGGATCTTCTCGGGGTTGACCTCTATGTCCCTTTGGCTAACCATGAACCCGAGAAAATTTATCGGACGATATGCCGAAGGCACACTTGTTCAGATTCGATCTCAGGTTGTGTCTCCTTATTACTTCAAAAGCTTCCTAGAGATCGGAGACATGATCCTTCTTGCTGATGCTCTTTACCAACATGTCGTCCACATAGACCTCCATGTTACGGCCTATTTGCTCTTTGAAGAATTTGTTAACAAGGCATTGATAAGTAGCTCCAGCGTTCTTTAGTCTGAAGGACATGACCCGGTAGCAGTATAGGTCTTGGTCTGTTACGAACGAGGTCTTCGGGATATCTAGAGGGAACATCCTAATCTGGTTGTAACCAGAGAAGGCATCCATGAATCTCAGGAGTTCGTGGCAGGAGGTCGTATCGATCAGAGAATCAATGCTCGGGAGCAGGAATGGGTCCTTTGGACAAGCTTTGTTTAGGCCAGTGAAGTCGATACAGATTCTCCAACTCCCGTTATCTTTTTTGACCATTACTACATTGGATAGCCATTCGGGATAATTGACCTCCTAAATGAACCGAGCGCTCAAGAGTTTTTAAACATCTTCTTTGATAGCTTGCTGGCGCTCGGGGGCAAATTTACATCACTTTTGCTAGATATGTTTAACCCCCGGAGAAACACTAAGGTGATGCATAAGGAGCTCTTCTGGGATTCCCGGCATGTCAGTCACGGTCCAAGCGAATAGATCGTTATTCTCCCTTATACATTGGGAGAAGTCTTCTTTGATGGTAGGACGAAGGTCCTTGCTAATATGAAATGTGTTGGTAGCATCTTCTTCCGAGAAGGATAGTACTTCTTCCAGCCCGTCACCCGGCTCCGAGATGGTTTGGCTACATCCTTGTGGGAGTTCGAAGGCTTCAAGGGAGAGGACTGGCCCTCTTACCGATGTCATGTAACATTTACGAGCCGCCTCCTGGCTCCTTTTAACTTCTCCCTTTCCTTCCGTGGTAGGGAATTTCTTCGTCATATGATAGGCCTATGGTATGAACTGGAGAGTGGCCAGACCGGGTCAACCCAGGATGACATTGTAGGCGGCTTTTACATCTACCACCATGAAGTCCATTGGCTCGGTCCGGGTGACCAGGATTTTGCCAGCGGTTACGTCGAGAGTTATAACTTCCTCGATTGTCATTGGCACCCTGGTGAATCCGTGAAAAGTGTAGCTGGCGTGCTTGAGTCGATCTATGGACAGCTTAAGGCCCTGAAATGCTTCTAAGAAGAGAATATTGACCGAACTGCCGTTGTCGACTAGGACTCGACGTACATCGAAATTGGCCATGAGGAGTTTTATAACAAGGTCATCTCAATGGGGCATCCGGACGCCCTCCAAGTCTTTGTCAGAGAAAGTAACAGGGACCCCAAGGCCCTTGGGGGGAGGATGGTTCTGTACGACATTCACTTCTCAGACGAAGGCTCTTCGGAAGGAGTTAGAATCTCCCCCCATTGGGCCTCCGTGTATGAGGTGCAGGACAACTTCAGTTTTGAAGTTTGGGGTTTTAGCATGTTGCTCGATTCGCTTATTAGCCCCTTTGGTGGGCGAGAAAGGATCAACCTTGTCCTTCCTCACGAACCTAGAAAGTTTTTCCCTCTGAATAAGGGCCTCGATCTCGTCCTTGAGGGCTTGACGGTCATCCGTATCGTGGCCGTGATCCCGGTGGAAGGGGCACCACTTGTCTCTATTTCTCTTCTTTCCTGGTGTGTTCATTTTTGGAGGAGGTGGGAGGAGCCCTTCTTTCCCGACCTCCATCAGAATAGTCGAGACATTGGTGTTAAGAGGAGTGAACTTCTCGAAGCGGGGAGGAAGGCGACGTTGGCCTCTATTATCTTTCTAGAGCTCCTTATCTCCTTCATCTTCAACAACCTTCCTTTTTTTCTCGAAAGATATCCTTCGAGAGTAGGGTGGTTGAGAGCCTCTTCTGCTCGGATGTACTTCACACTCCTGAGCAGGAGTTCTGAGAAGTCCCGAAGAGGCTTCTTGGAGAAAGATGCCTTGAGGTCGGCGTTAATGACGTTGGACTAGAAAGCAGCAGAAGCTACTGACAAATCCAGGGAGGCGATGGTCCTGGCCTCCGCGATAAAACACTTGACATAGTCTCTTTGCCGTGCACCCTTCCTTTGACTTAGGAAAAGTAAAGAGGTGCTTGTCTTTTCGGAGCGGCGGCTGCTAAAGAAGTGAGTACGAAAGTGCCCTTCGAATTGGTCGAAGGAGAAGATGGAGGCCGGAGCAAGTCGAGAATACACTCTCTAGTAGGCCCCTTAAGCATAGCTGGGATGGTTTTGCAGAGAAGGGTGTCAGAGGCATGGTGGATCATCGATAGAGTCTTGAAACTCTCGATGTGGTCAGCGGGGTCTGTCTCCCCAGTATACGCTCAAAGTGAGGGGGGCTTGAAGTTTTCTGGGGTGAGGGCCTCCATAATGGTCTGGGAGAATGGAGGCCTACTCGGGCAGACGTTCCTGGCCCGTTGTTCTTCTTCTCTGTCAAGCCGGCCGAGGTGCCTCTCCATCTCGTGGAGACGGCAGTAGACTGAGTCTTCCCTTCGATCATATCTTGCTGAGACCCCAGGACTCGTCCTTATATGGAAGAGGACTGGGACTGCGGCGGTAATAGCTTGGAGCAGGTTGAGGACTGGGAGTGCAACGATGATGGCTTGGGGCCGGTTGAGGACTGGGTACTTGCTGGTTATTATTAGTGGCAGCATTAAGGGCCCAGAGGACTGCTTCTTGAAAGTTCTGGTATTATGCCCTTGTGACTGGAGCCTCTCGGTCTCGGCAGTCACTTGGTGCGGGACGACCGGTCAGAGAGCGACTCCTCCCAGGCGGTGCAGAGGTTATTCCCTCTATCTTCTGGGAGAGTTGGATCTTCGGCGGTCGGGCCTACGAGGGGATCGAGCCCTTTGATGCACTCGACGAGGGATCCCATCATGGGTCCGCCTCTCATCCAAGCGGGTTCACAGGTTTATCTCGTGCTGCCGGTTGATAAGAACGTCACGGAGATCTTTCGGCATTGGACGATTGTGAGAAGCCATGGATGTAACACCCTAGAGTTTTAAATAATGCCTTTGAATTAATGAATGAATTAAAGTGAAATTTTGGTGATTTAATAAACATTTTCTGAATTTTACCTTTTTGCACGTGCAAAACACATGCAAACACTTTCCTTGGGAAACACAAAGTCAAGAATTTTGATTGGAAGATCTAATATTTGTTAGTGAATATTAATTCAAATTTTCTGAATTTTATAAATCACTATTGATATTTTTTGCAAATATTGATAAATGAAGGGTCTCTTTGCAAAAAATTGCACTTGGAGGCAAAATTTCAAAATCGATTTTTTTTATGGGCTGAAGTTAAGGCCGACCAAATATGGAGAGATTGAGGATTTAAATCCTACCTTACTTGATTTATCTAACTACCTAATATAATGACTCCATATGTGTAAAGATATCTTTCAAGAGAATATTTTGTAAATCTTTTCAAAAACCCTAAAAAGGAAATCCCGACTATTATATACTGCAATAGCCGCCCCCTCCCGTGTGGTGAAATCAAAAATTTGTTTTCTCTTCATATTTCTTGAGTTGGAGGATTGGATCTTGGAGTTCTTGCAAAAGGAGGAGAAGGGCTTTCTTTTATTTATTTATTTTTTCCTTCAAGTTGATCATCATTAAAGGTGAGTGAGACTTTTATATTATTTTGTTGAGAATGATAGCTTGCCTAGTAGATGCATGAAATTTCGTTGATATAGTGAATACTTTTGAATGAACAAGTTAAAGTAAGACCTTCATATAACTTGGAGAATGATTGTAGATAAAAGATTTATTAAGAATGATAGTGTTTTTAATAGTGCTCATGAAGATCTTGATTTCTTCTACACTATGCCTTGTTCGATCGTGTACAGTTTTGCTGCTATTGAAATCTGTATGTAACATTTTGCGTATGGATAGATAAGGATGTGTTAGGATACTCTATCTGATGTTTTGATGGAATGAAAACTTGAATCTCTTGCAGTTTGAAGGTTTAGTTCTTAATTATTGGGTGAACTCTAGGCTTCTCATTTGACCATGATTTTCTATTAGCAAATTAGCTTTGTTTTATGTACTTTAAACTCCTCGTGATCCAATATATTTTTAGACAATCCTTCTGTTACAATAAGTAGTTAAAGTATTACAATTGAATGAACCCATGCTTGATAAAGATGTGTCACCTTTCTAAGATGTATAATTTTATAAAATGCACTACTTTCGTGAGATAAACTACTATTTTCTAAAAGACTTTGTACTTGAGGTACTCTTGATTTCCTTTTCGTTTACAAAATGTATAGTTTAACTGCTGTATGTAATGTAAGTTTTTCCAAGTAGTTTTCAAAGGAGTTCAAATGCTCTTATCTAATATGAGTTGCAAAGGATTTTTGATCTGTGGAGTTTAGAAAGTATCCTGCTCAAAGCATCTAGCACCAAGTTTACTTTACCAGGATGGTATTGCAAACTGATGTCATAATCGGCCATAAGTTCTAACCAACGCCTTTGGCTCATGTTCAACTCCTTCTGGGTGAAGACGTACTTGAGACTTTTGTGGTCTGTAAAGATCTCCACTCGGTTTCCAAGTAAATAATGTCTCCACATCTTCAAAGCAAAGATCACTGCTGCTAACTCCAAGTCATGAGTAGGATAGTTCTTCTCATGCGGCCTCAACTGCCTCGATGCATACGCAACAACACGGCCCTTCTACATAAGAACTGCTCCAAGACCCTTACCAGAAGCATCACAATGAACCACAAATCTGCCTGAACCATCTGGAATAGTCACCACAAGTGCTAACATCAATCTGTTCTTCAACTCAACAAAAGCCTTATTGTACTCATCAGACCAACAAAACTTCTGATCCTTCCCAGTCAATTTAGTCAAAGGTCCTGCTATCTTCGAAAAATCCTGGACGAACTTTCGATAATAGCCAGCCAAACCAAGAAAACTCTTAACTTCTGAAACTGACTTGGGAATAGGCCAATCCTTCACAGCCTCAATCTTGGCATGATCCACAGAAATACCTTCGCCATAAACAATGTGCCCCAAGAAAGAAATCCTGTCGAGCCAAAACTCGCACTTGCTAAGTTTTCCATAGAGCTGATTCTCTCTCAAAGTCTACAGAACTACTCTAAGATGCTCAGCATGATCTTCCCGATTCCGAGAATACACCAAAATATTATCAATAAAGAACACCACAAATTTGTCCAAGAACTGAGAGAAAACACGGTTCATAAGACTCATGAATATAGCCGGCGCGTTCGTGACCCCGAACGGCATCACAAGATACTCATAGTGCCCGTATCTAGTCCTGAAAGCAATCTTCTGTATATCTGTAGCCTTCACCTTAACTTGGTGATATCCAGAACGAAGATCCAACTTCGAGAAAATAGCAGCCCCACTCAGCTGATCAAACAAATCATCTTTCCTGGGCAACGGATACCGATTCTTTACAGTAACTCTGTTCAGTTCTCGATAATCCATGTACAGACGACGACTTCCATCCTTCTTATCAACAAAAGGATCGGAGCACCCCAATGTGAAACACTAGGTCTGATGAAACCCAAATCAAGCAACTGCTAAATCTGTACCTTAAGCTCTGCCAGCTCAACCGGTGCCATCCTGTAGGAACTCTTCGATATCGGTTCTGTTCCATGCTGAACATCAATACCGAATTCCACTTCCCTATCAGGGGGTAAGCCAGGCAACTCATCTCGAAAAACATCCAAGAAATCCCGAACTACTAGAGGCGCAGCCTCACAGCCTGAGTGCAATTCCATCGCACAATCCACCTATTCAACTGTAGTCCTTGCTCGGCCAAGAGAAGATTCTTCGGCATGGAACTCAAATTCTACTCGATCTGGAATTCTGAAGACAACTTTCTTAGAACGGCAATCAATAAGTGCATGGGCTTCACCCAATCAATCCATACCCAGAATAACGTCGAATCCTGAATTTCCAATTATAATCAGGTTGGCCTTGAAATCTTCGTCCCCAATAACAACGGAACATTGCCTGCACTCATGAGAACAACTGACAACTCCACCACCTGTCACGATGTTCCAAGCCTCTGACATGTTGCTGCATTCTAACTGATGGCGAGCGATAAATCGAGATGTGACAAAAGAATGGGTTGCCCCAGAATCAAAAAGAACATAGGCAGGAAAAGAGCAAACAAGGATGATTGTCACGCCCCACTTCCCAAAAACACAGAATACGAGTGTGTGGCGAAGCCCAACGAATGATTTTAACATCATCCATAAGCTGTAGAATCGACTCAGCATCATATCAAGAATATAACAAGATATATATATATATAACCAAGCATGCATGAATAATTTATTAGCAACAGAAACAATTGAAAATACAATAATAACATCCAAATAGTTTCAAGTCTGGATCAAGTTAAAACTCGGAAACATTGGCCCGTTACAAGTTCTTAAGCAGAGAGAATAAATAATTCAAGAAAAACAAATATTCTAAGCAAGTTTTTTCTCTACTTGAAGACTAAAACCTCTGCACACCAATTCCAGCAGGTAGTTCATCGCTAAAGTCTGCTTAATAAATATAAAAGAGAAAAAAATAGGGAAAACAAGAGAAAATGACCTTAGTGCAAGTTAGGGCCACAAATAGTAAAAACGAGTACAAGTAATGTAGAAAAATTTTTGGAATCAAGAATGTAACAGGGATACAACAAGTGGTGGAAATTTAGGAACTAACTAGCAAGAAGGACAACTCAAGTAAACAGGCTGGATAACAAATACTAATGGTGAAGCAAGTGACAAGTGAACATGTAGGGGTATCTAACCTCAAGTGACAGACATCTAGTACAAGTGTCAGGTATCAAGCCTTAAGTCTAGTGCCAAGTTGTCAAGTATAAGTATCAAGTGAGCAAGTATCGAGTTCAAGTTTCATGTATCAAGTAGTCAAGTATCGTGTAAGCATGTATCATGTTCAAGTCTTGTAGTTATTACTATCTAGGTAGCACTTCATGCATCCATACTTTTACTACATGGTTGCTACAGTCAATACAATTTCGTTTAGACCTAGTAATGGATTTTATAGGGCGGCATACTCAGGTATCAAGTATCAAGCAAGTCATGCTCGTGAATCGGATAATCATATAACTAGTTCATGTGTTAAGTTATAACAAGACAAGTCATGAATCATATATATACTAGTTCATGGATCAATAATATACTAATCCATGAATCTATTTATAATATACTAGTTCATGAGACATGTATCAAGTGGGAAACACGGACCCCCTTCCGAGTACACTTACCTATATTGTCCACTACTATGGTCTTTCCCTTAACCCCGGTTTATTACTTTTTATTATTTTTTTATCAAGCAATCATACAAGTGTTCGAAACAAGTCAAGAAATCATAATCATAGACATGGAACAAGTTTGAGATGTTTATATAGCATATTCGAGGGTCAATACGAATAAAAATATCACGAACAACGAAAATCTCAATTCTGGACAACACGACGTTACTGTACCAAAACTGCGATTCCCATTGCTACGAGATAGAAAATGTGGATCCGTCAGGAGGTTTAGAAACTAGACTCCTGTCCGGTTCCAACGCATTTAATTAAGGTACGAGAAAGTTGTGGTAACATGTGTCAAAACAGTGAACTACACAGCTAATGTGTTTAGGCAGAATTTGTGTATTTGAGTTCATACGTGTGAAACAGTGTTGAAATATTACAAATAAATTCTGAGAAAAATTGGGGATGTCCTATAGGGTTTCCAGCAATAGCATATAAAATTTCAAGTCAAACGCTTACTGTTAACATAGTTAAATTAATTTACAAACTAAAGATGTGCAGCAGTTTTGTGAATCTGCGACTACCGACACAGCTGCAGTAAAACTATGATAACTCCTAGACCGTAACTCGGAATTTAAAAATTCCAGAGGCTATCAAAATCTAGACATCTAGAGCTACATTTACTATTCAGGGCTTAGATTCAGATTCTGATGTTAAAGGGGTCAAAAAAGCAAGTGAAATTCAGGACAGCAACATGTGGGAATGTCTTACGTGTATAGGTTGCATGAAAATTGGTTGTTAGGCGTCTAGATTAATGTGTGATACAAATACGGGGTAATGGTTATCAAAATAGCAAGTAACCTTTATTTCTCAACTCAAATGGGTGCAAGTTCATCACATCCAAGATACAACACACATCTACAAATCTAGGGTTTCTTAATTTCATGTGTTCATGTATCTAGGGGATAAAATGAGTCCAAGTAGTTGTAATATAATACAATGAGATTGTTGTGACTCTTAAGATTATGAAATTGACGAAGATTAATATTTGATCAACAACGACGAGTCAAAGAGGAGTCATAATTTCTAACTATTTACGGTATTTTCAAATTAACGCTTGTACTAGAACAAAAATTTATACAAAATGAATACTTGCCTTGATTGGATGAGGCGTTGATCGAAGATCGAGATCCGATGGATCGGATCGGAGCGGATCTTGATGGAAGACCAAGATCAAGACGATCGGACGGCTGGATCTGCTTGATCTGAGTTGATGATCATGATCCGATTGGACGGATGAGATCTGATCTGGCTGAAAAGATCAGATCTTGATCGAATCCAATGGCCGAGATTAAATCTCCCACATTCTATCTTCTTCCCTCCTTCACTGTACAGAGAGCGAGAGAGATAGGATGGTGACGGCACCGACGAGCGGCAACCGGTGGCAGGCGATGGCTTCGACAGCGGCGCGACGTCGAGGAGCGACGCGGCGATAGGGTAGCACGGTGGTGACGGGAAGTAGGCGGCAACTCTGTTTTTGAGTGTCAAAACAGAGGAGCAATGGCGGGGGATGGGTTCATGGCGTGTCGGTGGCTGGCGGAGGTGACGGCGAGGTGACGACGAGGGCGATGATGGAGGTGGCTGGCGATGGTAATGGTGGAGAGGTGGCGAGGATGGTGGAGGTCGAGAATGGCAAAATGGGTTTGATAGAGGATGATGGTGGATGATGGTGGTGGTGGTGATTGTGGGGTTGACGAGGAGCGGCGACGTTGAAGGTCGTGGTGGTGAAGATGAGAGGGAGGCGAAGGCGATCGCATTTTGGGCGGAGGAGCGGAGGATAGGGAGCGGGAGACGATGCGAGGAAGGAGACGGAGAACGGAAGAAGAAGGAGAGCAACGGGGTTAATGGGGTCTACACAGTAATTAGGTTAGGGTTAAGGTTAGGGGGTGTTTAGGGTTAAATAGTTAGGGTTTCGGGTTTTTGGATATTAGGGTATCCGGTTTGAGTGGGATCCAAAAGGAGACTTAGTCAAAAATCGATAAAAATGGGGATAAAGAGATAAATGATATGAAACAGCTCATCTTTTCATGAAGAACGACACAAAAGAGCAGGACGGACATACAATTGAATTAGATAAAGGCATTAAAAAATTTGAGTTGAAACAATATAACGATTTTATTCAAACGGAACAAAATACAGGATCTCAAGTTGATAAAAGAGTACAATGGGAAAAAATACAGTATAAAAATACAAATACGGGAAATAGGAGTTACAATGATACCTAAAAGGAATCAAAGACAAGGAGAAAGCAAAGACAATCAAGGGATAGAGAGAAGCAAACAAGAAATCAAGGGATTGAATAAGAAGAGATCAAAATGGACGGGACAAGACTAGTATCCAGAATCTGAGTTGGTATAAATTTCATTTATGCATGCATGGTTGGTGAAATGTTGTGTAGATCTCAGTTCGAGCCAAGCTTGTCTAATATATTAGGCAACTAATACATTTGCCAAACTTGATGCTCTGATACCACTAAAAATCCTGTCACGCCCCGCTTTCCAAAAAGAATACGAAAGACGGATACGTAACAAAAGCCCAGCGAATGATTGGAACCAGTATGCAATTCATCAGCTATTAGTTTGGAACCAATATGAATAGGCCAGTACGCTTGGTCTTGCATAGGATGAAAGTTGAGCGTCCATGTAGCTGCTAAGGATACCAGAGAGTAGAATGGATCGATATATGGACGATAATCAAGTACCCGAGAAGCACAAGCAACCAATACATGTGAACAAGGTAGATGATAAAGCTGAATTTTTTGACATGTACATGTACGCGCACCCAAGTCAACAATATGGCTTTTTCCACCCTTCCTTTTTGTGCCAACAAGTCGAACACCTGTTTTGACTTGAAATACGCCCGGATTATGATGGAATAGTATAGCTTCATGCAAATTGGCTCTATCACAATGTTCATTGATTAGTTCTTGAACTCTTGGAGCCCAAACCTTTCCTTCACTTATCATTTTCTGTGCCTCCTGACGACGTTCGGTGAAGTACGAATTGAGACGGTAAATATCATCTCGACAATTGCCGTTACGGGCAAACTACGAACACCTTTTAAAATGGGATTTCATATTTCTGATGTATTAGTGGTCATTACACCATATCGACACCCTCAATCTGCAGCTAGTGCCCACTTCTCGACCGGTTTTGCCTTTAGCCAATCGGCAACCTCGAGTTTAACTTTTTCAATCTCTCCAATTGTGTGTCAAACTTTTTTGGTTGATTCTCACATGCAACAACTTTCAATTTTTTCATCAAAGCCATGCTACCGAATTTGGTGTAGAAATTTATTGCAAAATATAGCATACAATATCTGTGATATGCATGTGGCTCATTCCATGATCCGTTTTGAAGCTCCATCACCGATAAGATACCCACATGACGATCAGAAAAATAACACATAATTCTTGGCGATCGGTCACAAAATATCGAATACAGCTCATGAACCAAGTCCAACTCTCTATACTCTCTCCATATATTATTGCAAAAGCAAATGGAAATAACCTGTTATTTGCATCACTTGCAACCCCAATCAACAAGCATCCCTTGTATTTTCCATACAAATGGGTTCCACCTATACTAATCACCGGTCGACAGGACTTAAGACCTTTAATCAAAGCGGAAAATTCCCAGACTCCTTTAAATGTTTCTTCACCGGGATCGGAAGGAATTTTATCCTAATGCATGTAAGTTCCAGGATTATAGGCTTGTATTGCTGCTAAAAGGGCAGGCAACTTCGTATATGCTTCATCGAACCCTCCAAACAAATTCTCAATAGCCCTCTATTTTGCAATCCAAGCTTTCTTATAAGAAATCTTATAATTACATTTCAGTAAAACAATCTCAATTATGGCTCTCGGTGTTGTTCCTAACAGTGCCTTAACAACATTCAAGATTATATTAGAAACTAGCTTCGAATCAACTTTGGTGTGATCCTGACTTAATGTCGGATTGATACATATGTGTTCCCTCCTAACTTCTTCACAATGAAGTACGTCTGTCCTTTTGGGATACATGCATGTAGTCGCCATGGAAAAACTGCCTCGGCTCCACCTTCGGGATTTTCTGACGTACCATCATTTGGATTTACCTTTGCATGGAATTTACATTGAACGACATAACACCTTTTGTTCGATTTCACAACTACAAATTCTCTATGTTCCTTAATAGAGAACATTTTCACCGCATGTTGAATATGATCTTTGCTTTCAAACTTTTGCCCAATGTACAACAATCCGATCTTCGATGATCCACATGATTCTTCAGGATTTTGATGAACCTGAGCATTATCACCCCTTTAATAGATTCAAATTCATGAACAGTCGGCCTCATGAATTTAGGAGGAGGGGGCGGGGGTGGAACATTGGCTCCCGTTTCCATACCATCACCATCATTAACGTTATCTTCGAAATGATCAGCTTCTTCATATTCCTCCTCATCTACATGTATATCATCCTCTTCAAATCATCTATCAACTCATTGTTAACCGTAGCATTATTGAAGTTTTGAATTTTTCTTATCAACAAGATTGCGGATAAAGTCTGAATTCAACCCTTGCAAGTCATGTAAGGGTGAATTTCCAGAAACTAGAGTTGTGAAAACTGGATTATCTTCTCTAGGCGACACTCTTTCATGTATTGAAGGACTTGGATGAGGACTCGTTTCATGAGTAGGCACTTCATGTAATGGGCTTGGTATACGATTAACATGTGATGGACTACTGCGATTCCTTACTTTGTCAACGTATAAATCCAATGCAGTCCAAATGTAGTTCAGATCAACTGTTCTTGCAATCATAAAAGCATTAGCGTCATCATCGAATATAGGCACCACAATGAAATATTGTCTCTCCTTTTCTAACTGCATATCGAGCTCGGATTTTAACATTCCATTCAACTCTATCCCAGTTAGTAATTTCATACACCTTATCTACAACTTTATTTTATTTTATTTTATTTTATTTTATTTTATTTTGTGTATGGGGAGCCCCATTTCAGGAGTTCACCTCGGGCCCCCGGGAAGTCAGGGCGGCCCTGACTTAAACCCCTGGCTTGCCTATACAAGTACAATACAATTATAACAATGTAGAAATGGTGCATGTGAGATGATCTGAATTCCGGGATCAAACAAATCTAATTAAAAAACTTAATTACGTACCATATATATATAGTTATTTCACCAAATAGTTTTAATTAAGCATTTCTTTATTTTAAATGTATAAACACATGCTTTAGATGCAATAGTAAATACTTATTAAAAAAAATTGGGGGTGGAGGACCTTAAATTGGAAAGAAAAGAAAAGACAATATTTAAATCATATTTATATTTTTGATGTCTTTCTTAAACTAGACTAAATATTTATGTTAAAAAACAAAAAACAAAAAACAAAAAAATAAAGCATTTTCCCCAACTAGTTGATGTCGGCTAATGAAAGAAAAATAAAACAGTTTATTAAATAATACGAAATTTTAACGAACCACCTCTTCTACTTAGTTACATCTATAAACATTTGTTTATATAAAATCTAACTTCTTTATTAATTAATATATTAGATCATTTTGATTCAAGTAAAGAGCACCACATGTTATATATCAATATTAATAAATATAAAGTAAAGTTATTGAATTGACCTCTTGGAAACAGATTACATTTGGTTTGTGGAAGACAACTTCGTCACAAATTGCCTTCATTCGAATCTCTCAAGACAAGTAGTAGTCTTCACGTGCCAAATCTATGAAATTATCAGACAAAATATTATAGGAAAGTACCATGATCGAGTCTTCTTCCCTCCATGTGTTTGCTACATTATGCATCCCTCTCAAATAAGGTTGACGAGTAACTAGCACCTTTGATTGCACAAGAGTGGAGCATATAAGTGAACACCTCCTGTGTAATTGTGCCCCATTATGATCCAATCCATTAGCCTTGACTTGAAATGAAATGCTATGACCAACATCAATATCTCGTATCGTATAAAATTCTTTATTGTCCCAAAATTCATATTTATATTTTGTACTTAAACTAGGGCCGGCCCCACCCTTGAAGCGGGTGAGGTGGCCGCCTCAGGCCCCCGACGTTTTCGCAATTTTAGCAGCCCCAAATTTTTAATTCACTTGTAAATATAGGCACATATTTTGCGCGTAAAAGAAAAATACTATTATTAGGGGCCCCAAAATTAACTATTTGAGCCTTTAATTTTATTTTATTTTTTTGAAGATTATTTGGGTTTATAGTTGAAGACTTGAATTGAATTTGAGACTTTAAATTTGAGTGATTTAAAACAAATTTATATATTTTGCATATTTTTCTTTAAACAATGTGCAAATTTTTTGTATACATTTTATTTTATTTTATTTTATTTTATTTTATTTTATTTTTGTGTATGGGAAGCCCCATTTCAGGAGTTTACCTCGGGCCCCCGGGAAGTCAGGGCCGGCCTTGACTTAAACCCCTGGCTTGCCTATACAAGTACAATACAATTATAACAATGTAGAAATGGTGCATGTGAGATGATCTGAGTCACCCGCTTCAAGTGTGGGGCCGGCCCTAGTTCAAGTACAAAATATAAATAGGAATTTTGCGGCAATAAAGAATTTTATACGATACGAGATATTGATGTTGGTCATAGCATTTCATTTCAAGTCAAGGCTAATGGATTGGATCATAATGGGGCACAATTACACAGGAGGTGTTCAGTTATATTCTCCACTCTTGTGCAATCGAAGGTGCTAGTTACTCATCAACCTTATTTGAGAGGGATGCATAATGTAGCAAACACATGGAGGGAAGAAGACTCGATCATGGTACTTTCCTATAATATTTTGTCTGATTATTTCATAGATTTGGCACGTGAAGACTACTACTTGTCTTGAGAGATTCGAATGAAGGCAATTTGTGACGAAGTTGTCTTCCACAAACCAGATGTAATTTGTTTCCAAGAGGTCAATTCAATAACTTTACTTTATATTTATTAATATTGATATATAACATGTGGTGCTCTTTACTTGAATCAAAATGATCTAATATATTAATTAATAAAGAAGTTAGATTTTATATAAACAAATGGTTATAGATGTAACTAAGTAGAAGAGGTGGTTAGTTAAAATTTCGTATTATTTAATAAACTGTTTTATTTTTCTTTCATTAGCCGACATCAACTAGTTGGGGAAAATGCTTTATTTTTTTGTTTTTTGTTTTTTGTTTTTTAATATAAATATTTAGTCTAGTTTAAGAAAGACAGCAAAAATATAAATATGATTTAAATATTGTCTTTTATTTTCTTTCCAATTTAAGGTCCTCCACCCCCAAATTTTTTTAATAAGTATTTACTATTGCATCTAAAGCATGTGTTTATACGTTTAAAATAAAGAAATGCTTAATTAAAACCATTTGGTGAAATAACTATATATATATGGTACGTAATTAAGTTTGTTAATTAGTTTTGTTTAATCCCGGAATTCAGATCATCTCACATGCACCATTTCTACATTGTTATAATTGTATTGTACTTGTATAGGCAAGCCAGGGGTTTAAGTCAGGGTCGGCCCTGACTTCCCGGGGGCCCGAGGTGAACTCCTGAAATGGGGCTCCCCATACACAAAATAAAATAAAATAAAATAAAATAAAATAAAATAAAATAAAATGTATACAAAAAATTTGCACATTGTTTAAAGCAAAATATGCAAAATATATAAATTCATTTTAAATCACTCAAATTTAAAGTCTCAAATTCAATTCAGGACTTCAAGTATAAACCCAAATAATCTTTTAAAAAAAATTAAAGGCTCAAATAGTTAATTTTGGGGCCCCTAATAATAGTATTTTTCTTTTACGCGCAAAATACGTGCCTATATTTACAAGTGAATTAAAAATTTGGGGCCGCTAAAATTGCGAAAATGTCGGGGGACCTGAGGCGGCCACCTCACCCGCTTCAAGGGTGGGGCCGGCCCTAGTTCAAGTACAAAATATAAATAGGAATTTTGCGGCAATAAAGAATTTTATACGATACGAGATATTGATGTTGGTCATAGCATTTCATTTCAAGTCAAGGCTAATGGATTGGATCATAATGGGGCACAATTACACAGGAGGTGTTCAGTTATATGCTCCACTCTTATGCAATCGAAGGTGCTAGTTACTCGTCAACCTTATTTGAGAGGGATGCATAATGTAGCAAACACATGGAGGGAAGAAGACTCGATCATGGTACTTTCTTATAATATTTTGTCTGATAATTTCATAGATTTGGCACGTGAAGACTACTACTTGTCTTGAGAGATTCGAATGAAGGCAATTTGTGACGAAGTTGTTTTCCACAAACCAGATGTAATCTGTTTCCAAGAGGTCAATTCAATAACTTTACTTTATATTTATTAATATTGATATATAACATGTGGTGCTCTCTACTTGAATCAAAATGATCTAATATATTAATGTGAGACCCCGTATTTCTATATAGTATAATATATTAGTATACTATACATATATAGTATATATATACTAGTAATAGAAAGAAAAAAAAGAATGGTTGGTTTGATTGATGACGTGGAGAAAGAAGGAAGAAAGGAAAAATGATGAGTTGGATTGGTGGCCTATAGATGATCCTATGGGATGGGATGGCATGATGGGCCTATAAGATTTCCTATGGGACATAGGAAGGATTAAATGAATGAGATGTGGGTGTAGTGTTGACCGGTTGACCCATGGGGGAATTAATCCCATATCGGCCATGATGGGGAGAGAAAGAAAGATATATAGGGAAATGCCAATGATAAAGGTACCAAATGGTTAACCACCTTTTTGAGGCAGCCTGTGGTGGGCGTGGTTAGAGTTTTGTGTTCGTTCTTTCGCGTGCGCGCACGTGTAGCCACGTGCGCAGCTGAGCCGGGCTCGGGGCGTTACAAATGGTATCAGAGCCGACTTTCGACACCGAGTGTTTGCAAGATGTACGCCTGAGAGGGAGCTAGGTTGGGACAGGTCGCTCGGGTAGGGAACTGTACAACTAGCAGGGTGAATGTGAGACCCCGTATTTCTATATAGTATAATATACTAGTATACTATTCATATATAGTATATATATACTAGTAGTAGAAAGAAAAAAAGAATGGTTGGTTTGATTGATGACGTGGAGAAAGAAGGAAGAAAGGAAAAATGATGAGTTGGATTGGTGGCCTATAGATGATCCTATGGGATGGGATGGCATGATGGGCCTATAAGATTTCCTATGGGACATAGGAAGGATTAAATGAATGAGATGTGGGTGTAGTGTTGACCGGTTGACCCATGGGGGAATTAATCCCACACCGGCCATGATGGGGAGAGAAAGAAAGATATATAGGGAAATGCCAATGATAAAGGTACCAAATGGTTAACCACCTTTTTGAGGCAGTCTGTGGTGGGCGTGGTTAGAGTTTTGTGTCCGTTCTTTCGCGTGCGCGCACGTGTAGCCACGTGCGCAGCTGAGCTGGGCTCGGGGCATTACAATTAATTAATAAAGAAGTTAGATTTTATATAAACAAATGGTTATAGATGTAACTAAGTAGAAGAGGTGGTTAGTTAAAATTTCGTATTAATTAATAAACTGTTTTATTTTTTTTTCATTAGCCGACATCAACTAGTTGGGGAAAATGCTTTATTTTTTTGTTTTTTGTTTTTTGTTTTTTAATATAAATATTTAGTCTAGTTTAAGAAGGACAGCAAAAATATAAATATGATTTAAATATTGTCTTTTATTTTCTTTCCAATTTAAGGTCCCCACCCCCAAATTTTTTAATAAGTATTTACTATTGCATCTAAAGCATGTGTTTATACGTTTAAAATAAAGAAATGCTTAATTAAAACCATTTGGTGAAATAACTATGTATATATGGTACGTAATTAATTTTTTTAATTAGTTTTGTTTAATCCCGGAATTCAGATCATCTCACATGCACCATTTCTACATCGTTATAATTGTATTGTACTTGTATAGGCAAGCCAGGGGTTTAAGTCAGGGCCGGCCCTGACTTCCCGGGGGCCCGAGGCGAACTCTTGAAATGGGGCTCCCAATAAAATAAAATAAAATAAAACAAAATAAAATGTATACAAAAATTTTGCACATTGTTAAAAGCAAAATATACAAAATATATAAATTTGTTTTAAATCACTCAAATTTAAAGTCTCAAATTCAATTCAAGTCTTCAAGTATAAACCCAAATAATCTTCAAAAAAAAAAATTAACGGCTCAAATAGTTAATTTTGGGGCCCCTAATAATAGTATTTTTCTTTTACGCGTAAAATACGTGCCTATATTTACAAGTGAATTAAAAATTTGGGGCCGCTAAAATTGCGAAAACGTCGGGGGCCTGAGGCGGCCACCTCACCCACTTCAAGGGTGGGGCCGGCCCTAGTTCAAGTACAAAATATAAATAGGAATTTCGCGGCAATAAAGAATTTTATACGATACGAGATATTGATGTTGGTCGTAGCATTTCATTTCTAGTCAAGGCTAATGGATTGGATCATAATGGGGCACAATTACACAGGAGGTGTTCAGTTATATGCTCCACTCTTGTGCAATCGAAGGTGCTAGTTACTCGTCAACCTTATTTGAAATGGATGCATAATGTAGCAAACACATGGAGGGAAGAAGACTCGATCATGGTACTTTCCTATAATATTTTGTCTGATAATTTCATAGATTTGGCACATGAAGACTACTACTTGTCTTGAGAGATTCGAATGAAGGCAATTTGTGACGAAGTTGTCTTCCACAAACCAGATGTAATCTGTTTCCAAGAGGTCAATTCAATAACTTTACTTTATATTTATTAATATTGATATATAACATGTGGTGCTCTCTACTTGAATCAAAATGATCTAATATATTAATTAATAAACAAGTTAGATTTTATATAAACAAATGGTTATAGATGTAACTAAGTAGAAGAGGTGGTTAGTTAAAATTTCGTATTATTTAATAAACTATTTTATTTTTCTTTCATTAGCCGACATCAACTAGTTGGGGAAAATGCTTTATTTTTTTGTTTTTTGTTTTTTGTTTTTTAATATAAATATTTAGTCTAGTTTAAGAAAGACAGCAAAAATATAAATATGATTTAAATATTGTCTTTTATTTTCTTTCCAATTTAAGGTCCTCCACCCCCAATTTTTTTTAATAAGTATTTACTATTGCATCTAAAGCATGTGTTTATACGTTTAAAATAAAGAAATGCTTAATCAAAACCATTTGGTGAAATAACTATATATATATATATATGGTACGTAATTAAGTTTTTTAATTAGTTTTGTTTAATCCCGGAATTCAGATCATCTCACATGCACCATTTCTACATTGTTATAATTGTATTGTACTTGTATAGGCAAGCCAGGGGTTTAAGTCAAGGCCGGCCCTGACTTCCCGGGGGCCCGAGGTGAACTCCTGAAATGGGGCTCCCCATAAAATAAAATAAAATAAAATAAAATAAAATAAAATAAAATAAAATAAAATAAAATAAAATAAAATAAAATACGGGTACTATGAGTATCTTGTGATACTGTTTGGGGTCACGAACGCGCCAGCTGTATTCATGAGTCTTATGAACCAGGTTTTCTCTCAGTTCTTGGACAGATTTGCGGTGGTCTTTATTGATGATATTTTGGTGTATTCTCAGAATCGGGAAGATCATGCTGAGCATCTTAGAGTGGTTCTACAGACTTTGAGAGAGAATCAGCTCTATGGAAAACTTAACAAGTGCGAGTTTTGGCTTGACAGGATTTCTTTCTTGGGGCACATTGTTTCTGGCGATGGTATTTCTGTGGATCGTGCCAAGATTGAGGCTATGAAGGATTGGCCTATTCCCAAGTCAGTTTCAGAAGTCAAAGAGTTTTCTTGGTTTGGCTGGCTATTATTGAAAGTTTGTCCAGGATTTTTCGAAGATAGTAGGACCTTTGACTAAATTGACTGGGAAGGATCAGAAGTTTTGTTGGTCTGATGAGTGCAATGAGGCCTTTGTTGAGTTGAATAATAGATTGACATCAGCGCCTGTGTTGACTATTCCAGACGGTTCAGGCGGATTTGTGGTTCACTGTGATGCTTCTGGTAAGGGTCTTGGAGCAGTTCTTATGCAGAAGGGCCGTGTTGTTGCGTATGCATCGAGGCAGTTGAGGCCGCATGAAAAAAACTATCTTACTCATGACTTGGAGTTAGCGGCAGTGATCTTTGCTTTGAAGTGTGGAGAAATTATTTACTTGGAGACCGAGTGGAGATTTTTACAGACCACAAAAGTCTCAAGTACGTCTTCATCCAGAAGGAGTTGAACATGAGGCAAAAGCGTTGGTTAGAACTTATGGCCGATTATGACATCAGTTTGCAATACCATCCTGGTAAAGTAAACTTGGTGCCAGATGCTTTGTGCAGGAGACCAGTAGTTACGTTTCTTACTCAGCAGAGAATCTCATTGAGCAGATGAGGAGGTTGGAGCTGGATGTTGTGTTGCTGAGTTCTGGTCGGAGTTGTTTGGCGCTCCAGCTGCAATCGTCTCTTGTTGAGAAGATTAAAAAGGCGCAGGCTGGTGATGCGCAGTTGCAGGGTTTTCGAGCTGAGGTTAGTCTGGGTCCAGGACGGACATGGTTATTCATGCGGATGGTTCGCTTCATTTTGGTTCTCGGTTATGTGTCCCTAAGGGTGAAGTTCGTCAGAGGTTGCTTGAAGAGGCTCATCAGTCTTCGTATTCTATCCATCCCGGCGGTACTAAAATGTATCGGGGTTTGAAGCTTCATTTCTGGTGGCATGGTATGAAGGGAGCTATTGCTCGGTTTGTGGCTCAGTGTAGCTCATTATTTACCTATAAAACATGCATTTTTGGTCTTATTTTAAGTTTTAGGTCCATAGTGTCGACATTGAGAATAAATCATAGTTGCACACAATTGAATATAATCTTCTACAAAATACTTCATTCCTTCACCCCTTTATTTACTAGCAATCTACAATCCTTTTTTTTAAAACACAAATTTCTCCTTTTACTACAATAGAGTTATTTTAATTTAAACAACCATTTTCACAAGATACATTCAACTTGTCTCAAATGTATGGATTTTCTTAACACAGAATGGTTCTTAACTATCTAGCATGGCAAAAAATGACATCTTCTAGCAATTTAATTCATAATTTATCGACTAGCAATCATTTCAACATACATCTTCTAAATTATCAATTCATCGCTACATGAGCAAACATGGAGTCAATTTCACTTAAGTTTTCATTACTAATTTTATCAAAAAAATCCTAGCATGGTAACTAGAATTAGAAGTATGAGAAACACCCACCTAGTTGGAGAAAAACGAATGGAAAGCTCCTAGAAATCTCCTAGAATGCACGAATGGACCCTTCCCCTCCTAAGTTGTGCCTCAAAATTGTTTCCTCCTCCTTGGATGTAGCAACCCGAGCTCCCCCCCTAGTGCACTTCCGGCCTCTCCTTGGTTGAGCACACACAAAAATCCCCCCAATCTTTTACTGACCAAAACTCTCAATCTTTTCTCACTCTAATCTTTTATTTCTTTAATAAATTTCTAGTGTACTAAATGAGAAGAACTAGGGGGTATTTATACATTTTTTGGTGAGAATAGATGGCTAGGATTAAATCAAATAGTTAGAGATCAAAGGCTAGGATGAGTTAGGGAGTTGTAGCAACTACCCATGATCACATAACCACCTCAATCCACAACTCCACTCTCCCCATCTCTCCTTGCTCCATCCGGCCTAGTGTAGGTGTGCAATGCACACCCTAGTGCTTGCACGTGCCAACTAGTACCCCCCTCCTTACAAGTGTACATGTGCATAAAAATTTATTTGTTCATGAAAAAGTCTACAATACAAGTTGAATTGTTTTAAAAAAGAAATAAGTTAAATGAGCTCATTAATGGACCAATTTAACCATGGGTTTAAATAATTAAAATAGTTAATTAATAAAGTGGGCTAAAAAGACAATTTGGGCTTAAGATTTTAATTAGGCTTTAAAAGAAAAGTACTTTTTGAATATATATATATATATATATATATATATATAGAGAGAGAGAGAGAGAGAGAGAGAGAGAGAGAGAGAGTCCCCTTCGGTTGCACACTACTTTTGGTGAGCACTCTGTGAACACTCACGAAATAGAGTACCTATGAAAAATCCGAACCGCTCATATTGTTCTATATGGCTAAGATAGCCTAAAAATAAAAAATCAAGTAATTTGAAGTTCATTTGCCCATCCATCATGCTGTTAGAATTTTCAGCCATACAATTTTGTGATGATGTAAATCATGGGCAAATGAACTTCAAATTACTTGATTTTTTATTGTTAGGCTATCTTAGGCATATAGAACAATATGAGCAGTTCGGATTTTTCATAGGTTCTCTATTTCGTGAGTGTTCACGGAGTGCTCACCAAAGTAGTGTGCAACCGAAGATTTCTTTCTCTCTCTCTCTCTCTATATATGGCAAATGCTCCATTGAAAACGGGTCTAGTTTTCACAGGTTCGAAAACACGAATTTGAGCCATTAGATCGCTCATGATCACGATCAGCGACTCAGATCGAGCCCCCCATCACCCGTTTGAATTGATGAGCAGAGGGTTATTTTGGGAATTTCGTCCCAAATAACTCTTCGCCTCGCTGATTCTAAAAAATGAGATATAACCTAGGTCGTTGTTGGGAACAACGGCCTAGGTTATAAAAACTTGAATCATAGGCCGTTGTTTGGAACAACGGCCTTGTTCTCAATTTTTATAACCTAGACCGTTGTTGGGAACAACGGCCTAGGCTATAAAATTGAGAGAAATTTATAGAAATTTTATAGCCTAGGTCGTTGTTGGGAACAACGGCCTAGGTTATAAAAATTGAGAACAAGGCTGTTGTTCCAAACAACGGCATATGATTCAATTTTTTATAACCTAGGCCGTTGTTCCCAACAACGGCCTAGGTTATATCTTTTTTTTTCAGAACGATTCAGGCGTAGAGTTATTTGGGACGAAATTCCCAAAATAACCCTCTGCCACTTAAGTCATATTGGGTGATGGGCGGAGGTTATCTGAGCCGCTGATCGAGATCATGAGCGATCCAATGGCTCAGATTCGTGTTTTCCAACCCGTGAAAACAAACCCGTTTTCAATGGAGCATTTGCCTATATATATATATATATATATATATATATATATATATATATATATATATTTGACAAGGTTTGATTGACAGTAACAGATTAATTACAGCCAATAAAGTGGCTGTAATGAAGTGGCTCCACTGAAAACCAGGGCCGGCCCCACCCTTGAAGCGGGTGAGGCGGCCGCCACAGGCCCCCGACGTTTTCGCAATTTTAGGGGCCCCAAATTTGTAATTCACTTGTAAATATAGGCACAAATTTTGCGCATAAAAAAAATATACTATAATTAAGGGCCCCAAAATTAACTATTTGAGCCTTTAATTTTTTTTTTTTGAAGATTATTTGGGTTTATACTTGAAAACTTGAATTGAATTTGAGACTTTAAATTTGAGTGATTTAAAACAAATTTATATATTTTGCATATTTTGCTTTTAACAATTTGCAAATTTTTTGTATACATTTTAATTATTTTATTTTATTTTATTTTATTTTATTTTATTTTATTTTTGTATATGGGGAGCCCCATTTCGGGAGTTCGCCTCGGGCCCCCAGTAACTCAGGGCCAGCACTACCGAAAACCCATTGCCGCCTCCATTACTTCTCTACCCCATCGATCCAGTCACCCAGTCCTCACCCTCTGTCATCCTCTCCTCTTCCCCGTTCGCTGCCGAAACCCAATTTTGCCTCACCTCTGCTCTTCCCGTCGCCTCCATCGAGCCACTGTCGACGTCCCTACCCTGTCGCCTTCAACCCGCAACCCAATGCCTCAACCACCGTAACCTTTCATCGCCTTCACCCACCATCACCGCCTTCCTCATCCCTCTTCATCTCCGGACCCATCGGTTTTTCGCCATCCACTCCTCTGTTTTCTTCCAAAACAGAGCACTCCGCTCTCCGCCCTCCACAGTCGACCACCGAGCCCCTACCATCGTCTTCAACCCTCATCGTCAAGCTCCTCGTCATCCTCGTCTTCCTCTCTTCGACCACCGAATGCCAAAGCTGACGTCGCCATTTGTTACTGTGTCGCCAATCCTCCTTTAGACGCCATTAACATTGCAGTCATCGACTGCTCAACCTCACCACACTCCAACCGCCGCAGCACCGTCCCTTGCTCTCACCGCTTGCCGTCCAGTCGTCACGACCGCCTTAGTTGCCGTCAGTTCTCCCCCCCGTCACTCATTGTCTCTGTCGCGTTGGAGACGAAGGGAAAGGATTGGAGGGACTGTGTGTTTGCTGTTTTGGAGAAGGAGAAATTGTTCTGGTGTTTGCTGTTCTGGGGTAGAAGGGATTGGTTACTTTCGGTGTTTGGTGTTTTATGTGAGAAAATCCCAACTTTGGTGTTTGCTGTTTTGCTGGGTATGAGTTGTTTTTGCTGATTTGGTTTCTTGCACGTGGTTTGCACGTGTTCCCGTGTCTGTGATCGTCGCCCGGGATTCTCATCCCGTTATTCTGAATGTTCGAATCGAACGTCATTCTAAAGGCAAGTAATCTTACTCACGAATTGTATTGTATCGTATTCGAGATCATTTATTGGGATGTTAAGACCGCCGCAATGAGAGAGACTCTCGAAGAGAATGGATTCGAATACTATACATTTCAAGGAAAGCTAAAGACGTACGAGATGGAAATGTTGGAGACAAAAAGATACAGGCAAAATATCAGGATTGATCCAAAGACTGAGGAGAAAACCATTGCACTAAAGGCAGTAAAGGCCCAACCATCAAAAGCTGATTCAGATCATGAGGAGTCAGACGAGGACATTGCTCTATTAACAAGACAATTTCGTAAGTACCTCAAACACAAGAAATATGGTAGGTATCAAGAAGAAAGGAAAAAGAAAACGGAGGATGTGTGCTACAAGTGCAAGAAGCCCGGACACATCCGTGCAAACTGTCCTATTCAACAAGACAGAAATAGGGACCACTATCACTCAAATCCAAGTCAGAAAAAGACGGCGCTAAAAGCAACTTGGCTAGACTCGGATTCAAGTGAGGAAAAGCACGGTTATGAAAACGTCGGCTTCATGGCTCTTGGGAGTGGTGAGGTGCAATCACCTTCTCAAGAAGAGGTAATCGAAGAACCCACTTATGATGAACTAGTAGACATGTGTAATGGTTTGAAAGACTATGCTAAGAAATTAAGTCATGAACTTAGGCAATAGAAACAAATTTCAAATGATACCCATGACTCTTGTATTACAAAAAATCAAAAACTGAAAAATAAGAATGCCTTGATCTTGGAAAAATTTGAGTCATTTAGAAAAGATCATGATGTATTGCTAGAGCAAAATGAAATCTTAAAACAACAAATTCGAGAATCTTTAGCAACGCATGATGATCTCTTAAGAGAAATTCATGAGAAATCTGTTTATATAGCCAAACTCACAGATGATTTAAAAGAATGTAAAAAGAAATTTGATGAGGTAGTGGAAGGGTGTAATGAAGCTCTTGAACAAAATAGGATTCTTGATGCTACATTGGACACTCTTCGTTGGAACACGAAAGACGATGAGATGACCAGGAAAAGATTATGTAAAAGAGTAACTGAGCTTGAAAAGATTGTTGAAAAATATGAAGGGCCCAGCTACCTTATTATAAAAAATTCAAGATCCTATCATGATAATCAGCTTGGTTACGAAGAGCCAATATACCATTAAAAATGTAAATCATCATGTCATACACACTTGCATAAACCCCAACAAAATTATAAACCAATCCAAAGCTATGCAAGTGTGCATGACCCAAGGCATAGTCGAATCACATGTCATTTTTGCTGTAGACTCAGGCATATTTCTTATAACTGTTCACTAAAAAGGAATACTAATCTTGTAAGGACGAGAAAGGATACAAATGCAAGTTCAAAACAAATTTGGGCACGAAAAATTATACCTATTAATCTTGATGTAGGTACCTCAACGCATCAAGACTAAAGATCGGTGGTACCTTGATAGTGGATGCTCAAATCACATGACTGGTAACAGCAAATATTTTTCATCACTATCAAGGAAAAAGGGGAAGGACATCATCTTTGGAGATAATAGCACTGGTCAAACTATTGGTAAAGGTAAAATTAACTTTGGTTCCTCATGCTCCATTGAGGATATTCTATTGGTAAGAGGTCTAAATCATAACTTAATTAGTGTTAGCCAACTATGTGATAAAGGGTACATTGTTACTTTTGATAAAACTACATACACTGTACTAGATAACAATAAATCTTGTTTACTATCACGCTCCGCTTCCCAAAAGAGAATACGAAATACGGATACGCTATAAAAGCCCAGCGAATGATTTCCATCATCCGTAAGCTGTTCAAGAATCTTTACAACATCTCACGAAATAATCAGAGTCGGAAGTAAAATTATCAGCCAACATGCACATATGAACCAAAATACCAACAAGAATACTTAAAACCAAATACATTAATCTCAAATAGTCATAATCTGAATAAGTCAAATATCCTGGGTCACATTGCCCAAATACAAAATAAATTCAAGTACAAGAATACAATATTGTTCAATCAAGCTACAAGAAATAATAATAACAAGATCCAGCACTAATACTTTATCTCACCAATACCGTCTAAAACCTGTTCTCCAAAATCTGCAATTTAACAATTGCAGGGAAGAGAAAAAGAGAAAACAAGTACCCGTCAATTGCAAGTTACGGGCCGCTTGTAATGCAGGATACAAGTACATGGGGAAAAACTAACAAATTACATGGTATAAGCATGATGTCAAAATAGAATACTAGCATGGCAAGTGAACAAGTACAAGTGGCATGTATCAAGTGTCAAGTGAACAAGTATCATGTAAACAAGTATCAAGTGTCATGTATCAAGTATCACGAAATCAAGTGTCAAGTATTCAAGTAGTCAAGTAGTCAAGTACAAGTGTCAAGTATCATGTAATCAAGTAATCATGTTCAAGTATCATGTAATCAAGTATCAAGTAAGTATATGTCAAGTTCAAGTTTCGGGTTCAAGTATCATGTGTCAAGTCTTGTAGTGATTACTATCTAGGTAGCACTTCATGCAGCCTACCTTACATGGTTGCTACAACAAACAGTTTCGCTTTAGATTTCATAATGGACCATAAAGGGCAGTGTACTCAGGGACAAGCCTCAAGAAATCAAGTATCAAGTATCAAGCCTCAAGTCTCAAGTAGTAAAACATCAAGCCTCAAGTAGTGAAATATCAAGCCAAGTGAAATATCCATGTTACGCCCCGAATTCCAAACTACACTGAATTCGAGATTCCACAGGATCTTTACACTTCTTTCGTACAATTTTACAAGGAATTTAAAACTTTTCACTTTACATCAGAGTTACAAGAAATCTTTAGACTTTACATTTTACAGCAGAAGCAAATTTACAACATTTATATAATGAAAGTACAACAACACTTGAATAATCTCTAAGCATCAGTTCTCCTTTAATCTTTATCATGTCATTTACCCTGCATACAAAATTGTGGGTACGTCAGTTTATTCAACTGACGAACATTATACACGGCCATCCTCTCTATGCCGGAAACAGTATAACTGATTTTCCATATTTAACAAACACAAACTTGTCACATATCAAACTAACGGGAATACCCTATTGATGTCGTGTTGTGATTGTGCACTTAGTCCTTAATGCAGTTATTTATATTACATGACACTAATGCGCACTTGTTCGGATTCTATGCATCCCATACTACATAGGTCCGAGGGCAAGCCTCTTAATCGTTCTTCATCTTGTAGGGTTCAATCACTCGTCATGACTTAATCTACTACTGTAACTATGGTAAGTATCCTAGATGTTTTCTGACATACGAACTCATGTCTAGACGCCCTGGAGGAAATCCCAACGCACTGACACATGACTCATCATGCAGGTATACTGTGGTAATTCAGCTCCTACCATAGACACGACACCACCCGCAGTCGTCAAACACCCCACGAGCGTCACCACCGGGACAGTACTCTGGAGCAGTATCCACGCCTATCATGACTCATCATAGGACATCCTGGGATACTCTCTCACCGCCAATCCAATGGCCCTCATACTCAATGTTTTTCTCTTACTTTCATCACATCTTCACTATGTAACTAATCCTTAATTCTAATGAAACCATGAACAAAATCAATCTCTTAGAGTTAGCCCTCTCACTACTACCGGTCTTATTTCTTTCATTTCACAATGACCCAAGCTTGGTCTTTTCAATGTCAATAATCATATTTCATCACTTTTCACTTGCCGGTGTGAGTTTTGGCTACACCCTAATTTTCAATTTCATTTCACAAATTCATATGTTTGAGTTGTCAAACCCAAGAACATTTTTCTTTTCCAATCACATGATTTCTAAATTATTCATGAGTCAATAACCATACATGGAGTTCAATTATTCATCATGTATTTCATAACCAACCTTTATTTCCACTTTAAAATCATATCCCCAATATATAGCCAAAGTGAATATTCCCAAACCCATTATTGTCACACTATTCTTTAATAGGAATAATTCATACAAACTTCACAATATATATTTTCTTTCTTTGTTATTTTTCCTTTCTAGCACTTATTTCAAGTCCTTTGCAAAACACATTTTTCACAAAATATACGAGTGTAGAACCATAGTTCCAACTACACTTTTATTCCAAAAATATACTTTATTTTATCCCGATAACTCCCAATTAATTTTTCATAAGTCACACATGATTTTAGAATAATAATAGTATTTTTTTTTCATAATTTTCACACATCAAGAAACCCAAAAAAAATCATTTTTTCACAAAAGTAACATTTTGGCCAAGGCCAGGATTCGAACCAGCGACCCAAAGGAACCCAACCGCACACTCTGGCCACTGGGCCACTTGTGCCGTTCGATATAAAGGGAGATTAGAGTATTAAATGCTCTCGGATTAAAAAAAATAATTAAATTTTATAACGCACATAAAAGATTGGGGTCCTCAAGCATTGAACCCGCGATCCAAGGGAGACCAACCGCACGGACTATAGCACTAGAGAGTCCCCCGACCACTCGAGCTATAGGCTCAAGTTGTCTTGAATAAAACTCGAATTTTAATTGAATCAATTCTCTGTTCAATAGAACATTTCGATGTTCAAAAGCTCTCATTGGAGTTTTGCTTTTACTAAAATTCTTGTAAATCTCCAGAATATTTATTCAAACAATATTTGACATTCCAGTAATTTTAAAATAATTTTTCTAGTAATTAAACACATATTTTTCATACAATTGATTTAAATTGTATACTACTACTATCACATCTCATTTTGACATTTCTTATACAACTTAACATTAATATTTCCTATATCAATTCCCTGTTTTTTTTTTCTTTTACAAACCCAAAAACATATTTCAAGTTACTTATTCTAAACATTATCACAAATGTCCATCTAATCACATAAAGCAACAATTTCATCTACTAGCATTTGCATTTAGTTTTGATACTAACAACAATTTTTAATTCAAGCATTCCATAGCTATAAACAATTCACATACAACTTACGATTCATGACGGAATAACATGCAATCTATTTAGCATCAATTCAATCAACTAATAAGTCATTTTTCCCATTAAGTGTACTCTTATTAATCTCTTTCATGCATTATCATTTCAATCAATCTTAGCATGGTGTCTAATTAGAAATATGGAAAATAACCCACTTTATTTGGAGAGAACAAATTTTGCAACACCTCCTAAACAAAAGAGCCCTTCGCGAGCTTGCCAAAAGAGTGTTCCTCCTCCTCCTTGATGTGCACCCGAACCTTCAAAAGACGCAATCCGAGCCCTCCTTGTGATGATGCCGACCTTCCTTTGATTGCAAGCACAATTCACCCACAAACTCTCAATCTTTTACCTCACTTACTACACTACTAAAAATTGTATTTTCTACTATAGGTTTTGGAGAAATGAAGAGTGCAAGAATAACTAGGCTAGGGGGGTATTTATACTAAAAATTGGAGCAAATGAAGGGCTAGGATTAATCTAGGAGTTAAAAATAGAAGGCTAGGATTCAAGGGGAAGTTGTAGTAACCAACCATGATTCAAACAACTACCACCCATAACTCCACTCTCTTTTTTCCTTTTCCCTCCATTCAAAACCGGCCACTATAGTGTGCTTCATGCACGTGTACGTGCAATGCACGTGCATTCACTAGTTCCCCATTTAAAAAGTTGTACATTTTATTTTTTATAAAAATAATCTTATAAAAATATTCTACATTACAAGTTGTAATAAAAAAAAAGAAATAGCTCATGGGCTTTATTTAATGGGCCAAATAATAGTTTACAAAAAAATAAATTAGATTTGGGCTAAAAAGAAGGCTTATGTTTATTTGAAGAAAAATTGGCCTTTATAAAAACAATTAGAGAACACGTACACATATGTATATATATATATATATATATATATATATATATATATATATATATATATATATATATATATATATATATATATATATATCCACATTATCCATAATGAAAATAATTATAAGATTCCATACTACAAAAATTGCACGTGCACAATACGTGCAAAAATAATAATTTTCATAAATGAAAATCCGGGTATTACAATCCAAGCCTCAAGTAGTGAAATATCAAGCCAAGTGAAATATTCAAACCTCAAGTGGTGAAATATCAAGCCTCAAGTAATCAAGTATCAAGCCAAGTCTCAAGTATCTCAAGTATCAAGCCAAGTCTCAAGTATCTCAAGTATCAAGCCAAGTACCACTTAGAATCAATAGATTCTCTTCCAAGTACATGTTTCTGAATTATCCACTATTAGATATGTCCCTTTAAACCCCAGCTTGGTTATTTTATTATTAATATCAAATAAGCATGTATGTATCACAAAACAAGCAAGTAAATCATGGTATGATCAAGTAACAAGTTCAAGTTGCAAGATAAACAAGTACGGGTGCAAGATAACTCATACAAGGATAAAAATAACCAAATTGCAAGTTCAGGACAGCAAGACCATACTGTAGTAAAACTGAAATTCCCAGTGTTACAAAAATGCAAATCTGAATTCGTCAAAACGTGTAGAAAATAGACTCCCGTTCGAATCCAGCGAACACATATAAGTCATATAGCATTTCACAAAATCATAACTCAAAACTGATTTGAAACCAGAAAATAGGTTCCGCCAGAAATCAGTAAATCAAATTCTCAGTCAGGAAAACAGCATCAAAACTCAATAAATAAATCCACGAAAAATCTGGGGTATTCCCCTATATGTCTAGTATTAGAATATAAAGTTTCAGAATTTTCCAGTAAAATTAGATCGGTCATCAAAAATCAGAAAACATCAATAAACGATAGTTTGGCAAATCTGGAATTCCCAATACTGCTGTACGAAAACTACAATATCTCGCAACTAATGAAACGAAATCCAAATCTACCAAAGGTAGATGAAAATAGAAAAAAACAGGCTAACTTTCATATTTCACAATCATTTTTCATACAGTTAAAGGAAATAGAATGAAAATACGATTCTTTACAAAACAGCGAGCAAAATACAAAAAGCACAGTCTTTATAAACAAGCATGAAACGGTATATAAAACTCATCAATAAAATTCGCCAAAATTCTGGGTAATCCCTAAATAGATACAGAAATACTGAACAAAGTTTTAGATCAAAATAATATGTGTAGCACAAGTATCAAAATGATTTAGTCATCAAAATCACCAAGAAATGAAATCTGGAAAAGATCTACATCTCTGTAGCAAAACAGTCATGTCAAGCCCTGCTTCCCACTATACGGAAATACAGGCACGCAATTGAGGCCCAGCGAATGAAATACATCATCCATAAGCTGTACAATTATAAGCTCAACAAGATCTTTATAACACATTCACGCAGGCAAATATAATAATCACATGAGCTGAAAATAGAATAACCATCATTTGGATAATACATCAATATCGGGTCAAGATGCCCGGGAGTACAAGGTGCCAAAATTAAAATAATATGATAAGCAGTTCGCTATAACAACTAGATAAAATAGCGACTGAAAGAAAAACAACATGAAGTAGTAAGGAAGTAGCAACGATCGTCTAGAGAGTCTGCTCGTCGGGTCCATCAGTACCTGTAAATTATTAACTCAAAGAAAAATATAAAAGTTCTCGTTAGAGCAAGTTTCGGGCAGTAAGTAGCAACAAGCAGAAAAATGGGTAATATAACAAGATATAACATGGAAGAAACAAGAAGTAGAAGTACAAATACAATATGGAAGTAAACAAGAAACTGGGACAATATGATCATGTAAGTAATAACTGTAACTAGTGTATTCTAGACTTCAAGGTATAAGCAATTGATAACCTAGGCTCAGTTAATTGATAATCATATAATCAAGGATCGAGAGTCATGTAATCAAGAGTCGTGTAATCAAGAATCATGTAATCAAGAATCAAGAGTCATGTAACGAAGAGTCATGTAATCAAGAATCATGCTTAGTGAAGATCTCAAGTTTATCTGTGTTATTAACTTATCTAATGCACGCAATCCTGTGTCCCATACCACAAGTTCGGTGCACATCAATCATGTGACGTTTAGACTTAAGTAGTGAATTCTATAGGATTATGTACTCGGGTCTTCCAGTGATAGTATCAAGACATGTAATCATGAATTATATAATCGAGAATTATGTAATCAAGAATTGTATAATCAATAATCAAGAATCAAGAATCAAGAATCAAGAATCAAGAATCACTATTTCGGGAAACACGGGCCCCCTTCCGAGTATACTCCCCTATATTGTCCACAATTAAGTCGTACCCTTATAACCCCGGCTTGTTATTCTGTTATAATTAATTATGAATATGCAGTTAGTACGACTAGTGGAACGGTGTAATTAAATAGTTTAGTCAAGAAAAATATCAAGGACAGTAATCATGGACATGAGACGTAAAACGAGTACACTTATCGAGAGTAGTTATTATAAATTATCAAGTGGTATAAAATGCATTCTATCAACCTATTATATATATGCAAGTTATTATTACAAAAACAATAATACACTCAGTTCATTAAATATGAAAAGTAACGGGTTTATATGCAAAACCGTAGAGATGAATTTTTAGACAACTTGACATATGTGCATTCAAATTCACTTTCTCGTTGTTACAGAAAAGCAAATCCGATTCCGTCAGAGATTCTAGAAAGTAGACTCTCTTTCGGTTCCAACGCATATTTAGACGATACATTCTAAAGACAGTAGCTATGCGTAAAAATTCATTCTTCGCTGATTTCGATGTTTCGCGCGCATTCTGGAAATTCGGAATCACAATACTAAAATTGCGATATCTGACAATCTATACATCGGATTGAGAAACCGTAATATGTTTCGGATATCTAAACTCGAAGGGCTACGATTTTTATGTAGAAATTTTTTCTATCCAGTGTCGGGAACATGGTCAAATTCTCAGTACAAGAGACGGGTTAGTAATCCCGTACAGGTTCAGAAATTCATGATATGTCAGTACTAAAATCGTGATATCTCACAATCTATACATCCGATTGAGAAACCGTAAGATGTTCTGGATTCAGGACTCGATGGTCTACGATTTCCACATAGAAAATCTTCAATCCAGTATCGGTAGAATGGTCAAATTATTAGTGCAAGGTCAAGAAATTTAGAGATAGTAAGGTTGAATATTCGATATTCAATAACACGATTCGAAATGTGTTAACGGTTCACTCTTGAGTTGATATAGCATGAAACCAGTGACTAGAACGGAGTTTGACAATAAAATATGATGATAACTAGACTACTTGCCACGAGTCTAAGGAAAATGCTTGTACGAGAACAAAAAGAGTGTACAAGATACTTGCCTTATAACGTGACGATTTCGATGGTGGTGTTAACCACGGAAAGAAGAAGAAATGTCGGCAACGGACGGCGGCACAACGGCGGTAAAAATGGCTGCAAGACGGTAGCTAGCGAGCAACGGTAGCAACGGTGAGCGACGACAACAACAAGGTGGCACGGCGTTGGGTTGTTTTTCAGGGTTCACGAGATCGTAGAAGCGGAGTCGTTGACTCGAAGGTGGAAGGTAAAGTGGAGCTTGGGTGTTGCTTGAGTTCTCGGGTGTGAAGAAGGCAGAGGAAGAGAAGGAGAAGGGCTCTCGGGTGTGAAGAAGGCAAAGGAAGAGAAGGAGAAGTGAAGAATGAGAGGTTGATGTGTTATGCATGTGTGTGAGTGCATGCATATATATAGAAGGAAAGGCATAGGAGTGTGCTGCATGTGTATAATTAGGGGTGTAGAAAAATGGGAGCATAGATTAGGAAAAATGAGAATGTAGGGTGGAAAAATGAGAGTATAGGATGGAAAAATGTGAACATAGGTGTGGAAAAATGAGAACAAGGAGGAGAAGTCGTGGAGTTAGGTGTAGAATTAGGCAGGATTAGGATTAGGATTAGGATTAATCAGGGTTTAAAATTTGTATTTAAACTCCGGTCGAAAAATCACAAAATTATGGAATTGATCAGAAAAATATTCTGGCTTTAGATATAGAGTCAAAAGAGAAAAATAAAACTGATCTAAAAAATTGAAGTACAAAAATTCATGTAATAAAATACGTACAACTGGAACAGGGAGTTACAAGTCATATCTCACACATAAGAAAACAAAATCGAGCAAGGTTAGAGGGGTTGGAAAGAAGATGAATTTATCTAAAAATTATGTTTTATACTGAAATTAAGATTCTGACCTTAATATGGTCTAAATTACTAATTAAGACATATCATCAACAAAACACAGAATTTCCTCAAAAATCAAAATCAACATAGATTCAACGAAACTTGATCCAAACACAACCAAACATGAAATCGAGTCTACCAAGTGTCCAAACATCATGAAATAGGTTAATTAACATATCTAAAACAAGTCTATCGCATGGTTCTCAACAAATACCCAAATTCTCACAAGAAGTCTCATATACATGATCAATTCAAGAACGGGCAAAAACCTAAGTTGTTTCATGTCAATATTGTATTGTGATGCAACTATGGTCAAATCACTATAGAGAAAATATCAACAAGGGGTTTCGCACACAATTGTCTCTAGAACCCAACTACACTATAAGCGGTATTTTTGACTTGTATCATACAAAATAATTTAAGTACAAGTTACTTGCCTTAACTGAAGACGAAACGAACACCAAGAATAACGGGAACGGATTTCCGATCAACGAGCAAAAATCCCACGAACGAAGATCCACGAACCAAGACAACCACGTGCAACTTACGTGCACGTGCTAACCCGAACAAAGAGAGAGAGAGAGAAGGGTCAGGGCGGCTGCAGTGCTGCTGCTGCTCTTGCTGATCGGCAACGCGGCAAGGGAACGGAAGAGAGAGTCAGAGAGGTGATGACGACAGGGGATGGTGCCCGGGCTAGGGTGTTGGTCGGCAATGGGGTCGGGAGTAGGGTGAGGCGGAGGCGGAGGCTAGGTGCAGGAAGAGGGAGGTCGAGTGAGGGGATTGGGGTGTTGGTCTGGGGTAACGACGCACACAGGAGAGAGAGGGGGAGGCCAGGAGAGAGTAGGGAGGCTAAGGGGTTAGGATATTACGGTTAGGGTTTGTGAGAGTTGAAGGGTATTTATGTGGGGATTGTTAGGGTTTAGCATGAGATGGGTTATTGGGTAAATAGGTTGTGGGTAATTTAGGAGTAGTAATAGGATTGGTTGAGGATACAATTTGTATAGGATTCAAATTAGGATAGTGGTTTTAATTTGGCATTGGTAAACAATAGGGTTCAAACAATAGGATTGGGAATAGGATGAGCAAAAAAATCCACCACGCGCACCTAAGAACAAAAATAAAGAGGACAAGAACCAAATAAAAGAAAAGAGCAATAACTGATGAAGAACGAAACAAAAAGACAACAAATCAACACAAAGAGCTCAAAATGAAATAAAACGAATATATATTGAAAACAACTCCAATATACGGTCCAGAAAAATACAAGAGAGTACAAAATCCAAGAAAGAAGGAAAATACACCAAAAATACGAAAACGAAAAACAGGAGTTACATTTACTTCTTGCTAACAGATGCAACAATTTATATGTCATAAATTCAAATGAATTAGCACAGAAAAGTATGAGATGCTTTGTCGCACGAAATGAGGATGGATGGCTATGTTATCGAAGGCTTGGTCACACGGCCATGGACAATCTCAACAAACTTGTAAGCAAGAAGCTTGTGAGAGAAATTCCCAAAATCAAATTCGAAAAAAACAAACCATGTGAGTCATGCCAATTTGGTAAGCAAACTAAAAGTTTTCATAAACCAAAGAAAATGGTATCAACTTCTAGGCCCCTTGAACTCTTACACATGGATCTTTTTGGTCCATCACGAACACGTAGGAATGGTGGTGCACGAGATGCTTTTGTAATTGTTGATGATTATAGTAGATTTACTTGGGTTGTCTTTTTGCCACAAAAAGATGACATAGTATAGTATTTCAAAAATTCTGTCGTAAAGTGGAAAATGAGAAAAGCCTCACCATTGTTACTATTCATAGTGATCTTAGTGGGGAATTTCAAAACGAACTCTTCACATCATTTTGTGACAAAAATGGAATAAAACATGAGTTCGCATGTCCTCGCACTCCCCAACAAAATGGGGTTGTTGAAAAGAAGAATCGATTTCTTCAAGTAATGGCTCGTACCATGCTTAATGAAAAAATTTACCTAAATCATTTTGGGCAGAGGTTGTCAATACAGCATGCTATACCATAAACCAAGTAATCATTAAAAAATATCTTGAGAAAACTCCTTTTGAACTATATTATGACAAAATTTCTAACCTAAGCTACTTTCGTGTCTTCGGATGCAAAGTATTCATTTTAAATACCCTTGATAACTTAGGAAAGTTTGATCGTAAAAGTGATGAAGGTGTTTTCCTAGAATATTCTCTTAGTAGAAAAGCATATCGTGTATTCAACAAAAAAAGATGCACAATTCATAAATCTATTGATGTTATTTTTGATGAAACTAATCCCTACTCCAAAGAAATATTACATGTTGTAGATGATGTGAGACAGGGGTTCGTGTTGAAAAGAAACAGATTCATATTGAAGAAGAACCACAAGCAAATGATCAAAATCAAGTGGTGCTTCAAGACAAAGCTGAACCCAAAAACCAATTCAATGAGATTGCTACACAACAAATTGATGCCATAGAAGATGAAAATATACAATATCAAGGCTCAACAAGTGAGAGACGTTTCGCATGGAAAATTATGTCTGGTCATCCACCCTCTCTTATACGAAGTGATATGTCCAAAGGGGTAACTACTCATACTCAAGCTCAAAATTTTATGTGTTTTACCGCTTTCGTTTCCATACTTGAACCTAAGAACATTAAGGAGGCCTTGCAAGATAATGATTGGATCATTGCAATGCAAGAAGAACTTAATCAATTCGAACGGAATCAAGTATGGAGACTTGTTCCTCGACCTCACAATAGGACTACACTTAGCACTAAGTGGGTGTTTAGGAACAAGTTAGATGAATCCGGTTCAATCACTAGGAATAAGGCTCGTCTTGTTGCACAAAGTTATAATCAACAAGAGGGTGTAGATTTTGATGAAACTTTTGCACCAGTTGCTAGGCTTGAAGCCATTCGTATTTTACTTGCTTTTGCGGCATATATGAATTTTACTCTTTTTCAAATGGATGTTAAAAGTCCATTTTTAAATGGATTTATTTCGGAAGAAGTTTATGTGGCACAACCACCGGGATTCACTGATCCCACACACCCAAACCATATTTTTCGGCTTGATAAAGCTCTTTATGGTTTGAAGCAAGCCACCCGTGCTTGGTATGAACGACTGAGTTCGTTTCTTCTTCACATAGGCTTTTCTAAAGGAAAAGTAGGCACTACACTCTTTATAAAGCATGTTTTTAAAGATATTTTAATCGTTCAAATTTAGGTTGATGATAGTATATTTGGATCCACTAATAAAAATCTTTGCAAGGAGTTTTCAAAGCAAATGTAGGATGAGTTCGAAATGAGTATGATGGGAGAACTAACGTATTTCCTTGGACTTAAATACAACAAAGAAAGGATAGAATATTTATAAACCAATCCAAGTACGCAAAAGAACTTGTCAAGAAGTTTGGACTTGAAAATGCTAATGTTTACAAAACTCTGATGGCCACTACCACTAAGCTATCCAATGACGAATCTGGTAACAATGTTGATATTTCTACTTACAGAGGTATGATCGGTAGTTTACTTTATATTACTGCATCCCATCCTGATATTATGTTTAGTTTCTGTTTATGTTCATGTTTTCAATCGTGTCCCAAAGAATCACATTTGGTTGTCGTTAAGCGTATCATTCGATATCTCAAAGGCACACCAATACTGGTCTTTGGTACCCGAAAAGTAGAAAATTTTCTCTTGTAGAATACGCTGATACAGATTATGCCGGGAGCTTGACAGATAGAAAAAGCACTAGTGGTACATATCATTTCCTGGGAGACTGCCTTGTCTCGTGGGCATCCAAGAAGCAAACTTCTGTTACTCTCTCTACTGCCGAAGCTGAGTATATTGCGGTAGGATCCTATTGTGCGTAGGTAGTATGGATGAAACATACTCTCGAGGATTATAAGGTTTTCTTTGATCATATTCCAATAAAATGTGAAAACACTAGCACCGTTCATATGACCAAAAATTCTGACCAACATAGTCGCACGAAACACATTAATATTAGATATCATTTCATTAAAGGCCACTTTCAAAAGGGGGATATTTTACTTGAGTATATTTTCACTAATTCGCAACTTGCTGATATTTTTATAAAACCTTTAGACGAAAAAAGTTTTTACTTCTTTAGAGGAGCATTAAATGTTATTGATTTTTCCGCCTAAAAACTTTTTGTGAGGGGTCGGTCGACTGTGCGGTCGACCGGTTCAGCCTCGGGTTTTTATTCTTTTTTGTCTTGATTAACTTCTGGTTATTGCGGTCGACCGGTTCGCCCTCTGTGGGTTCTGTTGGTTTTGCGGTCGACCGGCATGCTCTCTGGAAAGTTTTTGAAAAACCACAATGTGCGGTCGACCGTTTGGTCGACCGGTATGTGCTCTGAATGTTCTTTTAAAAATCTCTTTTTGCGGTTGACCGTGCGGTCGATCGGTTCTCTCTCTAGCCTATATTTTCAAAGTCTTATAAAATTAATGTTCCTTTCTCAAAATTTGGATTTTTTTTGTTGCTTTCATGTGTATTGGGGAGAATCTCGAATCTATGATATTATGAAGAGTTCTCACTGTATAGCAAAGAGTCTCGCTATCAACGGTATCATGTAAGAAGATTCTCTTCCATTTTTTTACAAGATTGTATTCATTGTAATATCATAAAATGTTTTCTCTTTAGTGTTTTCATTGATGATTTATTCTACGAACTTTCCAAGGCTTATTTTACTTATGTCTCCTCTATTTATCCCCTCTTGGTGTGTTCCAAAAGGGGGGAGAATTATTTTTAGAATGTTTTCAAAATGTTTTTCTCCGTATTTCATAAGTTTTCAATTATTTCATAAAAAACTATGTATATTACCCTCACCCCTCTCTTATATCGGTTCTTTAAGTTCTGTATTACAGGTAGCATTATATTAAGGGGGAGTATTCACTCCCTTAAAAGCTTTATCTATATGAAAATCTGTATTACAGGATGTGCTAAATTCAGAGAGAGTATTCATATGTTGTGTTTTAAATTTTCAAACATTCATGCATGTTTTGTTCACACCAAAAGGGAAGATTGTTGACTCTTAGTTTGGTGTGCACAAAATGTGCTCACTCATACTAATAAGTTTGAATTTACTGTGTGAAATTTTCAGGATCAGATAACATCAAAAAGAGATCCAAGAGAGATTCACAAATATACAAACAAGGAAAGCAATAAAGAATAATGGCAAACACAAACAAAAGATGAAGATATTCAAAAAGAGTTCTTGATTAATTAGTGCACAGGCAAAAGAGGAAGATATCAAGACCTGAATTTTTCCTTCCATTTCGTGAGATTATAATTGTATAAGATTGATTAAAGAGGGATTAGTTTATGGTAAGAAAACATAGTGGATTCGGAATAAACATCGCGATACCGGTCGACCGCACTTCGTGACCAGTCTACCGCATCGCAGTCGACCACAACATTGAGTTGTTTGAGATGCAGTCGACCTTTCACCTCTCCACTTTACGACAGAGAGCTGAACGGTCGACCGCACTTTGCGTTGTATATATTCTTGGAAAGTATGGTTCTATTTTTGATCGATACTCTTCCCCGTCAATTGATATTGAAGAATCCACTGTGTATTATCCACCTAATTACTTCTGAGAAAATTTCTGAACTAATCTTTTATTTAACCAATCCGAGTGTGAGTGTTTATTTGGTTGTATTCTTCAGTCAAGATCATTAACGATCTTGAGTTTTCTTTTCATTTCTTTTCCACTTCGGTGAGATTGACGAAACTTAGATTAGAAGTCCTGTGGGTGTAATAGGTCTCTCGGCCTGAATCCGAGAATCAATGTACAAGGGTTTTGAGTATAGTGGAACGCTTGTGGCGAAAAATTGCTTCAGTTAGGTGGTGTGGACGTAGACCTGAGGGTCGAACCACATTATATCGCTGCGTTATTTGTGTTTGTGTTTCTTATCACTCTTGCATTTACTTTACTTTATTTTATTATTTTTTAATTCCGCACGATCATCCTATTCACCCCCGGAGTGATTAACAGAAATGAGATCCCACAAATCTTGTCTTGGAATGCTTATAAACTAGAGCTACTGACGAGCAAGAGTTTAATGTTTGGTATGGCTGCTTAGAGCATCTGTAGTCGTTTGCCTGCAGTTGTTTGCCAAATATGCATATTATGCATATTTGGCTACAGTACATTACCAAAAATGAGAGAGGATTTGAGAAATATCTATATATGAGAGACGGCACTCGAAGTGCCGTCCTAACAAAAAAAATTAAATTTTTTTGTCGGACGGCACTTCAATGAAGTGCCGTCACTCGAATAGAAATTAATTTTTTTAATTAAAAACAACCCAAAAAATAGCCCAAACCCTTGGACGGCACTTCATGTGCCGTCCCTTGCCCCCCTTTTGTCGGACGACACTTCATGTGCCGTCAGGACTTTTTTGCAATTTTACATTTTTTTGGCAATTTATGAAATGTTTTTGCAATTTTGCAAATTTTTTTTCAATTTCTGAAATGTTTTTGTAATTTTTTATAATTTTTTTGTAATTTTTTATTTGCACTTGGAGGGCGAATTTTTATTCCTCCAACGGCACTTCGAGTGCCGTCGCTCCAATTAATTTTTTTTTAATTAATTTTTTTCTCCAACGGCACATGAAATGCCGTCACTTATTATTTTAGTATAAAAAGCTAAAAAATAGCTTTTGACGACTGCAGCAAAACTTCGATTGCTATTTCCATTTATGCATATATGCATATTTTTTCTCTCAACGACTACGCTCTTAGCTACACCTGAGAGTCAAATTGGGAATCTAAAACAAATCCCCCCAAATCGGATCCTGGATGCTCTGCCCTGCAATAGACGAGAAAATTTTGCCGTACTGCCCCACTTTTTGAAAATATTTAGCCGTCTACCCTACTTCCCAAAATAATTAGCGATATGCCCTTGTTTAGGACACGTCAGCAAGAAACGTTGTTGGGAAAAACGGCATAGGTTATTTCGATGCCGTTCTTCCCAATAACGGCATCTGTTTGAAAAAAAAATTGCATGCCGTTATTTGGAATAACGGCATCAATATATTTGTCTTACAAGTGTGAATCTTCTAACTTTAAAAAGTTCTAAGTGTGAAAAAAACTTATAAACAATGCTGTTATCCTGAATAACTGCATTTGAATGACTGATGCCGTTATTGGAGATAACGGCATCAGTTATATATCAATATGCACTCTTACCGTTGTTTGGAAACAGAAAGAATTAATAAAAAGTGTAAAAAAAAAAAAATTTTAAAAATTATAACTGTTGCCGTTGTTTGGAATAACGACATCAGTTATAATTTTTTATTAACTTTTTTTTTTAACTTATATATATACAGACAGCCATGGATTCCTTTTAGGTTGGAAATACTATTCCAACAAATCTTTAGAGTGTGGCCAAAGTTTAACATATTATGGTGGATAACAAATTTATTTTAGACCCATTGTATGACCGTGATTTTTATAAGTTCATTAATATATTTATGCATGCTAATAAACCTTCTCCATCTAAAACATTGTGTTTTTTCAGTGACATTTCAGAAACTCGGCGAACTATCAATAAAAATCGATTTCTCAAAGAATTTTTGCTTTTGCATGATGATATTTTAATTTATTTTTTCCTTTTTTTTGTTAAATGTAATATTTTCCATTTAAAAAAGAATTTCATTAATTCACAATGTTTCTAGGCGCTTTGCAGGTGTTCCGGTCGGCCAGCCACTAACTACTCTTCCGGACTGACGTCCAGAAACTGACCGAATTTGCGGTTAAGATCTGTCCCTTCCACTTCACAAATCACAAGAACTCACCCACGTCGCTCCCGCACCGAAAACAAGCAGCATCAATTCTTATTTCAATTCAAATTATCTACTTAAATCAAATAAATTATGACATGTTTTCTTAAAGAAAAATAACAAATTTGAATTAATGAAATTCTTTTTAAATGGAAAATAGTACATTTAACTAAAAAAGGAAAAAATAAATTAAAATATCATCATGCAAAAGCAAAAATTCTTTGAGAAATCGATTTTTGATAGTTCGCCGAGTTACTGAAATGTCACTGAAAAAACACAATCTCTACTATTTTAATGGGAGAGTTGGGGTTGTAAACAAACAAACCCTAATTCTGTAACTGAGCAAACCCGTACAATATACGTGCAAACTACATCCACTAAACATCCCCTTGTCATGCACGTCAAATCAAAATATACAAATTCATTTAATTTAATGACTAAACTTTTTTATAGACGTGCATCGCACGTGTATTATACGAGTGTTTTAGATGGAGAAGGTTTATTAGCATGCGTAAATATATTAACGAACTTATAAAAAATCACGGTCATACAATGGGTCTAAAATAAATTTGTTATCCACCATAATATGTTAAACTTTGGCCACACTCTAAAGCTTTGTTGGAATAGTATTTCCAACCTAAAAGGAATCCATGGTTGTCTGTATATATATAAGTTTTAAAAAAAAGTTAAAAAAAAATTATAACTGATGCCGTTATTCCAAATAACGGCATCAGTTATAATTTTTATTTTATTTTTTATTTTTACTTTTTATTAATTCTTTCTGTTTCCAAACAACGGCAAGAGTGCATATTGATATATAACTGATGCCGTTATCTCCAATAACTGCATCAGTCATTCGAATGCCGTTATTCAGGATAACGGCATTGTTTATAAGTTTTTTTCACACTTAGAACTTTTTAAAGTTAGAAAATTCACACTTGTAAAACAAATATACTGATGCCGTTATTTCAAATAACGGCATGCAATTTTTTTTTCCAAACAAATGCCGTTATTGGGAAGAACGACATCGAAATAACCTATGTCATTTTTTTCAATAACGTTTGTCGCTGATGTGTCCTAAATATGGGTATATCGCTAATTATTTTGGGAAGTAGGGCAGACGGCTAAATATTTTCAAAAAGCGGGGCAGTACGGCAAAATTTTCAATAGACGATAGGGTTCTTTTCTCAACCACTGGAAATTGATCCATTCAACCGATGGAGAGTTGGAGTGTAAATTAGGTGGAATGGGGGGTTGAATTTGCAAACCCTCCAACACATGTTTACACATCATCTCCATCCTCACCGCTCTCCATCGATCCTTTCCTGAGCCTCCCCAATGTCTGCCCTTTTCAGCCCCACCTTCGACTCTCTCTCCCAAATCCCGCCCATGCTCTGACATCCCCTCACCCTATAAAGTTATCACAAGCTCATCTTCACATGTCTCCTTTTTTTTTCTCCCCCTAATTATCGAGAACATTAGGAATTTTATAACTTGAAGTAGTACGAAACCTCAACAAATTCACCTTCTTCTGCTTTCAGTTTCCTCCAAAAAAGTGGTCGATTTCGTAAGAAAATTCTCCGCATCTATTGATTAATGAACAAAATGGTTTCTCGCCCTTTTATTCCCCTAATCTATTTCTCACCCCTTTTCTAAACAATCTAATTAAGCAGGCCCAAAAATGAACTCAGTAACTTTTTACTCATCAGTTTCTAATGCTTGATGTTGTTTCCCTAACCTCCATTTAAAATCAATAGACCCTAAGATTTAATATAAACCCAAAGAAATTGTTCAGTTGATCTCCTACTGAAAACAGTTTATTGGATGAATTAAAATCATTTCAAAAATCGTATGAAAAGAAGAAGAAGAGCTGGGATATGACTTGGAGCATCTGTAGTCGTTTCCTTTCATATTTTAGATATTTGGCAAATAGAAATAGAAAAAATGAAAAAAATGAATTTGGGCTGTAGTAGTCAAAATTCAAAATATAGGTGAAAAATTATCTTTCGTTTCAGAAAATTAGCATAATATATATATATATATATATATACACACACACATTGAAGTGAAGAACAAAGTACCAAAAAAAAGAAAAAAAATTGTAAACCAGCTAAATGCCTTGGACGGAAGATTATCTTCCGTCCTTGGCAATTTTGCCTTTTGCAAATTTGGCTTGGACGGTATATTATGTACCGTCCGTCCAATTTTTTCTTTTTTAAAAAAAAATTTAATTAATCGGACGGTGTATTATCTATCGTCTGTCGAATTTGTCGTATACGAAATTCAAGCGACGGTGTTTTATTTTTCGTCCCACGTTTCAAACCGTGTTTAATCTTTCGTCCTGTTATAATTTGGATTTTGCCAAACCGTTTTTTATATTTGGCACGCTCCTGTTCATGCAACACCCAAAATTTAGATATTTAGCAGACGACTACAGTGATTTTTTCTATATTTTGAGTATATGGCAAACCACTACAGATGCTCTTATGAGGTTGGTGGTGTCACCCGTGGTGAGGATGGAGATTTTGCAAATTCAACCCTCAATTTCACTTAATTACACTCCATCTCTCCAACAATTAACTGGATCAATTTTCCACCGTTGGATGTCATCCAACGGTTGGGAAGAGAAGAACCCTTCTACCTAAATCCACAAAATGTTGTTGTGATGTGCCCGAGGAGCAGCTTATGGGCAGGTAGGTGGTCCTGTTTTTTTCTAAACAAGTGAGGGCGCCAATCCCCACCAGTGATTGGAAAACGGTGCGGGTCACATTAGTGCGTGCGCTACCCGTTATGGTGCACCCGAGGCACTACTGTGTTCCCTTACTCACCTGAGGAACGTGCGTACACTTGTCACGCAGTCAGAGGCACATGAATTTGGTTATAAGATTTCAGTCACTACCAAAATTGATCGATTCATTTATGTATTTAACCCATGATCCACTACGTATTCTCTCAATGATTATCCAATCAAGAACCCCTTTTGTTTTGTTAATCCATTTTGACAAGATTGGAGCTTCGCATGCCCATGACGTAATATGAGATTACAATAAAATAATGTTATTTATCATATGGTGTAGTGGCTAAATGTGCATGGTTTCTTCTCTTAGAGCATCCACAGTGGTGTTTGCTCTTTGCTATTATATGGCAGCTACAGTAATAGCAAATGGAGAACGATCGTGTAGTGATCGTTTGTTAAATTTTTTTTATATACATGCGTGGCAAAAATTTAAGGGAGAAACGAGGAAACATTCCTCGTCCCACAAAAAAATTAAAAAAAAAAAATTTCCGTGAACATTATTTAATTGACATTGAAACATACCCATTCAACTGAGTGACATTGATCAATTTAAAAAAACCAAAAACCAAACATACCCAGGCCTTTGATTGGTTCCCAAGATCAATTAAAAAAATCAAAAAAAAAATTTCCTTCACAGACGGGGTATTATACCCCGGACGGGGTATGTTTCCCCGTCTGAGGAGGGATTAAAAAAATATATATATTTTTTAAAAGTGGAGAGACGGGGTATCATATCCCGGACGGGTTATGATATCCCGTCTGACCATTTTTATTAATATATATATATATATATATATATATATATATAGAGAGAGAGAGAGAGAGAGAGAGAGAGAGAGAGTAATGTGAGCCTCATATTTGTATGAGGAAATTTTCCTCATACAAAGTCATTATACTCATTTGGTAGGGCCATTATGGAAGATCCACTCCGTCCATCATGTTTATCATGCTAATAGATGTAAGTGTAAAAAAAATCAAGTTATTTCGAGGTCATTCACCCATGCATCATGTGGGTCTAATTTGTGGTTCGATTTATATTACTGTTGAAATCGTTCATTTACATAATGCATGGGTGAATGACCTCCAAACCACTTGATTTTTTCTATACATACATCCATTAGCATGATAAACATGATGGACGGAGTGGATCTTCCATAATGGCCCCACAAAGTGAGTCTAATCACTTTGTATGAGGAAAATTTCCTCATACTCTATATGAGGCTCACTTTTCTCATATATATATATATATATCAGACGGTATATCTTTACCCGTCTCACTCGATTAAATAATCATTAAATCGGAGGGACAGGATATGATATCCCGTCCTTTATAATTTGAGAAACTACATTTCGTTTCTCATATTTGAGAAACAAGAATAGAACGTTTGTTATAAAATGGCAAAATGAGAAACGATTGCAGAGGTTCGTTTGCTATAATATGGCAAAATGGCATTTATAGAAAACGACTGTGGATGCTCTTAGGGACACAGGAGAGTAATTTATCATATACCCTATGGAAAAAAAAGAAACTAATAAATTTGATATTCCCGGTACTTTCTGTATCAATTTCTTAGTAATATCACACTCCGTAATATATGAGTGAGGCTTTGCCTTATTCTTTAAAATAATAAATATATATATATACTTCATATAACTTTGATATACATAAATTCAACCTATGTCAATATCAGATTGTTGGATATATAGTTATATTCTTAATATAAAAGAGTTTTATTGTGTGTAATGTTCTATGAGGCAACACGTGCTTTGCACGTGTTATCTGTTTAATTGTTGAATCGGGTTGAGTAGGCATAAAGCCCAGTACCCTAAACTCAGTTCATCTCATATAAAAGCTGGTCTAGAGATAATGCTCTTGATATTCCAATATTAATAAGCAGGGTACAATATCTTAAGCGACTATGAGATATAAATCCTAATCCTAATTACTCATCTTCATCTTACATAGATAACAAGTATAATTTTCTATATTTTTTTGCAACTTACAAAAAATTATTATAATCTTCGAATCTTTAACAAAGTATCAGAAACGTACGTATGTATGTATCAATCTTGGAACACAAGTTGTTAGAATTTTATCTTATTTCTTAATATGGATGTTCAACAAAAAGTGTTACAAGTACAATTTTCTTAATTATAACTCAGGATCACAGTTTTAGTGTAGCTACACAGGTCTTCCACTGTTCCACGGTTTAAATTAGTGTAGCTACACGACTCTTCCACAGTTCCACGGTTTAAAAAAATGTTGGCTCGCATGCCTGTGATCTACCAACTTGCTCCCAATTGTTTCCTTCAAAAAAAAAAAAAAAAACTTGCTCCCAATTGTACTCTCCCAAATGCAGTATTTCATGCAAGTGCAATAACCCATTCACATAAACATGCTCCCCCCGAGTTCCATTTCACTCCCAATATTCCCCAAGAACCCCTCCAAACTTCTTTAAAACTACACACACTAGGCTCCAAAATATCCATTCTCTCACTCCTTCATAAATACCAGCTAGCCTCACTAGCTTGTCTTCTCTCAGGACTCTCTTCTTCTCTCTTCATTTTTTTTTCCACTCACTATTACAAGCCTTCGTTCCGGCCATGGAGCCTAAGCTTGGACCACCAGATACTACAAAAGACAGCACCAGAAAAAAAATCCAACTTTAAAAGCATGCAAGTTTCTTCTCTAGCTAGCTCTCTGCTAATTAATTAAGCACTTCGTAGCTTAGTAAATCTCATGCATGGAGAGTTGGAGAGAGCTTGATCGAGCAGTTTGATGACTGCTGGGGAATGAGGGTTCACGGTCCGACGACTACATATATTTATAATTATATTTTAGTTAATTTTGTTGCTTTATTAGCTTAGCTTCACTGCCTTCTCTACTCTTTTGATGTATTTTTTGTTTAATTTCTTCTACTTTTCTTAATGTAGTACGTAACGTCTGTGTAGTATTTGTAACAGTGAAAATATATGCTACATGTGGGAGGTAACTTGTAAGAGATGCATTCACGGTTAGGTTTGGAGCTGAGAATGCATTACTTACAATTAATATTAGTCATGTAATTTTGAACCTATAATGCTATATATCATGGGTTCCGATTCCTTCTCTTAAGTCTTAACCAATGATCTGTTTGGAATACCTAATCTCTCTATTGCTGTATACTGCCTTTTGCTCAAAAGCATGTGATGTGGTGTCTATGTTATAAAGAACGCGTACACAAAATTAATTATGTTTATAAAGAACACGCGCGTACACAAAATTAAGTTATCTCAAGGGTAACCCTACAGTAATCGTATCCATCTTATTGCTCATGTATTTATTTGTATACTTGGAGTACATTTGAAGAGTAAGGTTTGAGAGGTGAGGTGCACAAATTTGTATTTCCTTTCAATATTTCACAACTATGAGCAGGAGTTCATAGTAATTCACTCTCTTACCAAAACAAAATTCTTCGAAGGGATAAATTTGTACATCTTTACGTGCTGTTTCTTTTCCTATTGTATTGTTTCCTATCATTTTCTATGTTTTTCTTCAATTGATATCATTCTCTGTATTTCACCACCGAGCGATATCTTATATGGTAATAAGCTAGAGCACAAAATTGTAGCTGGATTGAGTTATTGGATTCTAAACCTAAACATCTCTAAAACAAACACACAAAAAAACAAAAAAACAAAAAAACAAAAATCATTTTTTGTGCTTCAAGGACTAAATTGATCTATGAAGATATACTATTTAATAACATTATTAGTACTCTATTGGCACCGGAATCGAAAAATAATCATGTAACAGTTGCACCCAAATCAAATGGTGGATGGTGGATAAGATTTTCTATCTGCGAATCTATGCCAACTTTATGTAAATTGAGCATTCGTAAGTTACAATTTCGATTATCAAAAAATATGGTACAACATATCACAAATATGAGGGGGTTTGTTGCAAAAAGTCCCTCCTCTCCTCCTCAACTCATCTCCATTCTCTCTTTTTTGTTGTCTCCTCTTCAACTCTTCTCCCTTCTCTCTTTTTGTTGTCTCGAATCTCAAAGAACAGAACAATGTGGACTGAACAGAGTTTAATGGGGAGTCAGGGAATATTCAGCGCCTAACGTGCAGCTTGGCCTCATTTATGCTACACTTGTTCTTTTTTGGCACTCTAGCTAGGCTCAGAAATTCTATGCGGAGCGACTAAGAGTCCACCAACTTTATTTGGTTCAATGGTCGTCCTGTATGATTCAAAATGAAAATTCCTTAATTTATTTATCCACCAATATTTTCACAACCCTTTATCAGTCCAAGATTGTTCATCATGGACTGATGCCAACACTTGTAACGGCTAGAGACTTACAAACTTTGGTTGCTAGTTGAGATGGATATTTTATAAATTAATCTAAAGTAATATATGACCTAAAAGGGAAATCTGTTATTAAAAATTTAGAATCTAAACTAATTTAACTATGAAACATTCTCTTTATTATTTTCTATTAGTAGTTTACACGTGCGATGCATGTCCTTTTTTTATATTAGTTATGTATGGACAATGCACATCTTAATATATATAAAAAATTAAATAAAAACTCTTATTTGGTGAGGATTCGAACCTGAAGCCTCTTTTATATTAGTTAAATAATGTGCATCACATATGCTGGTAGATTAATAAATAACACTAAGATCTTCTCCCATTATGATATTAGAGATGTGAGACTACATTGGTGCATCCATAAGCAACTCTTGGAGCCATAGATTATTGGTTGTGCTTTGAGATGTGCGTCAAAGCCTATCCAGTGGTAGTCAGATGGACCCGTAGATATCGAGTGCTCAACTGCTCATAGGATGCTTTATTCACTCTAATGAGATGGAGGGTACAGTGACCGATTGTGGATGTTGACCGTTGAATAGATATTGGTGGGTCCCATTTCGGGTTTTACTCACTGTTCCCACTTATCTCTGTGTTTTGTAAAGATTTTGGACATATGTGGAAGTCTTATTTAAGTCATCTTTGTACCCTTTGTATTTGTATACGATTGGTCAGTGAATCATAAATCGGCATCATGGGTGGAATTTAGTACTTCAGCTTTATATATTCCTTTTTTCCAGAATAAGATTAGTACAGACAGATTTTGAACATCCTTTTTTTTTCCCTTCTCACTACCATTTTCATTTTTCTTAAAATTGTATATAAGTACTACATAATTTTTGGAGCTCATAAATAAGTCATTAATTATACAATATCCTATTTATCCTCCTTAATAATTTTTTATTATTTTCCTTACAATAAAAAAAAAACACAAAAATAAAATTGAAAATTTCATAGAAAATTATTCCGTGAATATTTAAAAATGATAAGACATCTCCTCGAAATTCTAAAGTGGCTTGAAATAATAAAAAAGACTAGAATGACTTATACTGTATTTTGAAACGGAGGGAGTACAACAAAGAGGCGGATCACTAGATGTACTTAGAACTATGTTATATCTAGTGTTTTTCTAGCATACTACTGATCTGATGCAGATACTCGGTGTTGTTTAGTTGACTAAAAATTACTTCGAAACATGGTATTAAATATTAGTATCGGCTTCAGATATAGGCTGTTATTTACGGGTAATATCATACATCATAAGAGCATCGGTAGATAAAATTCAAATGTAATTCGGCCAATGTATCTTGATATCGTCTGAAAATTAGTATCATATTTTGAAAAAATCTCTTCTTTTAGCAACATGTGAATAGTAGTAAAAAGAAAGTGATTTTTAAGATTTTTTTTTACTATTTTAAAACTATTTGATATATTTTTTATACAATTTTTTATTATTATTTTTTGAATAATTGCTATGAATAAGTTCTACCTAATTCAGAATTTTTTCCCTGCTACTCTGTATTCAACTGAGGCAATTTACAGGCCTTTGTTTCTTTGTTTCTTTATAGAGCACGATGGATAGAATGTACAGAGTCCTCTGAGAAAGACCTTGAAAGTTGGAGTACCGTGGATAGCTTGCTGTGTTGCATGTGCGCCTTAAATTCCTCTCATCAGTTGAAGACAAAATGCTAGTCCACTTGTCTGTGTTTGTGTATGTGCATATGCTGATCGATTGGACCATTCACCACCTCAATTGCATGCTCACCTTTCTTTTGTCTTCAGTGTGCTATCGTTCATTGTTGTTGTATCTTCTTTACCACTGAGTTGGATTTGTGCTGGCTTTGTGCACATTGTTTGATTCAGTGGTTTTGCACCTGCATTCTATATGTTGATGAACATTGCATGTGTTAATTATCTTGAACAGACAAAAGTTAGATCGGTGTTAGCCCGATCTTCATAATCGTGTAAGACATGGAAAATGTATTGTTTCTAGGTCAGAGGAGAGAGCGACAAAGCAACATGAAGAGTGGAACGACATAAAATTAGTATCAGGGCCAATTAATTGCTAGCCTTCCGGGGGTTTTGTAGTTTCTGGGTTCGCCAATTAAATGACCTTCCATATCCTAATTCGTTGTTGAAGTTGTTTTGAGTGAAGATCATATTAACAAGCATGAGATTGATTTGTTTGATTAGTGGGGTTAAATAAGGCCCTCTTTGGCTATAAGAAACCTAATGTACAACTATAAAATTCAATGAAACCCAAGTTTTATTTAAAGAGTTTTCTTACTTGGCTATTGAAACTCTATAAAACTTGAGTTTCACTGAGTTTCAAAAGTGGTGGGCCTCATGTGTGATTTTGTGAAAAGAGTTTCAATTTTTTTTTTAAATGAAACTCCGAGAAACCCTATAGATTCTCTATTTTATCATTATTTAAAAAGCTTAGAACTCCTCAACCCCATTTATTAATTTTGATATTGGTCAGATGACGTGGCCCCTCCTAGGTCACAGGATCCCTTCAAAAAGCGTTCACCACCGGATCATCCGGATCTGCCACGTCAGCCTGGAAACCACCCAGGCCTCCGCCACGTCAGTCCTAAACCACCTTCGGGCCCGTGCCACGTCAGCCCCATACCACTTGGGCTTCCGCCACGTTAGGCCCACAGAAAATCGGGTCCAGACCCGGCCCCAACCAAGTCTAGACCCGGTTGGCTTTTTCTATAAATACCAGCCCCCCTACCCCTTCCAGAGGTAATCAATCTTTCCCCCTCTCAAACCCTAGTTACTGTTACTCTCCCTCAGTGACTGACTAGACCGTCGGAGGGTCTGCCACCGGGACCAACCCCGGTGTTCCTAGACCGAGTGCAGGTACATGAGACCATTGGATCCGAGCCTCCAGATCTGAGCCGAGCATCCGATCTCCACCTCGCTCCTGCCTACTCCCGAGCCGTACCCTTAGCTGAGGGTCGGGTGTACCATCCGTACCGAAGCTTCCGAAAAATACAAATTGAGAAGAACTCACACCTGGTGCAGCCACCCCCCAAAAACAAACCGCATCAGGTTGGTGACGTCTGTGGGAAACACGGTGCGGACACCAGTCCGAGCCCAGCCATCGATGGTATCCCGTCAATCCGAGCTCACATGGCACCCAAGGCCAGGAGAGCTGTCACCTCTACACGTCGCCAGGACGTCCCTCCTCAGGACATCCCCGCTGACGATCATGGATCCAACAATCCGGGGATCAGCCTCGGATACCAGTCGGGCACCTCTCGCTCGGTCGTACCTAACCTACGCAGGGTCATCCAGAATCGACAGGCAAGTCGGTCTAGGGGAGGGGCCGCTTCCAACTCGGCCCCGAACCATCCTAGACCTCCACCCCGAGAGTGGGAGCCGACACTCAGCTGCATCAGCCAGAAGCCACTACCCCAGCGCAACCCTGCCGAGCGGACTCCAGTCACCTACCAGGAGTTCCAAGACTTCCGAAAAGAGGTCATGGAGGCTATCCTGGGGACCCCCGTCAGCGAGACGCTCCACCGTTCTCACTTGCGATCGGGTGTCGAGGCCAGTGCGTCTCACGACCTGACAGTCCCGTCGGAGTATGACGACGACATCCTAAAATGCCTTTTAAAAATGGAGGACTGCCTTGACCACTTCGGCAACGGCGGCCTGAGGCCGGCTCAGGGCCACAGGCCAACCCGACCACCTTTCTCTGCCGCAATCCTGTAGGCAGAAATACCCCGGAATTTCTACCTACCACAGTTCGAGACTTATGACGGTGAGGGTGATCCTGCTGATCACATGGAGGGCTTCGACAGAATGAAGGAGAGTTGCTCCGACTGTTCATCCGAAGGTTCACCACGGAGGCGAGATCGGTCTCCTCACTCAACCCACGGGTCGCCTCGGCAGCATTCCGGCACAACGTCCGACACAGCCAGCTGAAGGCCTCCCCAGCGAAGAAGCCTCCGATCGATTTCCCCGACCTCCTTAGTCGGGTCGAAAAGTATATTCGGGCCGAGCAAGCCCTAAATCCGGAAGACCCAAAAGAAGTCCCCGGGAAGGGAAAGCGCAAAGCCGACGAGACGGAACCAGCAAAGAATGTCCCAAAAGATGGGGTCGTCGCGAAAAGGATCCCTCCGATCCCACACTTCAAGAGGTACACGCCGCTAACACATAACGTATCAACTATCCTCTTAGCGTTCAAAGACAGGGACCTCGTCCAATTCCCTCCTCGACTGACCCACAACAACAAAAAGATGGATCAGCGGTTCTACTGCCGCTTCCACCGAGACAGCGGGCACGACACCGACCATTACCGCACCCTGAAGGACGAGATCGATGCCTTCATCCAACGAGGGTACCTCCAGGAGTTCAAACGGGAAGACGCCCGGGTCCAAAGAGACACAAGGAATCAGGGGCCTTCCCCTCCTCCTCGAGCACCCAGACAGCGTCCAGAGCAGAACCCCGAGCCTGAAGAACCCGAGGGTCAAGCCATCTTGCATTGCGTCCATGGAGGGCCCATGGGAGGGGAGTCCAGCACTTACCGCAAGGCATTCATCCGAGAGGTCAACTCCGTCCAGGGTCTCCCCTCCCCCTAGGTCCAGCAACTCCCTGTCTCCTTCTCTGGGAAAGACCTGGAGGGAGTTCGGCTCCCGCACTGTGACGCACTCGTCATCACCCTCAGCATGGCGAACTTCGAGGCCCGTCGGATCCTCATGGACAATGGGAGCTCGATAAAAATTCTCTTCCTGGAGGCATTCGAGAACCTAAAGCTCTCTCGGGATAAGCTGAAGCCAGTCGGGTACACCCTGCACGGGTTCTCCGGCGTACCGGTGCCGATCGAGGGGATCGTGACCTTAGATGTCACCGCCGGTACGACCCCTCACAGATGGACCGAGTCGATGGACTTCATGGTTGTAAACGTCAAGGCAGCCTACAATGCCATCCTCGGCCGTCTCAGGCTCTGCTCCCTCCAGGTGGTTCCCTCGGCCTACCACCAAAAGCTGAAATTCCCCACCAAGTCAGGTGTCGGAGTTGTCCGAGGAAACCAAGAAGCGGCACGGTCGTGCTATATGACGGCTATCGGGGGCAGTGTGTTCCCCTTCGACACCGTCAGCCATAGCCCGCAAGAAGTCAACCAGAACCATAGCCGACGAACGAGCTAGAGGAAGTCTCGTTTGAGACAGGGGACAAATCGAAGTGGTTCCGAGTAAGCTGCTCCATGGCTCCCAACCTCAAATCTGACCTGATCGACTGTATATGCAGTAATGTCGACCTCTTCGCCTGGAAGCCCTCCGATATGTCTGGGATCTCTGAAGACCTGATCATGCACAAACTCAGCGTGATCCCCGGCTCGAAGCCGATCGTCCAAAAGCGACGTAAGTTCGCCCAGGAGAGGCAACAGGCGATGAAAGCAGAGGTGGACAAACTCTTGTCCGCTCGTTTCATACAGGAGGTCAGCTACCCTAAGTGGCTGGCGAATGTCGTAATGGTCAGATAGGCGAGTAGGAGCTAGAGGATTTGCATAAACTTTACTGACCTCAACAAGGCGTGCCCCAAAGATCCGTTCCCCCTTCCTAGCATCGACGCTCTGGTCAACGCTACATCGGGTCACGAGCTCCTTTCTTTCATGGATGCCTTCTCAGGCTACAACCAGACCCGAATGTTCCCACCTAATATAGCGAAGACATCCTTCGTCACGGACCAAGGGCTTTATTGCTACCGGGTTATGCCCTTCGGGCTGAAGAATGCTGATGCTACTTATCAGAGGCTCGTTAACTGTGTCTTCAAGGAGCAAATTGGTCGCAACATGGAGGTGTACGTCGACATGCTGTCAAAAACCAGCAGGGATAGGATAATGTCGCCGATCTGGAAGAAGCCTTTGGCCACAATATGAGACTCAATCCAGCGAAGTGTGCATTCAGCATCTCCTCGAGGAAATTCCTCAGGTTTGTCATCAGCCAGCGCAGCATCGAGGAGAACCCCAAAAAATCCAGGCCATAATAGACATGTCCCCTCCCAGAAACATCAAAGAAGTCCAGAGGCTCAAGGGAAGACTGGCGGCCATCGGCCGTTTCCTCCCCAAGTCCGGAGAGAAGTCTCTCCCATTCTTCAAGGTTCTGTGCGGAACTAGAGGTTTTGAATGGGGCACTAAGCAGCAGGAGGCGTTCGCCCAATTGAAAGAGTACCTCGCCAACCCTCTTCTCCTCAGCAAGCCCGAACCAGGTGCGCCCCTCTGGCTTTACCTTTCGGCTTCGAAAAATGTGCTCAGCGCTGTCCTCGTTCGAGAGGATGACGGAGTTCAAAAGCCGCTGTACTATGTGAACAAGGTTCTGCTCGCTGCCGAGACCAGATATTTCAGAATGGAGAAGGTAGATACGCCTTAGTCATGGACGTGCGGAAGCTCCGTTCCTATTTTCAGGAAGCATTCGATTCAGGTGCTCACGGACCAGCCTCTGAAGGCCGTGCTCTACAAGCCCAAGAGCTCCGGATGATTGGTTAAATGGTCGATCGAGCTCAGTCAATACGACATTGGCTATCAGCCAAGGACGGCCATCAAAGGGCATGCCCTTGCCGAATTCATCACAGAATGCACCATCTCTGAGCAAACTGAAAGCAAGGAGGCTAACCAGATGTGGAAAGTTTACGTCGATGGCTCCTCTTGCGAAGCAGGGAGTGGTGCGGGTATCATTCTACGGGGTCTCGACGATTTCCTCCTTCAATATTGCCTCCGCCTAAACTTTTCGGCCTCTAACAACGAGGCTGAGTACGAGGCAATGATCGCTGGACTCATCCTGGTGCATCAGGCCGGCGCTAGACAGCTCAGGACCTTCAGCGACTCTCAGCTCGTGGTCAACCAGATCACCGGAGAGTACGAGGCCCATGATGATCGGATGATCAGATACCTGGCCGTGGTCCAACGGCTATTGACGTCCTTCGATGAGTCGGCGGTCTTAAGGATCCCCAGGGAGTAGAACGCCTAGGCCGACGCTCTATTGAAGTTAGCTTCCTCGTCCTTCGAGGGCCTCGATCGCACCGTACTGATCGAAGTACTCTTAAAGAAGAGTACTGACTTCCCCGAGACTCCCTGCATCGAAGACGGAGCCCATCCTGACGATCGAACCACTCCTATAAAAAATTTCCTAATTAAGGGAGGGATCCTCGAAGACCAAGCTGAAGCAAGGCGGGTCAGGGTCCGTTCAGAAAGGTTGGCCATGATCAACAAGACCCTCTTCAAAAGGTCATACACGACGATGGACAGAAGACCCTACCTCCGCTGCCTAACCCCTGATGAAGCAAAGTACGCTCTCAAGGAGCTGCATGAGGGAATCGGCAGGTGCCATATGGGAAGTCGCTCGCTCACGCGAAAGACTTTGAATCATGGGTACTACTGGCCCACAATGCTATAAGATGCCCTCACCCTGGTCATGAAGTGTGGCCCCTGTCAATGGTTCTAACCTGTGAAAAAGGCTCTGCAAGCGAACCTCCGTTCCCTGTCCAGTCCGATCCCCTTTGCTATGTGGGGGATGGATCTGGTAGGCCCATTTCCGAAGGCAACTGGCCAACGAAAGTTTCTCATAGTGGCAATCGACTACTTCACGAAGTGGATCGAGGCTGAGCCACTAGCCACGATCACCGAGTAGCAGACCCAACAGTTTTTTTGGAAACACATCGTCTGCCGATTCGAGATCCCACAGGTGCTCATTACAGATAATGGGACTCAATTCGCGGGTAAACATTTCCGAAGATTCTGCGAAGATATGGGGATCCTGTAGCATTTTTCTTCGGTGTGCCACCCGTAGTCAAACGGTCAGGCCGAGAACGCGAACTGCCAAATCCTTGACGGTCTCAAGAAACGACTCGATAACTCTTCCAAGGGGTTATGGGTCGATGAGCTGTCGAGCGTTCTCTGGGCCTACCTAACAACAAAGAGAATTCCCATGGGAGAGTCTCCATTCAATCTAACATACGGCACGGAGGCCGTCATCCCCCAGAAGATCGGGATCCCTTCGCCCCGGATCATGGCCTTCGATGAAATAAGCAACTCGGCACAGCTACATGCCAACTTGGATCTCGTAGACGAGGTCAGGGAAAAGTTCGCCATTCGAAGGAACACCTACCAGCAGAGGATTGAGAGGTTCTACAACAAAAAGGTGCGTCCCACCGACATCAAGCTCGGGGACCTTGTCCTCCGGAAGCTGGCAGTATCCAACCCCGGCCAAAAGAGGAAGCTAGCCCTAAACTGGGAAGGCCCATACAAGGTATCTGAGGTCGTATGTCCGGGCACGTACCGCCTGACTGACTCGGAAGGCAAGGCTGTCAGGAGGCCCTGGAACGCAGAGCACCTTATCAAATTCCTAGAAGAGGAGGGTTAGCCTCTACAGCTCATGTAAAATTATGAAAAATGTAATCGGCACGTCGTGCCTTGTTTTGGTAAGGTTCAAGTATGTTGTAATTATGCCAACTTTCTTGAAATAAGTTCTCATTAAAAACATGTCTCAGGCTTGGCACTCGGAAGAAACCGCGAGGCACAAAAAGCTTCCCTTACAAGCTCAGAGCTCGGCACTCGGAAGAAATCGCGAGCCACAAAAAGCTTCCCTTACAAGCTCAGGGCTCGGCACTCGGAAGAAACTGCGAGCCACAAAAGCTTTCCTTACAAGCTTAGGGCACTGCACTCGAAAGAAACCGCGAGCCACAAAAAGCTTCCCTTACAAGCATAGTGCTCGACACTCGGAAGAAACCGCGAGCCACAAAAAACTTCCCTTACAAGCTTAGTGCTCGGCACTCGGAAGAAACCGCGAGCCACTAAAAGCTTTCCTTACAAGCTTAGCCACAAAAAGATTCTCTTACAAGCTTAGGGCTCGGCACTCGGAAGAAACCGCGAGTCACAAAAAGCTTCCCTTACAAGTTTAGGGCTCGGCACTCAGAAGAAACCGCAAGCCACAAAAAGCTTCCCTTACAAGCTTAGGGCTCGCCACAAAAAGCTTCCCTTGCCATCTTCCTGAGAACAAGTGTGGGGGCTCGTCGTCGACCTCGAGCAAGGCCTTGACTTTCTTCAAAGCCATGCGACCTTTACGCTCGGCAACGACCTTCGGCTATGCCCATTAATGACTTTCTCCATGGTATGGGGGCTCGGCATCTGTCCCGAGCATGGTTTGGGTATTTTCAAGGCCATCAACGTATGCGCTCGGTGGCAACCGCCAGCTACACCCTTGCCATCTTCCTGAGAACAAGTGTGGGGGCTCTTCATCGACCTCGAGTAAGGCCTTGGCTTTCTTCAAAGCCACGCGATCTTTACGCTCACGACGATCTTTGGCTATGCCCATTACTGGCTTTCTCCACGGTGTAGGGACTCGGCATCTGTCCCGAGCATGGTTTGGGCTTTTTCAAGACCATCAACCTATGCGCTCGGCGGCAACCGCCAGCTATACTCTTGTCATCTTCCTGAGAACAAGTGTGGGGGCTCGTCATTGACCTCGAGAAAGGCCTTGGCTTTCTTCAAAGCCACATGACCTTTATGCTTGGCGAAGACCTTCAACTATGCCCATTACTGGCTTTCTCCATGGTGTGGGGGCTCGGCATCTGTCCCGAGCATAGTTTGGATTTTTTCAAGACCATCAACCTATGTGCTCGGTGGCAACCACCAGCTACACCCTTACCATCTTCCTGAGAACAAGTATGGGGGCTCGTCGTCGACCTCGAGCAAGGTCTTGGCTTTCTTCAAAGCCACGCAACCTTTACGCTCAGCGACAACATTCAGCTATGCCCATTACTAGCTTTCTCCATGGTGTCGGGGCTCGGCATCTACCCCGAGCATGGTTTGGGCTTTTTCAAGACTATCACCCTATGCGCTCGGCGGCAACCGCCAGCTACACCCTTGTCATCTTCCTGAGAACAAGTGTGGGGGCTCGTCGTCGGCCTCGAGCAAGGACTTGGCTTTTTTCAAAGCCACACGACCTTTACGCTCGGCGACGACCTTCAGCTATGCCTGTTACTGGCTTTCTCCATGGTGTGGGGGTTCGACATCTACCCCGAGCATGGTTTGAGCTTTTTGAAGACCATCAACCTATGCGCTGGCGACAACTGCCAGCTACACCTTTGCCATCTTCCTGAGAACATGTGTGGGGGCTCGTCGTCGACCTCGAGCAAGGCCTTGGCTTTCTTCAATACCATGCGACCTTTACGTTCGGCGAAGACCTTCAGCTATGCCAACTACTGGCTTTCTCCATGGTGTGGGGGCTCGACATCTGCTCTGAGCATGGTTTGGGCTTTTTCAAGACCGTCAACCTATGCGCTCGGCGGCAACCGTCAGCTACACCCTTGCCATCTTCCTGAGAACACTTGTGGGGGCTCCTCGTCGACCTCGAACAAGGCCTTGGCTTTCTTCAAAGCCACGCAACCTTTACGCTCGGTGACGACCTTCAGCTACGCCTATTACTGGCTTGTTCCATGGCGTAGAAGCTCGGCATCTGCTCCAAGCATGATTTGAGCTTTTTCAAGACCATCAACCTATGCACTCGGCGGCAACAGCTAGCTACACCCTTATCATCTTCTTGAGAACAAGTGTAGGGGCTCGTCATTGACCTCGAGCAGGGCCTTGGCTTTCTTCAAAGCCACGTGATCTTTACGCTCGGCCACGACCTTCAGCCACGACTATTTCAAAAAAAGTTTCTTTAAGGTTTAGGGTGGCAGGGGAGCCACCGACCAAGGGCTCTCTCCGAGCCTCCGAACCAATTGATCGGCCCATCACTCACCAATGAACAACCCGGGATTTACAGCCCTCAAGGCCAAAACTCCGAATTATTCGAAGGTGATTGGTGCGCCACCAATCCGGAACTCTCGGACCAAAGTTCTACTTCTAGGATGCCCGCCTTCGGCAGGCACCCGAACCGTATGGCAGATAAGCCAATCCCAATTCCTAATAAAACAACAACGAGGGGATGGGGGTTATATAGCCCCCAGAGAAGCGTAGCTATTGCATTAGGGAAGCCCAAACGACGGAAGGCGAAATGTCGCCATTAATGCTTATCGGAAGACGAAACGTCGCCATTAATACTTATCAGAAGGCGAAACGCCACTAATTATGCGTTGCCTGCCTGCAGTTACCGTGTGGCCTTTTTCCCTTGGCGACGACCCCTTACAAGGCCGAGCTCGGCAATAATCCTCACCCAATGAATCGTCAAAGTTAAAGAATGCGGGAGTTATTATTATTATTATTACTACTCATCGTGCGCAGGTAACGGCTGCACAAATACAATGAAAAGCATACAAATCACTCATGCTCGGCATAAAACTCAAATTCGGTGCTTCCCTCGAGTTCCTTCTCACGCTCGGCCGGTCCGAACGGGGAAGGCTCTCCCGCGACTGAGCTTTCCGCATCGTCAGGCGGGGCCCCCTCCAGGAAAAAGGTCAGAGAAGGTCCTAGTACGGAATTGCTCGCCTCTTCGATCGAACCGGCGCCTAGCACCAGCTTCAACCTGCGAATCTCCAGCTCTTTCTCTACAACGGCCTCACGAAGAAAAGACTCCGAAGCCGACCGCCCACTCGAGGCATCCGAGACCGACAAGTTCGTCTCAATTACCCACAAGTCCCGGTCGACTATGGCTTTTCTCAGACGAGCGACCTCCAAGCTGAGCTCCCTAGACTTGTTCATGAAGTAATTCACTGCGGCCGCTCGGTCCCGAGTTTGCTTTTGTTGGCGAGCTAGAGCGGTCTCTATTGCCCCCAGCCCAGCTTGAACCAAGGAGGCCTCGGCAGAAATACGATCGGCACCGAGGTCCTCATGCGTCTATCAAAAAGACTAGAAAAACAACAAGTCACAAAAGAGACTAAAAAGCACAAGTCATGGAGCATCGGCCAAAAAATTATCTTTCATTAAGTTCAAAGTTTTTGTGATACAATGGGCGGTGGCCAATTCGCGCAAGGCGTTTACAAAACCAAAAAGGAGAACCTAAACTATGCTTGGGGGGCGTGGCACCTTTTCGTCAGTAGGGCCGCCCCCGACCTCCTCTTGGTGAGGGTCCCCCATCTCCTCGCCACCGGGTGTCGGTGGATGCTCGGGCTGCCAGTTGTAGTAAAGGTGGTCGACCCTCTTATCCGGATAGATCAACCAAAAATGCTCCTTAGCCTTATCATAGGCCTCGTCCTGTACCAGGATTAGGGTATCCGCCATGGTGATCTCTGCCTCCTCCATGGCCTTCCTCTCCTTCTCAGCTTCTTCCTGGGCCTTCTCCTTGAAACGGTCTACCTCTTTCTTATGGTAATCAACTATCGAGGCCATCTGGGCCTCGTGGACCGCCTCTATACTCCGAGCCTCCATCAGCTCATCCGACAGCTTGGTCACCTCGCGGAAATACTTCTCCGTGTTCCTCCTCTTAATGAGGACCTCCTTATCCAAGCACTTCTGAAAGTGCTGCTCCTGAAGCATTGCCTGTCCGAGGAAGAAAAAGTTAGAAGAAATTCTAGAGTCTAAACTCAAAGTAAAACTACGAGCACTCATCGAGTGCTGTGCCTGAGACTACCTCATAAAGGCCATCTCAGATGTCTGCACCGCCAGAGCCATACGATCTCGCTCCGTGGCGATGTTCCTGACCATCTCTATGACCACCGGACCCTCAAGCAGGGAATCCCTTACGAGAACCGACCAATCCGGGGCATGCTGCCTTAGCCCCTGATGCCCGATAATCTGCTCGGCATTGGGCCGAGGTGGGGGAAGCCTCTGCTCCGGGACCTCGGAGGTCTTTTTGCTACCGGAGCTTCCCCCAGCCTCCCTAGACGCCATCGACATGTGGTGATGCTTATTCGCCCTCTTCGGGGATGGCTCCATAGCCTCTGAGGCCGGGCCCTTGCTGGATCCCGCACCTTGGGCAACCGCCTTTTCCTGCTCCGCCTTCTTTTCCCTCTCCGCCCTCCTCTTGTCGGCAACGGCCAATAAGGCCTGCTTGTTGTCAAGCTGCTTGGCCGTCATCTCTGCAAAATGGAAGAAGAGAGGCAAATGTTAACACGAAGGCAGAAAGATAGGAAAATTCAGAACAAAAACATACTAGGGTCGGATGGGCTCAGTTCAGCTCGGGCCCGGTGCATTTCCGTCACTCGGGGCCACCGTATGCTGTGCCCCCCAACGATCTTCCCCACCTTCACCCACTCTTTCTCCGTCAACTTGCTGCTCTTTGGAGGTTTATAGTTTGGCTTAAAAAGGTTCCAAGCGATTGGAATCCTCCAAGGCTTCTCGCTTCGGACTATGAAATACTTCTCCTTCCATCCTTTGATGGAGTCCGGATGGCCATGCATCACCTTCTTGTGAGGTCGCGGCAAAAGATAGAAGATTCCCTCTGCATCACCTAATGAGCTCATCCTTAAGATTGTGCGGAAGTACGTAAGTTTCGGCTTGATCCCCTTCTCTTGGCACTTCAAGATAAAGCAGAGCAAATGTTTCCACTGGTTGGGGTCGTACTACATCGGGCTCAACTTCGTCCAATTCAAAACCCTCTTGATGAAGGGGTGCAACGGCAGCCTAAGTCCCGAGATGAAGGCATCCTCGGGAAAAATGCAGTAGTCCGGCGCAAGAGTGGTGGTCGGACGAATACCGGGGCTCGGAATCAGGAGTTCGAACTCCTTGGGGATAAAGCAGGCCGCCCTCAAGATGTGCAGGTAGTCCGCCCTTAGGACACACTGGATACCGTCCATTCTGATCTTCACCCGACTCTCGTCCCCTGGCACGGAGGGGAACAGAGCGAGATCATTAACATCATCAGGATACATCCTAATCGACCCGAAATTTCTGAAGGTGATGGGCAAACTCAAACACCGGTCCAGGCCATATTTATCGGGTGCGAGAGGGGAGGCTATCTGGACGGATCCACTCCCTCTTCCTCCTACGAGGACGAGGTTTTCTCTCCGGAGATGGGGTCGACAATGGTGGTAGAGGAGGGAGATCACCCTCGCCCTCGGCTACCCTTCCTGCAGTACCTTCCACCGCATCTCCTCGAGCATCATCTCCCCCGGCAACCGGATCGGGCTCCCCCTGGTTCCCCTCAGAATCCTCCTCCTCATCCTCAACGTCCCCCTCCCTCGGGGTCCTGCTCTTCTTTGTCGCCCTCCTCTTCCTATTTGTCCTCGTCGTCATCAACACCCCCCTCCCCTTCGGGGTCCTCCTCTTCCTCCTCCCCCTCGTCCATCATCCACAGGATCCTTCCCTGGCCTACGGGATCTCAAGGGTTGCACGATGAAAGGTACCTCATCCCCGCTGTTCGATCCTGGATCTGACCGAACCTCTTCTTTAATTTCATAATTGCCCAGGGACCAAGACGTCGAAGGTGACTCAGCTTCCTTCTCGGAACGGCCTGATGAGCTTGCCTCAGAGCCAGACTGAGAGCGCGACATTATGAATCAAAAGTACTAACTTGAAAATACCGCGTGAACAGAAAGATCACCGGAAAAAGGTCATCGACGGCAGACGAGAAAAAAACCTTGTTCTTGAAAGTTGGAAAACACAAGTGAGGAAAGGAAGGGGAGAAAGAGGGGGAAGGGGGGATTTATAACAGAGAAAGAGACTCCTCGAATTTTGCAAAAAGGTCTAACCGTTGGATCGGCCGCTAAGACCTGAGTCGCTTTGATTCACGTGCCTGTGACATCAGCATGGGGCACAAAATTACCCCTTTACCCTCGGCGCTCTCAGCCAATACAAACGGCTTAGAGCGCATGGCCAGCCACTAGTGAGGACCTTGGACTTTTCCAACCAGTCAGGAAGCTCGACTCTCGGATGGTACCGCGAGCCCGAAGAACCTCCTCTATTCGACAGGAGGCTCGACTCTCGGATGGTACTGCGAGCCCCAAAAACCTCCTCTATTCAACAGGAGGCCTGGTGCTCGGATGGTACCGCGAGTCCCAAAATCCTCCTCTATTTGATAGGAGGCTCGACGCTCGGATGGTGCAGCGAGCCACCAAAAAATTCCTAGGCTTTTCCAACAAGTCAGGAGGCTCGGTGCTCGGATGGTACCGCGAGCCCCAAAATCTTGCTCTATTTCTCAGGAGGCTCGGAGCCCGGATGGTACCGCGAGCCCCAAACTCCTCCTCTATTCCTCAGGAGGCTCGGAGCTCGGATGGCATTGTGAGCCCCAAAATCCTCCTCTATTTAACAGGAGGCTCGGCGCTTGGATGGTACCGCGAGTCCCAAAATCCTCCTCTATTCGATAGGAGTCTCGACGCTCGGATGGTGCAGCGAGCCACCAAAAAATTTCCAGGCTTTTCCAACGAGTCAGGAGGCTCAGCGCTCGGATGGTACCGCGAGCCCCAAAATCCTCCTCTATTCCTCAGGAGGCTCGGCGCTCGGATGGTACCGCGTCCTTAAAATCCTCCTCTATTCCTCAGGAGGCTCGGAGCTCGGATGGTACCGCGAGCCCCAAAATCGTCCTCTATTCCTCAGGAGGCTCAGAGCTCGGATGGCATCGCGAGCCCCAAAATCCTCCTCTATTCAACAGGAGGCTCGGCACTCAGATGGTACCGCGAGTCCCAAAATCCTCCTCTATTCGATAGGAGGCTCGATGCTCGGATGGTGCATCGAGTCACCAAAAAATCCCTAGGCTTTTTTAACAAGTCAGGAGGCACGGTGCTCGGATGGTACCGCGAGCCCCAAAATCCTCCTCTATTCCTCAGGAGGCTCGGAGCCCGGATGGCTCCGCGAGCCCCAAACTCCTCCTCTATTCCTCAGGAGGCTCGGAGATCGGATGGCACCGCGAGCCCCAAAATCCTCCTCAATTGAACAGGAGGCTCGGCGCTCGAATGGTACCGCGAGTCCCAAAATCCTCCTCTATTCGATAAGAGGCTCGACGCTCGGATGGTGCAGCAAGCCACCAAAAAATCCCCAGGCTTTTTCAACGAGTCAGGAGGCTCGGCACTCGGATGGAACCGTGAGCCCCAAAATCCTCCTCTATTCCTCAGGAGGCTCGGTGCTCGGATGGGACCGCGAGCCCCAACATACTCCTCTATTCCTCAGGAGGCTCGGAGTTCGGATGGCACCACGAGCCCAAAAATCCTCCTCTATTCCTAAGGAGGCTCGGAGCTCGGATGACACCGCGAGCCCCAAAATCCTCTTCTATTCAACAGGAGGCTCGGCGCTCAGATGTTACCGCGAGTCCCAAAATCCTCCTCTATTCGATAGGAAGCTCGACGCTCAGATGGTGCAGCGAGCCAGCAAAAAATCCCAAGGCTTTTCCAACGATTCAGGAGGCTCGGTGCTCAGATGGCACCCCGAGCCTCAAAATCCTCCTCTATTCAACAAGAGGCTCGGAGCTCGGATGGTACCACGAGCCCCAAAACCCTCCTCTGTTCAATAGGAAGCTCGATGCTCGAAAAAAATACCGCAAGCCACTATGATCCCCTTTCTTTTACAACAAGTGAGGCGGCTCGCCTGCCGAGCCTCGATGCTCGGCAAGTAGATCCTTCACTGCTCGGATCTCAACGTCTCCTTGCTTTTCCAACAAGTTAGGAGGCTCGGCGCTCGGATGGAACCGCGAGCCCCAAAAATCTCCTCAAATCCACAGGAGGCTCGACGCTCGGATGGTACCGCGAGCCGCTATGATTCCCCTTGCTTTTTCCAACCAGTGAGGGGGCTCGCCTACTGACCCTAAATGCTCGGCAAGGATACCTCTTACTCCACAGATCCCAGCATCCCCTTACTTTTCCAACAAGCGAGGGGGCTCGTCTGCCGACCCCCGACACCCAGCAAACTGAGCTCTGACTCTTCTGCGCTCGGCACTCCGCATGACTCCAATAGGGGATCCCTTCACCCTACCCCCCTGACCTCTTCTGGAAGATACAGATTCCATTCTTCACCGTACACACTACCCCGCTCTTCCTACAGAAGCAAAGAACCACTCCTACACGACTGGGTCACCCAGCTCTCCAGGAGTGGGGGGCTCCTGATATGGGTCAGATGACGTCACCTCTCTTGGGCCACAGGATCCCCTCAAAAGGCGTTCACCACCGGATCATCCGGATCTGCCACGTCAGCCTGGAAACCACCCAGGCCTCCGCCACGTCAGCCCTAAACCTCCTCGGGCCCGTGCCACATCAGCCCTATACCACTTGGGCTTCCGCCTTGTCCGGCCCATGAGCAACCCGGTCCAGACCCGGTTGGCTTTTTCTATAAATACCAGACCCCCTACCCCTTCCAGAGGTAATCAATCTTTTCCCCTCTCAAACCCTAGTTACTGTTACCCCCCCTCAGTGACTGGCTAGACCGTCGGAGGGTCTGCCACTGGGACCAACCCTGGTGTTCCTAGACTGAGTGTAGGTACATGAGACCATTGGATCCGAGCCTCCAGATCCAAACCGAGCCTCCAGATCTGAGCTGAGCATCCGATCTCCACCTCTCTCCCGCCTACTCCCGAGCCGTACCCTCGGTTAAGGATCGGGCGTACCATCCGTACCGAAGCTTCTGCAAAAATACAAATCGAGAAGAACTCACACCTTCCGCAGAAATACAAATCGCAAAAATACAAATCGAGAACAAAAATACAATACGATGGCATGTTCGTTAGGTTTTTGACATGTGCAATGCACGTGCCATTTTTTTGGACTTTTTTGTCACTGTATTAAATAACCTCATTCATCTTTCCAAATTTTTTTCCCAAAAGCCTCCCTTACCCAATTAGATTGTTTAAAAAACATCATAAAACTAATACTTTTCGCAATTTAAACTCATCTCGATCTCCAAATCTCTTCTTCCGACATCTTTCAGCGAAACCCCTGCTCACATCCAACCGGATCTGCTAAATCCCCTCCCCCCACTCGGAAACTCTAGATCTCATCCAAACAGTGGCAACCAAAATTCCCATTTAAAAGCTGTGTGAAAATGTCAAAAAACATGGACGCTGCCCTAAAGTGCTAGTCTGGCCACCCCAGCACTGACAAAGACATCGCTGAACGAGTAGTCCTCATGTCCAAACCCATTCATATATATATATATATATATATATATATATATATATATATATATATATATATATATATATATATATATATATATCAAAGAAATAAAAAAGACACGCACCACATTCATCAGGGTTTAGAGGGGCACAAAAATCACAAAATTTAGGGCTTAGAAAGGCACAAAAATTACAAAAAATTTAGGGCATAAAGGGGCACAAAAGTCACAGAATTCATTACTCTAACCAATCATAATCTAAACCTAGGAATTCTAAACGTCTTCTAACTTTTCATTTTTTTTCTCTCATCATCATCAAAATTCCAATAACATAACCCTATCCACTGCCACCCTCCGAAACTCGTCTCCTCCACCACCAACAGCCACCCATCACTTCCATCTCCACCTCATATCCATTAATATAAGTATTTCTTGTTTCTAATAATCAAATAAATGCACGAACTTTCATAAGAAAACTCATCTTTCATAAATAAAAGAATGATTTTTTGATTAATGAGAAGACCAATTAATTATTGTGAATTTGTTAATTAATTTGAATGCAAAGTTTTCGGTTGAGGATTTTCTAAGTGCAAGTCTTTACATTCACTATCCAGGTTGTACTGTTCTATATTTCTATGCTTTATTAATTTCATTTTAATTTCGGGGTATTGGTTTTTGTTGGGATGAGGTGTCTACTAACACATCGGTGGCACAACATAACTAATTAGAGTAATGAGGAAGTCGAAGTAGAGGAGACGAATCAATAGGAAAACCCAAGCAAATAGATTCACCAATCCAACACAAACACAATGAGATTTTATCCCGGTTAGCGTTCTCTTAATCCGGAGGAAAATATAAGCAGATATAATATTCAACTAGAAGAGATTACAATGAGTTAATGGTTCACTCAATACAAGAAATTAAACTCACTCACCATAAACTATCTCTCTCAAGCTTCTCTTTGCAATGGAGAATATAATCAATGAAGTACTTCTAACTCTCATATTGGAGAAGATTACAATATATAGAAAAAGAATAGAGAGAACCCTAGGTTAATATTGATTCTCAGTCGTCCAATATAATCTGAAGAAGAAGTAACCGAATAGGAATTGTACAATTTGGCTTGGGGTTGAAGATTGGGCTGAAACGGGTTAACAAATCGAGGCCCAAAAAGAACACAGCGCCGCGGTCGGTCGACTGTACCAATAAGTTTGGTTGACCGTCCCTCTCTTGGCCAAACCCTGTATAACACGTGGCCGGGTGTGCTGTCGACCGTCCCTCTCTAACTACTGTTGTTGCTGTTTTCTCTTTTATTCTCTTCGACGCTTCGACCTTTGTGCTTCATCGTATCTTTTTCTAATTTGAACCACGAGTATTCAAGACATATTCCTAACAATTAATATGGCCTTCCTGTTGTATCGTATTTTATCAATAAAAAAAATACAAGCGTGTCTATAAAGAGCACAATTTTATTTTTCGCCAAGAACCTTATGTACATCAGAACCGGCCTTGACATTCATGTGGTTGTCCGTAAGGCCACTTGATTCCTTCCAATCAGAGTTATAATCAAGGATTAGTTATATCTAGAGAAAGTGATTGGAGATAGATCTGACACTTATTTTGTATCTCTTTGCATAATGAGATAGACGAGATTCTCCAAAGAAACTATAAATTACACGAATATGGCCTTCCTCTCTAATTGTCCGGTGTATATATACATATTATAGATCTTGCAATTCATCCTCCTCGCTCTTTACAGCACAAGCTTTTAACATGGTGGCCATGGAGTATGCGGAGGAAAGTAGTGCTTCCCTGGATTCCCCAATGGCGCCGGAGGTCGACTTACTTCCCTTTCTCCTAAAACCCTTGCCTTGTCATTGTTTTCTTTGAAAGAAAAAAAGAAGAAGAAAGAAGTAAGAACCAAAAAGAACAAGAAAATTCAAAATCAAGCTAATTGCTCACCTCCATTTACCAACACCCCTTTCAAATCATAGAAAGAGGCAATCAACAATAAGAGAAATATGAACCAGCACTTTTTCAGAGAATGGTTCTCCATTTCATGTATTTTTGTGTTGGTTTAAAGGTCAACTTAAAGGATAGCCTCTAATTAACAATTAGTGCCTTGTTTTATACTATAATGATATTAGTACTATTTATGGGGCCCAATGTACGATACTTTTACATAATCAATTGTTATCTTTGAAGGATTTGGTGATGGGCCTCATTCTGGTCACAATCAGTTTAGAAACAAGTAAGCTTTTGGGAGATCTCAATTGGACTAGAAATTCGAAGATAATTAGGATGGAGATTAATGAAGGTAAGATAAAGAAGTTAATTAAGAGATGTGTTCCTTTCTTCATCAACTTTTTTCTCAGGGCACTCCAAGTGTGCTTTCTTTTGGTATTGATAATGGCTAGGGCCGACAACTATGGTTTCTAGAAACAACATATTTCGCATCTGTTACTCACCTTATATTATTAATGTTCATTTTATATTAATATATAATGAAGACTGAAAATAAAGTAAAGAATGCTTTTATGTTGCTTTTATGTGCGTAACCCTTATAGAAGAACGTACAATATTTTGATAAAAGAAGTTACTTTTTTGAGTAATGCTACATTTACTATCAATTTCACTCCACCTCAGATAATGAAGAGAATAGTAGTAAAATTAGTAGTGGGTGAAGCATTACTTTTCATTTTTAATAGAAATGATTGCATATCACTTCAAATGTCATTCTATTTTCCACTCTCTCACATAATTGATCCTAGTAATATACACGTACTTTCCACGTCTTAATAAATATATATTTTTAAAGTTGTTAGATATTATAGTCCCATATTGGTAGTAGAGTTGTTTTGATATTTGTTCACCTCCTATATATAGGTGGTATTGTACTTGGTTAAACTTAATTCAATATTCAGTATTATCTTCATTTCTTTCTTATTTATCTTAACATGGTATCAGAGCCAGATATCCAAATTTTCCTTTCTTAAATTTTCTCATCAAAAATTCTCCAATTCCAACAACAGCTAAGTTATACAAATTTTTCAGTTCTTCCCCAAACCCTAGAATTCAAAAAAAAAAAAAAAAAAAAAAACAGCATCGTCTTCAGAAAAGCATCAGCATCGTCTTCACAAAAGCAACCCATCTACTGCATCGAAGCAACCCATCGTCTTCAGAAATTCCTCAGAAAAGCAACCCATCTCCTACAACCCATCAAGAAGAAGCAATCCATCTCCTACTGCGCTCCCACATCAGCATCGTCTTCAACCCATCGGCATTCGAATCCATCGGCATCGAAGCTAGACCACCAGATCCGTCGACATTGAATCCATCGGCATTCTCGAAATCTCCGGCGCCACCAGTCGAACCCATCGGCATCCAAACCGCCTCCTCTCCTACTCCTTCGAAACCCAAATCCCGACGAAACCCTAGCCGCCACCGACGCTGCCCGACTTCTTCTTCTTCTTCTTCTTCTTCTTATTCTAAAAAAAAAAAACCAACCCGAAAAAAAAAGAAGGGTCAAAAAAAAAATATTATTATTATTATTATATATATATATATACAGGTACTACCACTTTATGGCACCTCAGTCTCTCCCACATATTCACGCATCCACTGATTTCCCCGATGCAACCACCTCTCGTTCCTCCTCCAGATTCAGCACGCAGCAGCACCATTTTCAGTCTTCCTCCGATCTCCTACCTTCTCCTTACATCACTCATCACCATACTCCACCTCTACTTCCGCCACCGGTAGCACCGCCCTACCCCCTACCTCGATCCAGGCATCAGCCGCATCTCCCTCCACATTGTGCTCTCAGTCATAGCAGCGCTCGCAGTGCTTCTTCCCTCATATCCTCGGCCATGCCCGTCACTCCGGCCTTGTCGTCTCCTGCTACTTGGGCTAATACTCAGCAACACCTCACTCAAATGGAACTACAGCTTATGGGTCAGTCTATCAACGCTGGGCCCTCTGCTCCTGCACTTTCTGCCACTCCCGGTATGAATTCGTTCTGGATTTTAGATTCTGGTGCATCACATCATCTCACTAGTAGTCAGACACTACTTACCACCTGCACAACACTTTTCTCTCACTCTCTATCTCTACACACAGCTGATGGCTCACCACTTCTTATCACACACTCAGGAACAATTAACTCTCCCACTCTCACATTACCATATGTTCTCTATGCTCCTCATTTATCAATAAACCTTATTTCTATTAGTTCATTGTGCGATAGTGGTCTTGTCGTCACTTTTGACTCTTTAGGTTGTTCTATTACTGATTCCTCCACCGGTGAGGAGTTTGGACGTGCTAGTCGTCAGGGTCGTCTATATTATCTAGATTTTCTTCGTGCACATCACTCTCCTTCTAGTTTTGCTGGTATTGTTTCCTCTGATGCTGATATGTGGCACAGACGTTTAGGTCATATTAGCGCATCACGACTTCAGACTATAGCTCGTAGTGGTGCCCTTGGTTCTCTCACTTTTAAACATTTATCTGATTGTCAGGGTTGTCATTTGGCCAAACACATTGCCCTACCCTTCAGTCACAAAAGAACTTCTGAAACCACTCACCCTTTTCAACTTGTTCATTCCGATATATGGGGACCCTCTCCCATTCCATCGTGGAAAGGCTATCTCTATTATGTTACCTTGATGACTTTACTAGACATACATGGATTTTTCTTATGCGTCAGCGATCTGAGATACCAGATATTTACCGGTTCTTTACAACCATGATTCACACTCAGTTCGGTGTACGCATTAAGAATTTTCGATCGGACGGTGCACGTGAGTACACTTCTACCACTATGAGAACAATCCTTCAGTCTCACGGCACCCTGTTTCAGCAATCATGCCCTTACACACATGAGCAGAATGGTGTAGCTGAACTCAAGCATCGTCACATCCTTGAGACGGCTCGCGCTCTTTTACTCTCCTCTTCTGCTCCTCGTTCTTTCTAGGCTGAGCTATCATGACCTCTGTTAGTCTCATCAACATTACTCCCTCGTCTGCCCTAGCTGGTACGACGCCATACAATGCTCTTTATCATTCTCCTCCCGACTACAGTATGCTCCGTACCTTTGGATGCACCTGTTACGTCCTTCTCCCTTCTACTGAGCGCACGAAGCTCTCCGCTCGTGCTGCTAAGTGCGTTCACTTAGGTCTCAGTCCTGAACACAAAGGCTATCGTTGTTTTGATCCATCCGCGGGTCGTGTCCGCATTTCTCGACATGTCACCTTTGTGGAAGACTCCTCTTACTACCTGACCCCCACTGAGGATACTAGATTTCTCGATTTCCCAGTTGTTGCTAGCCCCCCGACTTTATCTTCCCGCATTCCTTTTGATCCCACTCCTCTGGCTCCATTCACATCTCCTGTTGTCCTTACACCTGTTGCTCCCCCTACCGATTCTCCACCTGCATCTCCACAGCAGCCAACACCCATCCCACCTACTTCCCCACTGACGCATGCACCTACTCCACCGTCCTCACCCCCACACCCTGTCAGTCCACCACCTCTTCGTCAGTCTACCCGTTCCACTTCTGGTATTCCTCCGGCACGTTATACACCTGATGCCACTGGTCCTTCTGACCAGTTTGGTTTTGCCATCCTAGCTTCCTACTCACCACAGTTCCATGCATATCTCACTGCTATACACTCTACACGTGAGCCCAGAACCTATCAAGACGCAGTTCAATATCCTGAATGGAGGAAAGCCATTACAGAGGAATTCAGTGCATTTGATCAAACTGGCACTTGGAATGTTGTTCCTCTACCAGAGGGCGTTCAGCCTATTAGCTGCAAGTGGATCTTCAAGGTCAAATATCAACCTGATGGATCTATTGAGCGGCACAAAGCCCGTCTAGTAGCCCGAGGGTTTACTCAGGAGTATGGCATTGACTATGATAAGACCTTTGCTCCCGTTGCACAGATAACCACTGTTCGCACCCTTCTTGCTGTTGCAGCCATCCGCCACTGGCAGTTATACCAGATGGACGTAAAGAATGCTTTTCTTCATGGTACCTTATCTGAGGTTGTTTATATGGATCCTCCTCCTGGCCTCCCTACTCCTCCTCGTCATGTTTGTCGGTTGCGTCGAGCTATATATGGTTTGAAGCAGGCCCCTTGAGCCTGGTTTGAGTGTTTTCGCCTTGTCATCACTAAGGCTGGTTTTAGTCAGAGTTCTCAGGACCATTCTATGTTTGTGCGGTCATCCCCGCAGGGGAGGGTAATTCTACTACTATATGTTGATGATATGATCATTACTGGAGATGACTCCGCCGGCATTGCATCCACCCAGAAATACATTCACCAGCAGTTTCATATGAAAGACCTTGGTAAGCTACATTACTTTCTGGGTTTAGAGATTGCTCATGGATCTCAGGGGATACTCATTTCTTAGCAGAAATACACATCATATATTATTTCCGCTGCATGCCTCTCTGACAGTCGATCAGTTGATACACCCTTAGAGCTTCATGTGAAGCTTCGTCCCACAGATGGTGAGCTCCTTCCTGATCCCACTAGATACAAACAGATTGTTGGACAACTTGTCTATTTATGCATGACCAGACCCGATATTGCTCATGCAGTTAGTATTGTCAGCCAGTTTGTTTCTGCTCCTACATCAGTTCACTACGGTGCTCTTCTTCGGATCCTCAGATATCTTCGGGGCACTATCACTCGCTCATTATTCATGCCTTCTACATCCAAACTAGAGCTCAGTGCATATTCTGATTCAGATTGGGCAGGGGATCCGACTACCAGAAGGTCTACCACAGGTTTCTGTCTATTTCTTGGTGATTCGCTGATCTCATGGCGGAGCAAGAAACAGGCAGTTGTTGCATGTTCTTCCACCTAGGCTGAGTACAGAGCAATGGCAGCTACTACTAGGGAGATTGTTCATGTTCGTTGGCTGTTATCAGATATGGGTGTTACCCTTACAGGAGCTACTCCACTTTATTGTGATAATCGGAGTGCATTGCATATTGCAAGCACCCCGGTATTCCATGAGCGAACGAAGCATATTGAGATTGATTGTCATTATGTTCGTGAGCGTTTTGAGGCAGGGACCATATCTCTCCATTCTGTTACCTCTTCCCAGCAGACTGCAGATTTTTTCACCAAATCCCATACAGTTCAGAGATTCCGACACTTAGTAGGCAAACTCACATTGTTTGACCCATCGTGAGTTTGAGAGAGGGTGTTAGATATTATAGTCCCATATTGGTGGTAGAGTTGTTTTGATATTTGTTCACCTCCTATATATAGGTGGTATTGTACTTGGTTAAACTTAATTCAATATTCAGTATTGTCTTCATTTCTCTCTGATTTATCTTAACAAAAGTAAATACTAAGACATAATCTGATCTCGAACCTGAGACCTCCTTTTACTCATCACTTTTCTAAATAATTATGTCGTAAATAAATTTGAACTTTGAAGCTATTATGGTAACTAACCACAGTTGAGTAAATGAATGGTTAATATAACTTTCACTTAAAAATAAATAGTTGAGATTAGATGGTTGATTGTCTACAAATTACATAACTCCAACTCACACATTATAGTACTAGACTAGTAATTTACACGTACGATGCACGTTTATATATATATATATATATATATGAAAATCTTCCATTGTGAACCACCCCTCCGTGTGCACTCGTGCCTTCCCGCCTTCGTTTCGACGATCCGAATCGTTCACATTGATCTAAACATTTACATTAGTCTAAATATGTAAAATCAAATCATTTATATATAGAGAGTAATGTTCCGTTGTGCATTAGGCCTCTGTGTGCACTCGTGTGCACTCAGTCTTTCCACCTTCATATCGACGATCCGAACCGTTCATATTGATCTACACGTCTAAATTAGTCTAAATATGTAAAATCAAATTATTTGAAATATTTTGCTCATCCATCATATGACTATAAAAAACAACGATTTTTAGCCATACAATTTTATAACACTTCAATGGATGGGCAAATGAATTTCAAATGATTTAATTTTACATATTTAGACTAATTTAGATGTATAGATCAATGTGAACGGTTCGCATCGTCGATACGAAAGTAGAAAGGCCGAGTGCACACGGAGGCCTAGTGCACAACTTCTCCCCCCCCCCATATATATATATATATATATATATATATATATATATATATTGTCACGCCCCGCTTCCCAAAAAGGAATACGGAATACGGATACATGACTAAGTCCAACGAATGGCTTTCACCATTCATAAGCTGTAAGGATCTTTTCAACACTTCACAGGAATAAACAAGAATAAACAAGGAGAATTCAACCACGCATGCATGAATAAATTAATATAACCAACAGAATTTACTTGAAACAAAATAAATAAATCTCAAATAAACCAGATCTGGAAACAAGTTATAAATTCTAGGTCAAACAACCCAATACAAAATAATCTATGTAGCAATTATATTTATTAAAAAACAACAGGAAATAATTTGCCGCAAAACTCCAATCAACTAGAATGTTTGGTCACCTACTCCGCCGGGCAGCTAGTCACCAAAATCTGCAATTTAACAAATTGCAGGAAGGGAAAAAAGAAATAAAATGCCCGTCAATGCAAGTTACGGGCCGTTTGTAGTGCAGGCAGCAGGTACAGAAAAAGATAGACAGGTATAAAGTAACAGCAGAAGCAAGTACAGAATAAGCATGGAATAGATGTAGCAGCAAAACAGAATTACTAACACTAACCAGGAACAGAGTCAAGTAATGTGATGAGATAACAGAGTGCAGGTAACAAGTGACAGGTGTCAAATAACATGCAAGCAGGTATACATGTAACAGATGTCAGGTAGCATGTACAGGTAAACATGTAACAGGCATATGCAGGTGGTCATGTTATTTCAAATCTTGTATTTATTTCTATCTAGGTAGCACTTCATGCGTCCCAAATTTTTACCACATGGTTGCTACATACATGCAATTTACGTTTAGATCGAGTGGTGGGTTTCTATGGGGCCGTATACTCAGACGTCATGTAACAGGCAACAGGCATGAATCACGTAATCGTAAAATAGCAACATCATGTAATCAGGAACAGGCATGAATCATGTAGTCATGAAATATGGCATCATATAGTCATATATTAGTAACAGGCATAAATCATCATGAATCATGGCATCATATAATCAGGTAGTAATGACAGGCATGAATCATGTAATCACGAAATCATGGCATCATATAATAGAAAACACGGCCTCCTTCTTAGTACACATATCTATATTGTCCACTACTAAGGTATTTTCCTTAACCCCGAATTGGTTACTTATTATGATTATCAAACGGGTATATACATGCACAAAACAGGGCAAGAATGACATGGTATGAACAAGGGATAGGTTCAGGTCAGACATAAACATGTATAGGTGACGGACAACTCATAAAAGACTAGGACAACAAAACTTTTAGTTCTGGACAGCAAGACACTACTGCACCAAATTTGAGATTCCTGTTGCCACATATATGAAAATCTGGATCCATAAAAAAATCTAAAAAATAGACTCTCAGCTGAATCCAGCACATATATATAAGTCATATAATAATTACAGTAACAGGGCTCAAAACAGAATTATATACAGAAAACATGTTCAGCCAGAAATCACAAGTTTGTATTCATAAGCATGAAAATAGCATAAAAACTTACTGATTAAATCTAAGAAAAATCTGGGTTATTTCCTAGTATGTCTAGTATCAGCAAATGTAATTTCATAATATTCCGACATAGATAGTATAGTCAAATAAAAAAAAAAAGCAAGATACAACAAGTTTGTAAATCTGAAATTTTAGACACAACAGTACTAAAATAGCGATAGTTTACAAAGTATAACTCGAAATCCAAATCCTTCAAAAGGATGATAAAATAGATACATTAGGATACATTTTATGTTTACAAAGTTTTTGTCAAAAGCAACTCGAATCAGGTCGAAAACATGGTTATTTACTGAACAATATGCAAAACTGGAGATACAGTACTTTGTTCACAAGCATAGAATAGTTTATAAACGTCATCAAATAATTCTACAAAAATTTGGGGTTAATCTCAATTAAGTATAGTCATAACCAGAAAAATATGAGATACAAATCTTATCCCTAACATCAGTATTAAAATGAATAACTATACAGAATTCACATAATACCGAATCTGGAATTTTCTACACATCTGTAGTAAAACAGTAGTAACTCACAACTCACAAATCGAAACTGAGATCTGTCAGAAATTCTGGAAAATAGACAACGAGATCTACGATTTATATTCACAAATTAACTTGATTTACTGACCTCAACAGGGTCCAAAATATTGAACAAAAATGTGAAAGCAGCAAAGCAGAAATCTTTTCATGTATTAAATCAAATAGTTCATATGCAACAAATCCAAATTAAAACAAATGCGAAGCATGGTATAATAGATGTCCAAAACAACATGGTACGGGTGTTTAGCAAATCTACCACAAGAGATTACAACTAACACATCAAGCATGCAAGATTCATACAACATATCATGAATCACGAACAACATACATACATGCATCAAGTATTTAATTAGATCTAAATTATTTCATGTCGTCTGTGTGACAACGAATGACTACGGATGGATCAACAAGTAGAGGCAAGATCTAACAAGGGTTTTCATGAGAATAAACCTGGACACAAAAGCTACACTACATGCGGTATTTAAAACTTGTATATACAACAAAATTAATACAAGTTACTTGCCTTGAAATTAACGAATGATCTAACGAGAAATTGAGAACAACGGGAATAGATCCCGGACAACGATTGGCACGGATCTTGATGACGATCAAGATCAAGATGATAGATGGCTGAGATCCAAGAGCTGATGATGATCACGATCAGATCAGATCAGATTGGATGGTCCCGATCCAGTAGATGATGGTGGAGATCTGATAATCAAGATCTTGATGATGATCAAGATCAAACGAAAGGTTGAAGTTGATCCTGATGTTGATGATGATCAAAATCAATCGGATGGTCCAGATTCAAGTGAGGCCTGATGATGATGATCAAGGTGATCCAAGAAGATTGGACAGCTGGATATTGCTTGATGATGAAGAAGATGATGATCATGATTACGATGGTGATCAGACGACCCACATTCAAAGTGAAGCTCACTGTTGGGCAGATCAACAGAGAAACCAGTGATTGCTACGGGGCACCGGGGAGTGACAACGGCGAGCGAGGGCAGGGGATGGGTGGTTGCAGAGTTGACGGCCATGGCTGGTGGCTCAGGTGGAGCTCAGGGTGCGGGGTGCAGCGACGAGCAGTCTACTTTCGGGGAGAAAAGAGGATTCGACGAGAGCACAATGGTGAAAAGCTCGATAGCGAGAGGATGAGGGTGATGGAGGACGGGGAGATGAAAGCAGGGCTTGGGTGCAATGGTGGAAGGCCAGAGGGATAAGGAGATTGCGAGTGTAGGCGATCGGACGGGAGGTGGAAAATGAAGAACAGGGAAGATGGAGGGTTGACGGCTGAAAGGGGGGTTTGCACAGTAGAATAGGGTAGGGTTAGCTAGGGTTATAGGTGATAGGGTATTTATATATAGGGTTAATGGGTTTGGGGTTATAGGATAGCGGGTTTGAGTGCAAGAAGAGATAGGCTATAGGGTATTGGGTTGGATCCAAATAGGGAGAAAGCTATAGGGTTTTAATCCAATAAGGAGATAATAATAAGCATTATGGGGGTTTATAAAACATATATATATACATATATACATGTACATTAAATCAAATAATGAATACGTATAAAATAGAGTATATTCGGGCTTAAAATAATAATAATAATAATAATAATAATAATAATAATAATAATAATAATAATAATATATAACAGAATATAATTTGGATTCATCACTTTCATGAAAGTAATTCAATAATAATAATAATAATAATAATAATAATAATAATAATAATAATAATGAAATCGATAATAGTAGTACTAATAGTAATAACAACATCATTAATAATAATAATAATAATAATAATAATGATATGTATCAGAATAGGATTTGAGATTTAACAAGTTCATTAAAAATCCGAACAGTAATAATATAAAATATAAATAGTCGATCACTTATAAAATGGAAAGTGAAGTTAAAATACACTACTATCTGAAATAACATAATTTTCGTTTAGAATTTTTTTAATAGAAGATCCAAAATGAATTTAACAAAATAATAATCGAAATACAGAAAATATTCGGGAAATACGTATTTACGGAAACAGGGGTTACATATATATAGGAAAATCTTCCATTGTGCACCACCCCTCCATGTGCACTCGTGTACATTCGGACTTCCCTCCTTCATATCGATGATCCGAACCATTCACGTTGATCTACACATCTAAATTAGGCTAAATATGTAAAATCAAATCATTTGAAATTCATTTGCCCATCCATCATGTGACTATAAAAAACAATGATTTTTAGACATACAATTTTGTAAAACTTCAATGGATGTGCAAATGAATTTCAAATGATTTGATTTTACATATTTAGACTAATTTATATGTGTAGATCAATGTGAATGGTTCAGATCGTCGATACAAAGGCAGAAAGACCGAGTGTACACGCCGTGTGCACCAAAGGTGGTGCACAACGGAAGACTCCCATATATATATCTATATAATAAATTACAAAGAAAGCTATCAAGTGGCTCACAATCAATTCCCCCTAAAATCAAAGGCCTAGATCAAACCTCACAAAACAAATTTTTCCTCCAAAATTTCAAACTCCAAAACCAAAATTTCCCCCCCAAAACTAAAAAACTTATTACTTTATTACTATCTCTCTCTTCTCTCTTCACTTTTTCATATTTCTCTCTTTCTCTCTCTCCCTATCTCTCTCTCCCATTCTTTCTATATTTAATTAGAAATTTATATTTTCAAATTTTTAATGTTTTTTTTTCGCACATGTTATATTGAAAATAGTAAATATCTCTTCAACTCCACACTTAAAGTTCTAAGAAGTTAGATTTTATGCTCCCATTTATAATTATTTTTCAACATATACTAATGGAAACATGGACTTTTATTTACAACTAATTATTGTCATACTATTCAAACTTGAGCTACATAATTATTGTTTTACTGTTTACAGGCTTTTCATGTTTTGTATCGTTCCGAAGACGTGCCGTAGGCACATTTACAACTAATTATTGTCATACTATTCAAACTTGAGCTACATAATTATTGTTTTACTGTTTACAGGCTTTTCATGTTTTGTATCGTTCCGAAGACGTGCCGTAGGCACATGCCCACGGGCAAATCTAGTATATATATATATATATATATATATATATATATATATATATATATATATATATATATATATATATATAAAGAGAGAGAGAGAGAGAGAGAGAGAGAGAGAGAGAGAGTGTGTGAGAAAGAGGAAAATCTTTCATTGTGCACCAACCCTCCGTGTGCACTCGGCCTTCCCGCCTTAATATCGACGATCCGAACCGTTTACATTGATCTACACATCTAAATTAGTATAAATATGTAAAATCAAATCGTTTGAAATTCATTTGCCTATCCATCACGTGACTATAAAAAACAATAATTTTCAGCCATACAATTTTGTAACACTTCAATGGATCGGCAAATAAATTTCAAATGATTTGATTTTACATATTTAGACTAATTTACATGTGTAGATCAATATAAACGGTTCGGATCGTCGATACGAAGGCGGGAAGGCCGAGTGCACACGCCGTGTGCACCATAGGTGGTGCACAATAGAAGACTTCTCATATATATATATATATATATATATATATATATATATATATATATATATATATATATATATATATATATATATATATATATATATATGTGATAAAAATAAGACGTTGTCTGGCTCGAACCTAAGGCATCCTTTGTATTATTTATGCACGTGCATTGCATGTGTTTGTTTGGTTACACAACCCCAACTATCTGTAACCCCTATTTTCTATTTTCTGTATTTTGGGTGTATTTTCTCTTTCCGTGTATTTATTCATATTGTATTTCTCTGTCTCTTTTTGAACCGTGTATTTGATCTTCATTATCAATATATTCATCAATTTTGATTTGTCGCTTTTTATTTGATCTCCTTGACTCATTTATCTACATACTAATTCATCTCTGATCTATCGAACTAACTTTTTGATCCCTATTATTAATTGTTCGTGCCCTATTTTATTTATTCATTTTTGTTCTTATTCTATTTTCTTGATGGATCTATTTTGAACCCTAGATTAAACCCTATTCTTTTGAATTCCTTTTGGATCTTGGATCCACAACCCAATAACCTATATCACTACCCATTAGCCACCTCTGTATACACCTAACCCTAATAACCAACTACCTATATATACTATCTACCTATTCACCATCCTGCACAAAAACCATAGCCGCCCCCTACTTCTCATCTTCCTCCTACCCATCTTCCCCGTGCTCTCTCCCGACCTCCTCTCCGTCGTTCCTTCGCCCTGCAGCCAACAGCCGACCCCTGTGATGCCTCCTACTGAGTGCCGCACGACAGCAGCCGCCAGCCACTCTCCCTGTGTCGTGACCCCGGTGACCCCGACAGTAGCCAACGCCACCTCAATGCCTTGGTCCCCTGCCCCTCTCCCGCAATCAGTAGCGTCGACATCAGCCGCCCTACCGCCGGCGTTTCCCTCATCACAGTGTGGACCATCTCCACCTTGGCTGCCTTTGGTCTTGGGTGTTGGGTTTGCATTTGATCTCGTGTAGTTGTAATCGTGGTTCGTGGGTTCGTCCGTTCGTTGAGTTCATGCCCGGAAATCCGTTTCTGTTATTCTTGCTCTTGCTTCTTCCTTTTCATCATCGACTATAAGGCAAGTAACTTGTATTCTTTTATTTTGTATAATACAAGTACTAAATACCTCCTGTAGTGTAGTTACTTCAAGATATATCTCCATGAATCCCTTGTTTGATCTTGTCTCTAGTTGTTGATCAATCCGTAGTTGTCTCGCCACACACACGACATGAAATAACTTAGATATAATAGACTCTTGATGTATACATGCATGTTGTTCGTGATTTATGAGGTGTTGTATGATCTCGTATGCTTGATGTGTTAGTAGTAGTATAACTTGTTGTAGACGTGATAAATATCCTATACCATGTTGCTTGGACATCTAGTATACCATATTTTGCATTTTATTATGATTTTGATGTGTTTCATATAAACTAGTTGATTTCATGCTTAAAGAAGATTTCAATTTTGTTGTTACCCCGTTTTTGTTCAGTATTTTAAACCCTATTAAGGTCAGTATATGAAAATTATTTGTGAATATGAATTATAGAGAATTCTATCTATTTTCCAGAATTTCTGATAGATCTCAGTTTCGATTTACGAGTTGCAAGTTATTGCTGTTTTACTTCAGATGTGTTTAAAATTCCAGATTCTGTTTTATATGAATTCTGTATGGTTAATTATTTTTCTACTCATGTTAAAGATAATATTTTGATCCAATATTTTGCTGAGTACAACTAGACTTAATAACCCCTAATTTTTGTGAATTTAATTGATGACCTTTATAAACTATTCTATGCTTGCAAATAACTACTATACTTGCAGAATTTTCGTGCTGTTCAGTAAAGAACCTAAATTTCAACCTGATTCTACTTGATGTTTAAAAAAAACTTTGTGAATATGAAATGTAGCCCACTGTATCTATTTTATCACCCTTTTGACGGATCTGGATTTTGATTTATATTTTGTAAAATATTGCTGTTTTGGTATTGCTGTGTTTATGATTCCAGATTTACAAAATTGTTGTATATTGCTGCTTTCTGATTTTAACTGAGTATACTATCTATATTGGAAAATTATGAAACTTTATTTTCTGTTACTAAACATACTAGGGAATACCCCAGATTTTTCTTGAATTTAATCAATAAGTTTTATGCAGTTTTCCTGTTTATAAATACAAACTTCTGATTTCTGGCTGAACACGTTTTCTGGATACAATCCAGTTTTGAGTTCAGTTTTTGTGAAATACCATATGACTTGTATATATTTTCTGGATTCGGTCGGGAGTCTATTTTCTAGGTCTTCTGACGGATCCAGATTTGCATATTTGTGGTAACGGAAATTCCAGATTTGGTGCAGTACTGTCTTGCTGTCATGAACTGGAATTTTCGTTGTCTTAGTCTATTTTGAGTCTTTCTCCACCCGTTCGTGTCCTTCGTTTAATTTATACTTGTACCTTGTTGTATCTCCATGTTTCTTGACTTGTTTTTGCACATCCATGCTTGCTTGAATAATAATAAGAAGAAACTATGCCGGGGTTTAAAGGAAAAGATCTAATAGTGGAAAATACAGAAAAGTGTACTCGGAAGGGGATCGATAGATCCTACGTGATTACTTGATACTCGATTACTTGATACTTGATACTTGAGGCTTGATACTTGATACTTGAGGCTTGATACTTGAGGCTTATTACTTGATACTTGAGGCTTGATACTTGATACTTAATTACTTGATACTTTTCCCTGAGTACACTGCCCTCTATGATCCACTATGAAATCTAAAACGAAATTGTTTGAATGTAGCAACCATGTGGTAAAAACTTGGGATGCATGAAGTGCTACCTAGATAGGACTAGATACAAGACTTGAAAAAGATCACTTGACACTTGAAACTTGCTACTTGTTACTTGCTACTTGTTTACATGATACTTGATACTTGTTACATGCCACTTGGATCCGTTTATCTTGCCATGCTGGTTGTTTCTATTCTTGATTTAGAGTTAATCCTCTATTTTATTGTCAAATTCTTTTCATGCTATTCTTGCTTCCGCTATTACTCCATTCTTGTTTATCTTTTCATGTACTTGTTGTCTGCACTACAAGCAGCCCGTAACTTGCACTGACGGGCGTTTTGTTTCTCTTTCCTTTTTTCTGCAATTTGTTAAATTGCAGATTTTGGTGATTAGCTGCCAGATGGAGTAGGTGATCTGAGATTCTAGTTGGCTGGAGATTTTGCTATATCTATTTATTTTCTTGTTGCTTATTTTGAATAATTGTACTTGGTTACATGGATTATTTTGTATTGGGCTTTTTTCTCAGACTTGTGTTTTGTTCCAGACATGATTATTTGAAATTCAGTACTCTTGTTTCTTGTTTCAAGTAATCTTGTTGACTATATTGATTCAGTTATGCATGCGTGGTTGACTATTTCTCTTATATATCTCTTGTTTATACTTGTGCAGTTGTGCTTATTGTAAAGATCCTGACAGCTTATGAAAGATGAAAATCATTCGCTGGATTTAGTCACATATCCGTATTCCGTATTTCTTTTTGGGAAGCGGAGTGTGACACTATCCCATTAAAATATTAGAGATATATACTTAACTTTTAAATAAAAAAATAGAAGTGTGGTTAATTGAGACCACTTATTTTTTTTAATGGACCAATTATAGAAAGTGACAAATGAAGTTGTACATTAGAGTGACATGTTGTTAATTCTTTTTTATTTTTTTATTTGAAAAAAGGAACTTCCTTCCATTGGTCAATCGTCTGTTCAGTTTAGTTAGCACGTACATATCATGTAATGATGTCTTAGACAAGTTTAAAAAAAGATTTTTAAAAAGGGACTAGATTCGTGGTTTGAATATAATGTGTAACGTTCCGAATTCCAAATAAAACTGAATTCGACATTCCACATGATCTTTACACTTCACTTCATATAATTTTACAAGGAAATTTAAACTTTTCATCATACATCAGAGTTCTTTACAATTGTGTACACAACGGAAAATAAAGTGAATTACAACAATGAAAATAATATACAACTTGCAACATCTTTGACATGTAATTAATCAACAACATCATATCAACTTTTCTTTTCCATGAAAAAGTCCAATTCCTGCATAACAAGCTGTGGGCACGTCAGTTATTTACAACTGACGAAAATGTTATACTCGGCCATCCTCTCTATGCCGTACATATAACGATCTCAATACTTTAACAAAGCACAATTTTTGAATGCAAATAAAGTGTTAAATGTCACTACACTAGATATGTAAGTGTATGCGTTGCCTTAATGCCTAATACAGATATTTTACACTAAGAAGACACTAATGTATACTTGTTCAGATTCTATGCATCCCATACTACATAGGTCCGAGGGCAAGCACCTATGTACTTCACAATAAAGTGTTTGATCCCTCGCCATGACAAACTATCCAATAATAAAACAAAGTTGAGACGTTCCACGAGTATGGATTCCTGTCCCGGAGAACCTCCGCAGAAAATCCCCCGCCTGACTGTTATACTGACTCCTCGTCATGCGAACCTCCAACAAGTGCCCCTCTAGCCCCGGTATACGTATATACATTGGAGTACGACAAAATATCTGCCCTACTACGCATAGTCCCGGATTTAAAATAAAAGCTCATCTCCCACGAGGCAACCACAGTCCCGGAGTATACTGCCCGACTGGATCTATAGTCCTGGTAAACCGCCGCAGCAAATCCATCGCCTGACTATATAGAGTGCCCCATTTACGTTTGCCAAGGATTTACTACATCTTCACTTATGTGCTTAGTTCTTAAGTTCAAGACATGAATAAATTTCCATATCTAGAGTTAGTTTTACCCCCTACCGAACTTAATCACAAATACCAAGATCGCTCCATGGCAAATCTCAAAAATATAACTCAATTCTTTTTATTTCAACAATGCCGGTACCCGATGTCTTATGAACTATAAATCACAACCTTTCATGTACAAGAATCCATGGGTACTCATACCCTTCAATAATCATGTATTAAACTCAAAGTATTCTTATCTTCAACTTATTCACAATGTCTTGTTTTAGCACTTATTCATGATTCGCTTATTCATTCATAATCTTTCAAAAAATAACAATAATTATTTTCATGAACACAAATTCATCACTAGAAATTCCATTAGCAATTTAAGCAATTCATATCTCAATTCACATCAAGTATTTCTTATTTAACATAAGTGTTTGTTTACAACAAGAGAGTTTTATAACTTGTCACATATTTTTCTCTTCTTTTTCAAAAATAAGAATCATATACTCAAATAATAATTTTTGAGTTAAAAACTCATTTACTATCTCAATTTCCTTTTCTTTTTACTTTCTCAAAATATACAAGAAGAATTTAAAACTATCTCTAATAATTTCTATTTTATTTTATATGAATAATAGAATTTCATTCTCAACCAAAATTATAACATCCCACTTAGGAGAAATGTCAATTGCATTCTCGAAAACCTTTAATCTTCTCATAATTCAAAAATCAAGTCACAGAGTTTAAATACTCAAACCCAAATTAGAGAACCCAAATACTCAAACCCAAGTCAGAGAAGCCAAGCTCTAAAAAATATTTTTAGACTCCAATGTCAGAGAACATAATACTCAAACCCGAAGTCATAGAAGCCAAAGCTCTCAAAAATGTTTTTAAGTCCCAAAGTCAGAGAAACATAATACTCACACCCAAAGTCAGAGAAGCCAACTCTTCAAAAAATGTTTTAAACCCAAAGTTAGAGAACATAATACTCGAACTCAATGTCAGAGAAGCCCAACACAAAAAAAATTGTTTTAAGCCCCCAAAGTCAGAGAACGTAATACTCAAACCCAATGTCAGAGAAGCCAAAGGCTCGAACCCAGAACCAGTAAGGAAACAGCCCAACGCCAAGCCACAGGGCCAAGAGCGCCCACAGTAGGGATGTCAAAATAGGTTTTATATGCTCATTACTCCTCTAATACTCTCTGTTAAAATCCTACGCTTCGGGAAAATCAATTCACAACTCAAAATAGGCGAACTCACCCACTCCAAAATTTTCTGATAACAGTTAAATAAATTCTAATGCAATAATAGCTCCACACAATTGAAAATTTTCACCATGTAAAGAATAACCCAATTTTCGCTAAATCTTGCAAAATGTCGATTTTACTCAACAAATCTATTTTTCATGTCAAATAATAATACGATAATTTTTCTCTTGGTGCACTGGTTCATAAAATTTCTACTCTTCAAGAGTGAAACACAAGTCAATAATTCATATGCCAAAATAACACAATTTTAATTCTTTCAAGTCTATCTTAATCAACATGCACTCTACATAAATTTTAGAGTATTTACTAGCACACATATCACAAATCATGAGAGCAACTAGATAATTCTACAATAGCAATTCAATTTTTAAGATAATCTACACATACAACTACTCAATAATTTAGAAAGCATAAAAGATCACCCACCCAAGAAATGTTGATTTCTTGCAATTTGCACCCCTAGAATGAGAGCTCCTAGAAACTCCGCTTCGCCTCCTCGAAATCCGCGCGCAAGAAAAAACTTCCCATCTCCGTTTGGCTAGCACAGTGAGCAACGTCATTTCGGCCAGGGCAAACAGCAACACCACTTCACTTCTTCAAAACCTTATTTATATACCTATATATACACTTCAATATTTGCATATATATAGGCATGCTTAAATATGTATATGTGATGTGAAGGTGAGAAGGTGGAGGAAGTAATCAAGAGGTGACTGATGGGATTACGGGAATTGCACAGAGGACCCCCTTTCTTTTTTTTGTTTTGTTTCATTTTCTTATGCAGATAAAAAGAGGGGAGTTAGGTAGCTTTTATAAAGGGGTTTAAATGTGATTAATTAACCACATAATTGCTCACTCAATCCCACTCATTCTTTCCTCTTCCCACTACGCCATCTCCTCAAATTTCTAACTTCTGACTTCTCCTCTCCATAACCGACCAGCCCTCTCTCTCTTTCCTAATACACGTGCACGTATAGTGCACAAGTGCATGCTCCACAAATTAATTATTTAAAAATACAAACTATATATATACGTAATATGTACGTAAAAATTTGTTTAATATTATTTCATGCAAAAATAAAATAAACATACGCACTCTGTAAAATTTATTTTGAAAATGGATACGCTCAAATACGCGCACCGAAACAAATATGTGCGTCGCACGTAAAATATCAAAAATACGAAATCGGCTTTATTAATGGAAAAATATTGAAATATATTTGAAAACAACATAAGAAAATATATTTATTAATTTTATATATTCCATGACGTAATTGCTACGTACATAGAAATCACGTGCTTTACACGTACAAAAGTATTTAGATAAAAATGCGTGAAAAATGAATTTCCGTTTTATAAAACGAATTTGAATATATAAAATAAATAATTGAAATATAGGAATATCGCATGTAAAGGTGGAAAAATACGTAATTGATACGTCCATCGAAAACACATAAAAAACACGTAATAATATAGAGATTGGAATATTATATTTTTGTTGACTCAAAGTAGGGTAAAATTAATACGGGAAATGCATAGATAGTCGGTTTTCAAAATACATAGTGAAAACACGTTACAAAATACACATGCATAACACACGAGGACAAAATTGTCATTTTCAATTTTGCGGGGTATTATACTCTTCCCCCCATAGAATAGTTCCGTCCCCGGAACTCTCTAGGGTAAAGTTGTATTTTGTACACGCCAAACAAAATATCTTATTATATTTAGAAAACTGTATAATTGAAGAAAAATAAATGTAGTATAAAAATACGCAACGAGAAAAAACAAGACAAACTCTATATAAGAAAATTATGAGTGTCAAAATTTTATAAGAATGGAACAATAAAACTAGGAAAATAGCATAAGAAAATAAATGTGACAAAAGATAGGATAGATTGAGCGAAATTTTCATACAAAATAATTTTAGGTAAAATATTAGATAAAAGGAAAAATAAACTTAGTCATTAATTTGTGGAATGGTGCGGAAAACAATACGGTAAGGAAAACATAGTCAATAGATAATTTATAAATAGATTTAGAAATCAAAATTTATCAATGTAATAAGCGGTAGAAAATCGCAAACTGAATTGGCATTGTATAACCAAAATTGAATAAGCCATTTAAAAGAAGACCATTGAATAACAGTTTGGAAAATAAACGAGAATGAGACTTAGTTGAATGTATAGATAACATAAAATGACTTTGTATACCAATTAATAAAATAATTTTTAAGATAATTATAATAATTATACATACAATTTGAAATTTAAAGATATAGAAAACATTCATAAAAAAAAACCTTCGAATTGTTAAGTAAAGCAAGAAAACCACATACAAAATTTATATACGTATATAGGCAAAAAGTTTATAGGGGTGGAATAAACAATATTATGACATGTGTTGCCGCTAAATTCGGTGTGGGGGCAAACAGATGAATTTGTGAGTTCTTTGGGGAAACTGAATAGAAGAACCTGTATACCTGTTCCGTTGAACTCTGATCGTCGCTCCCGCCGTGCACCTGCAAAAAGTGCGAGACACCGGGTTTGTTCCCGGCGACGCACCCTCCGACGCTCAAGTCAGTAACCAGAATTGATTATGAAAGAGCGTTTAGCTAGAGAAAGATTGATTACCTCTTAATGGAGATGGGTGGGGGGTATTTATAGGCGTCTTAGAGAACAATTTAGGAATGTAATCCGCGTAGTCTGATATAGAACAATCTCCTTGTAAACAGATTCGGAAAGTAATCTGATAAGGTATATTCTGGTAATCAGATAAGGAATTTTAATCCCTAAATCCCAGTGTAAAGATTGACGTGAATCATGGCCGTTGATTTAGATCTAATCAGGGACCTTGATTGTGTCTTGCTGGATCGAGTTGGCAGCGGGTTGAAACCCGTGCCCAGCTGTGGTGGATCCGTTTGCGGGTTATTGGATCTGTGAGAAGGAGACCCAGTACCCGCTTCGGGCCCGTTTGCATGTGAAATTACCGTCTCGTCCCTGAGCTGTAGGATTCGTGCCCCATTTGGACGGTCTCGATTGAACCCCTTGTTTTGACCATATCAACATGTAAATTATAAACGATTTGTAGGAGTAAAACAAAACATCGTATTAGTAAAAGTAATAACATATTATTGAAATAGTGCGAAAACTAATCACATAGAAATAACTTACGAATTTGAAGAAAAGTATACATACCAATTTTATTTTTGTTAGGTGTGTAGACACCAAAATCTAAGACAGGGTAGTAGCAAAATAAAATACGATAAAGCGGTATGAAATGCTAAAAGATTCAAAATACTAGGAAGAAGATAGTTGATATTAAGTAGTAAATACACAAGTAGGATAGATGTAGAAATCAGTATAAATAATATCATGCTAGGTTGTAAAATATTATAAAAATAGTACAAGCTAGCACAAAAATAGAATAGTGGTAAGTAAATATTACAGGAAAACAAAATAGGGGTCATCTAAGTAGAAAATCTCCTTCTGGTGTAGGATCGCCTTGTTGGTATCCAACAACAGACTTGCCTCTATGATCTCAAGTTGCAGAATTGCCTCTACGACATCCGATTGTAGTTTGCCTTCTGGACATTCGGTTGCAGACTTTGCCTTCCCGACGTCCAGTTGCAGTTTGCCTCCATTGACGTCTAGTTGCAGATTTACCCTCTCGACATCAGATTATACCAAAACGGGTGATGGAAAGATGTAATATTCCATATACACTTAGATATTGGGATGTTTAATAAAGTATGGTATTATGTTTTGAAATCAGTTATATAAAAGTGGATGGGAAAGTTACAAATTAAGTAGGAAATAATGACTAAAATATATAGACTTTAAATATAGGATATACAAAATTTGTAGTAATGAAAATGATTTATAATATTAAGATGAAAATAGTGTAAAGCATATGCAAGAGATGAAAACACAAATAGAAACAATAATTATGTAGTGTATATACTATATTGAAGAAGCATAAAACTACAAAATTAATAAGTAGCGATTAATAGTGAAAGTGAATATAACAAAACAAATTAGTAGATAATATGCAATAACAATAGTATTGAATGTAGATAATAAAACAAAATGGTAGGTCATATTTATATGGGTAGAATATTTCAATCTTGTAAAAAATATATTGAAATATATAGGATAATATAAGATAATGAAATATAGTATCACAAAATCGAATCATATAAAATGAATGCACATAAGAAAATTTCATAAGCAAAATTCAAAGTATGATAGAAATAATTAATGAATAAAATAGTAGTTGCAATAATATGACAAGTGTAAACGGATAAACATAAAGTGACACAAAAATACGAAGGACAAATCTTTAAGATTGAAATACAAATTCAAAAGATCAAGACTGAGGAAGATGGATAAAATAATAGATATTCAAGTGATTAATAGTATAAGAAAATATTTATTTGAAAAATATTGAATGTTGAAAAGTACTATGATAAAATCCACGAAAAAAATTAATTTGAGAGGGAGGTGTGTCTACGTGTAAAGTACCATGAATGTAGGTTCAAATCAACCACGCTTCCACTACACCACTCTGATACCCAGGGAAGATGTACTCACATACACTCTCACATCAATGTATATGAGGAGTGCATCATGAATGAAATTGAGTGCAAATTCAATAACAACTTTCATTCATGACTCCAGCCATCCAAAAAGAAAAGGAAAGAGAAAATGTCAGCCTATAGAGCAACACAAATGTAAATCACTTATATTTAAATCCCTATAAACTGAACTCACACTTCTAATGTCCACTCTAGGGTGTCGTTCCTTATAAATTTGTACTACTTATGAAGCGTGGCTCTGATACCATCTGTAATGCCCCGAATTCCAAAGAAGACCGAATTCGAGATTCCACAGGATCTTTACACTTCACTTCGTACAATTTTACAAGGAAATTTAAACTTTTCATCATACATCAGAGTTCTTTACAATTTTGTACACAATGAAAAATAAAGTGAATAAAAACGATGAAAATAATATACAACTTGCAACATCTTTGACATGTAATTAATCAACAACATCATATCAACTTTTCTTCTTCATGAAAATGTCCAATTTTTGCATAATAAGCTGTGGGCACGTCAGTTATTTACAACTGACAAAAATATTATACTCGGCCATCCTCTCTATGCCGTACATATAACGATCTCAATACTTTAACAAACCACAATTTTGAATGCAAATAAAGTGTTAAATGTGACTACTCTAAACATGTAAGTGTATGCGGTGTCTTAATGCCTAATGCAGATATTTTATACTAAGATGACACTAATGCATACTTGTTTGGATTCTATACATCCCATACTACATAGTTCTGAGGGAAAGCACCTACGTACTTCACAATAAAGGGTTCAATCCCTTGCCATGACAAACACCCAGTAATAAAATAAATTTGAGACGTTCCACGAGTATGGATCTCAGTCCCGGAGAACCTCCGCAGAAAATCCCCTGCTTGACTCTTATACAGACTCCTCGTCGTGCGAACCTCTGGCAAGTGCCCCTCTAGCCCCGGTATACGTATATACATTAGAGTACGACAAACTATCCGCCCGACTATGCATAGTCCCATATTTAAAATAAAGCTTGTATCACACGAGGCAACCACAGTCCCGTAGTACACTGCCCGACTGGATCTATAGTCCTGGTAAACCACCGCAGCAAATCCACCGCCCGACTATATAGAGTGCCTCACTTACGTTTTCCTAGGTTTTACTACATCTTTACGTATGTGCCTAGTTCTTAAGTTCAATACATGAATAAATTTTCGTACCTAAAGTTAGTTTTACCTCCTACCGAACTTAATCACAAATACTGAGATCGCTCCATGGCAAATTTCAAAAATATAACTCAATTCTTTTTATTTCAACAATGCCGGTACCCAAGGTCTTACTAACTCTAAATCACAACCTTTCATGTACAAGAATCTATGGGTACTCATACCCTTCAATAATCATGTATTAAACTCAAAGTATTCTTATCTTCAACCTATTCACAATGTCTTGTTTTAGCACTTATTCATGTTTCACTTATTCATTTATAATCTTTCAACAAAAAAAACAATAATTCTTTTCATGAACACAAATTCATCACTAGAAATTCCATTAGCAATTTAAGCAATTCATATCTCAATTCACATCAAGTATTTCTTATTCAACGTAAGTATTTGTTTACAACAAGAGAGTTTCATAACTTGTCACATATTTTTCTCTTCTTTTTCAAAAATAAGGATCATATACTTAAATAATAATTTTTGAGTTAAAAACTCATTTACTATCTCAATTTCCTTATCTTTTTTACTTTCTCAAAATATACAAGAAGATTTTAAAGCTATCTCTAATAATTTCTATTTTATTTTATATGAATAATAGAATTTCATTCTCAACCAAAATTATAACATCCCACATAGGAGAAATGTCAATTGCATTGTCGAAAACCTTTAATCTTCTCATAATTCAAAAATCAAGTCAGAGAATTTAAATACTCAACCTAAATCAGAGAACCCAAATACTCAAACCCAGGTCAGAGAAGCCAAGCTACAAAAAATATTTTTAGACTCCAATGCCAGAGAACATAATACCCAAACCCGAAGTCAGAGAAGCCAAAGCTCTCAAAATGTTTTTAAGTTCCAAAGTCAGAGAAACATAATACTCACACCAAAAGTCAGAGAAGCCAACTCTTCAAAAAATGTTTTAAACCCAAAGTTAGATAACATAATACTCAAACTCAATATCAGAGAAGCCCAACTCAAAAAAAAATTGTTTTAAGACCCGAAAGTCAGAGAACATAATTCTCAAACCCATTTTCAGAGAAGCCAAAGGCTCGAACCCAGAACCAGTAAGGAAACAGCCAAATGCCACGCCACAGGGCCAAGAGCGTCCATAGTAGGGATGTCAAAATAGGTTTTATATGCTCACCACTCCTCTGATACTCTCTGTTAAAATCCTACGCTTCGGGAAAACCAGTTCACAACTCAAAATAGGCGAACTCACCGACTCCAAAATTTTCTGAGAACAGTAAAATAAATTCTAGTGAAATAATAGCTTCACACAATTGAAAATTTTCATCGTGTAAAGAATAACCAAATTTTCGCTAAATCTTGCAAAATGTCGATTTTACTGAACAAATCTATTTTTCATGTCAAATAATAATACGATAATTTTTCTCTTGGTGAATAAGTTCATAAAATTTCTACTCTTCAGGAGTGAAACACAAGTAACCAATTCATATGCCAAAATAACACAATATTAATTCTTTCAAGTCTATCTTAATCAACATACACTCTACATAAATTTTAGAGTATTTACTAGCACACATATCACAAATCATGCGAGCAACTAGACAATTCTACAATAGCAATTTAATTTTTAAGATAATCTACATATACAACTACTCAATAATTTAGAAAGCATAAAAAATCACCTACCCAAGAAATATTGATTTCTTGCAATTTGCACTCCTAGAATGAGAGCTCCTAGAAACTCCCCTTCGCCTCCTCGAAATCTGCGCGCAAGAAAAAGCTCCCCATCTTCATTTGGCTAGCACAGTGAGCAACGTCATTTCGGCCAGGGCAAATAGCAACACCACTTCACCACTTCAAAACCTTATCTATATACCTATATATACACTTCTATATTTGCATATATATAGGCATGCTTAAATATGTATATGTGATGTGAAGGTGAGAAGGTGGAGGAAGTAATCAAGAGGCACTACAAAAGAAACTCGATTTCCCGGCATTTTTTTACGTCTTTACCGGCGTTTTTTTACGCCAGTGAAACTTTCACCGGCGTTTATAATAGCGCCGATCCAAATGCCGCCGAAGCGAGAATCGCGAAAAGGAAGGGGTCTACACCGGCGGTTTTAGTGGACGCCGGTAAATGTGATAACTACACCGGCGGCCGGAAAACGCCGGTGGATGGGGGTCTCTGAGTGCTGTTTTTTACCCCCCAATATACATTCACCGGCGGTCGTAAACCGCCGGTGTTTATCAATTCACCGGCGTTTCTATAAACGCCAGTGTATAATGAACGTATACCGGCGGTCAGCGACCGCCGATGTATGTGCGTTTATGAGTGTTCGGTTTTCCCTACTTACAAGCACCGGCGTGATCGAAAATGCCGGTGTAGTTATGGTACCGTTACAGCTGACGGCATACACCGGCGTTTGTGTGAACGCCGGTATATCACACACTGCAACTAATTCAATAGATAGACCGGCATTTTATAAAACGCCGGTCTAGCTATGCCCGTTTATTTTCCTTTCTCCGGTTTTCCGTTCGATTTCAATTCGCAGTTTCATTTACAAAACCTGTAAACTAATTCACAACTGATTCAACCAATTTCGTTCCATATTAATGCGCAAATCACAACCAAACACAAGAATAATAAAGTTTCACACGTATCATATCCTTAATATCTCAACCAACTAAGTAACAGTGTCATAATCACAATCAAATTCACCGCAAAATTAACAGTGTCATAATTAACAAATTAATATAGCGACGAACATCCCAAATATCTCAGGTCTGACAAATATCTCAAATATCCCAAATTAACAGTCTGACATAACTCTCAACCAAAAAAAACAGTCTGACATAACAGCAAGGAGGACATAAGAACAACAATCATACAGCAAGGACACAAGAACAGCAAGGAGGACCACGGATTCATACCAGTCGAGGAGCTTCAGTTCTGATCATCAGAATTTTATTCAACTGGGCGACCGCTCTGTGGAAAAAAAAACAATAGTTTAATTCAACAGTAGACCACAATACAGAATATACATATTTTTTGAACTTGCAAAAAATCTAACTGTATCTTAAATTATAAGATCAAAGTGCCAATTGCAAATGGAATTGTTGATGATATATAGAGAGGTAAAATAATTACATTGCAATGCTAAAAATCCGGTATTTAATTTTGTTTTTTAAATATATTTAAAATAACAAAACAAATGAAATTTCAGTATCTAACTTGAAAACTCTATATTCTCCTTTGATTGGGAATATCCACTATCTAAAACAGTAAAACAAATGAAAATTCAGTATCCAAGCATATCTTTCATGGATTGTTCAGACAATCCATGAAACTGTCATCGTGGACGGAAACCAAATATAAGAAAAATAAGAAAAATAAGATATGGCTCATATCAAGTGTATTTTTAGGGAACTGTCATCGTGGAAGGAAACCAAATATAGAAGCCAGAAATGGAAACAGAAAGAAGAATGGTAGAGACTTTGGATACACCAGGCTAACATAGCGGCATTTTCCTCATCTCTCTCTCCTCCCTTGTTTCCCTTCAGCACACGAACACAAAGAGACATCAGCAAAAACAGCAAGAGCGACAAGAACAAGAATAATAATAAATTATTATGAACAAGATGTCTCTAAATGGATTTCCAGATCTCTACTCGAGCCCTCCCGTTCTAATCACAGCCCAACTAAGAACATAGACAACAGCCACTGAACAAACCAATCACAACCCAATCAAAATTTGCCATCCTGGATCTTAATGAAATAAGCTTCATTAGCAGTAAAAGAAGATGGGGATGCTAGCAGCATACTCAGTTTGGAAGTGAACCCATTTTTGGTTAAAAAATCATGCCAAAGATGGCAAACAGGTTACTTTAACAGTACCTTAAAATGAAAATTTCCATTATCTGAGCTTATATGTTGCTCCACTAATTCTTGAGCCCAACAAAATCTAAACCCAATTGTTGTGCATATCCGGAGGATTTTGCCATACAGCTATACCATCCTCAGTTCACAGTGAACCCATTTAATATCAAAAAAACATGCCAAGAAGACAATCAGATGCATGAAATCAGCTTCATTAACAGTGAAAGAAGATGAGGCCCATGCTAGCAGCATACTCAGTTTAGAAGTGAACCCATTTTTGGTTAAAAAATCATGCCAATTATTTAGCAAACAGGTTACTTTAACAGTACCTTAAAATGAAAATTTCCATGATCTGAGCTTATATGTTGCTAGCATAAATTCTTTAGCCCAACTAAATCTAAAACCCAATTGTTGTGCATATCCGGAGGATTTTGGCATACGTAGCTATAGCATTCTCAGTTCACAGTAAACCCATTTAATATCCAAAAAAACATGCCAAGAAGACAATCAGATGCATGAAATCAGCTTCATTAACAGTGAAAGAAGATGAGGCCTATGCTAGCAGCATACTCAGTTTGGAAGTGAACCCATTTTTGGTTAAAAAATCATCCCAAAGATGGCAATCTGCAGGTTACTTTAACAGTACCTTAGAATGAAAATTTCCATTATCTGAGCTTATGTGTTGCTAGCATAAATTCTTTAGCCCAACTAAATCTAAAACTCAATTGTTGTGCATATCCGGAGGATTGTGGCATACGTAGCTATAGCATCCTCAGTTCACAGTAAACCCATTTAATATAAAAAAAAAACATGCCAAGAAGACAATCAGATGCATGAAATCAGCTTCATTAACCGTGAAAGAAGATGAGGCCTATACTAGCAGCCTACTCAGTTTGGAAGTGAACCCATTTTTGGTTAAAAAATCATCCTAAAGATGGCAATCTGTAGGTTACTTTAACAGTACCTTAAAATGAAAATTTCCATTATCTGAGCTTATATGTTGCTAGCATAAATTCTTTAGCCCAACTAAGTCTAAAACCCAATTGTTGTGCATATCCGGAGGATTTTGGCATACGTAGCTATAGCATCCTCAGTTCACAGTAAACCCATCTAATATCCAAAAAAACATGCGAAGAAGACAATCAGATGCATGAAATCAGCTTCATTAACAGTGAAAGAAGATGAGGCCTATGCTAACAGCATACTCAGTTTGGAAGTGAACCCATTTTTGGTTAAAAAATCATCCCAAAGATGGCAATCTGCAGGTTACTTTAACAGTACCTTAAAATGAAAATTTCCATTATCTGAGCTTATATGTTGCTAGCATAAATTCTTTAGTCCAACTAAATCTATAACCCAATTGTTGTGCATATCCGGAGGATTTTGGCATACGTAGCTATAGCATCCTCAGCTCACAGTAAACCCATTTAATATCCAAAAAAACATGCCAAGAAGACAATCAGATGCATGGAATCAGCTTCTTTAACAGTAAAAGAAGATGAAAATTCTAGCAGCATACATAGTTTGGAAGTGATCCCATTTTTGGTTAAAAAATCATGCCAAAGAGGGCAAACAGGTTACTTTAACAGTATCTTAAAATGAAAATTTCCTTTATCTGAGCTTATATGTTGCTCTGCTAATTCTTGAGCCCAACTAAATCTAAAACCCAATTGTTGTGCATATCCGGACCATTTTGGCATACGTACCTATACCATCCTCAGTTCACAGTGAACCCATTTTGGTCAAAAAAACATGCCAATAAGGCAATCAGATGCATGAAATCAGCTTCATTAACACTAAAAGAAGATGAAAATTCTAATAGCATACTTAGTTTGGAAGTGAACCCATTTTTTTGTTAAAAAATCATGCCAAAGATGGCAAACAGGTTACTTTAACAGTATCTTGAAATGAAAATTTCCATTATCTGAGCATATATGTTGCTATACTAATTCTTTAGCCCAACTAAATCTAAAACCCAATTGTTGTGCATATCCGGAGGATTTTGGCATACGTAGCTATAGCATCCTCAGTTCACAGTGAACCCATTTTGGTTAAAAAAACATGTCAAGATGACAATCAGATGCATGAAATCAGCTTCTTTAACAGTAAAAGAACATGAAAATTTCTAGTACCTAAGCATATATTTTTCTATTAATTCTTCATCCCAACTAAACCATTCATGTTAAGGAAATAAAGATGCATCTATCAGAAAAAAAATTCTAAGTTTCAAAAATAAGGGAAATCAAGAGATGATACCGAAGAGAGAGAGAGAGAGCGGGGCGACGAGCGCGGGGGGGGAGGAGATAGAGAGAGAGCGGGGCGACACGGTGGTTTCCGATCGCCGATTCACCTCCAAATCGAGAGAGGGAGGAGGGAAATCGAAAATGACGATGGGAAGAAGGGACGATGACGAAAGGTCGAAGGCTGTCGAAGAGGACGAAGCGGCGGAGGCAAACGCGCGGGAAGTAGAGCGAGGAAGGAGGGAAAACGAAGCGCCCCCTTTTTTTTTATTTTTTTGGGGTTTGGGTAAATGACGAGCAAAAGGTTCGGGTAGATGGGATTTATCGCAGCTTTTCACCGGCGTTTCAATTAGACACGCTGTTGAATGCGTAGGTATATTCACCGGCGTTTATTATTAAAACGCCGGTGAATAATAAATTTCACCGGCGTTTTTAAATAAAATGCCGGTGAATACACGGATAGACCGGCATTTTAAAGTGACCGCCGGTGTATAACCATCCCATCTGACGCCCCATTCCTATTCGCTACCTACCCCGGCGCTACTAGTAAAACGCCGGGGAATATTCGTCGGTAAATCGAGTATCTTTTGTAGTGAGGTGGCTGATGGGATTTGGTTTGCTTACGGGAATTGCACAGAGGACCCCCTTTCATTTTTTTTTGTTTCATTCTCTTATGCAGATAAAAAGAGGGGAGTTGTGTAGCTTTCATAAAGGGGTTTAAATGTGATTAATCAACCACATAATTGCCCACTAAATACCACTCATTCTTTCCTCTTCCCACTAAGCCATCTCTTCAATTTTCTAACTCCCGACTTCTCCTCCATAACCGACTGGCCCTCTCTCCCTTTCCTAACACACGTGCATGTGTAGTGTACAAGTGCTTGCTCCACAAATTAATTATTTGAAAACATAAACTATATATATACATAATATGTACGTAAAAATTTGTTTAATAATGTTTCATACAAAAATAAAATAAACATACGCACTCTCCAAAATTTATTTGGAAAACGGATATGCTCAAATAAACATACTGAAACAAATACGTGCGTCGCACGTAAAATATCAAAAATACGAAATCGGCTTTATTAATGAAAAAATATTGAAATATATTCGAAAACAACATAAAAAAATATATTTATTAATTTTATATATTTCACGATGTAATTGCTACGTACATAGAAATCACGTGCATTACACGTACAAAAGTATTTAGATAAAAAATGCGAGAAAAATGAATTTCCGTTTTATAAAATGAATTTTAATACATAAAGTAAATAATTGAAACATAGGAATATCACACGTAACGGTGGAAAAATACGTAATTGATACGTGCATCGAAAACACTTAAAAAGCACGTAATAATACAGAGATCGAAATATTATATTTTTGTTGACTCAAAATAGGGTAAAATCAATACGGAAAATGCATAGATAGTCGGAAATCAAAATACATAGTGAAAACATGTTACAAAAAACACGTGCGTAAGACACGAGGGCAAATTTTCAATTTTGCGAGGTGTTACATAATGAATTGAAATTTAGGGGGGGGGGGGTGCAAAAATATTTTTCCTAATAAAAATATGGAGATTAATTGTTCCCTTGATAAGACCAACTCCAGCTCCAATCGAGCGCCATTTCAAGCGCCAAAAATGACTGGTGAACAGTGTTGCGCCAATTCTAGTGCATTGTTCATCAATGCCAATTCTTTAGATTTTTTTAATTGTGGATTTTGTAAAAAAAAGTCTCATAGTTTTAGATAAGTGTATATTTTGGTCACAATTGTCTTATTTATAGGTTTGTGTTTTTGCAAATTTTACTATTTTAACAACATGTAAGTTATTTTGAAAGTGTTCTATATTTTACGTTGGTATAATTGTTTTAGATTTGTTATTTTAGATCATTTGTTTTCTAATAATATATTAATTTTTTTCATTTTATATAATAAAATATAATTTACTCATATGATATTTTGTTTAAATTTTTGAATAATTATGAAACTTATCATATGATCAATACTCGAAACCACCCGGATCCGATCCGGACCCGATATTGGACCGGAACCGATCCGGCCTATCCGGGTCTGGGTCCGGGTCCTAAAATAGGACCCGTTGTACTTTCGGGTCCGGGTCCGGGTCCGCTCAAAAGAGATCCGGACCCTGACCCGTTAGAAAAATCCCAAAAATCAACATAAAAAATATATTCTATCCTCATCCTTCCCCTCCTCCCTCCTCAATTCTAAATCTTTCTCTTCCAAACTCAAAACTCATGTATTTTTCTTCTCTCCTCTATTCTAAATTCTCCACTCGCCGCCTCCGCTCGCTGCTCACACTCCTGCTCCTACCCAAACGGGTAGTAATATTTTAATAGGATCCGAACCCGGTCCTCACGGGTCCGGGTCCGGGTCCAATTTTTGGACCGGTAGGTGACGGGGTCCGGATCCGGATCCAGATAGTAAAGGACCCGACCCGACCCGACCCGACCCAATACCAATGCTAATGGTGTATGTATATTTTGTTTGGAAAGAAAGATTATGATCAGAAATTGAGAAGATCTACAACCTTTCTTGAAAGCAAAAAATAGAAAAAACCCTCTAACTGCTATTTGGAGATACCCAATTCCTCCTTTCAATTTCTTCTTTTTTATGTAGATTCTCTATTTTGTGGAGGTCGAACACTAGCTGAACCTTTATTTCTTTTTTTTTTCCTCATTAATTATTACAAGATGATTTTTTGCCACTTTTGATTTTTTAAAAATTTTTATAAAAAGCTCCCTTCCTTAATTTCCATGAGAATTAGTGACGGTTTATATGTTTAAAAGAAAATAAAATATTTAATAAATAAATTAAAAATGTTAGAAATTTCAAATTGATTTTTATGTTTTCATTTAGGAGCCGTTTGTTTGTTCGTAACTAAAATTGGCAATCAGATTTTATTGAGTTAAAACAAAATTATAGTTTTCATTATTTTGTTGTTTATTGTTCATTAGTAAAGAAAAAAATATGAATTCGCATGCTGAAAAGATATTATGTTTTTTCTTTGTTTACAATGAAAATTAAAAGAAGACAGAAGGAATGAGAGAGAGAGAGATGCATATTTCAAAGCCAATTCACCATATTTTGTTGTAAATTAATTTTTGGCATTTTTTATGAGGTGTCAAAACTCTAAAAATTGAACTTTCATTTCTCTTAAACAAATTATATTTTATATTTATATTATATATTATGCTAATAGAAGAGAGAGTGTCTACCCCTCTCTCCTTTCTCTATTTTGAAATAGAACAATGAGTGAAAATGTAGGAATTCTTATTTAAATTGGCACGTGCAGTACACACGTTTTTAGAAAAAATAAAACAAAATAAAATAAAAGCCCAAAACCCTCCAAGCTAGCCACAATCTCTTACCCCCCCCCCCCCCCCCCACTTTCCAAATCCAAATCCTCAGTTCCAACCCATTCCTCCCTATGCCCCCCTCCTCCCATGCCGCAAGTTGTCGCTGCATGCCACCTCCGCACACACGCCACACCACACCGTCGGAGGAGGGAAGGGGGTTTTCGAGCCATGACCACATTTGGAAGGGGCAGTGGTAGGGATAGAGGTGGGAGAAGCCGACAATGCCGAGATGACATGGCGGAAGAAGACGGTAGAAGAAGACGGCGGAAGAAGACGGTGTGACTACAGATGAGGCAGCAGCTTTGACGGAGGCAGGATGGTGGAGGTAATGGCAGCGATTTTACATGATTTGAGGGTGAAGAATTTGAGGAGGAGATGAGGGAAAGCCAGGTGAAAGAGGAGAGGAGGAGAGCGGTGGCAGCGTGGTTGGGGTAGTGGTGGTAGCGGGAGGAGATGCGGCGGGTGGGGCGGGGGTTAGGGTTAGGGATTGGGGTGGTGGAGTGCTGCTGCTTTGAGATTGGTGATGACATTAGAGACTGGAGGATTGACGAGAGTCGAGAAAGATACTGAGAGGGAGACTGGAAGGTGTTTGATGTTATTCCCATATGGAATTTGTGTTTCGCGAAGGTGTTTGATATAATGCCTCAATGACATGTTGTTGCTTGGGTGCTTTGAATTGATGGGTTTGCAGTTTTGGGCGTGGTGGGCTAATTGTCGTGCTTGGAGTTTCGTTGAATTGGTCAAAATGAAGAGATTGGCAGACTATGTAAACCAGACAACAACATAGTATTGTATGGTGGCCATGATTGCTATTAAGGTCTTCAAAATTTTCAGGTGACAATGATACAATTGTTATTTTTTACATTCGAATAGAACAATTATACTTATTGTTTGATAAACTACTCACAGCAAAATGGAACATGTATGCTCAATTTTTGATATTAGTAATTCTTATAATTACCCTCGACATTTTGTATTCAACTTTGTTGTTAAACTACCCATATGAAAGTTGGATCCTAATTAGTGAGATATTTTCATTATTTGAGTAAGAAGATATATAATTCTATATCTATATTGGTCATATTATAGTTAAATAATTTAGTTTATGATAAATTTGAAAAAAACCCCTTGAACTATGGCCTTTATGCAGAAAACCCCCTGATCTTTTTTTAATGCAGAAACCCCCTGAAGCATGGTTGTCGCAAAAAACTCCCTGAAGTATTTCAAAAACCACATCTAACTTTTCTACTTGTATCAGATAACCCCATTCATCTTTGCATATTATTTCAAAAAAAATCATATATCTTTTTCATTATTGTCAAAAACCTCCCTCAACTTTAGCAGAAGTCTAATGTTTGCGGGATGGGTTTTTTGCAACAATACTTCAGAGGGGGTTTCTGAATAAAAAAAAGATCATGGTAGTTTTCTGCTTAAAGGCCATAGTTCAAGGGTTTTTTTTTTTCCAAATTTAGCCTTTAGTTTAGCTATATCAGCAGATATCTATACCATATATATAATTTGTTTTAGTTATATAATCTGAACAATTTATGGATTTGTTGAATGTTGAAAAACTTGATGTTTTATGTATTTATAAATCTTAGAATATTGCATGATGTATATAGATGAAAAAGAATATATGTACAAGTGAGAATCTATCGAAATTTTAGAAAAATTGTTGATTATGTTTCTACTTTCTGTTACCATTTTTATTTTAAGGATAACTTTCATGCATATATTTTTTAAAATAAAGTATGCCAATTAACATGTTTTAAGACAATGTATCATCTTTTAAAAAAGGTATGTGCAATATTGCATAGGGTGTTGAAAACAGATTTGGGAATTTTTTTTATTATTCTTCTTGTTCTTTATTCTTTACAGTATACATATATATATAAGGATTACAATCTTGGAGGAGAAGAAAGAAGATTGAGAGAAGATTGAGGGATGAGAGATTTGGGGAATCTGTTTCCTATAGATTAGGAAACAGAATATACATATTACTACTTACTACATTTCAACACTCCCCCTCAAGTTGGTGCATAAATATTGAACATGCCCAACTTGTCAACAAATTTTAAGAAGAGCCGACTCAAAACTGCCCTGGCCAGGATATCTGCGAGTTAATCTTCTGACTTCACTTTAGATATCTCAATGGCTTTCTCATCCAATTTCTCCTTGATGAAGAATCTATCCACATCTACATATTTCGTCATATCATGTTGAACTGGATTGGCGGCAATATCACATGCTGCTTGGCTATCGCAATACACCTTCATAGGTTCATTAGGACAACAGCCTAAGTCCTGCAACAAGAGTTTCAACCATAAAGCTTCTGCTATACATAGAGCTACTCCGTGATATTCAACCTCTGCATTAGAGCGTGCAACAACATTCTGCTTCTTGCTTCTCCATGTAACTATATTTTCTCCAACAAAGGTAAAGTATTCTGAAATGGAGCGCTTATCAATTATAGATCCTCACAATCAGCATCAGTATATGTCTCAACCTTCAAGTGATCATGTTTCGCAAATAGGACCCTTTTTCCTGGAGCAGACTTAATATATCTCAGAATTTTCATCACTATATCCATGTGATGTTCCTGAGGTGTATGCATAAACTAACTTACCACATGATATGGCTAAAAATGGGGTTAAATCGGAACCATTCAAAGTGGGCACGAATCTCAAAGTCCCAGGGGCAAGATGGTAATCTCGCCTATAGACGGGTCTGAATTGGGAATCGGGTCCCTTCTCCTGGACCCGTTAAACCATTAACGGATCTGACCAGTTGAGAACGGGTCTCAACCCGTTAGGGGCCAGTTCAACCGGATTGGAGGAAATCCTGGCTCCCCCTGATTTGGAGGAGGTAGTTACAACCACCCTTATCCTTCTACACCGGGAAATAGGGATCTACTCTCATCTTAAAAAGGATCCCCATGGCGACTATAAAATCTCCATGACCTCCTAATATTAAAGGTGATCACGCTTTGCACACTTGAGCTTTTTCCCTTGTCTTTTTCAGTGTATTAACTTGATCGTCGGAGGGTTCGTCGCCGGGATCCATCCCGGTGTATCGAACGTTGGTGCAAGTTTTGAGGGAGCACCAAGGAGCCAACAAATTAGCAAGGAAGAAGAAGGGGTCGATCTTTGTGAGTTCCTCACGAACCTACAAATCTCATCTATTGCCCCCACACCCGAATTCAGCGGCAACAGATTGGCGCTGTCTGTAGGAACTCACTCGACAAGTAATCTCGTTTTCCTCCTTCAACCCACGTTACTCCCAGCCATGCCCCAAGAAGAGACCTGCAAACTCTAACCGAAGGACAACCTCTTCTCATCCTCCTCCTCCTCCTCCGTAGGGGGACCTCCCTCATCCTAACCAACCAACCCAGCAGCTCGATCCTCTGGCTCCGCAGTCCATCCAGTAGCCTCTGGGACCCCAGGCTGCAGTGGGGGAACCCTCTCGATGGAGTTGTCACAAGCAACCTGTCCATTAGGTTCGAGTCTCCATCCACAATACCGACACCGATTCCAGGGCTTCCTATACTCCCCCCACTCTAAAGGATCTGTAGAACGTTATCAACAATCGACAAACCGAGCACGGATCAATCTCCGTACCCATCTGGAGGAGAGGCGGGCCCAAGAGTCGAACCTTCGCCGCAAGCAGGCCAGGGACCGTTCGCCACACCGATCCAACCGAGGGGGGGTCCAACTCTCCCTGTAGACAGAAAGAGTCGCCCCAACATCGTCCAAGATGGAGCCATTCCCCGGCAGGTCGCCATGCACCTCGGGACCATCATGAGCAGGAGGCCCGTCACAAGGGCGAAATTCCAGCAATTTCAGGAGGCGGTCCTCCGGACTCTTAACGTTGCCCCCAACAATGGCCATAGGGCTCCCAGTCCTTCGCCAGCTCCTCATCATCCTCACAGCTCTTGTAGTCCTCGACCGGCTCCTCACTGTCCTTGCTGCTCCCGTAGTCCTCGACCGGCTCCCGATCACCACTGTCGCTCTCGTAGTCCACGCCCTACCCTAAGTCACCCCCGTCTCTTAGTTAGTTCGCCTCATACTCTGAGCTATCACCGGTGCAGCCCCAGCCCTCCTCGACATGAGAACGAGTCCCGGGGCTCGGCCAGACAAAACCGAAGGGAGGACTCATTCTACCGCCGTATCCATGAGATGGAGAGGCGCCTCGGCCAGCTCGACCGAGACGAGGGGCGACATGTAAGAGACCTTCGTTCGAGCAGGCCCCCATTCTCCCGTACCATTATGGAGGCTCCAGTTCCCAACAACTTCAAGCCTCCACATTTCGATACCTATACCGGGGAGTCGGACCCCACAGATCACATTGAGAGTTTCAAAACTGTCATGATGATCCACCATGCATCCGACTTCCTCCTTTGCAAGACCTTCCCGGCTACACTCAAAGGGCTGGCTTGGGAATGGTACTCTCGGCTTGCGCCGACATCTATCTTCTCCTTCGACCAGTTTGAGGGTCTCTTCCTTACGCACTTCGTGAGCAGTCGGCGCGCCGAGAAGACGAGCAACACCCTATTGTTCCTCAGCCAAAAGAAGGGCGAACGACTAAGGGATTATGTCAAACGCTTCACTCTCGAGGCTAGGTCCATTGCTTCTTTGGAACCCTCGGTCGCCACCATCGCCTTCTAGTCCAACGTCCTCAATGCTGACCTCAGGGCGTCCCTCGCCAAGAGGCCCCCTCGGGACTTCTCAGACCTCCTACTTTGGAGCGAGAAGTACATCCGAGCGGAAGAAGCCATCCGTTGCCCCACCTTCGAGGCCTCATCTTCCACGAACAAGCGGAAGAGTGCGGAAGAAGGAGCTAAGAAGCTCCAAAAAGACAATGGGGGTCAGCGGCGTCCTCCTCCTCGGTTCGAGAAATTCACTCCGCTTAACACGAGTGTATCGGACATCCTCATGGAGATAGGGAACGGTGTCCTCCTACCGCCTCCCCCAAGGATGAATACCCCAGCAAAGAAAAGGGATCGGAGTAAGTGATGTTGTTTCCATCGGGACCACGGGCACGACACAGATGAATGTCGGGCCTTGAAATGAGCAGCACAGAGCCGATCTGCCCCCGCCACCTCGGGGGGCTAACAGGAAAAATGAGCAGCGCATTGAGACTCCAGAGGCCGAAGTAGAGGGCATCTTGCACCTGATACACAGGGGCCCAATGGGGGGATATCCCAACTCCTCCCGAAAAGCCTTCATTAGGGAGGTTAACTCCGTGCAGAGCCATCCTCCCCCAAAGGGCCTCGGAGTCCCGGTGACGTTCTCCGATAGGGACCTAGAGGCCGTCCGCACGCCCCACTGCAACGCCCTCATCATCAACCTCCGCATGGCAAACTTCGAAGTTCGTCGCGTCTTAGTAGATAATGACAGCACTGTCAACATCCTTTTCTTGGAAGCCTTCAAAGGCCTCCCGCTGTCCAGGGACCGGCTCAAGCCCGCAGGCTACACCCTCCACGGGTTCACAGGGGTCCCGATTACGGTCGAGGGAATTATAACCCTCGACATAATGGCTGGAAAGGCCCTGACAACTCGTACGGAGCAAATGGACTTCATGGTGGTCGACGTCAAGGCTGCCTATAATGTTATCCTGGGTAGACCAGGTTTGGCCGTGCTTCAAGCCATCCCTTCAGCCTACCATATGAAGATGAAGTTCCCCACCCCCTTAGGAGTGGGAGAAGTGAGGGGAAGCCAAGAAGCGGCTCGGAAGTGCTACATGAACTCGATGAGGGGTCTGGTTCTTTCTTTGGAAGCGCTCGAACTTTCTCAGGAAGGAGGCCAAACTATCTCCGAGCCCATCGACGAGTTGGAAGAAGTGGCCTTCTCCAAAGAAGACACCACTAAGACGTTCCGTGTCAGCAAAGCTCTCTCCCCCTCCATAAAGCAAGATATCTCCCGGTGTATACGGGAGAATTGCGATCTCTTCGCATGGACTGTAGCAGACATGCCTAGGATCTCGGAAGAACTCTCAATGCACCATCTGAGCGTCACCCTTGGGGTCAAGCCTGTCCAGCAGAAGAGGCAAAAGTTTATCCCCGAAAGGCAACAGGCAATCAAGGAGGAGGTTGAGAAACTCCTCAACACCCGCTTTATTCAGGAGGTGAACTACCCTGAGTGGCTCTCCAACGTGGTAATGGTTAAGAAGGCCAATGGAAGTTGGAGGATATGCATTGACTTCTCTGATCTCAACAAGGCGTGCCCAAAGGATCCCTTCCCTCTTCCCAGCATCGACGCCCTCATCGATGCGACTTCCTAGCACGAGCTCCTCAGTTTTATGGATGCCTTCTCGGGATACAACTAAATCAAGATGTTCCCTCCGGACATCCCGAAGACCTCGTTCGTGACGGACCAAGGCCTCTACTGCTACTGTGTTATGCCTTTCGGATTGAAAAATGCGGGGGCTACCTATCAGCACCTAGTGAATAAGGTCTTCCAAGACCAGATTGGCCAAAGCATGGAAGTTTACGTTGACGACATGTTGGTCAAGAGCACTCGAGGGCAGGAGCACACCCTCGACCTTCAAGAAGCCTTCGAGGTGCTCAGGAGACACAATATGAGACTAAACCCGAATAAGTGTGCGTTCAGTGTCTCATCGGACAAATTTCTCGGGTTTATGGTCAGCCAGAGGGGCATAGAGGCCAACCCCAAGAAGATCTAAGCCATTCTCAAAATGGCTCTCCCCTCCAACGTCAAAGAGGTGTAGAGGCTCACGGGGTACCTCACCGCAATTGGGTGATTCCTCTCCAAGTTCGAGGAGAAGTGCCTCCCCTTCTTCAAAGCCCTCAGGGGGTCTAAAGGCTTCGAGTGGGGGCCGCAGCAGCAGGAGTCCTTTGAAAAGCTCAAAGAGTATTTATCCAACCCCCCTCTCCTGAGTAAGCCGGCACCTGGAGAGGTCCTCTACCTCTACCTCGCAGCTTCGGATCATACGCTCAGTGCGGTCCTCATAAGGGAAGAGGACAAGACGCAAAAGCCTATCTATTACGTGAGTAAGGTGCTCCGCAACGCCGAACTCTGTTATCCAAAATTGGAAAAGATGGCACTCGCCTTGGTCATGGCGGCCCGTAAGCTCCGCCCCTACTTCCAATCCCACCCGGTGGTCGTCCTTACCGACCAACCGCTGAAACAGGTTCTCCACAAGCCGGAGACGTCCGAACGGCTCATGAAGTGATCCATCAAGCTGAGTCAGCACAACATTAGCTACCAGCCCAGGAGGCAATAAAAGCCCAAGCTCTGGCTGAGTTCCTCGTGGAGAACACCATCCCCGACTCATGCGAGTCGCCAGCCGACCCCTCCGTCTGGACCATCTATGTGGACGGGTCCTCTTGCGCCGATGGAAGCGGGGCCGGCGTCATCCTAACTGGCCCCGATGCCTTCGTCCTCCAGTATTCCCTTCGCCTCAACTTTCCGGCGTCAAACAATGAAGCAGAATATGAAGCCCTAATTGCGGGGCTCTGCTTGGCTCGCAAGGCGGGTGCCGAACAGGTTAGGGTCTTCAGTGACTCTCAGTTAGTGTTCAATCAAGTGTCCGGAGAATACGAGGCGAGAGATGACCGAATGGCTAGATACTTGGCAAAAGTGAGGGAGCTTCTAGCTCTATTCAGAGATGTTCAACTCCAGCGGGTTTCCCGAGAGAAAAACCCGCAAGCGGATGCCCTCTCTAAGCTCGCCTCCTCGTCCCTCCAAGGTCTAGAACGTACTGTCCTAATAGAAGTCCTTCTCAAACCTAGCATCGACGAAGATGGCTCGGAGACAATGGAAGCCTACCCCCTAACACTTGGGGAAAACTGGATGAAGCCCCTCCTCGAGTATCTCCGAGACGGAGTCCTCCCCGAAGATCCGAAAGAAGCAAGGAGGATCAGGACACGAGCAGAGCGGTACACACTCCTGGACGGGATCATGTATAAATGCTCCTACACCCAGGTCGACAGTTGGCCCTATCTGAGAAGCCTCTCCCTGGAAGAGGCGCTCTACGCCCTAAGGAAAGCCCATAATGGTCTATGTGGTGCACACTTGGGAGCAAGATCCCTTGCCCAAAAGCTTTTGAACTATGGGTACTTTTGGCCTACACTATTAAGTGACTTCGAGGAGTATGTCCGCAAGTACGACTCCTCAGAAGTTCTCCCCAATCCATCGCCTGCCCCAAGCGCAACTTGCCTCCCTAGCAAGTCCAATCCCTTTCGCAATATGGGGGATGGATTTGCTCGGACCTTTTCCTTCGGCACCAGGCCAGCTAAAGTTCTTGGTGGTAGCAATAGACTACTTCTCCAAATAGATAGGGGCCGAACCTCTCTCAACGATCACTGAGAACAGGGTGCAGAAGTTCTTTTGGAAGAACATTGTCTGTCGGTTAGGGGTACCTCGCATTCTCGTAACCGACAATGGGACCCAATTTACAGGAGCTGCCTTCCATGACTTCTGCACCGATCTCGGGATTCAACAGCGGTTCTCTTCAGTAGCACACCCCCAGGCTAACGGCCAAGCGGAGAACGCGAACCGAAAAATCCTCTCAGGTTTGAAGAAGAGGCTCGACAAGTCCACCAAGGGGCTATGGGTTGAACAACTTCCCAATGTGCTTTGGTGCTATCGCACCACTAAAAGAACTCCGATGGGTGAATCCCCTTTCAACCTCACATACGGATTAGAAGCTCTTATCCCTTTGGAGGTGGGTCTACCTTCACCTCGACTCATAGCTTACAATGAGGCGCAGAACGCGAACCAGCTTCGCAACTGCCTAGACCTCATTGACGAGATCCGCGAGAGGGCAACAATCCGCCAGGAGACCTACCATCGTAGGATCACTCAAGCGTACAACAAGAGGGTACGACCGACCAACCTAAAGGAAGGGGACTTAGTGCTGAAAAAGTTATCAATTTTGGATCCAAGCAAAAGAAGCAAGCTGGCACCCAATTGGGAAAGACCATATAAGGTCTCCAGAGTTATACGCCCGGGCGCGTATCAACTCGAAGATCTGGGGGGCAAGAAGATGCCAAGGACTTGGAACGCCGAGCACCTGATGAAGTACCGAGAGGGTGTCTAAATGCCGCTCCTAACAACTTCCCCAGGATTGCGAAAACTTTACTTGTATCTTCTTTTTAATAAAAATGTAAAGGCGGTCTGCAACTTAGAAGCGGTCGTCCGGTTATTTCTAATAAAGAGAAATTTCTCCTCACAACTTCCCTATCTTTTGAGAAAACTAACTCCACCAAGCAAATTCTTTATTTTTGGGGTAGTTTAACCCTACTTGCAAAAAAAAATCTCTTTTAATCGACAAGTTTGGAGTCCAATACTTAGCACGATTCCGCTTCTATTACTCGCTCATAAGCGAATAAGAAGTGGTTCGCCATTCGGAATTGCTCCCACAACCGTTGACTTTCTCTTAAATTACGAAGTTTGGAGTCCAACACTTGGCTTGATTCCGCTTCTACTACTCGCTCATAAGCGAGTAAGAAGTGGTTCGCCATTCGGAATTGCTCCCACAACCGTTGACTCTCTCTTAAACGACAAAGTTCAGAGTCCACACTTGGCTCGATTCCGCTTCTACTACTTGCTCATAAGCGAGTAAGAAGTGGTTTGCCATTCGGAATTGCTCCCACAACCGTTGACTCTTTCTTAATCGACTAAGTTCGGAGTTCAACACTTGGCTCGACTCCGCTTCTACTACTCGGCTCATAAGCGAGTAAGAAGTGGTTCGCCATTCGGAAGTGCTCCTACAACTATCGACAACCATAGATGCTAACAAAACACACAAGTGCAAAAAAGAAAACAAGTTTCATTTCTATAAAGTTTGAGGAACAAGTCAAATTACAAGACCAACTACTCATCTTTACGACGAATTACAAAACTTGAAGAAGCCAAAATTACAGGACTACTTCAATGCCTCCTAGGAAGTGGGATACTCCTCTTGAGTGACAAACGAGGACGGAGAACATTCTGTCGCTCTGACCCCGCACCCGTTGAGGTCCCCAAGCCGGCGAGCCTAGTTGTGTCTCTAAGCGTTGTACCAGCCAAGGCTCCGCTCAACGAACCAGCAACTCTGCTTTGAGCGTCCCCAAGATGCCCTGGGATGGGAGGCGAACGTGATGCTAACTTGTGGAATAATCGTCCCTGCGAGTACTCGTCTCGAAAGCAAGATGTGGTCCTGATGTTGCTCCCCTCCGTAAAATGCCGTAGTCAGTGAACATCCGTCTCTAGCTCAACAATGCGATCCTTCAGCAAATCATCTGTTACCTTGACTTGTAGGCGAGGAATTCTGCTCGTACTACCCACACGAGAAGCTTCGATGATAGTCCGTCGAAGCTGCACCGTCTCCAGGCTCTTCTCGAGCACCACGTTCTTCAGACCATCTCTCTCCGCACTGACGTCGAATAGGGTCTGCCGAAGTGACTCCACCTCCCCTTCAAGGGGGCTTCTCGAGCTCGTTTCTTTAGTCGCTTCAGCTCGGAGTTGCGCCGCACTAGCGTTAGTTTGAGATGACCTAGTTCTACCTCGCTCTTGAGAAAACTCTCTCAACTACGAGATAGGGCCAACCTAGTCGCTCCTAAGTCAATCCGAAGACGAGAAGCCTCAGCCACTACCATGCTCAGCGATGCCTCAACCCATTGGCACAACTCGGCGATCTAAAAAGCAAGAACACAACAATGCTGAGCTCGAGAAACACCCATAGTAATGGCTCACAAATGAAACAACTCAGGCCCCAACACTTAGCCAAATTTCAAAGCGAGCTGTCTTCAACACTTAGCCAAATTTCAAAGCGAGTTGTTTTGGACACTTAGCCAAGTTTCAAAGCTAGTCGTTGTAAACACTTGGGCCAAAATCTCAAAGGTTCTTAGTTTCATTGAAGTTCAAAAGAGTACAAAAAAAAAGCGGTGGCCAGTCCGCTATTAGGCATCGATACAAAAGGACCCTAGATAAAAGACTATTGCTGAAATCCAAAAGAAACACTAAGGGAGTTGAGAGTCCACCTCAACGGATGGATCCACAAGCGCTAAGGCACCTTCGCCGCCCTCAGCTGTCTCTGACGCCGGCGCCATCGCCAACGGAGGCTCGTTCACCACGTCCTCCTCATCGGCAGCGTCGTCTTCTCCTTCAGCCTCCGCCCCTTCCTCGTCAGGGAACAAGAAATACCCCGAACAATCGAAGTTGGGGATACGCTCGCCGACGTCCTTCAGTGCCTTGTCGTAGGCCTTTTGCATGTTCTGCACCAAATAGCCGATCGCCTCCTTCTCCGCCACAGCCTTCGCCTCCTTCACCGCCATGTCCATCTCGAACGCGGCCTTCTCCCGCTCGGCCACCCTCTCCCGAGCCATCTCTTCCTTCTCCGCAGCGGTGGAGTCCTTCGCCTTCACCAGCGCCTCCTCCAGTAGCCTGATCTCAGTGGCTTGTGTCTCTACCTTGAGAATGCTCACCTCCAGCTCTCTCTTGGCCTTCAAGCGCTCCAACCTCTCCCGATCCTGTAGAGCCTTTAGCTCTTTCTCCTGCTCCGCCACACGCTTCAACAAGTGGCTGAAATGGCAGATCGCCTGTGAAAAAGGCAGTGGTTTAAGAGCCAAGAAGGGGGTAAAGGTCGAGCGGAAGGTCGAGACTTACCGTCATCTGTGCTTTGGCGATCTCCAAGGCTGAGTCGCCCACTGTCCCATGCTCCATCGCCGCCTTGTCCTTGGGCGTGGCGAGACTACGGACGGCGTCCATGTAACTCATCAAGTCTCTGAGGAAACCGTCGTGCCTAAGAACCTGCCAATCCAGCACGAAGATTCTCTTCAGCTCATCAGTCAGTATCACCTTGGCCGCCACCGTGCCAGGCGAAGCTAACAGGGCGAGAGTAGCCGAATAGTTGATCACCTTCGCCGACGGAGCAACGGGAGAAGGAACGGCCTCCAAGTCCACGACGGGGGCGGAGGCACTCTCAACTCGACCTACCTTTGACGGAGTTGGCCGAGCAATGGCACGCTTCCTCTTCTTCTCCTCAACTTGCTTGCCACTCAGCGCCGATCACCTGTTCATGATGTCTTCAAAGTCCATAGCAGTAGATCCTGCGAAAAAAGATAGAAAAAAAAAGAGATCAGAATTGTGTTACTACTAAAATATTTGGAATACGATCGATGAAAGAGAACCCGTACTAGGGTCCATCAGGCTAAGGCCTCCCCTAAAGAGGCTCTCCTCGGTGATCTCCTTCCAATGCAAAGTAGGTCGATCCAAGTGGATGCTGACCATTTTGTCCTCTTCCAGAATCAAAGACGGCTCCATCTTCGCCCTCTTCGGCACATCCTCCCTCCATACCATGGGAATGTCCCATGGCTTTTTACCCCGAACAAGGAAGTATTTGTCTCGCCAACACTTCATGGAGTCAGGGTTGTCGACCAACTTGACGCCCTTCCGAGCAGTAAGGTAGAAACAGTACTCCGTCCTTATCTACTGATGGATCTTATACAGACGACGAAGTACGCTGAACCTAGGTTCGATCCTGGCTGCCTGGCAACGGAGAACGATCCCCGTGATATGCCTCCAAATGTTCGGCATCAACTGAATAGGGCATACCCCATACCATTGCAGCACTCCCCGTATGAAAGGGTGCAGAGGGAGGCGTAGCCCCGCATAGAAAGCATCGTAGGGGAAAATACAAGTGTCGGAGGGGAGAGAAGAACAAGACCTGATTCCTAGCCCATGGACGACGAGTTCGAACTCCGAAGGGATCATGAAGCACATCCGAATGATTCGTAGATCCGACTCCTTCAGGATGCTAACGATTTCGTTCACCTCTATGCGCTCCTTCATATCGTTCTCCTCGTAAAACTGCGCCAAACCTTGCTCCGTTCGCCTTAAATCCTCTGCACTATACTGTCGAGTCCCTCCAAGGGTAGACACGGCCATCGAATGGCTCCCGAACACACCCATCCTCCGATCTCTCTCCACTATTGTTTCCACCACCGATGAAGAGAGAGCCGCCTCACCGCCTCCGCCTTCGACGACAAGATCTTCTTCTACTTCCGAAGAGGACAGGACAATGGGGGCCTTCCCCTTATCGATCGAAGAAGGAGTCGTCCGGGGGGTTACTTCGGGCTGACTCGAGGAGGAGGCTTCTTCACTGGAAGACAACCTAGACATCTCTTAAAATTAAAATAAATAACCTGAGAAGTGACAACCACGGTCGGAATGCTCGTTGGAGAATAGAAAAGACACCGGAAGCTCCGCGAAGAGAAGAAATCTCAGGTGAAGTGAAAGTGAGAAAGTGAAGTAAAAAAGAGAGGGGTTGGGGACTTATAGTAAAATTTGATGGGCTTGGGCCGCACAGCTTAGGCGGCCCAACAAGCACGGAAGTCTAAGCAGTCAGAATACGAAACGACAAAAAAGAAGCAACCAGAAGCAGCTCGAAATCGTTGACCAGTCAACGTTCTTCGAGCTCGCCGCTTCGTCTGAATCGCTCGATACACTGTTCGCCAAGCTCACTGTCACATCCGAGAAGACGTGTTTCTGAGATGAAAACACCAAAAAAGAGTTGACCAGTCAATGCTTTCCGAGCTCGTTGTTTTGTTCGCCAAGCTGGACACACCGTTCGCCAAGCTCGCCGTCATATCCGAGTAGACATGTTTCCGAGTTGGAAATACCAAAAAATGCGTTGACTAGTCAACGCCCTTTCAGTTCGCCGCTTCGTCTGAATTGCTCGACACAGTGTTCGCCAAGATCACCGTCACATCCGAGCAGACATGTTTCTGAGCTGAAAACACCAAAAAAAGCATTGACCTGTCAACGCTCTTCCAGCTCACCGTTTTGTTCGCCAAGCTAGACCCACCGTTCGCCAAGCTCACCGTCACATCCGAGCAGACGTGTTTCTGAGTTGAAAACACCAAAAAAACCGTTGACCAGTCAATGCTCTTCGAGCTCGCCGTTTCGTTAGCCAAGCTCGACACCCCGTTCGCCAAGCTCGTCGTCATATCCGAGCAGACATGTTTCCGAGCTGAAAATACAAAAGAAAGCATTGACCAGTCAACGGTCTTTAAGCTTGCCGTTTCGTTCGCCAAGTTCGACACCCCATTCGCCAAGCTTGCTGTCATATCCAAGTAGACGTGTTTCCGAGCTGAAAACACCAAAAAAAGTGTTGACCAGTCAACACTCTTCGAGCTCGCCATTTTGTTTGCCAAGCTGGACACACCGTTCGCCAAGCTCGTCGTCATATCCGAGCAGACGTGTTTCCAAGTTGGAAACACCCAAAAATGCGTTGACCAGTCAACGCCCTTCCAGTTCGCCGCTTCTTCTGAATCGCTCGACATAGTGTTCGTCAAGATCGTCGTCACATCCGAGCAGACGTGTTTCCGAGCTAAAAACACCAAAAAAGCGTTGACCAGTCAACGCTCTTCGAGCTCGCCATTTCGTTCTCCAAGTTGGACCCACCGTTCGCCAAGCTCACCGTCACGTCCGAGCATACGTGTTTCCGAGCTGAAAACACCAAAAAGGGTGTTAACCAGTCAACGCTCTTCGAGCTCACCATTTTGTTCGCGAATCTCGACACCCCATTCGCCAAGCTCGCCGTCATATCCAAGCAGATGGGTTTTCGAGCTGAAAACACCGAAAAAAAAAGCATTGACCAGTCAACGCTCTTCGAGCTCGCCATTTCGTTCGCCAAGATCGACACCCCATTTGCCAAGCTCGCCGTCATATCCGAGCAGATGTGTTTCCGAGCTAAAAACACCCAAAAAAGCATCTATTCGAGCTCGCCATTTCATTCACCAAGCTTAACACCTCGTTCGCCAAGCTCGCCGTCATATCCGAGCAGACGTGTTTCCGAGCTGAAAACACCAAAAAAAGCGTTGACCAATCAACGCCTCCCCACTGTTTGCCAAACTCCACATAACGTTCGCCGTGTTCGGCGCACCGTCCTTCAAGCTCGGTGAACCATTCGGCTTGTTCGCCTCACCGTATGCCCAGATTGCCGTACGCTTGACTGTGAGACGCGAGAAGCCTCTCTTCTCCGGGCCGTCCGATCGCCCAGAATTCCTCCCTGGCACATGATCAAGGGCTCAGATTTGGCCACGTCATAAATACGGCGATTAATCCTTTTTTCTATTTTATTAATACGGATTATTTATTTAAAAATTGCGAAAAATGATTAAAAGCCTTGGAAAATTAATTAAAAATTCTGAAAAATAATTATAAATCCAGGGGAACATTTTTGAGTCCCGGGATAAATAATTCTTGTCCAGAACGATTAGTTAGTGCTCCCGGATAGTAAATTGTTGCCTTGCAAAATTGAATAAATGGTTCGAACGAATGATATAAAAATCAGGAAAAAATCACCAAAGATCCAGAGCAACCTAGAAGCCACTCTGAGCATGCTACTAGCTCAGGAAAGCACCATCACCCCTTAGACGAGAGTCAAGCACCCATTAAGAACTCCGATAAAGCCCCTGTACGCCATTGAAACAACAAAACTACTCCCCAAAGGCCGTAACACACAGTCTTTGGGAGTGGGGGGCTTGTGATATGGCTAAAAATGGGGTTAAATCGGAACCATTCAAAGCGGGCATGAATCTCAAAGTCTCAGGAGTAAGATGGTAATCTCGCTTACAGACGGGTCCAAATTGGGAACCGGGTCCGTCCTCCTGGACCTGCTAACCCATTAACAGATCTGACTAGTTGAGAACGGATCTGACTAGTGAGGAAATCCTGGCTCTCCCTGATTTGGAGGAAATCCTGGCTCTCCCTGATTTGGAGGAGGTGGTTACAACCACCCTTATCCTCCCACACCGGGAAATAGGGATATGCTCTCATTCTGAAAAGGATCCCCATGGCAACTATAAAACCCCCCTGACCTCCTACTGTTAAAGGTGATCACACTTTGCACACTTGAGCTTTTTCCCTTGTCTTTTTCAGTGTATTAATTTGATCGTCGGAGGGTTCATCGTCGGGATCCATGTCTCGAACGTTGCTGCAGGTTTCGAGGGTGCACCAAGGAGGCAACAAATTAGCAAGGAAGAAGAAGGGATCGATCTTTGTGAGTTCCTCACGAACCTACAAATCTCATCTATTGCCCCCACACCCAAATTCAGCGGCAACACCACACTTAAAGCATATGATAAATCTGGCCATGTATGCGCAAGATACATCAGTCATCCAACCAATCTCTGATATCTTTCCTTATCACAAGGCACATGATCAGGTTCGTTGCAAAGTTTCAGTCCTTCTTCTAATGGTTTACCAATCGGCTGACAAGCAGATATTCCAGTTTCCTTCAATAAATCGAGAACATACTTTCTTTGAGACAGAAATATACCATTTCTCGAGCAAGAAACTTCAATACCAAGAAAATATCTCAAAGGGCCAAGATCCTTTATTTCGAACTTTTGTGACAAGTAGCTCTTCAATGCTATTCTCTCCTCAGGATCATTCCCAGTTACTATCATATCATCCACATATATAATGAGAGCAGTAATCTTACCTTCTTTCCGTTTCAGGAATAAGGTATGATCTGAATTACTTTGACAATATCCAAATGTCCTCATTGATTTTGTAAACCTCCCAAACCAAGCTCTTGGCGACTGTTTGAGACCATATAACACCTTCCTCAATCGACACACTTTATTACTGTGTTGGACTGGTCTGTTCGACCCTGATGGAAGATCCATATAAACCTCCTCTGTCAATTCCCCATGCAAAAATGCATTCTTCACATCAAATTGCTCTAACGGCCAGTCAAGATTTGCAACAAGTGACAGTTGGACTCGAACAGTATTGAATTTTGCCACATGTGCGAATGTATCTTCATAATTAATTCCATATGTTTGAGGGTATCCTTGGGCAACCAGCCTTGCTTTGTATCACTTTATTGAACCATCGGACTTATACTTTACCGTATAAATCCATCTGCATCCTACAGCTTCTTCCCTGCTGGCAGCTCGACTATCTCCCAAGTCTCATTCTTTTTCAAGGACTTCATCTCCTCATCCATAGCTGCTTTTCACTTGGATTAGTAAGGGCTTCCTGCACACTGTTAGGAATGGATACAGTAGATAATTGATTTACAAATGACTTATTTGATTCTGACAAGCGGTGAGTGGATACATAATTACTCATGGTATCTTTGACGTTAATAGTGGGATCAGGTTCATAAGTGGGTTTTGGAATACCTCTATTAGTACGGTGTGAGAGTTTTCTTCTAGGAGCTTCGAACAACGATGACGATTGGTTTTGGGGTTCTGACAGTTCACTCTCACTGAGATTTGGTACTGGTTGCAATTCTTCAAAATGGTCTTCTTCAAGAAGGGCTTCTTCCCTTGGTTGCACTTCTTCGTGGGGGTCTTCCTCCCTAACTAGATCTTCATTCAAGTGTTCGCCATTATTTATATCCAGTTGTTCGTTCTGACTGGTAACCCCTTCATCATAACTAAGAGTCTGAACTTCACAAACCCCTTCATCATACCTAAGAGTCTGAATTCACTTCGGTACTCCCCCTGAAGTTCATTCGTAGAAGAAAAATACATCTCATCATCATGGAACACAATATCCATAGTCACAAACATCCTTTGAGTTGTGGGTGATAGCACCGGTACCCTTTCTTATCCTGTGCATATCCCACAAAAACACAGCGGACAGCTCGAGGAGTTAACTTATTGCATTCATGTTGATGAAGATGAACAAAGGCAACACACCCAAATACACGAGGTGGCAAATTGATGACTTTTGGTGCATTCACAGCTTCAGTTAATGTTTGAAATGGTGTGAGAAAGTTTATGATACTAGAGGAAACTCGGTTGATTAAGTATGCAGCAGAAGCAAGGGCTTCCCCCAATAAATGAGTGGCATATTTTCATGGATAAGAGAAGCACGGACCACCTCGAGAAGGTGTCTATTTTTTCTTTCTGCAATCCCATTCTGTTGAGGTATATATGAGCATGTAGTCTGGTGAACAATGTCGTGTTCCACCAAATATTATTGCGGATTCAAACTTAGGTACTCTCCGCCATTATCACTCCTAAGAACTTGAATCTGTGATTTATACTGAATCATAACATGCTTGTGAAAATTTTGAAACATGCCACTAACTTCACTTTTCGACTTCATCAAACAAATCCAGGTCATACGAGTACAGTCATTAATAAATATCACAAACCATTTGGCTCCTCTAAATATAGTAGTTTTAGATGGACCCCAAACATCAGAATGGATAATCATAAATGGAAGAGAGCTTCTACTTGGACTTGGAGAAAAAGAGACACGGTGACTTTTTGCGAGTTCACACACATCACACCGAAAAATAGAAAATTTCAACTTAAAAAATAAATTTGGAAATAATTTCTTCAAATAACCAAAAGAAGCATGCCCTAGACGTCGATGCCATAGCCAAACATCTGATTTCTTCTTCTTATCTTCGGATTCTTTCACACTTAGAGCTTGAGTCAACTTGCTTGAACTTTCAGATTCTAAATTCAGGTAATAGAGCTTCCTGTGCCTAACCCCATAACCAATCATCTTTCGAGTCCGAATATCCTTAAACACACAATGTGAAGGCCAAAAGACTACAATACAATGTAAGGCAGTGATTATTTGAGTAACAGATAATAGGTTAAAATTCAAGGATGGCACAACTAGGGCAGTATCTAAGGTTAGGTTGTTTGTGAGAGGTATGGTACCATCTCCAGTAACCGTGGTAGGATCATCATTGGCAGTGGACACAGTTGATTTGGTGGAATGTTGAAAATTTTGAACTTGTCTACAATCAAAAGTCATATGGTCGGTAGCACCCGAATCAATTATCCATACATTATTCATAACAGAGCCAGAAATATTAAAAACCTTACCATCATTACCTGAAGTAGCACGATCAGCAACTCCACCTGCGACAGTGGGTTGATTGCAAGTATTTTCCCGAATATCCCTGCTATGATCCCATATCTCCGGATAGCCGATAATCTTATAACAACGAGTTTTCGTGTGGCTGATCTTGTCACAATGAGTACACTTCCTTGACTCATACGGATATTGTCCCATAGCAACACAACAAACAGCACAGCAAGCAGAACCAATGATCCAAACACCAAACAGCAGACGGGATCAAAAACAGCAAACATCACTCCCTAAAATAGCACACACCAAAAAAGCACAACAGCAAAAGAGACAACAGCAAGAGCAAGGGCTACGGATGGCATGACGGCGGCGCTGCGGAGTTCGAAGGGGTTCGTTGAATTGGGCGGCACAAATTGGGATTCGGCGTCGGAAAGGAGGAGCAGCGAGGGTTCGCCGCTCTGGTCGCTGCTGATGTCGAGGAAGAGGGGAAAGGAGGTCGGGGGTGTTCGGATCTGGGTGGTGCTTGAAGGGGGCGACGGGAGGCGTCGACAGGGAGCGTCGACGAGGAGGGTGGCGACCAGGGGGTTGCCGGAAAATGGCCGTAGAAGAGAATAGGGAGATGGGTTAGCTGATCGGGGTGGACGTCGGAGGTGGAGGTCGGGGATGGGTCTGAACGGGGAGAGAGAAAATGTCGAGGAGAGAGGAGGTCGGGTTTTCGGGGTTTGGTCGGGATCGGGGTGTGGTCGGGATCGGATCGGGATGGATGTGTCAGATCCGATCGCCTCCTTCTCTTCTTCTTCCTCAACTAGCCTAGGCTCTCATACCATGTTGAAAATAGATTTGGAAAAAATCTTTATTATTCTTTTTGTTTTTTATTCTTTACAGTATACATCTATATATAAGGATTACAATCTTAGAGGAGAAAAAGGAAATTGAAAGAAGATTGAGGGATGAGAGATTTGGGGAATCGCAGAATATATATATTACTACTTACTATATTTCAATATAGGGTGATACTAGTAATGTATTTTAAAATACGGAAAATAGTGGAATTGAAAATATTGATGTGGTATGCTAAACAAAGCAAATTGATGTTTTCGTTCTATCAAACTAATATTCCCTTACAGGAAAACCAATCAAGATACGTTGATCAAGTGGATAGCACAGCACCTAGGCTTCTCAGGGAGCAGGCCTGTAGCTGCATTAATAATATACAAATACCTTCTCCAATTGAGATCATTTGTACTTAGCCAAACAATTACTTAGCCAAACAATTGATTTTGATCGGACAATCTGTCAAGCCATTCACGTTCGAAGTTGTTGAAATATGCCTTAGGGAGTGTTTGGTTGGAGGGGAATGGAGGGGAGGGGAGGGGAGGGGTTTTTTAAAATTTTTCATGTTTGGTTCATTTTTTAGGAGGGGAGGGGAGGGGAGGGAAATGGGGGGGTGCAACACCCCTCCTAAGCCAATTTTGGCTCCCCTCCAAAAGTGGGGGGATTTGGAGGGGAGAGAAATTATGTATAATTTTTTAATATGAATGAACTAAATTGCCCTTTTAGTTAGTTCTCTTTGATATTTTAGATGTTAGAAATAATAGATGTGAGAAATAAAGATGAAGTTGTCTCCATCATTCGTCTACACTTTTTTTTTTTTTTTCTTTTGTCTCTCTCTCTGTAGTGTATCTGGCCTTAAACCCAGATTCAGTTGCTAAAAGTAGTAATGTAGTATTCCCGTTTTATATTTTCATTGCACATGATAATATTATAGTTTCAATAAACCTCTGTCCTGAAAAAATACAGTAACTGAAACCAAGTTCACTGGTGGCTTCACAATAATTTAGGATATAAATATGTAAAATTTACGGATTTTATATTTAAAATACAAATTTGGATATTATTTTGTTGATCCCACATTCCTGAGGATATTTGGGGTTTACCTAGGCCATGGAAAAGCAATATATGGTTCTGGATATCAATTATATGATCGCATATGTCATTGGCATAATTATCTTTTGGAGTTACCTCTCACCAAGAATTTACTTAAAAGTTAGGATGTAATAAACTAACAATTTGGTTAGTTCTTTTACAGAACTTTGCGATCATGGGAAAGAACTCTATAGTCATCCCATTTTGATGGGATAAGGTTGGATGATGTTAGTATCATCAAGCATGTACAAGACCAAGTAAGGATGGTTTGTTATTATCTGTCTTTCAAGGGAAGTGTGCACCTGTTTATTTTGTCCTGGAATTATGAAAGCAAATTGGTTACGCAGATTGTTTCTTTTCATTGTTTTCTTAAGATGTGTTCTTAATCCTGCGTTGGTAGAGAGTAAATGTGGAATTTGCTAATGATCCCCACCACATCAATTGTTCCACTGGTGTCAATTATATTGACTGACGGCAGTTCATTGCCGGAACGTTTTTGCTTTGTAAATTTGCCGATGTTCTTTGGAAATGCAATTGTGAAGGGTATAAAAGTAATTTTATTATAAAATCCATTCCCTCTCCTTGTGAACCAAACAAGAAGATAATTATTTTCCCTCTCCTCCCCTCCTTTGAACCAAACGGATTCTTCATTAAATCTCTTCCCTCCCTTTCCCTCCCCTTCCCTCCCCTCCATTAAAATCCCTCCCCTCCCCTCCCCTCCTTTGAACCAAACAGAGCCTTAGATTCAGACCCAAGAGATATGACACTCGACTGCAATTAATGTGGCCGACTGCTTTGGTGATGCTCATCTCGACTTGCCATGCTGTTGCCTGCCCGCCCGTATGGGCAATCGACTGACCTGAACTAGTTTCAGATATGAAAGTAGTGATTTGGGCTCCCATATACACACATTATTTGATATGAGTCGGTTTAGAGGGTTATGAAAGGAGATGTCTAGGGTTAAAGAGTAAAATTGTTTGAGGAGGGTTTTGAGAGAGAGCTGTAGTAAAATAAGGAAACCACTTTGTGGCCTTGTGAGGAGATATCGGAGTCTTGGGTTGAGAGAATTTTTATTCTCCATAGTTAAAGGAAAAGATCGTTCCCCGATTTATACTCTTCTTCTTAACAGTGGATTTCCTCAGGCTGCTTTTTCAAATATTGTGTTAGATTTATTTATTTGTTTAATTTCTCATCTTTATTCGTTATACGGAAAATTATAGTTGCTATTGGTTTCCGCCGTTCTGCTGCACATCAATGGAAAAATCTCCTACTTTTTTCCCAACAGAAATTTGACAAAATTAATCAACCGTGTTGCATTGTATTCTAAAGCATTTAAAATTGCAGTTGATTGAAGTTCCTGACAGTCTGCATGCTTCTAATAATGAGTTCAATGTTGAGGCAAATAACTTTGCTGAAGGTGCTAATCAGCAAGATCCTATTTCTACTACTTGGAGTCCATTTCTCAGTTGTCCACCTATCAACACAAGTATATTAGGAGTATATTACTGGTGTCCTTGTTTAGTCCATGCAAGCTCCGGATCCTTATGAGGCTAATGAGGTTATACTAGCAATGGTGATGATGCGGTGATTATTAACCCTTAGTTGTTATGTTCTGTCATCTATGTCTGTTTCTATTATGGGTGTTACTTTCTACAATTCTGTTGCTATCCAAACTGTTTGATCTTTTTGGGTGCTCTCTTTTGAGACACCAGTTGATGTATAAACTATATGTTTTTAGTTTTGCTATAATATTTGGCTGGAATCCATTATGGATTCTATCTTTTTATCAACAAGAGAAAAAAAAATTGCAGTTAATGAAGTGCTATTAACATTCTTCTTTCGTTAATTTTTGAAGACCGAGGAGGAAAATAACGATGTCTTGGCATATTGGCTTTCCAATGCTTCAACTTTGTTATTACGTTAGAGAGATGCCCAGTCCCCCTGCTTTACAGTTAAAACAAGAAGTCACTGCTTATGTTTAAAAAGATACATGGGGTGATAAGGGATAATTTAGTGAGAAAGATTTCCCGCTTGCGTGGATTGCGCATTCAGGTACCATTACCTACATATTCTTCAATTAAACTGAAGAAAAAGTTGTCATGAATATTGTTTTTTTTTTTTTTTTATGTAAACGGATAGAGTCGAAAGACTCCAGCCATATCAAAAAATATATTAAAAATAAACGACTGTACAAAAACAACGAGGAAGGTTTTACAAGCCGTAAAACAACGTTGGACGACGTGCGAAACAACAAACCGGAATAAAAAACAACAAAGATTACAGGGAACACCACACAGACATCCAAGACGACAACTGAAAAATTGCCGGAGGAGAAGGAGCAAAACGATCCTCGAAGAGGCGGGGCGACGACGGGAACCCCCCAGCAATAGCCAACACCAAACTACTACACGACAACAGACTCAAAGCCAACGCAGCAGAACCGGTGACGGCGCGCGAGCAGCTCTCGGGAGAATGCCGGGAACAAGACCATGACGCCGAATAAAAATGCATCGCTGCTACACTCGCCAGCAGAGGGCCACAATCAAACAAGAGAAGCCTCCCGCGCCAAACTAAAACAGCAGTGGCCTGACATCCTGGCCCTCTAAGGGAGAAAAAAATGCCGTGGCACTGAGAGCTGCGCTGTGCGGCGAGACAGTTAAGGTCACTAGGCACGCGAGCCTTCAACAAACCAAAAAAAGGGGAGACACAGCCATCATCCCAAACGGCAAAAGAAAGGAAGCATCTTAAACAAGCCAGGAGGACACAGCTACCCCTCCCAACAAGCAACACAACAGAATCAACAGCACAATAAAAATGATAGGAGCACGCGCACTCAAAGCGCCAAACTAAAGGCAGGAAAAAATTCTAAGAACCCAAAACAATCATCAACCAAGCACACATAAAACATCGACCGAGGCGATCAGTGCCCGAAAATGGCAGACGAAGTCAAGAAGAAAAGAACGCATCCATAACTAACATAAATTAAACATACATAAAATAACCGGAACACAAACAAGCAGTAAGGTGGTAGTAAAGAGGGCTTAAACAACCCACGACAAAAGTCGGAGGATCGCAACAAGAGACACTTGATGCATGATCCAACCCAATGCCAAGTAACCAGCTAGGCTTCAAAAGATAAGGCACCTTCAGACAAAGCAAAATCAGCCCAAAAACCTGCGCCAAAGAGCTCAGCAGAGCAAGTGAAACACAAAAGAACTAGAACCAAAAGAGGCCCAGAAGCAGCACAGAGGAGGGAAGAATGCCCCCAAATTAAACCTGCAAAAATAAGCGGAATAAGAATCCAACCAAGAACAGAGTATCTTAAAGTAGAAAGACTGTTAAGGCAAAGCAAGGATTCATCTAAGCGGTTACAATAAAAAGAAACTCTGTCTTCGAGCTTAACTTTTGAAGACCAAAATTTAAACAGAAATAAAAACTCTTCTATCAACCAAGTAATAGAGGAGGCTCTATGCGAGAATAGCCTACGGTTTCTTTCCTACCACACAATCCAAATAATGATATGAACCGATAGGTTCCATCCTTTGCGAAACCTAGGACGCGAAGAGGGAGAAGACCAACAGGAGACAAGATTGGCAGGCAAGGCCGAGTTTTCCCAAGCCAGGGAAACAATCTTCCAAAGAGGGGCAATGAAAGAGTAGCACACAAAAAGGTGATTACCATCTTCCGAAACTTCCGAGCACATAGGATAGGATTGTCCCCATGCTAGATTTCTTTTGTTAAGAACCTCGACCGTGAGTAATTTGTTGTTTAGAGCAAGCCACGAGTTAATCTTAACCTTGAGAGGAACGCAGGAATTCCAGATGAAACTAGCTGAAGGGGATTTGATCCCGCAAAAATTAAGAAAACTATAAAACGATTTAACAGAGAAGGTCCCGGCGGCGCCCCAATGCCAAGCAATATCTTCCAATGGCTGCCACTCGAAAAGGTTAAGTGAGTAAATAAGATCGTGAAGATCTGAAACTAAGGGGGGAGGCAACTCAACAGAGAAAGGGATGATCCAGTGCCTGGTGGAGTTAATCCAGGAGAAAGATTCAGCCACTGAGGCGTCCGGGGAGGAAGCCAAACTGAAAAGATGAGGATAGGCTGAGGAAAGTTTGGTGTTGCCTATCCAGAGATCGGTCCAAAATTTGGTCCTGAACCCGTCAGCGCAGATACGATAAATACCGCATTGGAAGGCTGCAGCGGCCTTCCAGACTCCTTTCCAGAAAGGGGAAGCTAAGCGATGGATAGATGAGTGGAAATCCCACCATGGGATAGAGGAGTAATAATACCCTTTGATACACTGAACCCAAGGCAGGTGATCAAATTTATGGAATCTCCAGAGCCATTTGCCTAACAGGGCAATGTTATGGTCCCGAAGGTTTAAGACTCCCAATCCACCGTTAGCCTTAGAGGAACAGATAAGGTTCCAATTGCAAAGGTGGGAACCTTGCTTAAAAGTGGCTACACCAGACCAGAAGAAGTTGTTTCTGGTTTGGTCTAACCTCTTGAGGACCGAGGAGGGAATGTAATAGAAGGACATCATGTAGAGAGGGATAGCAGAGAGTACAGAGTTAAGAAGGACCAATCTCCTTCCGCGGGAGAGCAACTTTCCGGACTAGACATTGAGCCTGGATTCAAATTTATCAATGAGGGGGAACCAGTCAGATTTGAGTAACTTGCCCCATCTCAGAGGGATACCCAAGTAGGTGATGGGGAAAGAAGCAATATTGCAGTTAAAAAATTGAGCGACCTCGGTCTGACGGCTGGAGTCACCACCCAGCCAAAGCACCGAGGACTTGTGAAAATTAATGGAGAGGCCCGAAGCCAACTCAAAGCAGTAAAGTAGTAGCTTAAGGTTACGCAAGGAGGAGCAATTCAATTTAGTGAAGATAATAGTGTCATCAGCGTATTGCAAATTAAGGATACCATCAAAGTGATGAGAGCGCCCAAGGCCATCAATGACCTTAGTTTCGCGAGCATTGCGAAGCAACTTGCTGAAAATGTCCGCCATCAGGAAAAACAGAAGGGATGAGAGAGGGTCTCCTTGGCGAAGACCGCATTTGATCTTAAACTTGTGGCCCTCAGAGCCGTTGATAAGGATAGAGGAGGTACCGGCGAACAGGCTGGATTTGATCCACGCAATCCATTTAGGGCTGAAACCCCGATGGAGGAGAATATCGAAAAGAAAATCCCAACTGATATTATCGTAAGCTTTTTGAAAGTCCAGTTTAAGAAGGATTCCTTCCGCTTTGGAATGGTGACAGAGGGAGATAATCTCTTAAGCTGATGCAACGCTATCAAGGATAAAACGGTCTTTGATAAATCCTGATTGAGCCGGGTCAATAAGGGGCGAAATGATCGCGCTGAGCCTAACGGTGAGCACTTTCATGATGATTTTGAAAGTAGTGTTGATCAAGCTAATGGGTCTAAAATCCGCTAACACATTGGCTCCCGCCATTTTGGGAATGAGAACAATGTGCGCGTAGTTAATGCAGTCAAAGGAGAAGGAACCCAGGTGCAGGTCCTTGAAAAGGTTGAACAGGTCAACCTTAAGCCAGGTCCAGAACTTTTGAAAGAAAAAAGCCGGGAAGCCATCCGGTCCCGGCGCAAAGTCGCTTTTTAAAGCGAAGACAGCAGATTTGATCTCTTCCATGGAGAATGGAGCCTCGAGAGAGGACAGGTCAATGGAATGGGAACCATAGAGTTGCTGCCAATCAAGGGAGATAAGACGCGATTTAGGAGAACCAATAAGATTTTTATAGAAAGAAAGGAACGCACGGTGAATATCTGGTTCAGAGTGTAGGTCAACCCCATTATCATGGATCAAAGAGATACGATTACAACGCTGTCTATGAGACGCAAAATGGTGGAAAAAGGCGGTGTTGCCGTCACCTTCCTTCAGCCAAGTGACTCTGGCTCTTTGAGCCCATTTAGTATGTTCCTGAAGGAGGATGTCAGCATACTCGGGCTTGCAAACTAGTCGCTCGTTGCGAGCAGAAACAGACAATGAGCCTTGCTCCTTCATTAAATCAAGGGCTTCTATGGACGCAAGGAGAACACTTTTAAGGAAGGTAGTGTTGAATTGCCTTTCGCGACGCCAGATCTTACAGCCATGTTTAATAGCATGAAGCTTAAGAAGAAGGTTGCCAAGACCGGAAGATCCAGTAATAGAGGCCAGGCATTCCTCAACCAGGTTAACAAAAAGCTGGTCTTGGAGCCACAACTTTTCGAAACGGAATTGGTGATGATGAGGGAAATGAAAGTTAGAGTATAGAGCGATGGGGACGTGGTCAGAAGACGGGTTGGGTAAGGCCTTGGCGAAAGAGTTGTGAAATTTGGAGAACCAAGTATGAGAAATAAGGAAGCGGTCCAGTTTGGCCAAAGTAGGGGGAAGACGCTGATTCGACCATGTGAAAGATCTCCCGTTAATAGGGATGTCTATTAACTGGAGATCCCTAATGCAATCGTTAAAGATGCAGGATTGGGAGAAAGAGGTAACCGGGTTTGACCTTTCGGAGACGAATCTGGTAACATTGAAGTCACCACAAATAAAACAGACCTAGAACGAAATTGTGTAATGATTGAAATTCGGTCCAAAAAAGAGGTCGTCGCTGCGACGTCGATGGCCCGTAAACCGAGGTCACAGTCAAATCACAATTGAGAAGCATCCAGTGAAGTTGGACGATCAAGAAAAAATTCAGACGATGAACCGCTATCAAGGAGAAAACAGATTCTTTGAAACCCAGGAGGATACCGCCCTTAGAGCCAATAGAATCTAGCGAGATCCATCTAGCTATGGAGGCACCGCCTAACGATTGAAATAGGCGGGGGGAGGGAGACTCGACCTTCGATTCCTGGATGGAAATGAGGTCACAATGGGAGGAAGAAATTAAGTCAAAAATCGCTCTCTTTTTAACGGGGCAATTGAGGCCCCGGATATTCCAAGAGATACTAATCATAAGAGGCGAGGTGCTCCCGGACTCTAATACGTTCGTTATGTCTAAGGATTTTAATAGGACGAGCAGCATCTGAAGCAAACTTGAAACCCAAAGACTGGGCAAGGGACACCATCTCAATATCCGATATAGATTCAAATTGAGGGTGGAAAATAGATCCTAAAGGAGCAATATGTCATGAATATTATTTTAGTATGCATTTTTTTTACTAAAAATTTTCTGTGTGTGAATGTAGGCACCAAGAACATATCAAGAGCTAGTTTGGTGAAAGTGTCTAATCGTCTTGATCATTGGCAGGGGATCGTGAAGAGTATTAAAGATTTCTTGAACACATTGAAAGCAAACAATTATAGTTGATACTGACTTGCAATGAATTTTGGTACCTTTTTAAATAAAATTTTTGCCTTGCCTTTCATACGAGGTGAATATCTGCGATGTCATAAATAGTGCTGCTATTCATCTTGACTCTCCTTATATGACGTCTTTTGTGGAGCCCTCTGCATCATAACCGACAGCAAATTATGATATAAGGTTTATTACGATAAGTTCTGTCGGCCGTTTAAACCATGCAACTCTCTTATGAACACAAATTGTATGTTTGATTGTTTTCAGGTGCATGCCTCCCTTTTTAGTGAGAAAAATATTCGATCGTTTGTTCTCCTTTATCGATGTTCAGTTTTTTTAACAGGTATCATATTATGGTCTCCTCTAAAATAGGTCATAAGCAAGATGAGGATATTGAGCTATTCCCCTCTGTCAAGCAAGGTATTTTGGTTGATGAGATTATTGAAGTCATGGAGGATGTTGAACTTGGGGAATGCTCCGAAAGGGGATCTTCTAGAGAGGATGATAGAATTGGAGTTTTAGATGGAGTTGGGGACGAGAGGCACAATTCATATAGCGAAAACGAAAAATGGGAGAGAAGGGTAAAGGCTCTAACACCAGGCCTACACGATAATATGGAGGAGGAACACAAGGAACCAAGCATAGAGATCACAGGGAGGGGCCTCGATGAAGCAAAGATGAAGAACAAGAGAAAAATAGACAGAAGGGGATCTAAGGGACCAAGTGAGGATGACTTTATTAGATCCGTAACAAAAGCAAAGGAACCAACATCTGCATACGGAGGTACGTGTTCTATTTTGTGTTTTATTTCGGATAATATGCTTCTTTAGTATGCTAGAATGTTAGGGTTAAACATGGGATCCACTAGTCAAGAACAATTTGTTAGGGTTAACGTTCTTAGAGAAGAAGCGTATAGACTTAGTCTATAGAGCTTATCCTTTAGATGGGTGGTGTAGGGGTAGACGTTTCTATAGTAAGTTTCCATGAGCTACATCTTTTTGAATGTTAGAGGGATGCATTATAGGGTTAAGAATAGACTAGTGAGTGATACTATCGGTAGGATTAAACCAACTATTAGCGCATTACATGAAACTAAGATTATTGATCCTCAAAATAATGATTTCGAGGGTCTTAGATCGTTAAGAGATGTTGATTGGCGATTCAAGACGTCTAGAGGTATGTCGGGGGGTATTGCTTTAGGTGTTGAATCTAAAGTTTTTGATATTACTGACGAGTTCATTGGTAGCTATTCGGTGACTATTACAATCAAAACGAAAAAGTGATGGCTGGGAGCATATGATGACCTCGGTTTACAGACCGTATAGTGCTAGTCATAGAGAAGGATTTTGGGAAGATTTAAGAAACATTCGAGGTAGATGGGTTGGCCCGTGGGTTATTGGTGGGGGACTAACATTACTAGATTTCATAATGAACATCGAGGCAGGGTTCTAACGAGAGAGACAGACAAGATCTTATCCTTATCATTAATGAACTAGAACTCATTGAGATCCAAGCGACTGATAGGAGATTTACATGGACCAACATGCAGGCTAATCTAACCTTAGCTAAACTTGATAGAATTTTGGTTTCTACGGAGTGGAAGGATTTATTCCCACTGGCGAGGGTTAGATCTATACCAAGATTTATGTCTGACCATATCCCACTTATACTCGAGTGTGGAAATGGTAGAAGAACTCCATTACGACAACTCATATTTGAGAAAGCTTAGACTTTCTGCAGTAACATTAGGAAGATCATAGAGGACTCCTGAGAGGCTCCGACCGACACATCTGACGCAGTTTCCAAGTGGACATAAAACTAAGACGATTGCGTAAGTGCCTAAAGATTTGGGCAAAAGAGGAATACAGGGAAACCAAAAGAATGAAAGAAATGTTGGGAGTAAGGGCTTAAGAATTAGAAACTATTGAAGAAGATAGATGTCTTCAAAGGGCTGAATTTGAGGAACTAGCCTCCAGTAGAACGGATTTATACAGAATTGCGGAGATGGAAGAGTGCTATTGGAGAAATAGATCTAGGATCTAATGGCTCAAGGAAAGAGATTCAAATACGGCTTTCTTTCATAAGGTGGCAAATGGTAGAAGGCGGCACAATCAAATTTTGGGGGTTATTTGTGGGGAAGTTTGGACAGAGGATGAGACAAAAATTAGAAATCAGATAGATAGGTCCTTTACACATCTGTTGGAAAGAAGAGAACACACAGATGTAAATTGAGACCAGGCATGTGGAGTGATTCTACTATTGAAGGGAGCAAATGGCTGGAAGAGAACTTCTCAGCGGAAGAGGTGCTAAAGGCAATCAAGATTTTGGGTCAAGATAAGGCCCCGGGACTGGATGAGTTCCCGATGCTATTCTACAAACTTTACTGGACTGTCATCAAGAAAAACTTTTTAGAGATTTTTCAGGAACTTTATGAGGGAGTCGCGTAAATTGAAAGACTAAATTATGCGAATGTTATCCTAATTATGAAGAAATCTGATGTTCTCAAGGTGACAGATCTCAGACTATTAGTCTACGGAACAGATCATTCAAAATCATCACGAAAGTGTTGGCTAATAGATTATCCCCACACTTAATATTTATTGTTGAGGAATCACAAAGCGGATTTATGATTGGAAGAGATATTAGCATCGTGTCAACCCACGAAATGGTTTTCAGAGGAAACAAAGATAAAGTTGATGGTTTTCAATTCAAACAAGATTTTAAAAAAGCCTATGATACTGTAGAGTGAGACTGTGTAGATGAGGCGCTAGAACTCAAAGAATTCAGGACGAATGGAGGATGTGGATAAAGATGTGTGTTCGAAATGGAAAATCTTTCATCCATCATAATGGAACGCTAGGAAAAGAAATCAGATGCTGTAGAGATTTAAGACAGGGAGATCCACTTTCGCTACTAATTTTTACAATTATTGCCAATGGGTTAGCAAAAATGAAAAACAAAGGCATAGTGGCAGGACTTACCACAGGGGTTAAAGTGAAAGGAATCTCAGTACCCTTGTCAATCTTACAGTATACTGATACTCTCCTGTTTGGGGTGGCTGAGGCGGAGGAAATCATCTCAATTCTAATCCCACTAAGATGTTATGAATACTGATCTGGATTAGCAGTTAATCTTCATACGAGTTGTGTGACTGCACTTAGCAACAAGACTGTGATTTCTATTGAGGTGATATCAACAATGTTAGGTTGTGAGAAAGGAGAATTCCCACTCAATTACTTGGGTACGCCTATCAAACCAGGTAAGATGCTTAAGAAAGAGTGTGTTCTTTGGTGGAAAAGATTGAGAAATAAGTGGCGGGTTGGAAATAGAAGTTTCTATCTCTTGGAGGAAGAATTACTCTTATCAATTCGGTTCTCAGTAGTCTACCAACATATCTGATGTCTATCTATGAAATTCCCAATTGGGTTATTGAAAGAATCGATAAATGCAGGAGACGATTCACGTGGAAAGAAAATCGGGAGATAACAAGGGGTTTCATCTTATGAGGTGGGGCAAGGTGTGTAAAAAGAAAGATTTTGGTGGTAGTCAACTTATGAGATATTAACAAGGCACTTCTCCCCAAATGGTGATGGAAAATGCACAAACAGGCAAGGCGTGGTGGGGTAACTCATTCTTGATGTATCGAAGACAGAAAATAATTAGATATAGAGGATGGAAAGAAATTGCTAAGGTGGGGGGTATATTCCATGTTAATACTAGGTGTAGGTTGGGAAATGGTAAAAACATTAGAGTCTGGATGGAAAAATGGTGTGCGGCGAACACCCTACAATCTATTTTTCCACAGCTAGCGAGAGAAACAACTAAGGAGGAAGCTCTGGCGGTGGACGTCTGGAAGAATGAAAGACTGAGAATTGAGTTCAAAGGAATCCTATCCCACGAAGGTCAGGAGAACATTTTGAAACTCAAGCTCTACTGGTAGAGAGTGTGCGTCAGGATAGGGGAGACGAGGACGATAGAGAATGGAGATTAAATTCAAACTATACGTTCTCAGTTAGCTCCATGTATGACTTTCGGGATGATGGGGGATTTAGAAGTTCGCATGCAAATATTATTTGGAAATCTAAAGTCCCTACTAAGGTGAAGGCCTTCCTATGGTTAGTTTAAAAACATTATTCTCTCCAAAATGAACCTTAGAAAACACAATATCCCGATCAATGTGACATGCCTACGATGTAACATAGAAGACAAGGATACTAACCATATTTTCATACATTGCCCTAGAGCTGGATTGACTTGGGAAATTATGGCGATGGATTTTGGTTCTGTATAGTCCCCAAACTATATCGAGGATATTTAGGGGAGTTGGAGATCGAGAAACATTAGGAAAGACTATAGGTTAACTTAGGATATTACAGTTGTGGCATTTTGTGGACCATGTGGCTTGATAGAAATGATGTTTGCTTCCGTAACATCAAATGTGGATTTCATATGATGTTGCATAAAATTATGGTTCTAATAGATACTTAGGCAGGTCAAGAATGGGCGAGGAAGAGGATCTGTGTAGAGGTTGAGTAGTTGAGAGTGTGTTGGCAGCAATCACCTCCTATCTCTTGATGATTTATGCAGTTTATGCTGGAGGTTTCAGTTATTTCTGTGCTAGCTAGATTTATGTTGTATTTATTCTGGCAGGGTTGTACTAGGTGTATCCAATTTAGTAGACAGGAGTAGGCTGGATTTGTAATATTTGATACTATCTGTTTCGTTAATTTTTCATTAATGAACCAGTGATTTTGGTCACTTTTATCTCCAAAAAAACGTATCATATTTTGCCCTCTGTAATTATATATGTCTGGTGTTGTAATACTAGCTAGTAGTTGTTAGGATTGTGACCTCAAATACACGTAGGCACGGAGTACTTAGAGTTAGAGAAGAAGAGGAGGAGACGAAGACAACAAGTAGAAGATGTGCAGTCTGGAGAGTCGCGGTCGACCGACCCTGATTGTAAAAGGTTCTTCGAGCGTACACGGTTCAACAGAGAGTGGGGCAGTCGACCGGTCAAGAGTTTAGGAGTTGGCCGTACACGTTGCGGTCGACCGACCTTGGGGTGCGGTTGACCGACATCGACGCTGTGTGTTATTTGGGCTGATGAGTTTAAGGACTAATAAGCTGAATTTGTGTTTATCTTTTAGGATTTTCTTGGGGGCTGTATATATGGCTGTAGACTTTAGAGTTTGTATCGATGAGATTAAGAGGTGAGCCGTTATCATTGTTCAACTTCAAAAAAGGGGATTTTGTCGAGTGTTTCAAAGGTGAGGGAGAGAAAGAATGAGAGTTGTAATCTCTTTTGTAATCTTTGTATTTCTTGAGGAATAAGAAGTATTGGTTATCTCTGCATATTAATTGTGTTCTTGTGAGATCTTGCATATATCGTAGTGGCTTGTTCTTAGTTCATCAAAGTCTTGGTAGTTTCTTTTGCTTGTGATGTGTGAGTTCTGCTATTAGCACTACGAGTTGTGGTAGATTCTGCAATAAGTGGTATCAGAGTACTCGGTTCGAGATGGTCGATAGCAAGTCGGAGATCGAGAGGTTCAATGGGAGTGACTTCGCGATGTGGAAGATTCAGATGATAGCGTATCTTCGTCAGAAAGATTTAGATGTTTCGTTGTTTGATGAGAAGCCAGAAGATGCAGACAGGGATGCAAAGGTCTTGGCAGAGTGGAATCGTTTGGATCATAAGGCGCTAGGGTAGATTCAGTTGGGACTGAGTAGGAATGCATTATTTCATATTCCGAAGGCAAAGACCACAAAGGAGGCCATAGAGATTCTCACGGATGTGTATGAGAAACTGTCGGCATCTAATCAAATTCTTCATCTGAAGAAATTGGTTAAAATGAAGTTGAAGGAAGGAAGGGTTCAGTAGAAAAATATGTGAACAATTACTGTATGGTTTATAACTAGATGGAAGCTACAGGTTTGAAGTTTTCAGAGAGGGTGTAGTCATTGTTACTCTATCTACTTTACCCGATAGTTATGGTACGGTGGAACAGACTATTACAGGCACTATGACTGATTCGACGACTCTACAGGATGTGGTGAGTAGTATTCTGAACGAGGAGGTGAGTAGGGTGAGAAATGGGGATATTCATCAGCATCTTCTAGAGATTCCACAATGACAGTTAAAAAGAGACGTGAGAGATCTAAGAGTAGTCGAAAAGAAAATGATCAGAGTAGTTCATCTGAGAGTGGGTCTGATAACAGCGATGGGGGATATGGACCTGAGTGCTGGTATTGTCACAAGAGGAGTCACATGATGCGCAGTTGTAAGACTTATACGAAGAGGAAGCAGGAAAACTGAAGGAAAACAAACCGAAGAAGGAAGCCAATGTGGTGTCTGATAAAATTGAAGAGTTATGCTTATCAGCTAGGAAGGAGTTGGGCAGGCGAGATTGGTGCATTGATTCGGTAGCTTCTTTTCATTGCACTCCAAGAATAGATGTGTTTGATGACTACAAGGAGGGTTCTTTTGAAGATGTGATCGTGGGGAATGGTCACCGGTGTTCTGTACGAGGGGTTGGTACTGTTCGCGTGAAAACCAATGATGATCAAAGTGTTGTCTTGCAGGAGATAAGACATGTTTCAGACTTGAAGAAAAATCTTATTTCAATTGGAAGGCTAGACAAAGAGGGGTTGTATACTATAGTTGGTAGTGGGGAGTGGCGTATAGCTGCAGATTCAAGGGTGATTGCAAAAGGAAAGCATGAAGGAACGCTGTACTTTCTTAGAGACGTGAGGGACGTTTTTCCTGTAGTTGACTCTCAGCCGGAATAGAGTAGGAGATTGTGTGGGGTGCAACCAAGTTCTTTCAGTTGTGGAGGGGAGGTTACTAATTTAGTGGGAGCTGCAGGCCATGAAAGTGATCCTAGAGGGCAAAATATTGCTGCGGTGAAGGTACTTTCAGATATGGTAGTCGAAGCTTCAAGTTGTTCTTGTGAGGTAGAGAGCACTGGTATCGATATGCAGAGTGATGTCGATGAGAGTAACCGAAATGGGACTGTAGGGGTTGAACAGACTCCAGATTTTGTGGTGGTGTCGTCCACGGAGACCTCTAGTACAGAAGGTGCATTAAGAGGCTTTGAACCATGTCCGGTGTTGATGAAGTTTCTACGAGTTGGGGAGTCTTGTAATACGGAATCCGACACGAGAGGTTGTTTCTTCGGTATTCGTGCTTTATGCAATTGGTGGAGCACATCCTTCATGAGGCGATGAGGGGTGGTTGGTGCACTCCACATGGTGGAGTAGCGGAGGTGCTCTTCATGAGAGTGGTGAGTACTTGAGTCTTCCATGAAAGTAGAAGATTGATAGAGATAATGCGAGGTAAAGATTACAATAACTTTGCAGCATTGTGTATTTGGTCCAAGTGGGAGATTGTTAGGATTGTGGCATCAAATACACATAGGCATGGAGTACTCGGAGTTAGAGAAGAAGAGGAGGAGACGAAGACAGCAAAACAAGACAACAGCAAGTAGAAGATGTATAGTCTGGAGAGTTGCGACGGACCGACCGGGGGTGTGGTCGACCGACCATGACTGTACAAGGTTCTTCGAGTGTACATGGTTCAACAGAGAGCAGGATAGCCGACCGTGCGATCGACTGGTCAAGAGTTCAGGAGTTGGCCTTACACGTTGCGGTCAACCGACTGGGGGTGCGGTCGATCGACATCGACGTTGTGTGTTATTTGGGCTGACGAGTTTAACGCCCAATAAGCTGGATTTGTGGTTATCTTTTAGGGTTTATTTGGGGGTTACATAGGCTGTAGACTCTACAATTTGCATCGATGAGATCAAGAGCCGTTATCATTGTTCAACTTCAAAAAAGGGGATTGTGCCGAGTGTTTCAAATGTGAGGGAGAGAGATTGTGAGTTGTAATCTATTTTGTAATCTTTGTATTTTTGGGGAATAAGAAGTATTGGTTATCTCTACATATTGATTGTGTTTTTATGAGATCTTGCATATATTGGGTGGTTTGTTCTTAGTTCATCAAAGTCTTGATAGTTTCTATTGCTTGTGATGTGTGAGTTCCGCTATTAGCACTACGAGTTGTGATAGATTGCAACAGTAGTGACACTGTGTTCTTATTGTTTAAGTCTTCTATTACAGAGAGAATGCTGCTCCTTCCGTAATGGTGAATATGTTAAATTAGGATTAGCTAAATTAGAACGATGGTCCTTCAATTCCACTGGTGTAATTCAATTCAATCTTGATTTTATTGTCATAAAGTATAGTTGTTTCTTTTTACTAAAATAAACTAAAGTTCTGCAAAGCATTTAACTTTGTTTCGTATATCTCTACAACAACAATAAAGTTTTTTTTCCTAACTAGTTGGGGTCAGCTACATGAATTCTAGTTTTCAATTCTGCTCAATTTAGCGCAATATCTTCTGTAAGGTCACAAGCTATCATATATTTTCTTGTCGTTTCCATCCAAGTAAGTTTAGGTCTTCTCCTATCCCTAAATCTACCCTCAATACTTATCAAATCACTCTTTCTAATTGGGGCACTAGTAGGTCTACGTGTGACATGTACAAACCACCTGAGGCAATTCTCTCTTAATTGTTTCGTATATGTCTGATCACCTATAATTTGAAGAGGGATAATCAATACATTTGAGACAACAGGATCATGAGTTTGTTGAATTCTAACCGCAGAATAAACTCAACAACAACGAAGAGATGCAGAAACTATAGAATCAAAAACAAGAGAAGAAAGAACAAGCAAAAGCAACACACAAGAACACACAAGATTTTTATCGAGGTTCACCCAAACAATGGCTACTTCCCCGCGCAGAGACACTCCTGCGATTTCCACTGGAAATATGAAGATCAGGTTTATAAATCACTCAAGAACTCACCACCAAGGTGTAGGGTTTCTCTCTATCTCCCTCTCTCCTAATAACGGCCGGTAGATCTCTATTTTCTTTTCTCTTAACCCTAAAATCGTACACAATACAATATATATAGGATTACACAACTTTCCATCTTAGCCGCTCATCAATCAGCGTCGGGACGGTCGACCGTACCATCTTGACGGTCGACTGGTCTTCCCCTTCGACTGCACGAGTTCTAACAGAGAGCAGGTCGGTCGACTGCGCGGTCGACCGGTCATTCCTTCATGGTACAGAATTGAGTCAGAGAGTGAGACGATCGAATGTGCGATCGACTGGTCGTCTTGCCTGGGTGCGGTCGGGGGGTGCGGTCGACCGCGCAGTCGACCGCAACTCTGTTGTAGCCTCCAACTACTCTTGACCTCTTGCTCCCACTTCGACTCTCCTTCCCGCCTATCTTCTTCAACCCATTATCGTGTATTGGATCCACAAACCCCAACAATCTCCCACTTGGAGACATATACATGAAGTCTCTAACCTGTTCTTCATTCTTCCATTGGCCTAGTCTAGGCTTGTGCCTCTGCGAGTCTTCTCAACAATTAACCTGGAGACAATCCGATAGCGGTACAACAGAACTGATGTTTCTTGCTATCCACCACCTTAGTGAGCATGTCCGTCAGATTCTTAGTGCCAAGAATCTTAGTTAGCTTCAACCATTTCTTCTCAACTGCCATTCTGACAAAATGATACCTCATTTGAATGTGTCGAGTCCTAGAGTGATATGCTGAGTTTTTCGCCAAGAAAACTGAACTTTAACTGTCACACCATAGTTCACCTATGGGTTGCTTCCTGCCCAACTATTTCATAAGCTCCGAAATCCACAACATGTCTTTCGTCGCTTCCGTAAGTGCCATATACTCTGACTCCGTGGTTGACTGTGCTACAACCTTTTGTAACTGCGAAGCCCAACTAACAGTTGTTCCACCAACTGTAAATATATACCATGTAGTACTTCTGTAACCATCACGATGGCCTAAAAAATCTGCATCTACATAACCATGTATATGCAAAGAATCTCTTCCAAAACAAACAGAGTGATCTGAAGTACCTGCTAGATATCTAAGAATCCACCTTACTGCATCCCAATGTTGTTTACCTGGATTCTTCATGTAACGGCTGACAACTCCCACTGCTTGTGCGATGTCTGGTCTGGTAGACACCATCGCATACATCAAACTCCCAACGACTGAGGCATAAGGAATAGCAGCCATTTCCTCCATCTCCGCCTCTGTCTTAGGACACAAGTCCATTGATAACTTGAAGTGAGCAGCCAAGGGATAAGTGACTGGCCTCGCGCCATCCATATTGAATCTCTTCAACACCTTCTTCACATAGTCCGCTTGGGTAACCAAAGCTTCTTGCTACTCCTATCTCTGCTGATTTTCATGTCCAGGATTTGCTTTGCTTCACCCAAGTCCTTCATTGTAAACTTCGAAGCTAGTATCTTTTTCACTTTCTTGGTCTTCTCCATACATGAACTTGCTAACAGCATGTCATCCACATACAACGCCAAGGTAACTATATCATCGTCCTCATATCTAAGAACATACACACAATGATCTGTTTTGCACTTATCGAAACCTTTCCCTCTCATGAAGCAATCAAACTTCAAGTACCATTGCCGCGGTGCTTGTTTGAGCCCATAAAGACTCTTCTTCAATCGACACACCATGTCTTCCTTTCCTTTAGCTTCAAAACCTGTGGGTTGTCTCATGTACAGCTCTTCTTCGACATCACCATGGAGAAATGCTATCTTCGTTTCCAACTGCTCTAAGTGCAAGTCTTCAACTGCCACAATACTAAGCAGAACCTTAATAGAAACCATCTTCACAACCGATGCAAAGATCTCACTATAATCGACGCCTTCCCTTTAAGAGAATCCTTTCACAACAGGCCTGGCCTTGTACCTTTTACTGTCATCTACCTCATCTTTGACTCTGAAAACTCATTTGTTCATAAGAGCGTGCTTCCCTGCAGGTAACTTGGTCAAATCCCAAGTTTGGTTCTGTTCCAAGGAGCTCATCTCGTCCTTCATGGCCAACTCCCACTGAATTCGAAGCTCATCCCTCAAAGCCTCCTCATGAGTCTCTGACTCTCCTAAATCCGTGTACAGAACATGCTCGTGAACAACACTAGCTGATGGATCAAATATCCTGGTTGGCCTCCTCTCTCGTGTCGATCTTCTTAACGTGGGTACCGGTTCACCGACCGGTTCAGGTTCCCTGAACTGTTTTGGCTGTACCTGTTCGTCTTGGATAACTTGCTCATTCCCAATAGGCTTACCATGAGCCTCTTGTGCTGCCTATGGTACCTGTACCTGCTATTGCACTGTAGGGCCCCCACCACTAGGGCCGCATTCAGAATCTGAATCTAAGTCTGAATCTGAACCCCAGTCTGATTCTGAACTGGTTGTACTGTCTTGACCTGTGTGTCTGTCCTTGTATAGAACCTCTTTATTGAACACTACATTCCTGCTGCGAATGACTTTCTAATCCACAAAATCCCAAAGCCTGTAACCATACTCATCGCCACCGTAGCCAATGAACACAACCTCCTGAACTTAGAGTCCAACTTATTTCTTTCTTCCCTGTCAATTAGTGCATATGCCATACAACCATAAACTTTCAAATATGAATAATTAACAGTTTTACCTGACCATAGTTCTTCTGGAATGGCCCCATCAAGGGCACTAGACGGGAAACGGTTAATCAAGTACACTACCGTATCAACTGTAGAGGCCCAAAGATGGACCGGAAGACCTGCATAAAGTCTCATGCATCTCGCCCTTTCGAGTATTGTGCAGGTCATCTTTTCTGCTACACCATTCTCCTGTGGAGTCTTAGGAACTGTCTTAATTCCTCTGATACCTTCCTTTGCCAGATAGTTAAAAAATACTTTGCTTGTGTACTCACCTCCGTCATCTGACTTTATTGCTTTCACCTTGCAACCCGTCTCATTCTCAACCCTGGCCTTCCAAGCTCTGAATGCCTCAAAAACTTCTGATTTCTTACGAATTGCATAAACCCAAACCTTTCTTGTAGAATCATCGATGAATGTGACAAAGTATCTCTTACCACCATAAGCAAATTCCTGAGCTAGACCCCACATATCTGTATGTATCAACTCTAGCTTCACAAGCTTCTTTTCATGCCCACCCAACTGAAAGTTAACTGTCTTCTGTTTTTCCATCACACAATTCTCACAGAAATCCATCTCAACCTTCTTCAGCCCGGCAAAAGATCTCTAGAACAAAGCTGCTTGACATCCTTTTTACCAAGGTGTCCCAACCTGACATGCCATAAAATTGAAGAGAAACTACCTACTAATATTGTAGCAATGATATCACCTGAATCACCTCCCCTTAGTAAGTACAACGTGTCACCATGCTTTCCTTTTACCACCAACCTGGCACCTGTAGTTACCTTCCATTTTCCATGCCCAAAAGTTGTTGTAAAGCCTTCTTTGTCTAGTTTGCTAGTTGAGATCAAGTTTTTCTTCAAACTCGGAATATGTCTTGTATCATATAAGACCAATTGCCCACCATTGCGGGCCTTCACTCTCACAGTGCCTCTACCTACAACTGGACATATCTACCCATTACCAACTGAAATTGCACCAAAATTACTTGTCCTATAATCCTAAAAAATATCTCTCATGGGGGTATAAAAATAAGAAGCACCTGAGTCTATACACCAACCTGGCACCTGTAGTTACCTTCCATTCTCCATGCCCAAAAGTTGTTGTAAACCCTTCTTTGTCTAGTTTGCTAGTTGAGATCAAGTTTTTCTTCAAGCTCGGAATATGTCTTGTATTATATAAGACCAATTGCCCACCATTGCGGGCCTTCACTCTCACAGTGCCTCTACCTACAACTGAACATATCTGCCCATTACCAACTGAAACTGAACCAAAATCACTTGTCCTATAATCCTCAAAAACATCCCTCATGGGGGCACAATGATAAGAAGCACCCGAGTCTATACACCAATCATCTTGCAAAATATTAAACCAGCAGATAAACACAATTCATCTAAGCGGGATTCAATACTTACCACATTGGCTATCTATGACCCTGCTTGTGCTTTCTTATACTCATCGCATTGGTCTCTCCTATGTCCTGGCTTCTTGCAGTACCAACACTCACCATTGCAATGTCCGGTTCTTGACTTAGACCTATGATTCCTGCTCTGCGACCTCCCTCTGTTGTTACTTCTACTACGGTTAGTAACTGACAGTGCGGTATTGCTAGGATATGACACTGAAGTCTCTCCATGTCTTTTCCTCTTTGCATCCTCATTCATGATGCTGCTTATAACATCCTTTAGGGTAGTCATATCAGTCATGGTGATAGTAATAGTCTGCTCTACTGTGCCGTAACTATCGGAAAGACTGGATAGCAACAACAACGATTGTGCCCTCTCCTCAAACTTTAAACCAGACGATTCCATCTGATTGTAAACCATTAAGAAATTGTTGGTGTGCTCAGCAACCGAACCCCTTTCTGAAAACTTCAAGTTAACCAACTTTTTTAGATGTAAGATCTGATTCGCTGCATTCCGCTTCTCAAATATGTCTGTCAATATCTCCATTGTCTCCTTTGCGGTTCTTACCTTCTCAATATGAAATAGCGCCTTCCTGCTCAACGACAACTGAATCTGCCCAAACGCTTTCTGATTCAATCTATTCCAGGCCGCCAGTGCAACCGGATCGACCTCTGCCCCTTCTGGCTTCACACCAAACAACGGATCATCTAGATCCTTCTGTCGGAGATACGCAATCATTTGGATCTTCCACATTGTGAAATCCGTTCCATCGAACTCCTTGACTCTACTCTTGTCCCCCATCTCAATAAAGACTACCAACCTGTAGCTCTGATACCACTTTGTTGAATTCTAACTACGGAATAAACTCAACAACGACGACGAGATGTAAGAACTATAGAATCAAAACATGAGAAGAAAGAACAAGCAAAAGCAACACACAAGAACACACAAGATTTTTATCGAGCTCCACCCAAACAATGGCTACTTCTCCGCGCAGAGGCACTCCTGTGATTTCCACTAGAAATATAAAGATTAGGTTTATAAATCACTCAAGAACTCACCACCATGGTGTAGGGTTTCTCTCTATCTCCCTCTCTCCTAATAACGGCCGGTAGATCTCTATTTCTTTTCTCTTAACCCTAAAATCGTACACAATACATTATATATAGGATTTCACAACTTTCCATCTTAGCCGGTCATCAATCAGCATTGGGACGGTAGACCGCACCATCTTGACGGTCGACCGGTCTTCCCCTTCGACTGCACGAGTTCCAACAGAGAGCAGGTCGGTCGACTGCGCGGTCGACCGGTCATTCCTTCAAGGTACAGAATTGAGTCAGAGAGCAGGACGGTCGACTGGGCGGTCGACCGGTCGTCTTGCCTGGGTGCGGTCGGGGGGTGCGGTGGACCGCAACTCTGCAGTAGCCTCCTACTACTCTTGACCTCTCCCATTTTGACTTTTCTTTCTGTCTATCTTCTTCAACCCATTATCGTGTATTGGGTCCACAAATCCCAACAGATTTGTGGATAGTCCTTGATACTTTTGTGTACGCAACCTGCCTCCACAGGTCGCTGAGACATTATAAGCTGCACCTATGTTTTGATTATGCCAAAACAAAAGAAGCATCCTAGGAATAATTGTGTTGGTTACATGTTGATAACATTTACTAATTCCTATTTGAAGTGCGTTCATGTTAAGTATAACTTGTGACTGTCCTTTGTTTTTTGAACTTTACAGATTTCAGTATGAACAGCTCTTTACAAGCAATCTATTTTAGACGCTGTAATCCTTCTCTTCTAATCAGTTCTCCATCAGTTACTGTGTCGAGTCGAACCATGGCAATTTCTGAATTCCAATTATGCCATCAAACTATATGGATTTCCAGTATGCAGTTGCAGCCTGCAGGGATGAGCTAAATCATATCAGAGAGGCTATTGAATTCCTGGTAGAGCTTCCTATATTTTATCTCTGCTCTCAGAGTATTCTCACATTAACAATGATTTTCAATCACTGTGTGTGAAGAGGATTACGAAAGATGACAATTCAGCCACATGAAATGGAATAGCTAGCTGTATATTGTCATTTTTCTTCTTGTTGGCAATACCGTAATTAGTCTTTATCTGAGTTCGTGGTTTCTAACTTTTCATCTAAAAGGACTAGTATTATACACGTGCTGTACACGTGGAAAAAATTGGGGGAATGAAAAGGGCAAAAATAAATTCTACCCACACGTGCGTTGCACGGGTTGTGATATGGACAAATTACACTAAGGCCTTCTCGCATTATAGTAGTAGAGATGTGTCACTGTCATCAAAGTAACTCAGAATGTGAAATATGGGATGACAAGTATGGGACACAGAGTGCGCCCCGATGTAAGTTTCATGTACTTGACGAAATTTTTTACTTGGTATATATACATCATTTTTCTGAGGTTTTTCATTTAATCAATTATTATCGTGATCTGGAAATTTTTCATGAGGTTATATCCAATAAGAAAGTATTGATGACAGAGGATTCAATCAACGAAGTGAATAATTCATTTTAAACTAATTTTTTAAAATTAAGAAGAAGAAAAAACAAAAGTCCACGGATGTTTCGTCCGTGACTTGCTACAATGACTGAGTGGAGTGATTAATTACTAATTAGTAATTAATTATCTAACTAAACCTAATTATCTAACTAACTAATTAATTATCCAACCAATTTAACTTAATTTTTTTATCCCATATGAGTCAACTAATAATCTGGTCTCAATCAATAAACCATTGAAAATCATATATAAGCCAACTCATAGAATTCCAAAATTTTCCAAAATTGTTATTTTTCTTTTGAGGTTTTTTCCATTTTCTGAGTTTTTTTAATTAAAAAAATCGAATTTTCATTCGATACCAAAAAAATATTATAACGTAATTGGGACTATCTTTAGTTTGATGATTTAAAAATTAATTAAATAATGCAGATGAAACATGATCACTCATAATATGCATATTGCTATATCCAAAGCCATTTTTGCTTTTTTACTGTAGCGAAATAGGTAAAAAAATGAATATATAGCTAACGACCACAGCGACATTTTGTGGACAAATATAAAATTGCATAAAATGCATATTTAGCTAACGACTGTCCATGCTCTTATAGCGAACGGGTTATAGCGAACACGAGCAGCCGCATTTTATGCGACGCTACTATGGCGTATGGCAAAGAGTTAACCCATACTCTTTTCATTGAAATTTCCCCGGCTTTCTGCTTCATTCAAATCTTAATTCAAGTAAGGACTGGAAGGACAGTATCTAATCTCCACTCCACCTCAACTTTGTATCGTTTTGAGTAGAGGAAAAATAATGCAAACTACAATTTTTTATACCACTACTAAACTATAAATTCCACGCAACAAAACAACCCCTAGGCCAAAAAGAAAAGATGCCAAGTCAAAAACTAGGACATTACAGGGAACAACACCCACTTTTGCCTATTTCCACGAACGACCTTCTACTGCAAATTAAGGATATCATCACGTATCCTATGAGAGTGGCCTCCATACCTGGATTCATGGAATAAAAAATCTCCATTCTGGTTTTTGCAATCATCTATGTCACAAAACCGATACTTGCTTTACCCTCCATAGAGAAATATCCAGCAGTTGATTGACAATAGGGACATCCACTTTACCATGATTGACCATGAAAAGACCATGATCAATAACTTAAATTCTATATATGTTGCTTGATCAATTTTCCTTGTAAAGTCTTTCCACAAAGAGTTGCTACCGATAGGCATCTAAACTTTGTATGCAGTATACCAGTTTTGGTGAATGGAACAGACTGGCATTGCGGATGGTTAATGGAACGAGAACTTAGGCTTCATGTTCTCGTTGCCTCTCTCAGACTAAACCATATAAATTAATTATGTCATAATTTAGATCTCAACCACTTGTGTAGGTGTGCCTCCTCTGTTTAGGTGAATTTTTGGCTTTAACAGACTTAAAGCGGAACACAGTGGACTCGGCTTCTACTACAATAAGCGGCTGGGGGATTCAAAGGGACGTCCTAGCAAGGGAAGGTTTCAGCCATGTGGATGGGAATTGCAAAGATAGGAGATATCTACCATACAAACACGAGATGTAAGCTTGGCAAAGGTAACAACATTAGGTTCTGAAAAGACAAATGGTGTTGAAATAACACGTTACAATCACTCTTTCCCGAACTTGCGATGTCAGTTAGGAGGGAGGAAGATCTTGTTGTGGATGTATGGAGGAATAGAAGGTTGAGATTGGATCTTACAGGAAGCCTTTCTAACGAGAGTCAGGAACAATTATTGAATTTGAATGCGATGCTCCAGGAAGAGGGAACTCAAGATAGGGAAGAAGATGACGACAGAGAATGGAAGTTAGGACATAACGTCTTGTTCTTAGTTAGTTCTATGTGTGGATTCCTTAATGATGGTGGGATTAGGAAATCGCTTGCAAACAACATCTGGAAAGCTAAAGTCCCTCCAAAAGTTAAGGCTTTCCTCTGGTTGGTACTCAACGACGGAATCCTATCAAAGAATAACCCCAAGAAACAAAACATTCCAACTGATGCTACGTGCCACACATTTTCATCTTTGCCCTAGAGCTAGGCTGACCTGGGAGGTCATGGGGTTGGGCTTTCACACGACTGCAATTCTGAACCGCATCGACGATTTGTGGGGGAGTTGGGGATCCAATAATATTAACATAGACACAGGTTACTACGAGATATTACGGTTGGGGCTATTTTGTGAAGTCTTTGGCTTGATAGAAATGAGTTCTGCTTTCGTAGCACTAGATGTATGTTTCATATGTTATTGCATAAAATTTTGATTCTAATAGCGGCTTGGGCAGGTCAAGCAGGTACAAGGAAGAAACAAAGGATTGAGGGAGCACAGTAAGTGATGGAGGGTGAAAGACGGGGAGGCTTCTGACTTGACTTGGGGGATATCAAGCTAGATAGTTCGGATATTTTGGGGTTTTATCTTTGTAATTTATGTTTGACTTTTCATATTTTGGGAGATTCGTCATGTAATAGACTGGAGTAGGGTTATTGTGTAATTGTCGGTACTTTGTTTCGTTAATCGATCATTAATGAAACTGGTGACTTCGGTCACTTTAATCTCAAAAAAAATAAGCGGCTGGGGGTCGTCCTCTTCATTTATGTAATTTTTTCTTTTTTTCAGATCTAAGAAGTAGACTTCATTCAGGTTCAATTTTGTATTATTATTATTATTATTATTTTAAATCACCTTATTAAGCTTTCAAATGTTTAACAGAAGAAATTGTTTGGCACCATTACACTACATGGGTGTTATGGCTAGACATAAACAATTTTTACTTTCGTGCTTCATGTAATAGTATTTCTAGTAACCTTACTAATATCATGCATCTTATCTCTTTTTGGGCTACAGTTGCCGCTACAGGGGCGAGAGGGAGGATTACCAGAGTCTTCCAGGTGGAGGATTTTGATGATGAGGAGGTAGAGTTCGGGCCGACACTGGACTGAGAGGTCGGCGCCTTCCATACTCATCAGTGTCTCAATAGCGGCAATCTCTACTAGTTTGTATTTGGCCTACTGTACTTTTGGTTGTTGGATGCATAGAGAATTAGACCCGCTCCTCAGGATTTTGTTGGGGGTTTATATTTTATTTCCTGCATTATACTTTTGTATTTCTCCCGGTACACCGGGGTTGTTTTATTAATTTCTTATTAATGAAACAGGGTGGCATTATTCCACCTTTTACCTCAAAAAAACCATTACACTATGAGATTTGTTGGCGCCATTACCAAGCAACACAAATAACAAAACAGACAAGATTTGATGGTATCATTATGTTAAAAACTGCATGAGTCTCAGCTCTCAGATGGAATAATTGGAACAAAGAAATTGATGAAACTCAACAAAGATTAAGGATTGAAGAGAGCTTATGAACCCTTGCAGATTAGACCATGTTAACTCACAATGAGTAATCTAACAAACACGTTAAGGAGAACTGGGCAAAAAGGTTAGGATTGAAGAGAGCTTATGAACCGTTGCGGATTAGACCATATCAATTTCTTTTACTGACAGATGAGTGGTGTGTACTTTTTTGCCACTCATCATGACGTACATCCAAGAAAATAGTATGAATCTCAATGCATTTACTAGAGAGGACCATGATCCCCTTGAAATTACCAAAGAAGTACATGTAGCTAGCCTACTTCAAATGTTTGAAATAAAATAGCTTGTATTATCGTTATGATCATGAACGGCCAACAAGCTCCTCTGAAGACATAACCGACTTATAAATCTCTAACACCAACCTCCTCTCAAAATCCCCCGGTCTGGGTCGAGGCAAATTATTTCTCTGGCCCAACGGTGACTGAGGGGTACTCGCTGCCACCAGGCTCGTGTTCTTACCTGCCAATCTCATTAAAGCAGTCACATAGGCCTCTCTGATGCGGGCAAGGATCCGAACCGGAGAGAAGACCCGAATTCTGGTTTTGAAAATGACCCGCAGCTTGAACTGCCGGTGGGTTGAGCCGAACCGGGTCACCCTCCTGGAGCTTTTGATTCTTTGGTACTTGCGACGATTTCGCCAGTAGGAACTTATGCTTCTACAAAACTGAATTGGAAATGTTTCCATTTTATGTTCTAAAGAATGCATTTTTTGGTGGTATCTTAAATAGAGGAGGAGAGAATAATTAAGGTCGGATTCTCAGATGGTTGGCAATTGTTTCAAGCCTAAATTGTTCATGGCCTTTGTTTCAAGCTAACTTACTTACACTAACTCCAAAATCAGACCTAATAACTGCAATATAGCTGTCTCACTATTTGTTTTTAAAATCTCTTGCCCGGTAATTTTATGTAAAATGGGTAAATAGGCAGCCAATTAGGTGCCACAATGTTTGAATATGCTAAACCAAAACAGCCAAATTGTGAATTCAGCATCATCTTGTTTCACCCTCTAATATATACTCTTGAAAAGAATATAGATCTCTATTAAACAAGGATTAATTTATTAAATTCGTTGGCTGGAGTCTCCCGACTCTACCTTTATATTAAAAAAAATTAAACAAGGATTAATTAATTAAGAAGATATTTAGAGTAATTAATTGGGATATTAATTATACTACAAAAAAATTCATCTTCCCTCAGTGTGGTACACAGACAGGGCCGGCCCCACCCTTGAGGCGGGTGAGGCACGTGCCTCAGGCCCCGGGCATTTTTGCGATTTTAGGGGCCCCAAATTTATAATTTTCTTGTAAATATAGACACGTATTTTGTGCATAAAAAGTTATTAGGGACCCCCAAAAATAATTATTTGAGTCTTTAATTTTTTTAAAAAAATTATTTGGGTTCAGGCTTGAAGACTTGAATTGAATTTGAGACTTTTAATTTGGGTGATTTAAACAAATTTATATATTTTGTATATTTTGCTTTCAACAATGTACAAATTTTTTGTATATATCTATTTCTATTATAAAAGCCACAATAAATTTGTCCATAGACAATCTCAACCATCAATTTCGATAACTCGATCTTAACCATTCATTTAAATATCATCTGAACCGTTAATCTAATATGATCAGCCGTTAATTTTTTACATCATCATCTTAATTAATCTCAGCATCCATAAACTCTCAAATCAAACCCAACTCAGATTGAAAATCCTAAATCTCAAAATCTAAATCATACCAAAATGACCTAAATCCCTCAACGCCGCCACGTAGCCATCCTGGACGATCTTGACTCCGATAACCCCGTCGCCTACGCCTATGCCTATGACGATCTCGATGTCTCTGATGACTATGAATTCGATCGATGTCCTATGCGAGCAGGAAGTTAAAAGGTAAGTATATGGTTCTTAATCTATAATCTGAACATGGGTAGGGAGGGTATTTGTAACTTGTAACATATGTTTGGTTTAATCATCCATTTATTTGCTCACATAGTTCAATTTTTTTATTTTTTTTTCGTGTGAATATCATTCTGGATATGTATACATATATTTGTTCATAATTTCTAATTGAACATTATGTTTGTTTTTATTGTGCTAATTACAGTCGTTGATTATTGATTAACTGGCCAACAAGAACATTTGCTCGAATGATTTGGTACTTGTATCAATCGATGTTGGAGGTGTTCCAAAGGCTCGTACTTTTGCTACCCGAGGTATTGCTCTTATAGTTAAAAGGTGTGATGGGCACAATGTTACCCGAGGTAATGCTTTGGGTTCATCAGTAGTGTACTGAGAGGGAAAAACTTACGAGTACCAATATAATATTTTGATTTATTATTTATACATCATTTCTCATATTACACATCCTTGACACACTTTTGGTTGGTACTTTTCAAGTACCTCGTACTTTTTTGTAATAGATGTTGAAGTCAGACTTTTTTCAGACTTATATGTCGGGTTCATATGAATAGGAATTGCATCTTATAGGGGATGTCAAAGAAAAATTAGTTGTAATGTTAGATGACATTATTGATATTGATACTGCTGGTAGGTTAAGTCATTTATTTTCGACGGCAGCAACAATCCAACTTTTTTGCACCTCAAAATGGAATTGTGTGCTTTTTTTCCACATAACTTCATTATTTCTGTAATTTTTTATACACCAATTTGAAAAGATGATGGATCGTACTCTGTTTGGCTTGGCATTTTATATTTAAAATTTTGATTTATTTGGGGTTTTATGGAGAATGAAAGAAGGTGCACAGCTATCGCATAAAAACGGAGCTCAGGAAGTCTATGCTTGCTCCACACACGCAGATTTCAGGTATATGCTCCTACTGCTTGAAACATACATTCCACACAAATTCTTTATTCTTTAGTATTCTCCATTCTTTGCTTGGAACATACATTCCATGTCGTCACAAATTGTGTAATTATTATTTATTTACTTATCTTTTTTTTTCTATTGACAGCTCTCCTGTAATTGAAAGATTGTCGAGTGGTCTATTTCAAGAAGTCATCGTCACAAACACTATACCATGAAATAAAGAGAGTTAGGATAGGATAGTATCCTTCATCTGTGAATCACAAAGTTTATGAGGGTTCTCTTATTGTTTTGCGTATGAGTCTGTAAAAAATATTGATGAATGTCCATGCCAGCCGATCTCCTTTAAATTATCGAGTCTATCTCAAGCCTATGCAAATAATTAAGAATCTACATCGTCAATAACTTTAATTTAGGAATAGAACTATAATTTAAACAGTTCCAAAGTTGGTGTGCTCCTATTATGGCCATTTGGAGCTAGAAATGAGAATCAAGATTGAAATTTTAGATAGAATTTGAAAATATTGTCCATATTTTTTATAATTAAAGTGTTTTTAATAATCTATAAATGAATGCGCTGTTGATATAAATCTTGCTTGATTTATGAAAGGCATATCTCACCTTCAAACCACGTTGGAATGTAAATTTGAGTATTTTCAAAGGCAATGCTTGGAAACAGGATGATATCTTCTTGAAGTTAGCATGAAACTTCTCTTGCTCCTTGCTTCAATGCTGCAAGCTCATCATCATGTTGCTTATTACTTTGAGCGTAAACTATGATTATTCAACAACTTCTTAAAAGGTGTAAAATCATATGAATTCAAGGAAGACTGTAACTGTATTGCTAAACAAACATATGAAACTTATCATAAATGCCTCTTGAAGAACAAAAGACTTCTTGCCTATTCCATCCCTACATTGTCTTAATAGCAAGATAAGAAATAAACGAGAAGTAACTCTTGAGAGCATCAATTGATAACAGATCATCAATCAATCGTCGGAGCCTCTTGTGCTCTTCTCCGTTGGTCGTGAGTAAGCTCATGAGTATTTTCTGCTCGGCATAGGAAAGGTTCAACGATCCTGTTCCATCTTTTCCTGACAATAAAATATTGCTTGCTTCTCTTCTGGTCAGGAAAACAATAAGCCTTCCCAAAGAAAATTTGAGAGATTGGGGTATGGTTCTATTTTTCTGTTACCAACCTCTTCTGCCTTTTAATGATGAAGCTGTGTATTCCTGATGGACTCGAAAACTCTGACAGAAAAGAGAATGTTCTAGATGGTGCACGGTACTTTGCTCATCGCTCTTGTGGATGCCCAATGAGTGATACAGTATGAGGCATGTTATGTACAAGCACGGGAAAAAAAACACATAAGTTAACAATATTGTTATAACGGGGATGGCAGAAGTCATGCAGGTATGCAGTGGAGTTGTATGTCTCACATTCTCATTAAGTATCAGATTTTTCATTATATATATATATACACACACACACATGGGTGGGTGCCATTTATTTTAAATTGTATGTTCGGATGAACGTTTTTATCAAATATGAGGTGTGATGGAGATTTCCTATATATTTATTGATTTAACTGAGTAAGATATCTAATGAAGGTTTCATTGTTTGCCGGAACTATAGTGAATAATTCACCTTTTCTATGTGTTTTTTGGTGCATCCATCCGTGTTGAAGTCATTATTCCAATATTATTTGATCCGTAGGAAGTGATATTGCTACACTGTCTGGATACATAACAAGAGTTTGTGAAAAACAAGACATTATTCTTGTTTTCCCTTTTTCTCTTAGTTATGCACCATTTCATTAGAAGGGATGATATATACAACGCTATTGGATACAAAATTTTGCTATAATCTTACTGTTTTTCATATTTTAGTGTTTAGGATTACTAAGGAAATTTGCTGAGGCTTAAATGACAATTTACTGGGTTTCTTTTGTTTTCTTCTAGGAAGGGGAAAAATCGAAGGGTGAGACTGTCACTGTCGCTATCATATAAGTCGATGATCTCATGGTTCCTAGAATGAGATTAATTCCTCATAGATGAACTGAATTCGCTATTGCAATACAGAGGTTCAAGAATGAGTATTAGAGAGAGATTCAGAAACGACACTATTAGTTCTGAAGTTTTGTTGGACGCAATCCTCAGCCAAAACGTAAGAGGGAAACAAGGCTGGATAAAGATTGCCACAAAGAGTACGGTTAATTATTAGTGTGAAGCAAATTAGTAAATTTTGATTTACAGTTTACTTTCATATTTAGCTGCCAAAAATTCTTCATTCTGGATGAAGATGTTAAGCTTGTTGTTTGTGAATGTTTTTTTTTGTATGCTCAGAAATTCTGACATTGGAAACATGCAAACAGTTGGGTGTTACAGTGTGTATATTAAATTAATATGTCAACTTGTATTTACTGTTTCTACAATTGGAGTAATACAGCCATATAGAGTTTTTTTCCTTGGCTCTTTCCGTTTGCCATGTGTGTACCAGGCCATCAGCTGAATTCTTCTTGTCTGCAATTCTCGTGCTTCATTTGGTTTGAATCCAGCTGCAGTAAAAATCTGTGTATGATTAGAGCTTAGATAAAAAATTGGCCAGCATACTAGGCCAAGGCCCACAAGGAATCAATCCCATATTTATCTCAAAACCCCTATAAATCTTTCTCTCTAACAAATCATCTCTTTCTCTTTCCTCGTTGCAATTCGCCTCTCAAGTGTCAATTGCTTACTGTAAGCCTTTTAATCTCATCAACTTATTATTGTATTCCTTTAATTTGTCAAATTATATTTGAATTTCTGTATTAGGGTTTATGGATAAACAAAATTTATATTGGAATTAAAATTTCTTTGAATTTCTCATGAAAATTTACAAGTATTTTGTACTGCATATTACCTCATTCAATATTTTTTGCAGGAGTTATAGTATTATTAGGCACGTCCATCAAGTAACGTGCAACTGATGCATGGTAAATTTCAACTAGTATATATATATATTTTAGTGTATTGGGGCCCATTTTGAGAGTTCGCCTCGGGCCTCCGGAAACTCAAGACCGGTCCTGTACACAGACTTAATAAGAAATGTTGAGAAATTTCTCTCTCTCAATATGAGCGGCTACAACCGAACGCCAACAAAAAAAAAATTACTGAAGCATACAAAAGATTAATTAAACACATCCTGAATTGTCATCATAAAAACGTTTATGGTATTACTTAGAAAATAGACGAATTATTTGCTTAGAAAAAGAGAAAAACACACTCCCCAGACTATGTCCAGCTTTTCAAGAAGGTCGTTGGCGACATAAAAATTATATTGGGGTCTTGTAGTTATGATGGCAACTGATAATAATTGGGATGTGGGGTGATATGTGTATTTACATCCATGACTAATAGTTTTTTTTTTCCCTTTTTTTCTTTGATAAAATAATTACCTTTTGAAAGAAAAGAAGAAAATAATAATAGGGAGAAGGACCTGTTGGCACATAAAATTTATACAAATGACCTACACACACCTAAAGTTTCTATAATACCCCAATAGCACCCAAAGTTTTATAAATTGGATCTACAAGCCCCCCGCGTTTAATTATCAGTTAAGTTAGTGAAATATTAAGGGAATATACCTCTTAACGGGTTTAGACCCATTAAGGTGCATATGAAATTACGAAAATACCCCCCCCCCCCCTTTTTCTTCATCCGATCTCTTTGCTATTTCTTCTTCCCCTTTTAAACCCTCACCCGTTTTTCTCAATCTCAATCTGAAATCAATTCCCTCTTCCCAAAATCGCTACTTCTCACAAATTTTTCGATCGCATCTAAGCTCTCTTATCCACCCACCATGTCTGCCACCAGTTCTTTTTTGTGAATCACCGATGCAGAATGGATTAATGTGCCACTGCGAACTTCCTGGGAGAGCCCAGATTGTGGAGTGTGTGAGAGGTAAGAATAAAGGTAGGTTATTCTACTCTTGTCCGAATTACAAAGGCAAAGATGAGCGTGGGTGCAATTTTTGTAGGTGGGTATCAGTTGACAATGACAGAGATGATAAAGAGATGGGTTTGGTGGAATTCAAGGCAATTTTGTTTGAGCAAAAGGAGATTTTGAAATCAATGAAACAACATATGGATGTTAATTTTGCTGCGAAGCTTCTTCAGTTGGAGACTAGTATCATTGGCTTGACATCATTAGTTCGCAGTTGGTTTGTTCTGTTGTTTGTATATATTGTTGTTCTTAATGCGATACATATCATGTATGACAGATGCTGAATATCGTAGTGTGAGAACTTCATTCGTTGATGGAATATGATTTAACGAATGAATGTATGTTTATGAAGGGCGAATTATCATGACTGAATGTATCTTTTTGAATGACAGAATGAATGTATCTAACTAAATACAGTTTGAATGAATGAATGTATCTTTTTTGCAATGAGAAGCCATAGTTTTGTGTTATGCAATATTTGATACTGAGTTTGTGATTAGGTTGTGTACCTTCATGTCATTTAGAATGCTTTTAGTTGTGAATGTTTAGAGAATGCTTTGAAAATGCATTCATTCAAGTTTGTTTGAGAATGTATTCAAATACTGAGAATTTCTATGAGAATGCATTCAGATATGTTTGTGTATATACAGTAACGAGAATGTAGTGAGAATACATTTACCCATTATTATGAATATGCATCATTTGTACAGGAGGGTGCAGAACAAGCAATTAGACAACCTTGATGCACAAAATAGTCAATACATCCTGCAAATAGAGAGACAGTTTGAATTATCATGAATGAATGTATCGCATATGGAACTCAGTTTGAATGAATGAATGTTTTTTTTTTTTTTTACAACGAGAAGTTGCAGTTTAAAATGCAATGAAAATATGCAGCAGCTGAAAATGCATTCAGTTTTTTTGAATGTGATTTGAAAGTAGCAGTGCAAAGTGCATAGAAATTAGCAGTGGAAAATACAATGCATTGACAGTAGCAGATTTGAACATATTGATAATGCATCGAAAATGCATTAAAATTTTGTATAAAGCTCAGCATTGAGAAGGCATTCAGATACTGATAATAAACTGAGAAAATATTTGTCAGACATGTTTGTGTATATACAGTTTTGAAAATCAACTCAGAATGCAATTATCATAAACCAATAAATATGCAGCAGTATTGTAGGCTTGTGCAGAAGAACAATTAGAAAACCTGGAAATAGACAAGCTGAAATAACCTTGCATTTATATGCAGCAGTATTTTTGAATTATAGACAAGCTGAAAACCTGGAAATAGACAAGCTGAAACCTGATAATAGTTTATACAAAGCCTGATCATAGTTTAGGCTGATACAAATTAGTCCTAACCCCAAACATAAAGCTGATAACCATTCATATGGTTTACATTTCACATTTCACCTTCATTATGATACATAAATTCATAGACGGGAGGTAGCAGTTGAATTCACATTGTATGATAGTGATATCAGTTGAAAGTAGTAGTGTGAAGTGTGCAGTTGCATTCACATGGTATGATAGCAAATATGGAAACAGATAACAATGTGTGCAGACAGTTTTGCAACTCTACTCAGATTGCAATGAACATAAACAAGTATGGACAAAGCAGTATTGCAAGTTTTGTAGAAGGACAAATAAAAAAACCTGAAATTTTAACCTGTAAACTGAGCATGAGAAAAATACCCACAGTTTACATTGCATTAATTCTGAAAGCATAAACCTTTATTCAAACACACATCATACATCTGCCTGTTAATAGCAGTTCCATAGCCTCATCATAGTGTAGGCTGATACAAATGAGTCATAAATACCAAACATGAACCTCATAACCATTAAAATGGTTTACATTTAACATATGCTCATTGTTCTGTTACCTAAAATGTTGGTGGTGAATTCAGTTATTACAGGACAAATTTTATGTTGATTACATCCAAATACTGCCTCTTCCTCTACCCCCTCCGAACCTCTCAACACTACCTCTAAGAGGTACCTTCCTACCCCTCCCTCTCCTTAAGCTTGTTGGTTGGTGTTGTTGTGAAGGTGGTGATAATTGAATTTGTGGCCACTGTCCCTCAACTCCTTCTGATTGTTGTCCCTCAACTCCTTGTGACTGTATTCTTGCAACACTCCTTTGAAATTGGATTACATTAGGTTCATCTGCAGCTGGTAAATGTATCAAGTTTTAAAGTACTGATATAGTGTACACAAATATGTGTTTCAAGATACAACAATGAAGAAAAAATATTTCAAGATGATTTATTAGTACAATTATCAGATGTTTAATTACACTCATTTATGTTTGTTCAACTACTGTAACCACTGTAAATACTGCAATATTTTGTTCCAACAGTTCAAATACTAGTAATTTACCTCCTACACCTTCATTGATGGCCACTCTCCCTACAGTTGCCCCTCTTTTTCCTCGCTTGGAACCCCTCCTAGCAACATAAACTTTGAATAAGATTAAATGAGAACAGTAATGTAAACTGCGTCATAAATGATAATTTACCTATGCAATGTATCTGTTGATGACTGACTGGGCAAACCACCAACAGATGAACTGACATCCACTCCTCCAGGTACTTGGTTAATTGGTGCCTTGCAAGTTGATTTGTTGTGGTCAATTCCATGACATCTACTACAGCTCATTTTTCTCTTTGCTAATTTGTTCCCTCCAACATCATTTTCATCTCTGCCTTTAATTCTCTTTGTTTTAGGTCTTCCTCTTGGTCTCCTTGTGTGTGGTGGGCCAACGGTATAGCCAATCTTTTGATGCTGCCATTGAGCCTTACATGAAAGAGGTGCTATAGAAAACTGATATGTAAATTTGTACCTGAAAATGGTATAAAAAAATAGAAAAAAAGAGAACCAAATCTGTGGTACTATTAAAATACCTATCAATATAGAAACAAATTTCATAGAAACATTACTAATTATCTGTCAATATAGTATAGTGGATCCACATAAATGGTCCAATCAACTCTGGCCTTTGTGCAGATTACCTCAGTTGCGTGTATGTAGGGCAAACCAATTAGCTGCCACTGTCTGCAAGTGCATATTCTGTCTTCCATGTCAAGCACCTCTCTTCTTTCTACACTCTCCACCTCTGCATACCTTTCATCAGACTTTCTAACTATCCACCCACCAACTTTCTTACTGATATCTCTAATGTATCTGTCAGCCATTGGTACCAGCACCCCCTTCCAACTTTTAGCAATTTGTCTTCTCAATATCATCTTCTCCATTATTTTGATCCTCACACTATCTACAAGATCAACAACTGGACGGTATCTTGATTCTAATATCCATGCATTGAAACTCTCTGCCAAGTTGTTTATAATGTAGTGTTGTCTAGATCTGGGGGTGAATTGGCTTCTACACCATAGGTGGGTCTGTCTCTCTAAAGCAGTTGCTGCTTCAATTGAAATTTCTCTCAAATCTCTCATTGCATCTTCATACTGCATGACTGTGTATGCTTTGGCAGCTCTCCAAACCAATACTTCATATATTTCACCAGAGAAATTTTTCTTAAAGTTTTTCCATAGATGACGAACACAACATCTATGTTCGGCAACAACAAAGAAACCACTTCTTGTAAGCCTTTTTCTTGATCACTCATTATAGAAATATTACCCATATCATTCCCAAGAGCTTCTTTCAAATTTTCGATGAACCAATGCCAAGAATGTAGATTCTCAGATTCTACTACCGCAAATGCTACAGGATATAAGCATTAGCAGCAAGCAAAGTCCCCAAATACTTACCCCTTAGATGACAGCCATCAAGGGCAATGTATGGTCTACATCCTAATTTAAACCCATCTACACATTGCTTGATAGAAACAAACATCCTATAAAAAGCTTTGTCATTCTATAATTCAATTTCAATGTGACTACCTAGGTTTCTTGCTTTGAGTTCAGCTCTCAAAGAGTGTACAAGGTTGTAGCTCTTGTCAATGTTACCGAAAAGTTGCTGTCTTGCTTCTTCCCTCCCCCTCCACACTTGTTTGTAACCAATCTTCAATCCATATTTGCTGTCAATAAATTTGGTAATGTTTACAGGCCGCATATTAGGATTTGCTTTCACATCTCCCTTAATTATCTCTGCAATCCAGAATTTTGTTGCAGCTCTATTGCCACACTTATTTATTCCCGTGCAAGTATGGACATCATTGTACTTTCTTACCTCAAATGTCTTCTTGTCCTGCATCCTAGCAGCTCTAATTCTCCATGGACAATCCTCCATCCCACATATTGCAACAATTGTTGTATTGTCATTCTTCTTCAACAAGTATGCAAAATTTTTTTGTATACTATACTGTTTCAATGTCATCCTGAAGGCGTAGCTACTTGGAAATTTGCTGCCAATTTGAAAATGAGGGCAATGGAAATCTACTTGTTCACCCCACATGGGACCTGAGCACTCCTGTACAGATCCTGAACTCATCTCTGCCTTTGCTTCTCTGCTTAAATCACCCTCACTGTCTTCTTCTTCACCCGCTTCTTCTTCTTCTTCAAACTCACTATCAAAAGAATGGTTCGAATCTTCAGAATAGCAATCATCTGCTTCATCATTTGCAACTTCCAAGTTTTCTATATGTATTTCTTCTTCTTCAGCATCTGCATCACCAAAATTGCCTTCGTTTTCAACATAATTTGGGTCTTCACTGTCAGTATCCTCATAATCAGCCTCATAAAACTGCTGTAGTGGTGTCTTCTCACCTTCAATCTGTATTTGCCTCTCAGCTTGATGTTCACTGCCTTTAGCTTGTTCAACATCTGCATTGCCTTCTCCTACTTCATTAAACTGATTTGCATGAGCTTCTGCACCTTCATTTCCTTCATCTGCATTCCCTTCAGGTTGTTCATATGCTGATTTAGATTTTTCCACTGAACCTGATGTATTTGTAGGGAATCCAATCTGCCTCACATACAAATCTTCATCATCACTCGACACTACCAACTGCTCAGTGGGAATGGGTCCACACCCTAGATGATATCTTGCCCTCCTCCCACCAATAATTTCACCCGCATGAACACCAAACCTACTGTAATTCTTTGGGGGTCTAAATGACAAATATAGCTCCAGTGTTTTCTTCTTTTCTAGATGCAATTTCCAAATTTTTTCAAATAGTACATCATCTATAATTACTCCATATTCTTTAGGTGATGGCTCAAGCTTTGCATATACTACTTTCATCATATACCCCTCATTATAGAGTAGTAAAGCATGAAGTTTGTCACTCAAGTAGTCTAAGTTACTCTCCCCTGAGTCAATCAAAATACTTTTCGTACGATACCGTTCATATTTTTTTCCTGTTTGCCCTAGGTATTGCTCTCCAATGCCCGTGGTAGAACACTAACACCGTCACTCTATCTATCACTCTGTCACACAATAACAACCACAAGAATAATATTAGTCCTTCTATATAACTCCAATAAATAACATAACAGAACCACAACATAACACAACACAACAAACAACACAACACAACACCAAAGTGTTCCCCATATTGATGACAACACAATACAACACCAAAATCAACCCTAACTTAGATCAAATCCCAAATCTAGTGTTCCCTCACTAAACTGAACTCAGACTTAAACCCTACATTGTTCACCAAATACTCAATGTAACACCCCGTAATTTTCAAAAAGGTATATATATATATATATATATATATATATATATATATATATATATATATATTGAAAAGTAAAAAGAAAGATCGCTGTTTGAAAATTAACGCATGCATGGATGTATAAAGTGAATGGTTAGTGAGGGGCCCACGTAATGGTAAACAGCAAAAGAGCTTGTTGTTGATGCTCTTGGAGGTGACGTCATCTGGTGATGACGTGGCTTTGGGGAAGGGGGCCCACCTGTTGTGCATGCTGTGTATTTCGGAAAGAACAGAAAAGAGTTTGGAAATATAGTCCCATATCGGGATTTGAGATGATTAAAATATAATATAAATATAATAGCCTATGATCAAGAGTCACCAATCCGGTTAACCACCTTTTGAGAGGCAGCCTGTGGTGGGCAGTTGTACTACATAGTATCTAATTTGTCTTATAAATTGTATAAATTGTCCGAGCTAGGAGCAAGGGCGTTACAAATGGTATCAGCGCCGACTTTCGACACCGAGTGTGAGGCATGTCTAGATAGTCGGTGGTGGATCTCCGTGGCTATAGACCCAGTCGGCGATGGATCTCCGTGACTGTGGTTGCTTGTTATGATTAGTCTGATGGCGGACTCCGGGACTATATACCCAGTCGGCGGATCTTCGTAACACCCTGAATTCCAAATAAGACCGAATTCGAGATTTCACAGGATCTTTACTTCACTTCGTAAAATTTTACAAGGAATTTAAAATTTTTTCAATAACATCAGAGTTCAAATACATCTTTGTTTACATAGCGGAAGAATGAAAGATTACAACATTGAAAACAAAATATAACTTGTACAACTTCATCAAATAAAGAGTCGATTTCATCATAACATCTTCATAGCAAAGTCCATTACCTGCATATCAAGCTGTGGGCACATCAGTCACTTACAACTGACGAAAGTGTTATACTCAGTTATCCTCTCTATGCCGTACATATAACGATCTCATTACTTTAACAAAATTCACAAAAGATTGAATGAACAAATAAAGTGTTAAATCGTGACTACGCTAAACATGTAAGTGTATGTCATACCTTAATACCTAATGCACACATTTTTACACTAGGATAACACTAATGCACACTTGTTCGGATTCTATGCATCCCATACTACATAGGTCCGAGGGCAAGCGCCTACGTACTCCACAATAAATGGCTCGATCCCTCGCCATGATAACTACACAGTAATGAAGCAAGGTTTAGATCATTCCATGAATATGGACCCCAGCCACGGAGATCCACTGCCGACTGTTATAACAGGTCCCTCATCGTGCGAATCACCCCGCAAGTGCCCTTCTAGCCCAGTATATGTATATGTAAATAGGAGTTTGGCAAACCCTCCGCCTGACTACGCTAAGTCCCGGATAAGGCACACCTCCTACAGAGCAACCACAGACCCGAAGATCCACTATCGACTGGGTCTATAGTCACGGAGATTCACCGCCGACTATATAGAAGCAACCCACTTACGTTTGCCCAGGTTCACTACATCTTCACTTATGTGCCTAATTATATAGTTCAAGACATGAATGAGTTATCATTCCTAGAATTAGTTTTACCTCCTACCAGACTTATTCACAAAAATACGAGATCGCTCCATGGCAAACCTCAAAATCATATCTCAAATCTTTTCTTTCAATAGTGCCGGTACCCGAGGTCTTACTAACTCTTAAATCATAATTTTTCATGTACAAAAATCATGGGTACACATACCGTTTAGTAAACATGTCTTAAACCTAGACATTTTCATCTTTCAATTCATTCACAAAAATACATAGTCGTGTCATCATTCATGAACTAGTTGTTTATTCAAATTCTTTTTAATCAACATTACTTTCAAGTACACAAATTTTGCCCCATGAATTGTTATAACAAAAGTAACCTATCACAACGTTTCAATTTACTATAAAATATTTCTTAAATACGATACAATGTAATTTTCTTTAAAGGATCACTTCACAAAAATATTAGAGTTCTATTCACAAAAATTTTCAGTTCTTTTTATACTTCAAAATAATTCAAGAAAAACTATCCCTTAATATTTTTCATGTACAAGAATCATGAGTACACATACCCTTTAGTAAACATGTTTTAAACCTAGACATTTTCATCTTTCAATTCATTCACAAAAATACATAGTCGTGTCATCATTCATGAACTAGTTGTTTATTCATATTCTTTTTAATCAATATTACTTTCAAGTACACAAATTTTGCCACATGAATTGTTATAACAAAAGTAACCTATCACAACGTTTCAATTTACTATAAAATATTTCTTAAATACGATACAATGTAATTTTCTTTAAAGGATCACTTCACAAAAATATTAGAGTTCTATTCTCGAAATTTTTCACTTCTTTTTATACTTCAAAATAATTCAAGAAAGACTATCCCTTAATATTATTCATTCCATTTCATATCCATAATAAATTTTAACCAAATTCCATTTTAGAATAACTCTAATGAAAAGTAAACAACCAAAAAAATAAAAGAGGGGGGGGCTGGGTTCGAACCCAGTATTGCCGACCACACACAGCAACACCCTAGGCCCGACCCACTACCCACTTAGTCCATGTGGAATTTGTGTCATATTTTTATACCGAATTACTCTTAAATTAGTTTCAGTTTCGGTAAATTAAAAAAAAAAAAAAACAAAAGTGAATGTAACCATCAAGTTTCGAACCTAGGATCTCTTTCAACACTGCTCTGTATTGCAATGGCTAACCAATAAGTCCAAGTGTATTTTTTGTTTAGAAAATGTACTAATGTACTTTTGTTCATTTATTCAGAAAGTGTTTCTTTTTCCATGGAACTTGTTTATTCAAAAGATCAAAATCTTTCTAATAATTTTGAAATAAACTTTTTCTTGATACTAGATCTTAAAAATAGTAAACAATAAATTTTCAATTCATTAAAACACTATTTTCACTTATTTAGAAAATTCTCTTTCTTATTTTTTTCACATATACTTAGGTTTCTTTTTTTTTTTTTTTTTAAAAACTTAAATTTACAAAAGAGAGACTAGTGTTCATAACCAATAGTGTTGTTCTCATTTTTAAACAAATTACACTTTTATAATGATACTAGTGTGTTCACTTGAACAAGAGTACTCTTTCATGTAATAGTTTATATTCTTTCAAAATAGGACATGCATATGTCAAAAACATTACAAAACACTAATTAAGTTTACTTTCTTTCTTCTTTTCTTAGTTATTAAAGTATGATGTGGTCACAAACTTCATGAGCACAACAGTTGCAACATACTAATATGGTTTATACCAAAAAGGGATTCTTATCTTTAATTAGCATGGTATCTATTTCTTAAACACAACAAAACTACTTTCATACATATCATACTACACTAATATGAATTCTATAATTTTCTCATCAAAATTCTTCTTATAATACTCATTTTAACATGCATATCCTACATTAGAAAATAATTAAATCACCCACATTTTGTGAAGCTTGACTAATGAAAGAAAAGAACACCACTTCTAGCTCCAAGGACTCCTAGCTCCTAGCAAAGGCTTCTTCTCCTAGCAATGGCTTCTTCTCCTAGAAATGGAACTCTCTTACTCTCTTTCTTTTCTTTCTTTCTTTCTTTTGATTTTGATAATGTTTTTGGTACAAATGAGAATGAGAAATGGGGCTCTATTTATAGGATTTTGTGAGGGTTTATTATGCATAATTTTACACCTAATAACTCTCCTTATTAATTTTACAACTCTTCATGTTCTAAACTCCTAAAACCTACAACTCTTCATCTTTCCAACCTTTCAAGTTTGCAACTCCCAAAACTCCCAAACTCTTCCCCTCCCCACTCACCAAATCCGGCCTATGCTTGGGTTCAAAAACCAGTCAACTAGTGTGTGTACAAATGCACATATGCACATACAAATTTAATACAATCCTAAAACTTTAAATGTGTACTAAAAGTTGTAACTTGTCATGTAATAGTCCAAGCTCAACTTTATTTGTGTTTTTATTAGTGGGCTTGCTATATGGGCTCATTTCTAATTAATTAATTTAATTATCTCGTGGGCTCTTCTCCTAATGAGCTAGATTTTAATCTATAGGTCCATTGATCAAAAGAAGGCTAATTAAAACTTATGCATGCTAAAAATTTGTAATGAGAACAACAAAATGAGAATAAAAATTTGCACGTGCATCATACGTGCAAAAATTTAAAAATGCATTTTAAATAAAAAATAAATTGTGGGGTGTTACCACACTCCATCCTTAAAATAGTTCCGTCCCCAGAACTACACTTAGGAGCGAGAAAAATACAAAGAAAGAAAAGTTTACAAAAATTTTCAGTGGAAGAGCTCAGGGTGATTTTTCATCATCTTTTCCTTTGATTCTCAAGTGGCCTCCTCAACAAACTAGTTCCTCCAAATGACTTTGACCATAGGTATCGTCTTGTTTCTCAAGACCTTTTCTCGACGATCCACGATCTCAATAGGATGCTCAGCATAGCTTAAATCCAGTTGCAGAACTTCTGGCACTTTGGGCAAATGATAACTCGGGTCAGGGACATAACCTCGTAGCATGGACACATGAAAAATATTGTGTATTTGGGCCAACTCTTCTGGTAGTTCTAACTGATAAACTGTCTTCCCAATTCTCTTCAATATTTTGTAGGGTCCAATATATCTCGGGGCTAATTTTCCTCCCCTTCCGAACCGAATCAACCCTTTAGTCGGAGACACCTTCACAAAGACATAGTCACCTTCATCAAACTCCAGGTCTCTCTGTAATTTTCAAAAAGGTATATATATATATATATATATATATATATATATATATATATATATATAGGTGGAAAAGTAAAAAAAGAAAGGTGGTTGTTTGAAAATTAATGCATGCATGGATGTATAAAGTGAATGGTTAGTGGGGGGCCCACGTAATGGTAAACAGCAAAAGAGCTTGTTGTTGATTCTCCTAGAGGTGACGTCATCTAGTGATGACGTGGCTTTGGTGAAGGGGGCCCACCTGCTGTGCATGCTGTGTATTTCGGAAAGAAGAGAAAAGAATGTGGAAATATAGTCCCATATCAGGATTTAAGATGATTAAAATATAATATAAATATAATATCCTATGATCAAGAGTCACCAATTCGGTTAACCACCTTTTGAGAGGCAGCCTGTAGTGGGCAGTTGTACTACATAGTATCTAATTTGTCTTATAAATTGTATAAATTGTCTGAGCTAGGGGTAGGGGCATTACAAATGGTATCAGAGCCGACTTTCGACACCGAGTGTGGGGCATGTCTAGATAGTCGGCGGTGGATCTCCGTGGCTATAGACCCAGTCGGTGGTGGATCTCCGTGACTGTGGTTGCTTGTTATGATTAGTCTGACGGTGGACTCCAGGACTATATACCCAGTCGGTGGTGGATCTCCGTGACTGTGGTTGCCCAGGGAGGGCGGATAGAAAAAAAAAGCAGATGCTCCACATCGACTAGAAAGGAGATCCTGCACTAGATTGTGCATACCCGTGCTCAGCGAGGATGCTAATTTCTGAAGGGGGAGTGTGTGTAACACCTCGTAATTTTCAAAAAGGTATATATATATATATATATATATATATATATATATATATATATATATATATAGATGTATAAAGTGAATGGTTAGTGAGGGGCCCACATAATGGTAAACAGCAAAAGAGCTTGCTGTTGATGCTCCTGGAGGTGACGTTATCTAGTGATGATGTGGCTTTGGGGAAGGGGGCCCACCTGCTGTGCATGCTATGTATTTCGGAAAGAAGTGAAAAGAGTTTGGAAATATGGTCCCATATCGGGATTTGAGATGATTAAAATATAATATAAATATAATAGCCTATGATCAAGAGTCACCAATCCGGTTAACCACCTTTTCAGAGACAGCCTGTGGTGGGCAGTTGTACTACATAGTATCTAATTTGTCTTATAAATTGTATAAATTGTCTGAGCTAGGGGCATGGTAGTTATCAAGTGATCATAAGAAGTTAGCAGTGAATAAATCAAGTTGAAAGCTTTATCCTCTTCTTTAAGATCATCAGCATTAATCGCCTTCAGTTCAGATATTACTTTATTGAACTCCATAATATGATCTTGAAGATGGGTACCTTACGTGGGTTAGCTTCTTCTCTTCTAGGGCAAGGTGCAAGTCCTTCTGAACTAAAACATCATACATTTCCACCTTCCATAGATTGAAATTGATCTTACTGTCAAACCGCTTGATCTTCGTCTTTTGATCTGCCATTTCCAAGGAACTCGAATAAATCCACGAATCTTGATTGCTCTGATACCACTTGTTAGGAAATATGAGGATCTTGTTGATTCTTTGACACAATCAACACAAAATCACCAAGAAAGACTGGATCACACCAAACACCCACAGTACACAAGAATTGTCCCAGTTAGTGCTTTCGCCTTAATCCGGGGGAGGAGAAACCGCGATATTATTCAACTAGAAAAAATACAAGAATATTGCAATTCTCACCACGATCCTCTCCCCAGCCTAATGGAACTTGATGCTGCTTACAATGGAGAACTCTCTCACCCTCTCAGATGAAGTACTCTCTTCTTCTATTCGGCACTTAATAGAATCATCATAATCTACGAGCTGTTACAATTATTTATATAAATCTAGAAACAAACCCTAAGTTGATATCTTGTTACAATAGCCATTGGATATTACACAAGAGATAACCCTACGATAGGAGCCACACGATCCAACTTGAAGAGCAAGTTGGGCTGTTCACGAATCACCTAGATTCCAACCCGAAAACCCATCAATGCTGCTGTCGGTCGACCTACCCCCAAGGTACGGTCGACCACAACCTTCTGAAGTCCACCCGAGAGCATACCGGTCGACCGCGCAGTCGACTATCGTATTGCTGCAGGAGGGCGGTCGACCGACCCCAAGGTCCAGTTGATCGCAACCTTCTCTGTTGCCTTCTGCTGACTGTTTCTTGCCTCCACTCCGTTTCCAATCGCCTTTGTCTCTCCATTGTCTTATCTTCTTCTTATCCAATATAGTATGCAAGACATAAACCCAACACATACATCCCAGGTCAGCCACTTGCCTAATGACAATTTGTCAAAAAAATTTTTATGTGCCACTTTTTAAAACTATTTGTAGAAAAATGACAGTTTTTTTTATTTTAAGAAAAGGTGGAATATGGCCACCCCATTTCATTAATAAGCAATTAACCAAACAAACCCAGCGTACTGGGCCAAATTACAAACTACAAATAGAAAAATAGAACATGAAGCGACATGACCAGTACATACACTTACTCCAACAACTAATTGTAAGTACGTCAACAAAGCTTCGTGCACTGCCTCTCCGGCACGCACACCCACCTGAAGCGAATCACGCGGGATTTAGGAGTTCACCGCTCCCATCCTTCTCCCTAACTCCCATGAACTCTCCAAATCACTCTCACATTCAGCCCAGTCAAAGTCACAACCAAAAAGAGAGCCATGGAAAGGATACTTTCACCTCTCTCACGCTTTTGCTCTCTCAAGCGATTTCTCACCAAACAAAACTCTCACTCACCCTAACCACGGACACAGTCAAAGAGAGAGCCGTGAAGAGGATACCTTCCCCTCTCTCACGCTTTTACTCTTTCAAGTGATTTCTCACAAACGCTAATATACACCTGCATAGAGTAGTGATAAGAAACATCTTCACTATGTCACTTTCTCACTCTCTCTCACGCAAAAAACCCGTAACAAATCATAAATAACTGAAGGATCACCTTCCCCTCTCGCCCTTGCGGGCGGTGGACGTTGTAGATTTCAGGTTCACTGATGAAGGCGTAGTGGCAGTGCTATGGACATTGTAGAAAATGATAGTTGCCAATATATTTATACTCGTGGACTCAACAACTAAACTCGCTATTCCCAACGACGAGTTTAGTTGTTTCATGCTCACCGTTGGAACACGGCGAGTATAGCCTTTTCTTTTTAGAAACTCGTCGTTCCCAACGGCAAGTTTAGTTCAAAATTTTCAAAGAATACTCGTCGTTCCCAACGGCGAGGACATTTACACTAGACTCGCTGTTGGGACGACGAGTTTAGTTCTTTTTTTTTTGAAGACTTGCTGTTCCCAACGGTAAGGACATTTACACTAAACTTGCTGTTGGGAACGGAATTTTTTTGTTTGTTTTTTATTTATTATTTATTTTTAAAACTCGTTGTTCCCAACGGCGAGGAGGACATTTACACTAGACTCGCTGTTAGGAACGGCGAGTTTAGTTCAAAAAAAAAATTCTATAGAATTATTTTCGAAAATTTACTAAGTCCAATAGAGTGTTTCACTCTCTGTGAAGTTTCCTACATCCTCACATGTTGCTGCTAATTTTGGTGTGGGAGCAAACAGAATAAAAGCAAAACTGCTAACTTCTTGCTGGTGTTAACCATTTCTTGACGCTGCCGCTGACTTGCAAAAAAGTTCGAAATACTGGGATTGTTCCCGACAACAAACCCTCCGACGCTCAAGTCAGTAATCGAGAAGATTATGAAAGAGTTTTTGTGGAGAAAATACTGATTACCTTTTTTATGGTGGGGGTAGTGGGGTATTTATAGTCGCATTTGAAATCAGTTTCGGGATAATTATTTATCTCAACTTCCCGGTATTTTTGGATATGAAACGGAGTTTAAATCATTTCATGATAAGAGATTTGGTTTAAACCATCTCTTAGATATAATCATAAATTTGAATTACTCTTTCAATATCCTGGGTTTGTTCATAATGGGCAGTCACCCTGACCCAGTAAGACAGACCCATTTTTGGATTATTGGGTTTTGAAAAGACATAGTTCTCATTTTCGGACCCGTTTATAGGTGAAATTACCGTTTACCCCTGAGAGCTTTAAGATTCGTGCCTGATTTGAACGGTTCCGATTTAGTTCTATTTTTACCCATATCATCGCCGTTCCCAACAACGAGTCTAGTATAAATTTCCTCGCCGTTGGGAACGACGCGTCATTATTGAAAATTTTGAACTAAACTCGCTATTTCCAACCGCGAGTGTAGTGTAAATGTACTCGCCATTGGGAACAACGAGTTTCTCAAAAAATTAACACTAAACTCGCCGTATCCCAACGACGAGCATGAAACAACTAAACTCGCCGTTGGGAACGGCGAGTTTAGTTGTTGAGTCCATGAGAATATTTTAGCAACTGTCATCCTTTTGCAAATAGTTTCGAAAAGTGGCATTAAAAAAAATTCAATTTGTCATGCCATATAGTATATATGGGTGTATATCAGTATGCCCAATCTAAGCAAAAGGGCCTCATCTTGGTTAATTCCAATAACATTTCACTATGCAATACCTACGAAATAACAGGGCCGGCCCACTATCTATCCATTCTCTCTTTTTTATAATTGTCTACTTTTTATTTCTATTTTACTTAGTATACTTTTTATATCTATTTTACTTGGTATAGTAGGGATACAACATATTTATCGAGAGGAGAATATCTGTGTTGCATGTACTGTAAAAGAGGAAGTGGCAGTGGTCTAAACTTTCTGTGAGATAATATCTATGATTCTAAGTTTTTTGTTTTGGCTAAGGAAGATGTTAGAGGAGTCTTCCAATCGAGAGAGATGCTTCTGTTTTGTAGTCATTTTTTAATTTTGTTTTCAATTATCCTGTCTAACAAAAAAATAATTATTCCTTATTAAGCCATTTTTTACCAATAAAATTAAATAGTTATGGATAGTTTTTATTTTTAAAAAGCTTTTTGCTTACATATTTATAGAAATAACTGATTGCATAGGTTGATATTTTGTTCATACGAATCAAAAGAGACATTTTAAGTTGTCATCCTAAAGTTATAAAAAAGTATATATTCTGTTTGCAGATCTGATTGTGCTTGAAAACAAATTATTGCTGCCTTGAGAATCTGCTTCATTCTGATCTTGCTAGTTTTTTATGACCTTTTCTCCTGATGCCTACTGGATGTCTAGTCATTTAGTTTTTGCTTCAATAGAGGTTGCAGCTGCCGTTATCTTTAATACGTGTGGTTCTTTGTTGCTAATTTTCAATTTCATTTCAGTTTCTTTTATCTTCTGTTGGCTCTGTAATATTTGATACTCTTCTCTGGTTACTAGTATGTCACTTGTGTGTGTGTGTGTATATATATATATATATATATATATATATATATATATATATATATATATATATATATATATATATATATATATATATATATATATATATATGGAGTCATGCTATTATGAGATGGTGAGATGGAATTTTTTTTTGTGAGATGAGCGATTTGAATCATCCAAATCTCGATCACACCGTTCACATCATTCTACATGTCATCTAGATGGTGTGTACAAAATTTTAAGCGATTTGGAGACCTCTAGCCTTTGCATCAAAGGCTAGAGGTCTCCAAATCGCTTGAAATTTTGTACACACCAACTAGATGATATGTAGAATGATGTGAACGGTGTGATCGAGATTTGGATCGTTCAAATTGCTCATCTCATAAAATACATCTTCATCTCACCTATCTCACCATCTCATTTTAGCATTTTCCTATATATATGTATATATATATTCTCTGGTTACTAGTATGTCACTTGTATATATATATATATGTAAAGTTAGTCTATTATGAGATGGTGAGATGGGCTCCTTATCGTGAGCGGGAGATCTCAGCTGTCCGATCGCGTTTGATCGCGATCAAACGGCTCATATCCCTTCCTGCACACCTTCTGACTAGTTGAGGGGCAAAATGGTCAGATTGAGAGCCATTTCCTTCATTCTCGATCAAATCACACCCCTTTCTCTCCCGCTCCTGCCTCTTTCGTTGTCAAGAAAGAAAACCCTATTTCGATCTGAGACTCAGCTCACGCCCTCTCCCTCCCGCTCTCACTCTTTCGTTGTCGAGAAAACCCTACTTCTTATCGTGAGCTGTTCTCTCTCTCCTCGACGACAAACCGTCCTCTCTCTATCTTCGAGGAAAAACCCAAATCGCTGTTAGGGTTTTGATTTCTACTCTCAGTGGGTTCTGCCTCACTCTTCGACGACAAACCCAAATCGTGAGGTGGGTTTCGATTTTGATTTTGATTTCTACTCTCAGTGGTCTCTCTCTCTCTTTCTCTCTCTCTCTGCGATGAAAAACCCAAATTGCGATTAGGGTTTCGATTTCTACTCTCACTAGGGCTCTCTCTCTCTCTTCGACGACAAACCCAAATTGCGATTAGGGTTTCGATTCCTGAGCGATTCGAAGAGAAACCCTAGCCCCCAATCATTCTTATCAGGTAATCTCAATTTCAAATTACATTTTGTTTTCTTCTTTCAAGTTTCACTATGAAAAATTGAGTCTCTACCTGCATGATTAGAATTTTATGTAGATAAAAGGGTACAAAATAGGTGACTGTATGAGATGTTCAGAATTGAAGATCCTTCTTGTAGAGTAGTTTATAAGTATTCCACCATTTCGATTTTCAGCATTGTATCAGAATTCTAAAGAAGCAGATGTGTGTACTCATAACTCATGTGTGTACTCATATTTGTTAGGTCTGTTAAAATGTTATTACTGGGGTTTGGTTTGCCATTATATAGTGTATAATAGTGTGCTTGAGTGTCATATTGGCTTTTTTAGTTTATTCCCCTATTTGGTTTATTAGAAGAGGAGCGAGGTGGCCTCTACTGTATATGTATTGTACCTTGTATTTTTATCAGTCAATATGATCTATATGTTTATTATATATGTTTATTATATTTTTCTATGTAGAATGGAGTTTGAAGAGTTACTAAGCCAAGATGTTCATAAAGGTTGGAGAGACGTTGATGATGATTCTAAACCAACTGTTTGTTTAGTATTTGCTACTTTAGAGGAAGGTTATGAATTTTATAAAAATTATGCAAAATTAGCTGGTTTTTCTGTTCACAAATCTGCTACAATGATGGATACTACTACAAAAGAGAGGTATTCACAACTATTTGTATGCTCTAAGCAAGGTAAGCCGACAACTTTAGAGGAAGGAGTGAATGTTGCCGATATTGAAGAACCATCTTCTTCAAATGTCATCAAGAGAAGGAGAAGGGCTATGACTAGAGAAGAGTGTATGACTCAAATACGAATTCAAAAAGACGATGATGGGAGATGGTCAATCCAAAGGTTTGTTGAGAAGCACACTCATTCTTGTGTTACACCTAGAAAGCAACAGTTCTTAAGAAGTAATAGAATTGTTTCCGAAGCACAAATAAATTTACTTAGTTCTTTCAAAGAAGCTAACATAAGAACTTTGGAGTTTATGTCCTACATGAAGATAGAAAATGAGGGTTTCAGTAATATTCATTGTACTGAAAAGGACATTAGGAATTCGATGCAAAGAGACAAGGATCGGAGTAGAGCTTATGATGTGGATCTATTGATGGAGCACTTGCAAGAGGAAAAGGAGATGAATCCTTCTTTTTGTTTTCATTATAAGGTGGATGAAGACAACAAATTAACTCATGTCTTTTGGGCTGATGCTCTTGCCAGAAAAGCTTACAAGCATTTTGGTGATGTGCTAATTTTTTATACTATATATGACACAAATCAGTACAAATTGGTTTTTGCTCCATTTACTGGAGTTAATCACCATGGTCAATCTGTCAATTTTGGTGCAGCTTTCATAAATAATGAAACGACCGAGTCGTTTCTTTGGTTGTTTGAAAAATGGGGTGAAACAATGTGTGCGCCTCCACCTAAAGTTATTATTACAGATCAAGATCCCGCAATGGAAAATGCTATCCGACTATGTTTTCCTGGTTCCAGCCACAGGCTATGTATGTGGCACATTCTTAAAAAGCTTTCCGATAAGCTTGGTGGTTCGGGCCTTAATAGTGATTTTAGCATTCCATTTCATAGTTGCATTTGGGATTCAGAGATGCCGGAAGAGTTTGAGATGAGATGGAATGAAGTTATGAATGCTAATTTGTCTATTTCAGGTAACCCTTGATTTAATGAATTTTATTGTCATTTAACTAATTTTTAGTAGTCTTAATACTTGATAAATATTGAAACTGCAGGTAATCCTTGGCTTTCTGATATTTATGAGCTTTGTGAAAAATGGATACCAGCTTATGCTAAGTATATTTTTACTACTGGAATTCGCACAACTCAAAGATCAGAAAGTATGAATGCTTTTGTCGATAAGTATGTTAATAGTAAAAATTCTTTACACGAATTTATTACGAGGTTTGAAAGGGTGATAAGGAAACAAAGACAAAATCAGTTAGCAGCAGACTACACAACTCTTCATACAAAACCAAAGCTGCAAACAGATTTAGAAATTGAGACACAAATGTCTGAGGTGTATACAAGAGAGAAATTTCATGTATTTCAAGATGAATTAGTTCAAAGCCTGAATTACGCCTCTTTAATGAAAGATGATAATGGGAGTATGTGGCACTATATTGTGAGGAGAATGGGAAAGTCACCAAAATCAGACAAAACAAGGGATGTATTCTATAGAGGAATGGATGATGTTGGGTCCTGTACTTGTAGAAAATTTGAAGTTGATGGAATTCCTTATAGACACATCCTTATTATTTTGAGGAATGAGTTTGTTGATTGCTACCTCAATCTTATATCTTAAAGAGGTGGACCGCCTCAGTAATTACCGAGATTGTATATGATGATGGTGGTGAAGAAATTATTGGTAGCTACGGCAGTCCATAAGATTTGGATATGGTGGAGTTGTCAAATGAAATCCACAAGTTGATGAGGATTGCTCGCTCATCCAAAGAGATGTGCCACAAGATCAAAATATTAGTAGTTGCCGATATTGCAGAACTGCAACAAGATATGCCCCAAGAATTACAAGCAAGAAGCACTTCCTTACCTAAATCAGTAAACATTTATGTACCGGATATTGCAAAGACCAAAGGTAGTGGGAAGCGAATTAAAGGAGGGAAGGAGAAAGCCATGGAGAAGGTCGCGAAGCCATTAAGGAAGTGTCGTTTATGCAAGAAGCTTGTTAATCATGACAGTCGCACTTGCCCTTTGAAAGAAAGGTTGGTATTTTCATACATAATTTATTTCAACTTTAGTCATATATAATATATCTTTTCTTTAATTTGTGCTTATTATTCATGTAGTTCTAATTTGAATGAGTCACAAGCTTCAACTGCTTTTTCAAGAATGGAACCCATAACAGAAGAGGCTCCAAATATTGCATGAACTTTAGTAGTTTATGTCTGTGGATTTTGTAGGTAAGCGTCTTACATGATTATAAATAATTTTTCTGCTATACCTGTAAATATTGTTCTTTAATTCCAAATATGTTCATATGTTAAATTAATCGTTATGTCTTGACTGTTTGCAGGCAAATTGAAGATGGATATAACAGAAATGCATGATTTTTTGCCATCTTCGAAAAGTTGGTAAAATGATTTTGTTTGTACAAATAATACCAAGTTAGTAGGCAGTGATGAAAAGTTTATGAAATAATTTTTTTTATGCATGATTTTGTTTAATCATGAGTTTTCTCTATTGGAGTGTGTAGGCAGTGATGAAAACTTTATACAAGACAAGTAAAATGATTTTCATAATTTTGTGCTTTTGTACCAAGTTAGTGCGCAACTGAAAGTTACCCAAGAACATGAATTTTGTTTACTATGTTTATGAGTTAGTCTATTATGAGATGGTGAGATGGGCTCCTTATCGTGAGCGGGAGTAACCAGATCTCCGATCTCGTTTGCTGGCGATAGAACGAGTCCGATTTGATCCCATTCTCTCAGCTCTTTTGTTGAGAGTAAATTGGTCATTTATGTCTCCTTTTCTTTTGGCATTATCGCTCTCAGCTCTCAACCAAACTTAATGCTTTACTGTGTTTTGTCAAGCATTTTCCTGTGTTTATTGAGTTCCGTTGTGCACTCATTTGGTCTTAAACTGATTGACTTGGAAGAGATGGAGATGCAAAACAATAATTTGGTTGGAACTAGTAGGCATGGCTTAATTTAGCAGCCCTAGTGACAAACTCAAATTTCTGCATTTGACTCATTTATACTTGATTTATTGGAAATATTTCCAGCACTTGTGTACGGTCCTACAAGTCATTGTTGTTCTGAGCTTACACATTTTTTGGTGGTGTTATTGTTCTGAGCCTACACATTTTTTTTGCTGTTGATGTTCTAAGCCTTCAAGTTTTGTTGCTATTGTTGTTCTGAGCCTACAAATTTCTACATTTTGACTCACAATTTTTGATAAGTTGGCATTTTCTATGAGAATTCAATTTACTCAGAGTACAAGTAGGCATGAAGTTCCCTTGAACTGTGATATTATCAAGACTACTCAGAGTACAAGTAGGCATGAAGTGGCCTTTTTCCTCTTCCCAATTTAATTTTCTTTCTTTTTTTACAAAATGCATTTTGACTTTTGAATTATTATTAATATGATATTCTGTAACTATGGAACAGGATTCTATATTGTGTAGAGCTATTCAACACTTCACAGCAAAAAACTGGAAGAAGATAGGTACATGAATTGAGTATGCTTTTCTAGTTTTAAGAAATAGTCTATATTGTTACCTACTTGCTAAATTACTGGAACTAAATGTTGCATTCATAACATCTCACTTTGCTCTAGTTGAATTTCAACATAATCTTTTAACTTATAACTTTGTTCAGCCAAGTTACTGTTAAGTAGACAGTGTGGCAGATTTCATTCTCCTTTTTATATATTTTGTATATAAAATATACAAATATGAGTAATTTTTCATTATCATCATTTTTAGATGATACAATACCAAGTAGATCTAATCATATAAATTAGATATGTGTATATCTATTTCTAATTCATTACTAGTGTTGTATTTAATGGATCTCAAATTACCATCAAATTAAGAGAGATCAATATGAGTATAACAAGAAAATGACTAGTCTCTAGGTTGAGTATCAAATGCTTCTTAAATACATATATCTAATACAAACAGTGTAATCGTCAACTTGAAAAAGACTCACTGTACTATATTATGGTAAAGGCATACATTATGTACCATGACATTTTAAATGGACATAAACGGCTCAAATTTTTACGACTGATTGATCGTCGAGAAAGTTAATAACGAGACTGTAAGTTTCCTTGCGACTGATGTATCATCGAGAAAGTTGACGATAAGACTGTATTTCCTTGTCAGCTTAATAATAAGACACACTTTTATTCTTTCCAGGTTTGTTGATAGGAAGAATGAACTAAGAGAGGCTAAACCACCAACCCCTCAACCTCCTCAGAGAGCCCCTCTCGATCCATGGACAAGGTCGCGTGCAAGAAAACAGTTGGCTGGCCCCAAAGAGGATCCGAAATCTGAAACAGAAAGTTGTAGAACTCCCTAATCTTCTCTATGTTGGGTATATTTTGTTCCTAGTTCCATTGCAAAATAAAGGAAACAAAGAAAAGGAGAAGAATATTTGCAGTCATGTCTGTGTGTTTACCGAATGATTCAGGACACTCTTTCTTGGTCTCCTTGAGTTTACGCTGCATACCTGTTTGCATCCAGGGATAATGATTGCATTATTGTTCTTCGAATGAATGTGTGAGGTGATAAAAAGTACCACAGAGTCATTGATGTTCTGTATAAAATAGTGTTCTGCGTGTTTTTATATTGTCTGTAAGATGAGTTTTGACTGCTAGATTCTTTTGCTGATGATAATCACAGATTCATTTCCCCCGATACATTCTCTCTTTTTCATGCTTAATCATCAGATCTCAAAATGTTTAGTGGGATGTGTGTAAATACAGTGAACTTCCAGCTTTTGTTTGATATGGCTATTTAACTCTTTGATCACTGTATGTGTCTGTGTCCAAAAACTGCATGGCTTTGTCATGTGATTGGGGAATTAGAGAATGGTTCCTTTATATTTTCCCTTCTAGTATTGTATGTTTTGTTTGTATACGATGGTTTTTTCGTCCACAACCTTACAGCAATGTGTACATTTGTATTCATATATCACACACAAATCGTTGAGACTGGTAGTTTCAAGTCTATTTCATCTTGCATATTTTTGTAAGGGAAGAAATGCTTACTTTTCATTTGTTGAACAAAACTACCATTTACACAGCACCTGCGATACAACAATGAGAGACACATCAAGGTCAATCAGCCAATCAGCCAAGTTACAACATAAATAATAGCTCAATCAACCAAGTTACAACATAAACAGAGCTCAATCAGCTCATAAACAACATTAAAAAGAGCTCAGTCAGCCAAGTTACAACATAAACATCCCTCAAATAGCTCATAAACAACATAAATAATAGCTCAATCAGCCAAGATACAACATAAACATCCTTCAATTAGTTCATAAACAACATTAAAAAAGGCTCAAACAGCCAAGATACAACATAAATAATAGCTCAAGCAGCTCATATACAGCATAAAAAAGAGCTCAATCAGCCTAAGAAAAACATATCTCAAACAGCTCATAAACATAAAAAATAGCTCAATCATCCAAGATACAACATACACATCCCTCAATCCGCTCATACACTACATAAAAAATAGCTCAATCAGCTCAAAATTTCACTGCTTGCTTGAGCTGCTACTGCTTCTTGCTTAAACGGTTGTTGCTGCTCCTGAAAACAGTTAATACAACTATCTTAAACATGTATTCGTGAAATAAAATACTACTACAAAAAGCCAAGTAGTACTAATCAACAAAATCATGAATTGAAGTAATCGTAGGATCAGAACACACTTATATTTCACTGTTTGTTTAAATCAACCATACTTATTTTCCTAGGGCTGCATTATTATGCCATGCCAACTAGTTTCACTTCTGCCCCCTCCCCCCCCCCCCCCCCCCCCCCCCCCCCAAACTAAGTGCTCAGAAACAAAACTAAAAAAGAGCTCATTCAGCCGCGGAAAATATTAAACAACTCTCAACCAGCTCTCAAAATGTAAGTCTATTATGAGATGGTAAGATGAGCTCCTTATCATGAGCTAAAGATCTCAGCCGTTGGATCGCAATCCGAGGGCTTAAGTCTGCTTCGCCCAAGACACAACAATACTAGGTAGAGGGGGGAGATACATTCAAAATAAATAGCTTACACATTCAAAATAAATAGCTAGTTAAGTAGTGCTTATCATCATTGCCTAGACCAGCACAACAAAAAAAGAACATTGGGTAAATTTAAAATGAGTGAGAATCAAGCACTTCCTATTAGTGAGAATCAGATGCACCCTTATAACCATCATAAGGGCACAAACATGCATCCATGCGTCCATGCACACTGCCTGTAAGCATCAAATTCCGAAAGAGATTCATCAACCGTAAGCTTCTTGTTGACCTCAAAGCAGTGGTCATCTAACATCTCCAAAATCCCCATCTTGCTGCTAAACAAATTTGTGGGGAAAAAATTAATACATAATTTTAGTTTTTTTAAAAGGTCATAAATTTCAAAATTAATTAAATAAATGCAGGCTTACTCAAGTTTATTCGGAATATTTTTCATCATCATAGTTGTCTTCAACACATGAACTGAATTAGTCGTAGGCTCAGAACACACTTCTATATATTCATTTTGCAAATCAAGCATTAAGATTAGTCTAGAGCTGCATTATTAAGCCGTGCCAACTAGTTCTAACTTATTAGCCTGTTAAGTAGTGCATATCATCATTGCTTAGACCAACACACAAAAACGGCCATGGGGCCTCTTCTGATATACCAAAAATAGCTGCGAATACCTCTCCTTTATAGTAGTGTCTATCATTGTAGTAGACTTGCGAACAGAAAAATCAGCTTATTTTGCATATTTATTATAAAATTCATAACCTTCCTCTAAAGTTGGAACCTAAAGAACTTTCTAATAAATGATTCCATGTCCTAACGAATGAAAAATCCAAACGAAAAATAGAGTTATTGTTCCTGCTCTAGTGCAATAGGAGAGTGAGGGATAGAGAACATGAGAAGAGATCATATTGACTGATAAAAATACAAGGTACAATATATATACAGTAGAGGCCACCTCGCTCCTCTTCTAATAAACCAAACAGGGGAATAAACTAAAAAAGCCAATATGACACTCAAACACACTATTATACACTATCTAATGGCAAACCAAACCCCAGTAATAACATTTTAACAGACCTAACAAATATGAGTACACACATGAGTTATGAGTACACACATCTGCTTCTTTAGAATTCTGATACAATGCTGAAAATCGAAATGGTGGAATACTTATAAACTACTCTACAAGAAGGATCTTCAATTCTGAACATCTCATACAGTCACCTATTTTGTACCCTTTTATCTACATAAAATTCTAATCATGCAGGTAGAGACTCAATTTTTCATAGTGAAACTTGAAAGAAGAAAACAAAATGTAATTTGAAATTGAGATTACCTGATAAGAATGATTGGGGGCTAGGGTTTCTCTTCGAATCGCTCAGGAATCGAAACCCTAATCGCAATTTGGGTTTGTCGTCGAAGAGAGAGAGAGAGCCCTAGTGAGAGTAGAAATCGAAACCCTAATCGCAATTTGGGTTTTTCATCGCAGAGAGAGAGAAAGAGACCACTGAGAGTAGAAATCGAAATCGAAACCCACCTCGCGATTTGGGATTTTTTGTCGAAGAGTGAGGCAGAACCCACTGAGAGTAGAAATCGAAACCCTAATAGCAATTTGGGTTTCTCTTCGAAGATAGATAGAGGACGGTTTGTCGTCGAGGAGAGAGTGAACAGCTCACGATACGAAGTAGGGTTTTCTCGACAACGAAAGAGTGAGAGCGGGAGGGAGAGGGCGTGAGCTGAGTCTCAGATCGAAATAGGGTTTTCTTTGTCGACAATGAAAGAGGCAGGAGCGGGAGAGAAAGGGGTGTGATTTGAGAGAGAAAGAAGGAAATGGCTCTCAATCTGACCATTTTGCCCCTCAACTAGTCAGAAGGTGTGCGGGATGGGATATGAGTCGTTTGATCGCGATCAAACGCGATCGGACAGCTGAGATCTCCCGCTCACGATAAGGAGCCCATCTCACCATCTCATAATAGACTAACTCTATATATGTATATATAAACGAAAATTTAGCTGAATTTTACTTTGCAATGACCTTTTTTTGTCATAAAACAATACAGTGGCATACTTAAGTGCCTAAGAGCATCCCCTATCGATATGCAAAATCCCTCCCCATCCCTCCCCAACGGCAATTTTTTCAACCAAAAAAAAACCCAAACGATACTTAAAAGAGGGCCCCAATCGGCATATCGAATGCTGATGCGAGAATGAAGCCGCATTTATGCGGTTCCATTCTGAAACCGCAAATTGGGTTTCTTTAGCCAAAAACCCCTTCTCTCATTTGAAAATTGTATTATATGAATAAGGTTATGTATTTGTTTATTTGATTAGTTTGTTTGAACTTTTTTTAATTTTTTTATTTGTAGATAATCATAGATAATAGTTATACTATTGTTAATGTTTCAACGAGATCTTTAATATGAGACTAATATTGGACATCTTCCTGAAAATAAATAATTATACTATTGTTAATTATACTCTTTTTCATACGGGTTTTTTAAGAGGCCATCAATAATTATATTATTTATTTTCTTTGTAAGTGTATTATCTATTTCTAAGTAAGTGTACTATTACTTTTTAATTTTTTGTATTTTGTAATTTGAATAACGTGATACTCTTTTTCCTACGGATTTTTTAAAGAGGTCATCAATAATTGTATTACCTCTTTCTTAGTAAGTGTATTATCTATTTTTAAATAATTGTATTACAACTTTTCAATTATTTTTATTATTTTTTTACATTCAAAAAATTAGTTTTGTGCCACACAAAAAATTACAAACAAAATATTTGAAACCCCAAAATGAGGTACCATTGGAGCACCCCATTTAAAATCCCAAATCAAAATGATATATTCCAAGGAATATGTCAAAATGGAACCCTAAAATGTGGATTGCGTTGGAGTTGGGGTTCCATTGGGAATGCTATAAGCTGCATAAAAGTTCTAGCTCGGCCCTAAGCATTTCCCACTTTTCTCAAGTATATAGCTACAAATATCACTAAACTTTCACCTAGAAGTATTTTTTGTTGATTATTATTATATACATGTTTTATTTCCTTGGCGCACAATTGATTATTATTTACGTGTTAGCTTGGCTACATCAAAACGACCTCAAAAGAATTATAAGGTTCTATTTTTAATAGTATTAATTAGGGGTGGCAATCGGGTCAGACCCGCTACGTTCAACCCGGCCCGCGCTAGACCCTGTTCAGGTTCGGGTGGAACCCGAAAACCTAACCGGGTTGATCCGGTTTGAAAAAAAGAGGGTTTCGACCCGTTGAACCCGGCCCGTCGACCCGTTGACTCGGTCAAACCCGCTCGCGACCCGCATTCGAACCCGTGGTTTTCAACTCGTTGGACCCAAACGGGTCGAACGGTCGACTCGACCGTTGGTTGCAACCAGTTGCTATATTTTTATTTTTTTTTTGATTTTTTTTTAGGCTTTTTGGGGATTTTTTTTGCCCATAAAAACTCCCTAAATTCAATCAAATTTTTTTCACACCTTACTCTTGTACTCTTTCCACTACTGCTACTCAATTCAATCAATTTCATTCATCAAAGAAGCAAGCAACAAAAAATTTACAATTTCGATTGTATCGAATTCGTGGTGATTCAACAACGGTCTCGACTACCAACTCCCTCAACGAAGAAGCTCTTTCTCTATTTTCTACGAATATGTCTACTGCACTTCTCAATCAACTACGTTTACTTCTATTATTATTTTCTCTTTCATTTATACGGTATCGAAATTCAAAATCTGCAAAACTCTTTTTTTTTTGTTATAGTTCTAATTTTTTGTTACGAATTGTTTGTTGGTTTTTCGCATTTTTCTCTCTCAACCCTCTTATTGTTTTTTATATTTTTTTAACATATCTCTCCTAGATTGTTTTTTATTTTTTCACATACATTATTAGACCACTATAAATTGTTATTTTTTCACATAACTATTGTCATGTCTAGATCTTGAGTTAGCGGTCGTAGCCAAAGTGGACAAAATTCCACCGGTTCTTCACGTCTACCTCCAATAGTCCCACAAATAGAGCCCAAATTTACACTGAATCCTATGGTAGGAACTCACGATATCCCTCTACACGATATAGAAGAAGAAATACTTGATGTTGACACACAAACATAACATACCGAACCCACTAGTATCAAAAAACTAGGGAGAAACTAGTAATTGACACAAATATCATGACTATATCCCCGTAGAGGATAATCCAAGTGTAGGATATAAGATTTGTAAAACTTATTCTAAGAGTTACAAATGAAGGAAGGATGGGGGAACGGATACAATTAAATGACACATTCAAAATGTACACAATGATCTATTACAAAATCATCCCGGCCAACAAAAAAATCCACCCTAGGACCGGACATGTAGATAGCCACCCATATGATCCCGAAAATTTTCGACAGGAAATGGTCTGACTAGTTATTAAGGAGGAGTTACCTTTTTCCTATTCCGAGAGTAGGAACGTAGAGGCATTTAACCAAAATGTTCTAAATCCACATTTTATAAGAATTCCTAGAAATACACTCAATTCCGATTGATTTAAACTTTATAATAAAATTAGAGACGGTTTAATTGTATTTTTGTAAAGCTTAACTTACAGAGTATCAATAATTTCCGATTGTTGGAAACGTTGTAACGATATTCAAATGATGGTCATAACTTGTCAATTGATCATTGTGATTAGATGATTCAAAAGAGGATCATATCACTTGCGGCTTTGTCGTATTCCTATAGTAGTTTAGTAATTGCATATTGTATTTTAGAAGTTTGTAATATCTTTCATATCGTGATATAACTTTTTGTATTAGTTTTGATAATGCATCTAACAACAATGCTTCGATTAGTATATTAAAGACACAATTAGCTCCTCCATATTTAGAATTTTTTTATGTTAGATGTGCATATCATATTTTAAATTTATGTGTTCAATATGCATTAAAAATAGCCGAACCATTTGTACATAACTTTAGAAATTGTGTACATTTTATCTCTTTGAGTGGCTCTATGCTTCAACAATTTGAAGAATGATGTAAGTATAAGGGTGTACATTTTAGAACATTTCCTAAGGATGTTAAACACTAATCGATGGAACTATACTTTGATTTATTAAATGTTGTTACTTAATATAAAGCGTGTATAAATGATTTTTGTCTTGTAAAAAATATAGAAATTTTTTAAATGAATGAAAAATCATGATATTTTGCCGAATCTTTGCAACAATTTTTAAAACCTTTTAAAACCGCAACTTTGAAATATTAAAAATCTTATAATTTTACTTCTAGTAGTATTTTTATTTCACTAATTACTATGATACAAACTTTTCAAGAAATAATTGATGACATTTACATTGTTCATATTGTTAAACCCGCATACACTAAATTTTTAAAGTATTTTAGTCCTCCTATGTTGTAATATTGTATGCTACAGTTATTGATCCTCCTATCAAATTAGCGGGTACGAGGAGTTTGATTGAAATATTTTTTACTTTTCTTAGAGATGAATCTGAAATTAATTTTGACGAATTTTTAGCTAGCTTTGAATCGATATTGAATAACTTTGCATGATTATTATGATAGAATTTTTGCATCTAGTAGTACAACTAGTATAGTTACTTCTTCTTCTTCTTCTTCTTCTTCTTCTAGAGGTAAGGATAAGAGTAAATTAGACGATGCCACTTTTAGTTTACTTTCTTAAATTCAATCAAAAAAATCTAAAACTAATCAACCTAATGAATTAAATTGGCATAATCAACAAGATAGTGAGAGTTTTAATGCTAAAATTGATATGCTACGTACAATGGTGGAAAGAACATGAACAACTTTATAATATTCTTAAACATATGGCTAAAAGATCTACTAACTCCTCATTTCTCTACAGTTGCTTCGAAAAGTGTATTTTCTACCAGTGGCAGGGTTCCAACATATTACAGAAATCGTTTGAAGCCACAATCGTTGGAGATGCTCGTGTGCACAGAATATTGGATGAAGACAGAAGATAGGACTCAAGAAATTGAGTTCGCCACATCAACAAGTACAAGAAACTCGCCCGAAAACCAACAACAACAATAGTAAATTGAAGACCAACAACTTTTAGCAAATTGTATGTAAAAAATTTGTTAAGAAAATCATAGAAGTTCAAATTAATAATATATACAATTTTCTTTCACACTTTCACTCTTTGACTCTTATTAAAATTATATATATATATATATATATATATATATATATATATATATATATATGTATTTTTGAGTTAAAAAAAAAAAAATTTAATAATCCAGAATCGCTCAACCGGGCCAACCCGTGACCTGGATCGACCCGATACGGGTTCACAGATCGACCGGGTCGATATTTTCTAAGTCGAATCCGGCTAGGCCTAGCCCAGTTAAGTTCGCGACCCAACCCGAACCCACCCTTAGTTGGGTTCGACTCGTGCGGGTCCGACTCGACCCGGCCCGGTCGATCCGAATGCCACCCCTAGTATTAATACCCTCATTCAATTCACCTAAGTTTTCTAGAATGAATCTAGTAGCTCTCTATGCACTAAATAATGAAGAAAAAAAGGAAGAAATCATATTCTAGGTACGTCATATCACCCTCGACAATGTGGAACTTAGGAGACGTTTGATACGTGGATTGGAGAATTTCTTAGAATATGCGGATACCCAGGAATGTGATGGTAGGATTCATGATTCTCAGAAATGTTGCAATACTGCGTTTGGTACAAGACATTGCATTCCACAAAATATTTTATTACTGTGTTTGGTATAGATCAATATATTCTCACCAATCCTTCACTATAGTATACATTACCGAAAATACCTTTTTGGATCTATTTAAAAATATAAAAAATCAGTATAATTGTTATCTACTTTAGTAATCGATGTATATGTTTGACACATGCAAAACCAATACTGATATATATCTTACAAAACCTGAGTACAATAACAAATAGATGACTCAAAATTTTGCTTTGTAGGTTGAAAAAGAAAGCAGAAAGAATATCGCAAGTTATCTTATGATTCTAATATATTTCACCCAGGTAGATTAAAAAACATAACAAATAAATAAATAAAATGCATGCAGTACAAACACATTATCTTAGGCATACGTGAATTATAATTATCAATGAAATATATTATTTATGACTTAGTAGACAAAGGGTTTCTCCTTCAATTTTTTAATGAAATGGTGGGTATCATTGTTAAAATCGATATATTATACTGATACATATATCATACTTATTTAATTCTGTTCAGTCTCTAATTGGTCATTTCTCTTTTTATATAAATATGCACAAATCTCACCCTGATAAGGCAGAGTAACAAATTTGTTGGAGGGAACATAGAGTGGCAATATGATAAGGCATAAAGATCATCGAAAATCTGGAGGGTGTTTTGATAACGTGATAATCTCAATTATTTTTTTATGTGGAGGAATCCACAAATCTCACCCTTTTAAAGAGGAATGTAAATCATTCTCAACAAAGGATTTTGATTCCTATGAAAACTTAAGAATCCTTCCAAAACTATACTTATATCTTTCCAAACTAGATAATCCAGAGGGTAATCCTAGAGTTTCTTGTATATTACTGCGTACCAAACACCTTCTAATTATCCAAAGATCTAACTAATAAGTAGTTTCTTTCAGTAAAATGAAATAATTGTGATTTAACATTGTAGCAAAACTCTCCAACCATTGATGTACTATTGATTTAATTTCTCATGAGGTATTTTTCTTTCTTTTGGGGGCGTTTGGTACACGGATTGGAGGATTCCCGGAAATGAGAGGATTCCAGCGATTGTGATGGTGGAAATGAAGATTCCTGCGAATGTTGCATTACTGTGTTTGATATGATACATTGCATTCCTGGGAACTTTTATTATTGTATTTTTTATTTTATTTTTTTGATTATTTTATTGTTTGTTATAGAAGAAATCTCATGGTTTTAGGTAGGAATAGAAATCCTTCCCAAGAAAGGATTTTGATCCCTTTGAAATTCATCATTCCTTTCAAAATTGTGTTTGTCACATACCAAACAAGATAATCTAATGGGGAATCCGGGATTCCCTTGCACATTCTCACGTACCAAACGCCCCCTTTGAGATTATCATTGAAGGAACTCTCTAATGATATATCTTTTCTTACTTTTGATAGAGGAACATTTTAACAGTTGGTCCATCGATCGTTGTTAAGAATTAAGAATTTTCTTTTTCCTAACAAAATCAAACCGTGAGGAATTATATATTACTAGTAATTTACACGTGCGAGCACGTCTTAATAAATAGATATATTTTTAAAGTAAAAACTTCGGTGTAGTCTGGCCTCAAATCTGAGACATCCTTCATATTAATTATTTACGTGCGATATACATAACTTTGTATATTTACAGATGACAACTTCAACTCTCCCATTATAATATTAGATTAGATATATAATATATGTTATGTCCAACAAAATACAAATATACAATGAAGATAAAGAAAATCAAATTAAACTCAAAAAGTAAAAGAAGGGTGCACGCATATATAGTTGACCATGAGTTTGATTCCAACTTAGCGTTGTTAAATCTATTTGGACCTCAACTTGGAGAAGTGCTGACTTGCGAGTGGATGGCCCGAAAGCAAAAGAAGGTTTGATAAAGAATCTACCCTTCTTTATATCTAACCGACATACAGCTTCTAATTTCCTAAACTTGTTACGGTTCATTTGTATATAAAACAGAAGCAATTATTATTAGCTTTTTCCATACCATAAAATCTTAAAAGCAAAAGAAAAAAGTTTGCTAGATAAAAAAATGGCAATATCATCAACAATCTCAGGCGCCACTTCTTAGTTGTGTCACCTCGCAGCAGATTCATTCTCATCAACTTCTTAGTTGTGTCGTCTTGCAGTAGATTAGATTGCGAGAGGTGTTGAATGGTGCAACAAATGAACGACGCACACTTTTTTTTTTCTTTCTTTTTTTTTTTGGGAGTAAAGACACGTACAAATTTGATACAGAAATTAAAAATGAGAAATGGTTACACCATCCTAATCCCCACTATATTACCATCTCCTACCATTAATCTGTGTCATAATTTGCAAGAGTTAATTTCATGTTAAATCTAGTTTGAGATTTCTGTATACAATACACCATATGTTTTAAAGCACTGGATAGACTAGAAATGCATTTTTTTATCTCAAAATAAATGAGTGGACAAACTTATAATATTATTTAATATATTTCAGTAGATGTAAAGAAAAGCTCGAAAATTATATTATACAACATATTTAGAGTGGATTGAAATCAGTTCTCTTTTACAGGTGAGAATTATCTACCTTAAAATAGTAGGTGATCACAGTCCTACGTACAAACCATATGTTTAGTATGTTTTCTCTATTATTATAATTCCATAGAAAGCAAAACGGATGCAATTAAAAATATCAAAATATGCATAAAAAGAAAAAGAAAAAGAAAAAGAAAAGTATAGGCGTATGACCTAGGCTTGCATAGTAATAATCCAATAGATGCAAGTATGATCTGCTTCTAGAAAAGTGTATTAATTTTTGGATAAATTTCGGTTAACCATTCTGTAGTTTATGTCTTTAACAGTTAACCATACTATCTTCCCCCTGCCGCCCTCATTTTTAACTATGCTCCTACCTAAGCCCTCCTTCCTCCCCCTGCCGAACGACATCTTCGGCGACTGCCCTCACTCCCTAAACCCCTGAAGCTTCTCCTTTCTCCCCTTCTCAGCCACTTTAGTTAGTTAGTTTGCCTCACACCTTGGAGGTCTGTAGCTTCAACCCTGGTATCATCTTCTTCACCATACCCCTCGGACCGTTGGCTTCACTCCCTCATATTGTCGGAGTTGGAACTGAGTGGGTGCGGGCCCAACGAGGGGGTCCGACACCCACCAACTCCCCCCCCACTGCAGAGGTGCCCACTCCTCCTCCATCCCCTCCTGCTCACCTCCCCGTCAACCAGGGGGCCGCTCCCCCCAACCCCACCTCCAACCAATCTACCCTTATGAACGTCCCCCTCGTGAAGGAGCCTCCTAGGCTCAGACGTGCGCTCACTCTGCCGCGGGCACACCGAAGTCCACATCATCGACGGCCATCGAGTGGCGCCGTTCATCATCGCCATTAGGAGTTCATCTCGCGGGAACGGGCCCATAGAGGGGGTCCTTCTACGAGCCACCACGAGCGTAATAGAACCCCCCCCCCCCCATGTTCCAATGTTACGCTCGACGAAACGATGAACGTCTTCACAGGGACGGGACACCCACAGACTGAGTACTCACAAGGAGACACATCAACATAAACATACCAATAGTTACTATAGAGTAAGGGACAACAGCAAGGATACTCACCACCCCCATTTTCATAGAGGCCAGCTGCACCACTCAAGCCACCACAGCAGCGACTACCAACATCATTCTATCATTACTTCACAGCCAAGAACATCCACACTCCATCATAACCCCCCAGTGTTTCCCAACCATTAGCAGCACAGCCCACCAGTCCCCCCCCTCAACACCTGACACCACCTAAGGAGGCGAGCCTGGTCCACCCAAAGGCCATCGTAGTATGGGCCCAACAGGGGGGTCCAAGCGACGAGCCTGGGGAGGACGAGGATCTACCTACGAAAGGAGATGAGGCAGAGTAATGGCATGAGGTCATCCACAAAGGGAAAAAGAGACTCACCTCCCCAACGACAATGCAACAGGACAACGGTAAAAAACAAAGAAGAGGCGAAAACCGGTATCGTGCTTCAATTGTGGGGACTTGGGCCACTATCGAACCGACTGCACTAAAGAAGTTCGATGCTTGAAATGTATGAAATGGGGTCACATGTCTTACAATTGTACCAATGTGATTACTTCCAACACCGATGATGATCGACAAGTCTACAGAAGACGATCGCCGAATAATCCAGCAACTATCAGACTAGCAAACAGCATTGTCGTTATCAAAAGTGTGGAAAGTTGGCTATGCCAGTGGTGTGTGGTAGCTCGAGTCAAGTCAGGCAAGCCCTCAGAATCCCATCTCCTACAAGCGCTTAACGCCAAGTGGCCTATGAGAGCACACCGAGACTAGGTTGTGAAGAAACTTTGTCACCTCAAATTTCTCATCTCATTCCCCTCTCCAGAGAAGATGCTAGAAGTTACCAGTATGGCAACGGTGGATTTTGGACATTTCAAGGTAGACATCAAAGCTTGGACACCGAGCTTCGGTGCAGAACGTCCCCAAGGAGACAAGTATTAGATTTGGATCCACAACGTTCCACTTTATTTTTGGAAGAAGGAGGCTTTGCAAGAGATTGTCTCCGATTTCGGTTCAGTGGAGGATGTAGACGAAAAGACCATTCGCCGTTCGGAGATAGTCTCGGCGAGAGTTCTCATCAGGAGCGGGGATATATCCCTAATGCCTCGCTTCGCCAAGGTATTTTCATATGAACAATCTTATCTCATTCGGTTTGTTCTTGACAAATGCGCAGAGACAGAGGCGGAATTACAACCCATCATTTCCCCCACACCCCCACCCTCTCTTCGAGATGGCCGCACGTACAAAGAAGTGGCCTCACCGGAGTAGGAGCTCACTATAGATGGGGCCCATTAGGTGGAGCGTGCACACCGAGCTTTGATCAAGGTGACAAAAGGGGCGGAGGTACACCGGAAGCCTGTGGCGGGGGGATCAGCGCGTCTAGCCTCTGGGTCGGACCCCATTGGGCGAGATCGAGACTCGTCCAAAGGATCCGACAGCCAGGAACCACAGCCGAACTTGGTAAACCACCCAAGGCCAACGACAAACTTGGAAAAAGAAGTACCTCAGGTTTCCAAAAGGGGCATGCAACCACAGAGAGCTGGTGAAAAGCAACGAAAAGAAGATCAGAGGAAGGTACCAGAGCCTACAGGCCCTGGTATGGACAAAACCTGCTAAGCTGCTCTCCAAAAGGGGGGAAGACGCTGCCTTTGGGTCAAGATTTGGTAAAGGATAGCTCCTTTAAGAGGAAAACTCCGAGGGAAGCATCTCCTTTGACCACGAAGGTGGACCTAGAGCAGAGTAAGCCAACTAAAGAACAAAAAGGAAGCTCTGGGGCCAGGAGCAGGCTGTGGCAGGGGTTTTTTTGAGGAAGACGATGAGCGAACAGCTCAAAGTTGTAGAGAAAGAGCGCTCAAATGAGGAAAACCCAACAGATAGAGGAGTTTCTGCTCGAGATAAGAGGAGGGAACCCCTCGTAAATGACAAAGTGGCCTTGAGTAGTGTGCTCTGTGCTTCGAACAGCACGCCTGCCGCAGAAGCAGCCTACCAGCTTAAGCCACGTGGAAGTGGCGTCAGAGGGCTGGAGCAGATGGAACAAGACTGCAACTTACCTTATCCTACTCTACTGACTACTCGAAGACTTAATGCTCCAGAAGATTCGAGTGGGCCCAAGCCCATAATGCTGAGTGGGAATGTATTGATGAGTGGGGGGGGATTATATAGTGCACGAGAGGGTAGTGTCGTGGGGCCCATCGAAAGCCCAATTGTTCTACATTCTAGTACGGGCCCTGATTTGCAAAAAAATTTACTAGTTTTGGCTCGCAGTGGGCCCATTGAGGGGTCCACCACTAGAGAGACATCTATTCAATAGGAAGTGGCGACTAGTGATGGGCCCATTGAGGGGTCCAATACGGAGGAGTCAGTAGTACAGAGCACCCCACAAGACGATGATGACAATTGTGAAGGCAGGCTGAATCTTGAAGACAATTTTGTCTATTCGGAGGAGGAATCTATGGAGTCAGAGGATTATGATTTTCAGGTTTCATAGTCCAGAAGATGGCAAAAAGATGTACAAAGGAGTTCCTAGATGATTATCTAGAAATCGTAGCGGCCGCCAAATCCTCAAAGACTACCGACGGAGGTACGCGCTCATTCTTAGCCTCAATTTTTAATTTCATGACTGATAATGAAATTTGTAGTCTAGCCAATACCTGTAGTCTTGCGGTAAATGATACAGAAAGGAACTTCATCCTCCTAAAAAATCAGAGGATGGGAGACGGAGAGGGTTAATCTTATGCCGAATTTGAACTCGTCACCCGATACGAGTCATGTTCCTTCCCATTCCGTTAGTTAATGGAGGCTCTTTTCTGGAATGTTAGGGGTCTAAGTAGGAGCGGTAAGCGAGAAATGGTGAGGGAGGTTATCGCCAGATCGAATGCTAATTTAGTGGGTCTTCAAGAAACCAAACTGTCATACATACACAGACTTAGAAGAGTGGGGGGTAGACGAGTGTCCGAATGGAAATTTTTACCGTCCGTGGGTGCCTTCGGGGGCATCGCTCTAGGTTATAACCCAGACGTCTTTACCTGCCTAGACGAGTTCTACGGGTAATTCTCTCTGTCAGTTTTACTACAGCGTAAATCCGACCAGTGAACTCAGTCGGTTACGGTAGTCTATGGACCCCACACTTCTAACGCTCGAAGGGCCTTCTGGTCAGAGCTTAGAGCGGTGAAAGCACGTTGACCTCACCCTTGGGTGGTGGGGGCGACTTCAACAACACCAGATTCGCCTCAGGGCATAGGGGTAGAGGGGCCTGGGATACCGATAGGGAAGCCTTTAATGAAGTCATCTTGGATCTGGATCTGGTTGATATCCCCATCTCTGACAGGCTCTACACCTGGTCTAATATGCAAGAGGCGCCCATTCTCGCTAAGCTAGATAGAATTTTGGTCTCCACAGACTGGGAGACCAAATTCTCGTTGGCCGCGGCTAGATCAATCCCGAAGCCAACCTCAGATCACATTCCTATATTCCTATCCTCAGGGGAAATCCAACCAAGGAAGCCCTCAAGGTTTCGATTTGAGAAAGCATGGTTAGAATTCCAAGGGTTCCATCACATGGTGAACGAATGTTGGTCGCGCTCGACTACGGCCACCGAGGCGACCGCAATTTGGTTTGAAAAAATTAGAAGGCTTCGAGACAAACTCAGGAAATGGAACCGCTCCAGGTTCACGCTGATCTGGAAAACTAAGGATTCCCTTCTGGAAGGTATTGAGGAGTTGGAAAAAACAGAAGAAATTAGGGACTTGCGACAGGAAGAGCGGAATAGACTGTTGCAGCTCAGACAGGAAATCGACCAACTATACAGGATGGAGGAAATCAAATGGCAACAAAGATCTAGAATTTCGTGGCTCAAATAGGGAGACACGAACACTGCATTCTTCTATCGAGTGGCCAGTGCCAGAGGGAGGTCCAACCTAATTCATTCAATCCACACGGATTTCGGGATGGTACAAGACGACAACGCCATTAGGCTGGCTTTCCAATCTCATTACAAGCGACTCTTTGGTCACAAGGCTGAAATGAGGGTCTCGCTACAACCCGACTTCTGGCAAGATCAATCGGATAATCACAACTCTAAATTACAGTCCCTTGAAGTTCCCTTCACGGAGAAAGAGGTTTGGGAGGCGATTCAACAAATGGGAAATGACAAAGCCCTTGGGCCAGATGGGTTCCCGATAATTTTTTATCAGATTTTCTGGGAGGAGATCAAAGATGACAGACTGAAGATGTTTGCATACTTCTACGAGCATAAACTAAAGCTAGGGAGATTTAACTCTACTGAGTTAGTGCTGATCCCTAAGAAAGAGGACTCACGACGAGTCGGAGACTACCGCCCTATTATCCTCATCAACTGTTCGGTAAAGATCATTACCAAGACTCTCGCCAACAGACTAGGAAAGGTGATGGACGGTCTCATCAGCCAAGACCAGATGGGATTCATCAAAGAACGTTGTATACAAGACAGTATGGCAACAGCCGAGGAAACAATCCATCACTGCCACACGTCGAACTCTAAGAGCTACCTCTTAAAGCTGGAATTTGAGAAAGCTTATGACTCTGTGGAATGGGACTGTTTGTTTGAAGTGTTGGCAGGGAAAGGCTTTGGGGAAAGATGGATTAAGTGGATACACACTTGCCTTACCACTAGTAGGTCGGCGATCTTGGTTAATGGGGTATCAGGACACCAATTCCCCTGCCAACGGGGTCTCAGACAAAGCGATCCGCTATCACTGCTCCTCTTCACCATCGTTGCTGACGTTCTCCGCTCCATGATGTCAAATTGCGGTAGATCAGGTTGGGTTGTGCCAGTAGCCAAGGGATCAAATCGACAAGGGTGCTCTATCCTCCAATACGCAGATGATACGCTTCTATTTGGCAATGGCAACCTAGGGGAGACCACCGTCTTCAAGGGTATTCTATATTGTTTTCAAGTCTGGTCCGGCCTTAGGGTCAACTACCACAAAAGCACTCTCATTCCCATGGCCCTGACTGCAAAAGAGGCATTGGATCATGCCACAATCCTCAACTGCCCCATTGAGAGTTTTCCCATCCAATACTTAGGGTTACCACTAAGACCTGGGAAACTCAAAAAAGCATATTGGCTTCCCATTATAGATCGGGTCGACAAACGGCTTGCAGGGTGGAAGGGCAAAGCCCTATCCCTGGGAGGGAGAGTTACGCTTATCAATACCGTTCTGTCAAACTTACCTACCTATTACCTCTCCTTTATCGAAATGCCGCAATGGGTTATTCAGAGAATCGACCGTATGTGGAAATGCTTCCTATGGAAAGGGGCAGACCCGGAATAAGGGGGTTACCACCTTATCAGATGGGAGAAGGCTTGTATGAAAAAGAAACCTGGAGGACTAGGCATTATTGACCTGCGAAACATGAACTTGGCTCTACTGGGCAAATGGTGGTGGAAAGTCTTCCATCCAACAATTTGTTCAGGGGTATATGCATGGTAATGGAACGAGAAACCTAGGCTTCAGGATAGGCCCCCGGGTTTTCTAGTTCTAGAAAGGCATCGCTAAAGCTTACAAACCCTTTAATAGTTGCGTGCAGTCAAGTATTGGCAACGGCAGACTTACCAGATTCTGGTGGGATAAATGGTATTTGGATCACCCACTCAGAAACCTGTTTCCAGACTTATTTGACCAAGCGTCACACCCACATTGCACGGTGGCCTCAACCTGGAAGAGGGACACCTGGAAACCTACTTTCAAACAAGAGCTTGATTCAGGCTCCCAGCTTAGACTAACGGAATTCCAAGACCTCATCACCAATGCCGACATTGAGTGCTCCCAGGGCCCTGACAAAAAATCATGGGGTCTGGAGAAGAACGGGAAGTTCACGGTTCACTCCATGTACAACAGCATCCACTTTAGGGGTTGTACACCAACGTGGTCGGCTGTCATCTGGAGAACAAAAGCTCCACTTAAAATCAAAGCTTTTTTATGGCTGGTTCTGAATGATACGATCCTGACTAGAAAAACCTAGCCAAGCGCCAGCCTAACGTGGATACCCAATGTGGGTTTTGCCATGCTACACTAGAGACGAGAGACCACCTCTTGCTACAGTGCCCTAGGAGCAAAGCGGTCCTCATAGAGGTCTCCGCCGCCCTAGGGATGTCACAATACCCTAACGTTTATAAGGAGCTGTAGGTGGGTCCTAAATTCGGGTTAGAGAGGGGGGCCATGAGAAAAGCGTGGTATATTGCTATTGCCGCAGTGACCTGGGTTCTTTGGCTAGACAGAAATAACCGTTACTTTCGTAGATCTTGCAATAGTATTTCGGGCAATTTGACTCACACTATGCATCTTATTTCCTTTTGGACTAATGTGACCACAGCAGGTCCCAGGGGACGGATTGCGAGCGTTTTCCAGGTTCAGGAGTTTGACGATGAGGAAATTGATATTGGTCCGACGATCGATTGATAGTTTGCGCAGCCGATACTGTTCAGAGGTGCCCACCCCCCAGGGTTTTGTTGGGGGGGGACTATGTTCTATTTCTCTTCGACTTACTAGGCTACTTTTGGTCCCGCCTCCCTTGATTGGGGCGGAGTTTATGAAATTTCGTTATATTTGTAGGGTTTTGTAGTGAGCTCAGTACTCTGAGTTTGTTTTATTAATCTCTTATTAATAAAACAGGGTGGCCAGACTCCACTTTTTCCTCAAAAAAAAACAGTTAACCATACTGATTTTTTTTTTTGGCAATTAGCCATACTTAAGTCATTTTGTTTTTACATTTTTGCATACTCCGTACTTGGAGAATCCTTAAAAATTTCACAAACGATAATTAAAAATTACGAAACTTTGCAAGTAGGTCAGATTTACTAAATACAAGCTAACCCAACTTGTAAAAGTACATTTCGACTTACGATTTGCAAGAGACAAGAAAAACAAATAAAGTGATACATGACCGTATCTCTCAAACCGTGAGTCGAAACTCACTTCTACAAGTAAGGTTAGTTTGTGTTTGGTAAATCCGACATACTCATAAAATTTCGTAATTTTTTTTATTACTATTTGTAAAAAAAATTAAAGTTTTCCAAATGCGAAGTATACCAAAATATCAAAAAAATGACTAAAATATGATTAACTGTAAAAAAAATTAAACCAGTATACTTAATTGCCAAACTATCAAACTTGAGTAAGTTCAACTGTATCCTTAATTTTTTTCTAGAAATAATAGTTTGCAAAAGAGTAATGCTTCATCCACTACCAATTTCACTAGCATTCTCTTCACTACCTTAGGTGCCATATTCCTATTGGAGAGTTCTCCCACCTACTCTATCTTTTCCTACATATTGGAGTGTGCCACCTAAGATAATGAAGAGAAATATAGTGAAATTGATAGTGGATGTAGCATTACTCGTTTACAAAATATGCTAGACCTACATGTGTTTTTACCCAAACATATATTATAAATACATTGGGGTTCACTAAAAATTTTGTCTTTTAGTAAAAAATGGACCCCAATGTATCTATAAGCTTATATTTGAGATAAAAATTTATGTATGTGTGGTCATCACATAATAGAATAGGGTGTACCTTTTTGATCCTACGGGTGTTTGTCATGTGTTGGATTAGACCACGGCCAGAAGACAGCGGGACAAAACATTTTGTACTTGTCATTCATTACATGTCATTGTTCCCTTTAAGAAACTCCTATAAAAGAGAGAGAACGACAGAGAGATGCCCACATCTACTCTTGCACCAAATCTATTCTACCGGTTAGTTATGTCTTAGTGGCTGGTGATTCAATGAGGTCTATCATACTTATCCTCTCATCTCTTAGCTCTACCACTCATTCAGCATCACTTTTTTTTTTTTTTTGTATTTTCTTTATCTTTGTATTTTTCTTTGTTTCTTTTTAAAAACTTTTTTATATATACTTGAAATATTGATGCATATAGTGTACGTAAAGAATGAATTTTGATTTGTAATAGGGAAGAGAAAACTACCTAAAAATGTTTCAGCAAAGCTCTAAAGTACACAGCCACAGAAATCACCACGCCACCGACATCCCCCACCGCTTCATGGCCAAGAGAGGAAGAGACGAGGAAAACAATCGACGCTTGGAACATAGAGGCAACCTAGATGCCAGTGCAGGTGAAGCATCGAGAGGAAGACGTCACTCGATTGCAAAAGAGTTGCGTCCAGACCATAGAGGTCTAGCGCACAAAGGATCAGGTCAGTATGAGCATAGAGCTCCGACGAAGAGTGGACGGAGAGCTTCGCCGGAGATGGATAGAGGGGTAGTACATCCAACTACGACATACAGAAGGTCATACTTGGAAGCGTCTAAGAGATCCCAAGGGGAACCCGGTCATGGGGAGCTTCGAAGGGGAGGATTCTCGCCGGAGAGAGAGAGGGTGGTGAAGAAGGTGGACGATGAGGGGAAATGGATTCTTTATAAGCCAAAGCGAGTGAAGAAGGCAGAGAAGGTGAACTCATCATCATCGTCAGGTCCGGCGACTGCGACAAAGCTCGCACAGTGCCACAAGTGTGCGAGGAGGGGCCATACTATTCACGATTGCCTGAACGACTGGTTCTGCTATGCGTGTAAAAAGTTCGGCCACATATCGAAGAATTGTCCTAAAATCAATGCGGCGGGAAGCGCTCACTCAAAATCTGCCCCTACAGTCGAGCCTAATGCCGAGGAGTCAGCAAGATGAATGTGGTTAGGTCGGAGGAAGGTAACGATGGTCGAAAGAAGGTCATCAAGGCGGTGATTACACCAACACCGATTATGGCAGACTTTGAGAGTAGTCTGTCATACTGTATCATGCTCAAAGTACATATAGGGAACCCATCGATCGAAACCATCAAGGTGATGCTCTCTGACTGCGTTAGACCAACCTCGAGGTTGAGCTGGGAAGTTCAAAAGGTGAAGGAGGGTGTTCTTAAGGTTTATTGCAAAACGGAAGAGATAATGAGGGAATTGCTAGCAATTGGGAGTCTTGAGGGTAAGGAGTTTTATGTCATGATGAGTAGGTAGTCGAGAAGCTTTGGTGCGATGAAGATGGATGCATTACCGTCGGTCTGGGTGCGGCTCTTCAACCTACCATTTCACTACTGGGTGCGCTCGGGTTTTCAAAACCTGGTTCATAGCTTTGGGTACCTGATAAACATTGATAAGAATACCAATCTTCATCTCAGAAGAGAATATGCAAGGATCCAAGTAGGGGTTGAGGATCTAAGCTTAATCCCGTCAGTTATCATAGCACAATTTGAGGAGGAGAGGCATGAGATTAAAGTGATTATGGAGAGGAAGAAGAAGGTCACGTTCAAGAGCTCACCGAAGTACTCCAGATCGAACTTAGAGATTAGGTTCAATTTCGACCGTAAAGAAGAAGATAAACATCATCCATCAGATCCATCTAGATTCAATCTCAACCGTTCAGGGAATGCAGTTCATGTTATCCAGGGAGATCAGATTGCACCATCGGTTCAGAGCCAAATGAATCTGGGACGTCCAATACAGCACTCACGGGATCATCTTCAAACAGGGGATCGGGTCGACAGCTGTAAAGAAGGTAGGGGGAGTGGTCGCAGGTACTGGGATCAGAAGAGATGTGAAGGGGGGAGTAGGGAGCTAGGTGAGAGGGAAGTGATTGCGACAGGCATGACGATAGTACGATGTTCTACACTCGACGATGGGAAGGCGACAACAAATCCAAATCAGGTGTATATTGCGCGCGCGCGGGGGGGGGGGGGGGGGGAGGGGGGGCACGAAGAGACGTGCAAAGATGATGATGCTATCTACTGCTGATTTCAGAAAAGCAGTAGACATGGTGGTAAGAGCGGTTACTAAAAATCTCTTTGACGGTGGGCCTGGCCCATAGAAGGTCAGCGATGGGCTAATAAGGAATTCTGAAGGTGGTGGGGCTGAAGCACAGGACCTAGATCAGGGCTCAATCAAACTTAGGCCTAAGCTAGGTGAAGAGATGGAGGTTTGCCCATCTGATTGACAGATTAGTGTGATTGAGGGGGTGGGTGTAGGCATGGAGGATAGCGATCGAGGAAGAGATAGCAAAAGGGATTACATTGATGGAAAAAGAGACCAGGGATACAAAGAGGATTCTTCTAGAGAGGATGGCAGAATTGAAGCATTAGATGGAGTGGGAAATGAGATAATAGACTCGGACTGCAAATTCGAGAAGTGGGAGAGGAGGGCTAAGGCCCTAACACCAGTTATTCAGGATTGTGTGGAGGTGGAAAACATTGGTCCTAGTGCTGAGATTATGGGGAAGGATCTTGAGGAAGCAAAGAGAAAGAGCAAGTTACAAATTAACAGATGGGGATCTAAGGGGCCTAGTGAGGAGGACCTCATTAGATCCGCAGCAAAAGCTAAGGAGACAATGTCTGCTTGTGGAGGTTCATTCTCAATTTTGAATTTTATTTCTGATGATTTTCTTCGTTATTATGCTAGCATGTTTGGGTTAGATATGGGTTCCTCCAGCATAGAATAAATTACTAGGGTTAAAATCCTTAAAGAGGAAGCCTATAGACTTTGTTTATAGATCTCCCCTTGTAGATGGGATTGGATGGGTTGGATGATTTTTTAAGTTTTTCCATGTGTTACATCTTTTGGAATGTTAGAGGGATGCGCTCGAAGGTTAAGAATAGATTGGTTAATGATACTATCTCTAGGCTTAAACCGACATTGTGCGCTCTTCAAGAAACTAAGATTGCTGAACCGCGTAGTAACGAGTTCGGGGGGCTTAGAACGTTAAGAGATTTTGTTTGGCAGGTCAAACCGTCTAGGGGTATGTCAGGGGGTATTGCTATGGGTGTTGATTCAAAAGTGTTTGAGATTATTGATGATTTCGTGGATAACTACTCGGTGACCATTATTATTAAGCGTAAAAGTGATGGTTGGGAACACATGGTTACCTTGGTGTACGGTCCATACAACGCTAGTCATAGAGATAGGTTTTGGGAGGATATACGAACCATTCGTGGTAGATGGGCTGGCCCGTCGGTCATTGGAGGGGGGGGACTTTAACATTACTAGATTCACTAACGAGCACCGGGGTAGGGGTTCTAATGAGAGGGATAGACAACAGTTCAACCGCATTATCAATGACCTTCGTCTAATTGAAATTCAGACGAATGATAAGAGATTTACCTGGACTAACATGCAGGCTAATATGACTTTAGCAAAACTTGATAGAATTTTGGTTTCTACGGAGTGGGAGGAATTACTCCCATTGGCGTCGGTTAGATCTATTCCAAGATTTACTTCTGACCATATCCCAATCATTCTTGAGTGGGAGAATGAGAGAAGGGCGCATTCGCGCCAGTTTAGATTTGAGAAGCGTGGATATTCAGCACTAACATTATAAAGGTTATTGAGGACTCATAGGAGATAAAGACCAATACTACCGATGCGGTATCCAACTGGAACATCAAACTGAGACGACTGCGAAAGCTCTTAAAGAGATGGGCAAAAAAGGAATACGGTGAAACCAATGGAAGAAAAGAGATGCTAGGACTTAGGATTCAAGAATTAGAAACAATCGAAGAAGATAGATGTCTTCAAATAGCGGAATTTGATGAATTTTGCCTCCAGCAGATCAGAGCTATATAGAATTGGGGAAATGGAAGAATACTATTGAAGACAAAGATCTAGGATCCAATGGCTCAAGGAAGGAGATTCAAACATGGCTTTCTTCCATAAGGTGGCTAATGGTACAAGGCGGCACAATCAAATTGGGAGATTATTTGTGGAGGAGGTGTGGACAGAGGATGAGTCAGTAATAAGAAACCATATTGACAGGTCTTTTAAAGATCTATTAAGAAAGAAGAGAACGCGCAAATGTAAATTGAGAACAGATATATGGAATGATTCTTCTATTGAGGGGAGCAATGGCCTGGAAGAGTCATTCTCGGAGGAGGAGGTGCTAAAGGCTATCAAGCTCTTGGGTCAAGATAAGGCGATAGGACCAGATGGGTTTCCAATCCTTTTTTACTCAAGATACTGGTCTATCATTAGGAAAGACCTTCTAGACATTTTTCATGGACTGTTTCAGGGAGAGACGCAAATTAAGAGACTTAACTATGAGAATGTTATCCTAATTTCAAAGAAAGCGAAGGTTCTTAGAGTGAAGGACCTCAGACCCATCAGTCTGCTAAACGGTTCTTTCAAAATCATCACGAAAGTGTTGGCGAATAGATTATCCCCACATTTAAACGATATTGTTGATGAGTCACAAAGCGGATTTTTTAAAGGAAGAGATATCCTGGATAGCATCACGTTAGCCCACGAAATGGTCTTCAAAGGATACAAAGACAAAGTAGATGGTTTTCTTCTCAAATTAGATTTTGAAAAATTCTATGATACTGTGGAGTGGGACTGTGTGGATGAAGCGCTTAAGCTTAAAGGTTTCGGAGAGAAATAGAGGTTGTCGATGAAGATGTGAGTTAGAAATGGCAAATCTTTCGTCCAATTCAATGGATCGATAGGAAGGGAAATCAGATGACAGAGAGGACTGAGACATGAAAATCTGCTTTTGCCATTTATTTTTACAATTATTGTCGATGGTTTGGCAGAAATGAATAAGAGAGGATAGAGACAGAACTTACCAAAGGGGTTAGAGTGAAAGGAATATATGCACCTCTGTCAATCCTACAATATGCAGACGATACTATTCTGTTTGGGATGGCTGAGGCGGAAGAAATCATGTCTATTCGTATTTTACTGAGATGCTATGAATATTGGTCTGGATTGGCTGTTAATCTACACAAGAGTTGTGTGGCTGCACTCAGCAACAACAATGTGAACTCCATTGAGTTAACCTCAACAATGCTCGATTGTGAGATAGAAGAATACCCACTCAAGTACTCAGAAATGCCTATCAGACCCGAAAAATTGATTAAGAATGACTAGGTCCCACTGGTTGAAAAGACTGAGAAAAAATTGGCCGGATGGAAATGAAAGTTTCTATCTCTTGGAGGTAGAATTACTCTTATCAATTCCGTTCTTAGTAGTCTACCTACATTCCTGATGTTTATTTATGAGATCCCCAACTGGACTATTGAAAGAATCGATAGATGTAGGCATCAATTCCTGTGGAGAGGAAATCGCGAGGATAACAAGGGGTTTAATCTGATGAGGTGGGATAAGGTATGTAAGAAGAAAGAGTTCGGTGGACTGAGAATAGTCAACCTAAGAGATATGAACAAGGCACTACTTTCTAAATGGTGGTAAAAAATGCACAAACAGCACATGGTGGAGTAATTTGTTCTTGAGATACCGAAGGAGGAAAATTGTCAGATTCGGAGGAATATGCAAGCAAGGAAAGGTTTCATTCATTTGGAATGGATTTGCTAAGGTTGGGGGATATTTATCATGCAAACACGAGGTGTAAGCTAGGAAGAGATAATAATATCAGGTTCTGGAATGACAAATGGTGCGGGGAGAACACCCTACAGTTACTTTTCCCTCAGATTGCGAATACTGTTACTAGGGAGGATGCCCTCGTTGCGGACGTTTGGAAGAATAATAGACTGAGATTTGAACTCAAAGGAAGCCTTTCTAACGATGCTCAGAGACAGTTGGTGAAACTCAAATCGCTGCTGGAGGAGGAGGGGACTCAGGATAGGGGAGAGGAGGACAAGAGAGAATGGAGATTAAGTTCTAATTGTATATTCTCAGTTAGCTCTATGTACGGCTTCTTGAATGATGGGGGCATTAGAAATTCTCATGCAAATATCATCTGGAAATCGAAAGTCCCTTCTAAGGTGAAGGCATTCCTTTAGTTGGTATTGAACAATGTTATCCTCTCCAAAATGAACCTTGGGAAGCGCAACATCCCGATCGATGTGACGTGCGAACACTGTAACACAGGAGAGGAGGATACTAACCACATTTTCATTCTTGGTCCTAGAGCTAGACTTACCTGGGAGGTCATGGGATTGGGCTTTGATACGGTAGAAACACCAAACTGTATCGAGGATTTTTGGGGTAGCTGGAGAACCAGAAACATTACGAAAGACTATAGGCTCATGTGGGATATTATGGTTGGGGCTATTTTGTGGACTTTGTGGCTTGATAGAAATGAGTTTTGCTTCCGTAATACTAGATGTAGATTTCATATGTTATTGCATAAAATTCTGGTTCTAATAGATGCTTGGGCAGGTCAAGCTGGAGCGAGGAAGTGACTCCGTATGGAGGGAGCAGAATAGTTGACAGGGGGACGACGACTACAGTGACCTCCTAGTTATGTTTGGGCGTATCGAGCAGGAGTTTTCGGTTATTTTGGGCTTGTATATCTGTCTTCTATGTATGGCAGATTGGGGTTTTTTCTTTTGTATGTACTTCATGTAGTGAACTGGAGTAGATTAGACTTGCAATATTGGCTACTTTCTGTTTTGTTAATTTTTTTATTAGTAAAATCGGTAACCCCGTTACTTTTATCTTTTTTTTTTTTTTGAAAAAGGAAAGAGAAAACCTACTTCTTCATTTAGGGTTAGTGGTGAAGGATTTTGAAAATACATGCACTATAAGTATCGTAATCAAAAAAACTTTACAGTGTATAGGATTCTTATCATGCAACTCTCTAAACATTTTTTTTAATTGAAAAGAAAAGACTCTAAATAATTTTAGTTGCAATTACCTATTTGAACTGCATATTGTTCATATTGTACAATTATATAGCTAATGATGATTGAAAAAAAATATTAATATGTAATTTTTTTTTTTTTTGGTGATTTTTTTTTAATATGTAATTAATATTATGTTACTCATACATTAACTATTCATATACTGTCACGTTTATTAAACTAGTATAATATACGTGCGATGCACATATGCAAAAAGTAAAGTCATCAAATTAAATGAATATATATCGAACAAAAAAATAGTTTATATTTGAATGTTTTTATTTGGACTACATGTGCGGTGCATATTTATTTTTGGTGAATATAGTTGGATGTGTATTAAAATAGTAGAGATTATTATGATCGAGAAGAAAATGGTATTAATAATATATTTGTTCTTTTATTATTAAGATAGTTTTTATGATGAATCATCCAGAATAAAAAAATCATACTTTCTTATCCACTCAATATAGACTCTTCAGTGTGAAATTTATGATTCTGATTTTTAACTACATATACCACAAAATCAAAGTATTAAAAAGAGATTAATGAAAGGGAAAAAAAAACAAAAATAACAAAAAACTTTAACTTTCATTGAGTTTGTAAATCAAGGTAAATTAAAAAAATAATGCTACAAGTACTTTTAATATAAGCATTAATAAAATTATTGTGTAATATGCATTAATTGAATTTCTATGTGAAATTCAAATAATAGAAATAGTTATGTCATGTATCATCATTTAATTATATAATAATAAAATAAACCTTTTTCTCTTATATGTATATCATAACAATTATAATATTAAATTTTACGAAAAAGTTTAACGTAACAGCTGATATATTGAGTTTAACTTAGAATACTCATTTTATAATGAAAAAAGAAATATTCATAATCTACAACTATGAAAATTATGATAGTGGTTACAACTACTTATAACCTAGATATTTTTTCGTTTTTTTTCTTTTGAATGTCGACTTGCTTCCATAATCTCATAACGGAGATACAAAGACATTAATGTTGCATGCTCGCTCATCAATTTTACCCAAAAAATTGTCACCAACTATGGGTTTAACAACTTTTATACGGAATCACTGAACCACTTATGAAGTAAGACAACACTGGTTGAGGTTCTGCGGGCATTGGATATAAATGAATATCTCAATACATATGAAGATTGGTGAATTTGTCCCAAATTTGTCACTATATATACGACACGAGGTGAAAGAGGTGTGGTACATCGTCATCGCTGCTACGACCTGTGTTTATGGGTTGAAAAAAATAATTTTTACTTTTGTGAGACTTGTAATTTTACTTCTGATACTTTAACTCATATATGCATCTTATTTTCTTATGGGCTACAGCTGGCCACACGACCGAGAGGAAGGATTTCCAGAATTCCTTCCAGGTAAACGAGTACGATGAGAATGAGGTAGAGTTTGGACCTACCCTAAACTGTGCGGAGAGACGATATCAAGATACTCATATTCCAGAGTTTTGTTGGAATTACCGCCATATTTGAACTTATTTTCTTTCGTACTTGTTATGTTGTATGTTGATATCACTTTTGGAAATGTCCCACCCTCCAGAATGTTGTTGGAGATTTATATTTTATTTCTTGCTTTGTAGTTCGGTGTACTTTCACCCAGCACTCTGGGATTGTTTTATTAAAATATTATTAATGAAACAAGGTGCGGCATTCCATATTTTTCTTTATGAAAAGGAAAAAAATCTAACAAAATTCTCATACGTGGGCCCCATACTTATCTGATTCCAACGACTGCCGATAACTCATTAACTCACTCTTCCACATCATCTCTATGACCATCAATCGAAAAAGGACACCACAATTCCACCTACTAACAATCTACCCTCTTACTGCAATAATACACACGTGTCGATATGGGAGGAGGAGAAAGAGCTGTTACCTAATTTGCCTAGGATAATGCCACGCTAAGTACCAAATCCACTACCATTCTCTTCAGTATCTTAAGTGGCACACTTTTATTATAGAGAATGTTTTTTTTTTAGAGATATTAGAGAGAATGTTGAGAGTATGTGGTAGAACTTTCTAATAGTAATGTGTCAGCTAAAATAAGAAAAGCTAAAATAAGAAAAATAGTGAAATTGGTAGTGAGTGAAGAGCATTATTCATTGGAAACGTATCGCCACCCTCCTACGCACAGGTCATGAGCAACCTTTTTAGGGATATATCGCTAACGTCCGTGAATAGTTTACCGAAGTGACCCACTTTTTGAAATTATTTACCGAACTAATCCACTTTTAAAAGTATTTATCAAATAACTCACTCGCTATCTCAGATAGCGAGTTTGGTTAAAACCTCATCCGTATCTGAGATAACTAGTGTATGGTTATGTGTTTTTCCACACTTGTGGGAAAAATTAAAAAATACCAAGTTCATACTCGCTATCTTTGATAGCGAATGTGTTTGTACTACATTCGCTATCTCAGTTAGCGAGTGTGTTGGTACCACACTCGCTAGCGAGTTTAGATTGGGGAAAAATTTAAAATTTCTTGGGTTTAGACTCGTCGTCTCAGTTAGCGAGTTTGTTTATACCACACTCGCTAACTGAGATAGCGAGTGTCGTTTGGGAATTTTTTTATAGACTCGCTATCTCAGATCTCTCTCACTTCATCGAAATACTCTCTCTCTCTCTCTTCTCTCCTAAATCCAAAAGAAACACACAAACCCTAGCCTACCAACTCGTGAATTTTCCAACAAAATTCGTCCTAAATTTCTCCAAATTCACTTCATCATTCTCAACCTCCTATACTCCCACTCTCAAACCCCTAAATCATACACCGTGGATCCCGATTTTGGTTATTTTTGTGAACGGTAAAGAGAAACACATAACCATACATTCGCTATCTCAGATAGCAATGCGGTTTTAACCAAACTCGCTATCTGAGATAGCAAGTGGATCGTTTTGATAAATACTTTGGGAAAGTGGGTCAGTTTGATAAATACTTTCAAAATGTCGATCGTTTTGATAAAAAATTCAACGTCTGTTATCACCTGACGTACCCGTTTCGTGGTTGTGGGACACGTGGGGCCTTTGATTTGAGTGGGTGATCGACACGTGGGACCCGGTTAGATGCGCGATTTGGTCCGTCCAACCTATTTTGCAGGGAGAGCTGATTTGCGGTCCACCACTATATAAATTGCAGATTCAGGAATATTCTGTTTATTTAGTAATAATATAGCAAATCAAATTGCGAAAGATGAGTTTGGAATAAATCTTGCTAATTATAATTTTTGCAAATAGCTGCTTGTTGTGGTAGATGACAAGTAATTGGCAATGCTTTGCACGAGGACTTGGGTAATAAAATTTCATGATTCCATCTATTCTCTCAAATCAAACATTAAAATAAAATACTTTGGTACTTTTTAAAGGGAAATTTTGAGTACTTGTATTTTTATATTCACATTTATATTCATCGATAATTGTCCAAAGACAACTGTTTGGTGAAAAAAAAACAGAACCCCAAAAAGTAGAATAAGTTGATTTCTTATCTCATTTACTAAAGACATTAGTGTGTTTCACTAAAATATAAAAACTTACTATGTAACTTTTTGTGTTTAGTCGGACAAAGTTAATATGTAATTTTATTTGGAGAAAAGTTCAAGATGATATTTTAGATTAATCATAAATCTTAAAATAGCATGTCGGAGTTACTAATTAAGTAGTTAACATATTAAATATTTGCCTTCTGCCTTTCGCTGTATGTTTTTCTCTCATTTTATGGAAAAAAGCTTTCGATCACCATTATGTTGCGTGCAATAGTGAGTTCCATTAAAAACTTCAAACTGGATCATGACAGTTTTGCACTAAAAAAGAAATAAAAAAGCTGTGAATAAGAACAACAAATCCGTGCATATTTGGGTTTCTCTCTGGGTTTCTCTCTCTAAAATTCTAGAGAGATAAATTCTTTCCAAAAAAAAAAACCCAAGTCAGAGAAAAATCCTAGATATGTGTGGGGGCAGCGGCTAGGGTTCGCCGCCGCCGCCCCGGTGGTCCTCTCCCGCCGTCGCCCCGCTCCTACCTTACGGCCTGTCGCTCCACATCCCCCATTCCTCCCTCCCTTCTTCTTCCCGGTGCTCTGCAACTCTGCTAGATCGTCCACCCAGTTTGCGAAAGCAACGCCAGACCACGGAGCAGCGCCGCCCTCCTCTGATCGCGGCGCGCCGCCTGCAACATCGCGGCTCCTCTGATCGCGGCGCGCCGCCTGCAACGTCACGGCTCCTCTGATCGCGGCGCGCCGCCAACGACGATGTCGGTCGACGCCGCCTTCCGCATCCTGCCGCCATCGTCATGCCTTTCGCCGCGCCGTACCTTACGACACCTTCCCTCCCCTTCCGTCTGCCCTTCTGTTGAGCAGTCGGAGGTCTTTTGCCTCCGTCGAGCGATGCTAGCCGCCTCCTTCGCCCAGTCTCGCCGACGACGTCGGGTAAGTTGGTTGGTTGGTTGGGGTTTCCGCTCCAGATCTGTTGGCTTTTTGCATTCAGATCTGAGATCTGGGTTGCTTTTGGAGTTGGGGGTTTGGGGGTGGTTTGATTGGGATTAGGGTTTGGGTTAGATTGGGGTTGGTTGGCCTTGCTAGATGCTTGCCCGGATGTTCTTCGCGCTTGTCACCATGTCCATACTCTCGGGGCCGATCACGGCGATCTGCGGCTATGATTTGGTTTTTGCGAGGGTTGGTAGTGCGTGTGAAGAAGCCGGGTGTGCTTCTCTATCTGCGAGTCGCTATGATGAGCGGATTATGATGTTTTGCTCGATTGTGGAGCTTGGGCCCGAAGATAGGGTCCCTCCATGGTGTGCGCTCACTTGTCTCTACTTTCGGGGTGCTTGTCTCAACTATCGCGGAGCGACTATGTTGCGCCAGAGCATCCTCCCGCGCCTGTTGTCGCGAATGCCATAGATCTAGGGTTCAAGTATGATCGGGGCGTTGGCGAGGTGCCCCCTCCCGATGTACGTTGTCTTGAACGATTGTGGAGCTTGGGCCCGAAGATGGGGTCCCTCCATGATGTGCGCGTTTGAGTGTCCTACGATGTCGCCGGTGCAGTCTTCACATCGCCTACTATTAGGCTATTGAGCTTCCTCCAGCTTAGACCAATGGCTCGTGACAGCGTCGCATCTTTCCTCGATTTGGGAGTATGAGTCGAGATAAGGCTGTGTGGCGAGAAATCACTGGAGAGAGCTAGAGCGTGAGAGAGGTGAAGGTATCCTCTCCATGGCTCTCTTCTGGAGCGTGGTGTTTGGTGGGATGGGCGAGATAGTTGTTTGGTGAGAAATCACCTGAGAAAGAGCTATCATGTGAGAGGTAAAGGTATCATCTTTACGGCTATCTCTTTGGTAGCGGCTGTGGGAGCTATTGGCGCATATGTAGGATGAGTGGTGGAGATGGTGGGAGGGTACAATTGCTGTGGATGTGCCGTGGGGTCAAAATTCGATCTGCGGGGCTTGGGCCCAAAGATGGGGTCCCCCCTGCAAGGTGAAGGCAGGGATCGGCGGATGATAAAATTCTGTCAGACTTGTTTCAGGTGGGTGTGCATGTGCCGTGGAGGCACTGTACGAAGCCAAACTGACGTACTTACAATTTTGCTGGACCGAGCTTGTTTTTCGGTCCACCCTCCAGGGTTGTTGTAGGGATTTGTTGTTTGTACGCGTCATGTTGCTTCATGTATGTTTTATTTTCTGTCTGTAGTTTGTACTTTGGTCCAGTACTCTGTGTTTGTTTTGTTAAGCTCTTATTAATGAAACAGGGTGGCCAGATTCTACCTTTTCCTTCAAAAAAAAAAAAAAAAATTAGTGAGTTCCATAAATTTCTTGGCTTCCCTTAGATCCAAACTTGATATTAGAGAGATAAGAAAACTCAATTTGATTTTTCTTATGTAGATTTCTATCTCAAACTTAGGCTGAAACAACCAGTCCAAATTAGAAACCAAGTCCTTATAATCCATATGTAAATACAATAACGACTCTATAACCCATAAGTTTTTTTGTTTTTTTTTTTTCATTTCTTCCCTTTTCTCTATGAGTTTGATAAAGAAAGAAGCAGAAAAATATACAAATCAAAGTCACAACTAATAGCATTTACGCAAAACACCACCTCTTTATAAAAAGTTGAACACTTGAACTGATTAGCAAACCAACAAGCAATCCTATTGCAACTTCCATTTCGTAGTAAGATGTTCCTCCCTCCTCTTCTCTCACCTCCGGTGAACTCTGTCTCCCTAGACAAAGCCTTCCCTGAGCTACTGAGTCCCTACCCTCTCAACCCAAACCCCACCAACATACTGACTCCTCTTCTCCCGACCCTTTCTCCAAACATTTCTTGACTCCCTCTCCTAAACCCCCACGCTCCACCGGCCTCCTTTATACCATGTTCTCTCTCCTAGAGCTCAGTGGGTGCGGGCCCAATGAGGAGGTCCGCCACCCACCGACACTAGCTCCAGCCTAAGGCCCTATACCGGAGTCGAGCATCACAGTGTTTCCTCCTCAGCAACAGCCTCAATCAACCAGGCACACCGTGCTTAGTTCCACAGTGCACACCCCTCTTCCCACCCCTGCTGCAACAACTGGTCCAACAGCCCCGGCGAGGGCCACTTCGCCGTTGAGCCCACTCCCGGATGAGCAAGGGACTCGTAAGCTCAGACATGTTCGCTCCCCGACGTATGCACACCAACGTGCACCTCAACGTCGCGAGGGGAGGAACTACGTTCATCATCGCTCCGGGGAGGGCTACGCCAGAAGCTATGGATATCAGTACCGATAGGAGGATTTTTATGAGGGGATGGCCCAACGATGGGGTCCCCCTGCAGGCCAGTACAGGCGTAAGAAGACCCCACCACCAGAGCACCGTCAACTCCAACAAAGGGGACAGTATGTGAGAGATCAAGAATATGTCACACGTAGGCAACCACACCACCCCCCTCCTAACACCAACTCCAACACCAATTCCAACCCAAGTTGTCAACCGTCTCATCATCCTCAACAAATAACTCACCCACACCCTCCTAAACCCCCTGTGGAACCTCCTAGGGGTTCAGTTCACCCCCACCACTAACGCAATCACAGGGACAACAATGAACCACTTCATACAACTCCGACCACCCCCCCCCCCCCAATCCCACCACCTATCAACTCGCTATTCCAACATCACTGGAGAGCCATTCACCTAAATCTCACGCCGAGCGAGCCACTGAAGGGGCAGCGCTTAACGGGACTACGGTGGAAGGGGTTTCTGACGATGTGGAAAGGGAGGGGCAGTGGGTTCAGGTTAGGGGGAAGAAAAACAAAAGTGAGGATTATCACACTAACCTTCATGCTGATCATGCCATACACGGTAAGAAGCAGATAAAGGGCAAGCGGAAGCCAGCGCCATGTTTCAACTGCGGGGATCTTGGTCACTACAGGAGTGAGTGCACCAAAGAAGCGTGCTGCCTCAAGTGCATGAAGTGGGGCCACCTCTCCTATGTTTACACAAACGTGGTGGAGACTCACAGCGATGAGGATCGCCCAGTGAGATGGGGGAAGTCTCCAGACAATCCCACGGTGATCCGACTAGCAAAGAGCTTGGAAACCATCAAAAGTGAGGAAAGATGGTTGCGGCAACGGTGTGTCATAGCCAAAGTCACAAAAGGAAGGCCATCGGAGGTACACATTATACAAGCTCTTACTGAGAAATGGCCGATGCGAGCTCATGGAGATTGGGTCGCCAAGAAGTTGTGCCATCTACAATTCCTAATCTCTTTCCCAACGACGGAGAAGGTTTCAGAGGTTGTAAGGTTGAGGAGTGTCGATTTTGGACACTTCAAACTGGAGTTCAGCGCATGGACGCCGACGTTTGGAGCGGAGCTCCCGCAGGGTGAGTAATTCTGGATTTGGATCCACAATGTCCCCCTTCACTTTTAGAAGAAAGAAGCTCTTCAAGAGATAGTAGCGGAATTTGGAATAGTGGTTGACATAGATGAGAAGACGGTGCGGCGGTCAGACATCGTATCGGCAAGAATGCTCATTAAAAGCACGGATATATCTTTGATGCCATGCTTTGCCAAGGTTTTTTCCTTTGACGAATCTTATCTCATCAGATTCGTGCTAGAGAAGAATGAAGAAGCAAAGAAGGGACAAGCAGCCATCACCCCCTCCTCACCAACATCATCCCTCAGAGACACCAGATCATACCGGCAAGTGGTCTCGCCAGCAGCGGATTTGACTATCGATGGTTCCCATGAAGTTGAAAGGGCTCACAGGGAGATCATCAAGACAGCAATAGGGCAGGAGCAGCGCCATGGTAAACCAGCAGCTGTATTTAGTGGCGTTAGGGACCTCGTCGTCTGATCCAGTGGTCAAAAGTTTGCAAGAACCCTCAACACAGCAGATCGGACGGTGGATCGGCTCAAACTCCCTGATTTGGAAGGGTCAGAGACCAACCACTCTAAAGGAGCCAAAAATAGCTCCCAAAATGGTGGCTTAGCTCTGCATGCGACAAAGGAGGAGTGCGCTGGGGCTCAGAAGGGAGGGACAGAGATGGCAGAACCTCAAAGTGGCAATACTTCACTCTACAGTAGCATGCAGGCATCCAGACTAGGGTTGGTGAAGGAAAACACCAGGATGGGAAAGAAGACAAGCGAGAGAACGCTCTCGACAAAAGAGTGGGTTACCAAATGCTGGTTTTCACCAGATAAGGAAAAAGAGGCTCTTTTGGAACAGGGAGAGCAGGAGGCAGATGCCATTATGGGGATAGCAACGAGCAAGGACCTACTCCACCACAGAGGAAAGTGCACTGTCGCGAGCGTAAGTGGCGCTGAGGGAGTAGGTAGCGAAACTTCGCTTTTGAGGAATGGCAAAACAAGTAAAGAAGACAACGGAAGAGAGGAAAGTGACAAGGAGCGGAAGGTTGAAGATAGAAATAACAATCCACTGCTTTTAACGCCTTTTGCTTCGAATCCCATGACTTCTGAACCAACTGCACTACTCCCCAATCGCTAAATGCCAGCTGGTGAGAGCACCCTCTCGTGTTTAACGCCGCTCAAATTAAACCCAATGCCACCTGCACCCACCGATGCCCCCTCCAATCTGGTGTTTCCAGCTGGCAAGGGAGGTAGGCATACCACCCCTGTTGGTCAGTCGATGAGCGCGTCTTTCGAAGACAGCGGTAAGATGGACCGCGGTGGAGGGGAGCGTTTTTCTTCAAATGAATGTCTAAGTTTGGGGCCTGTTGGTGGGCTATTTATAGGAGCTAATGGGCCCAAAGAGGGGTCCAAAGAGCCTTTTATTGTCTCTGGGTCTAGTAGCACTAGAGGTTCGAACAATCAAACACATTGTCAGACTGGGAGCGGGCCCACCGAGGGGACCGCAATGTAGAACACCACTATTATTAGTGAGTCGCCGTTCTACGGGCTCAATGAGGAGTCCGCATTGAGAGTGCCTACTCTACAACGGGAAATTCAACTCACAGATAGTGAGGAGGACCTAGAAGGACGGCTTAATCTAGATGAAGAATTTTCATTCACTGATGAGGAGTTAGAAGATCTAAAGTTCATCGCTAACACCCAGAGGGAGATCTCGCCTGAGTTGGTCCTGTCCACACTCCCAGAGTCAGCACTCGGAGATAGCTCTGGGATGTCGCATAGGACAGCTGGGTTCAGAGTTCACCGATCGTCCAAGAGGGCTCATGTGGAGTCCTTGGATGACTATCTCGAGGTAGCAGCGGCTGCCAAAGCTGCTAAATTCGACAACGGGGGTACGACTACTTTTTTAGCTACTATATTAAATTTTATGTCAGACTCTGAAGTTTTTTTCCTAGCTAAAACATGTGGGTTAGAGGTGTGTGACAAAGCGCAATGACTTACTACTCAATAAAATGAGGGGTTGGGAGACTGAAAGGGTTAAGACTAGTTTTGAGAACGCCCTAGGGAATTGCGTTGGGTCGACAGACATCCCCGAGGATGTAGCCGACCCCACACCCACACCAACGATCACCGATGACACTATCCCCCAATGAATACACTATTCTGGAATGTTAGGGGGCTGGGAGATAGGGGAAAGAGAGATATGGTAAGGGACGTCATTAGCAATTCCAAGGCGGAAGTGGTGGGGTTACAGGAGACCAAACTCCAGCACGGGCTCAAGCTCAAAAGAATCGGGGGTAACAAGATCAATGAATGGGTGTTACGATCGTCAGCAGGAGCCTCAGGAGGGATTGCTATAGGGTTCAATTCGGATATCCTCTCTTGCTTAGAGGTGCACAGCAGAACATTCTCCCTGACTACCCAACTTAAGCGACGGTCCGATGATTGGGTGCAGACGGTGACTGTTGTGTATGGGCCGAATGTGGGTACAGACCGAGATGCCTTTTGGCAAGAACTTGTCGACATTCGACGGCGATGGTCGGGAGCTTGGATTGTTGGAGGGACTTCAACATTACTAGATTTGCCTTTGAGCACAAGGGTAGAGGCTCTAGCGATAGACACAGAGAGGAGTTCAACCGAGTGATTACGGAGCTAGAGCTAATCGATATCCCAGTCAATGACAGACTATTCACCTGGTCTAATATGCAAGCGGCCCCGGTTATGGCCAAGCTGGACAGGATTTTAGTCTCAATGGAATGGGAAGCAAAATTTCCACTTGCTACAGCTAGATCGATCCCTAGACCCACATCAGACCACACCCCGATCCTTCTTGATGTGGGGACTCGCGGAGCCCACAGGCCACGGAAGTTCAGATTTGAGAAGGCTTGGCTAGAGATTTAGGAATTTCATCACATGGTAATGGAGAATTGGGTGCTCCCAACTTCTGGTAGGGACACAGCATCCCGATGGTGTGAAAAAATCCGTAGGTTAAGAAAGAGACTGCGTAGATGGAATCGATCTCGATTCTCGACCATCTGGCGTGCGAAAGATTTCTTTCTGGAAGGAATCGATGAGCTGGAAAGGGTGGAAGAGACGAGAGTTCTATCACAGGAAGAAAGAAACAAGCTGCTAGAGCTTCGGAAAAATATCGCCAATCTGTACAAGTTGGAAGAGATCAAGTGACAGCAAAGATCAAGGATTTCGTGGCTCAAAGAGAGAGATGCGAATACAGCCTACTTCCACAGAGTGGCAAGCGCAAGGCGTAGATCCAATGCCGTCCTCTCACTTCAGACGGATACGGAGACACTGCAAGACGAAAATGCGATCTCCACGGCCTTTCAAAATTACTACAAGGGCCTATTTGGAAGAAAGAATGATTTCAGGATTCCATTGAGGGAGGATTATTGGCAGGAATACCGGAACGATTCAACGCAAATTTTCTCCTCTTTAGAGGCACCTTTTTCGGAAATGGAAGTGAAAAAGGCCATCAACCAAATGGGAGCAGACAAGTCCCCGGGGCCAGACGGCTTTCCAATGATATTCTTTCAAGTGTTCTGGGAAGAAATCAAATGGGACATTATGGCACTGATGGAGAAATTTTTTCATAAAAATCTCAGATTGGGCATGTTCAATTTCGCGGAAGTGATCCTCATACCAAAATAGGAGGAATCTAAGCGCGTGGGGGATTTTAGACCAATTAGCCTCATCAACTGTTCGGTTAAAATCATCACAAAGGTCCTGGCCATCCGCCTAGAGAGTATTATGGATAGTGTAATCAGCAAAACCCAGACAGGCTTCATCAAGGACAAATGTATCTTAGATTGTGTGGCCACTGCTGAACAAGTTATCCACCACTGCCATAAGAGCAATTCTAAGAACTTCCTCCTTAAACTGGATTTTGAGAAGGCATACGACTCTGTCGATTGGGAGTGTTTGCTAGAAGCTCTCAGAGGGAGAGGATTCGGGGATAAATGGGTTAGATGGATCAAACAGTGTTTACTTATAAGTAAAACGGCTTTTTCGGTGAATGGGAGGCCAGTGCCGCCATTTCCTTGCAAGAAAGGACTCCGGCAAGGGGATCCGTTATCCCCACTGCTATTCACGATCGTAGTAGATGTGCTAAGGGGAATATTAGAAAATTGCCAGAAAAAAGGGCTGGATTACGCCTGTGGCCAGCAGCAGCTCCAGTCAAGGGTGTACGATTCTTCAGTACGCTGATGACACGCTACTCATTGGAAATGGGACTAGATCAGAAACAGACTGCTTTAAAGGAGCCCTCTACTATTTTGAAGACTGGTCAGGTCTCGGGATAAATTTTCACAAGAGTGCACTAATTCCCATCACACTCTCTGATGAAGAAGCGCGAGAACATGCCACCATTTTAAATTGTGTGAGGAATGATTTTCCAATCAAATACTTAGGGCTTCTACTCAGGCCAGGAAAACTCACTAAGTCGGATTGGCTGCCTATAATTGACAGGGTGGAGGACAGACTAGCTGGCTGGAAAGGAAAATCGCTTTCGCTAGGAGGAAGAGTAGTACTCATCAACTCAGTATTATCCAATCTACCCATCTACTATATGTTATTTTTTGAGCTCCCTAAGTGGGTTATCCAAAGGATTGACCGAATCCGAAAACGATTCCTTTGGTTCGAATAGGGGAGGTTACCACCTGATCAAGTGGAATATCGCTTGTATGAAGAAGAAGCATAGAGGGCTAGGCATCATCGACCTTAGAGATATGAATCTTGCCATTTTGGGAAAATGGTGGTGGAAGGTTTTTCACCACAGCGGGGAAGGATAGCAGGATTTCATTCAGCCATACCTGCGAGGAAAAGGCACGAGAAACTTGGGCTTCCGAGTAGGGTCTAGAGTTTCGCGATTCTGGAATGGAATTACCAAAGCTAGCGGGCCATTCATTTCGGCAGTTACGTCAACTATCGGTAATGGGCGGTCCACCAGGTTTTGGTGGGACAAATGGTGTGGTGCACATTCATTGAATGAAACTTTCCCCGAACTGTATGACAAAACGAGTCGACCAAATATATCTGTTGCTGAGGCTTGGAGGAGGGGAAAGTGGAAGCCTAAGTTTCGAGGAGCTCTTACTCCAAGATTACATCAGCAACTGCTCGAACTACAAGCACACATCACACGGACCGGGAGGAGCTGCGTCCAAGGCCCAGATCAGATGCGATGGAGACTTGAGCCCAAGGGTACATTCACGGTCAGTTCCCTGTACCATTGGATTCACTATCGGGGATGCAGACCCAGTTGGGCACAGGTATTATGGAAGGCGAAAACACCACTTAAAGTCAGAGTCTTTCTTTGGCTAGTGCTCAATAACGCAATCCTCACCAGAGAGAACCTGGCCAAAAGACAATCCCAGATTGCGACCGACTGTGGATTCTGCAACATGCACACGGAGAATTTAAACCACCTTTTTATCCACTGTCCAAGGAGTAAGGCGACTATGGTAGAAGTTTTACGAGCCTTAGGAACAAGTGAATACCCCAGCGAATATGAGAACTTGTGGGATGGCCCCAAATTCGCCACAGTTCGTCATGAAATGAAGGATGTGTAGTAAATTGCCATTGCGACAACTACATGGGTGTTATAGCTAGATAGAAATAACTTTTATTTTCGTGCTTCATGTAATAGTGCTTCTGGTAACCTTACTCGTATCATGCATCTTGTTTCTTTTTGGGCTACAGCTCCCACCACAGAGGCGAGAGGGAGGATTGCCAGAGTCTTCCAGGTGGAAGACTACGATGATGAGGAGGTAGAGTTTGGGCCGACACTGGACTGAGGGGCGGATCCGTCTCACTAGCTACACTCGATGCTAGTTTGGTCTTTACCTACTGTACTTTTAGTTTTTATTTTGAGAATTCGACCCACCCCCCATGGTTCTGTTGGGGGTTTATGTTTTATTTCTTGCTCTGTTTTGTCTTTTCTGTTATATACTTTGTATCCTTTCCGGTACACCGGGGTTGTTTTATTAACTGTTTATTAATGAAACAGGGTGGCTTTATTCCATCTTTTACCTCAAAAAAAAAAAAAAAAAAAACAAGCAATCATATTCACTTGAAAGAGTAGCACTCTCCACCTCGCTTTGAAGGTTGAGAACATAATAAAAGGGAGTTGTCTTCATAGCGAAGATTAAAGCCACTGAGGCTACTAATTACCAACCGCAACACATTCCGCTAAACACAATGCTTAATTAGCTCATCGGAAGCAACCAGCAAAACTCCCTCCCAATCCCCCACAAAAGCAAATATTAAACCTTTTTAATCTTTCCTTCTTTTTGAGAAAATTTCATACTAACTACTCTAGAGCTGAACTTGCACGTGCTTATTACTTCATCCTTTCAAAATATACGTTGTATAAGCCTTTTTTTTTTTTTTTCAAAATACAACTTGTTTATGATTTCCAGCATAATATCTTTACATTCTTAACCACTCACTAATTATTTTTTTAGCCAAACTACCAATTGTATCCTGGAGAGTTGAACGGTATAAAAATCTCTAATATTATAATGGGAGAAGACCTTAGTGTCATTTGTCAATCTATTAATGCGTATAATACACGTGCATAACTATTATAAATGATGTCTTAGATTCAAGTCTAGACTTCGTCTAAATTTTTTCCTTAAAAAAAGCTATATTTATTAAGACGTGCATCGGACGTGTAAATTACTAGTAAACATAATAATCAAATAAGAGAACATTTTCATAAATACACTATTAATTAGTTAATTAATATGCTCAATTAAGAGAGATATTTATTTGCTAATAAACTAATCCAAGTGTTTTGTGTGAAAACATTAAACGACTTACTTTTTAGAACAGGTGGAGTGTGATTCACTAGTTACTAACAGTTATGAGGAGTATTCTCGGCAATGACGTTTCCGAGATATTTACATGTTATTGTTATTTGGTATTCCATCTATTTCAATTTACAAGTCATTCTCAGTTTCTACACTTATATTAAGGTATATCCTAGATTAGTATAAAGAGAAATCTTCGGTTGCACACTACTTTGGTGAGCACTCCGTGAGCACTCACGAACTAGAGACCCTATGAAAAATCCGAACCGCTCATATCGTTCTATATGCCTTAGATAGCCTAACAATAAAAAATCAAGTAATTTGAAGTTCATTTGTCCATGATTTACATCATCACAAAATTGTATGGCTGAAAATTCTAACAGCATTGATGGATGGGCAAATGAACTTCAAATTACTTGATTTTTTATTGTTAGGCTATCTAATGCATATAGAACAATATGAGCGGTTCGGATTTTTCATAGGGTCTCTAGTTCGTGAGTGCTCACGGAGTGCTCACCAAAAGTAGTGTGCAACCGAAAAGGACTCTTAGTATAAAAGTAATAAATATTATTGGTTATTGAAGTTTTTAAATGAGTCAACTTTTGTAAAATGTCAAACTTGTCATCCTTTTAAATTAAATGGCAACACAATTGCAAAATTAAAAGTCTCATAGAAAAAATATTAATATATCTCTAAAAGATTAAGAGAACACCCTATGAAATCTAAAATGACTTATGTACTAAAGAAGAAAAAGAAACAATAGTAACTTATATTTTAGAACGAAGGGAGTATATTTGAGAACTATCTCTAATATTATAATGGGAGAAGGCCTTAGAGCTTTCACAATGGTGTTTCTCATTTTTTTAAAAATGGCTGCTATAGTAATAGCAAATAGCGAATTGTTCTGCAGTGGTGGTTTGCTATATTTTTTTCATTTTTTTAAAAAATTTGCGTGGGACGGTATAACATATACCGTCGCGCAATTTTTTTTAAAAAAATCGGAAGGACGGTACATGTTGTACGTCTCTCGTTTAAAAAAAATAAATAAATAAATTTAATTATTAACTATTAAAATATATTAATTAAATAAAATAAATAATATAATAATACCTAAACCTAATTAAAAACTAACTAAACCTAATTAATTAACCTAAACCTACCCACGTGACCACCCCAATTCAAGGACGGTACAACATGTACCGTCCGAGAATTTTTATTATTTTTTTTTCTTCAATTCGACGAATCTTGGACATCGATTTTAAAAAAAATTTTAAAAAATATGGGACGGTATATGTTATACCGTCCGACCCCCATTTAAAAAAATAAATAAATAAAAATTTTGGGATGGTATATGTTATACCGTCCGAAGCGATTAAAAAAAATTAAAATAAGAGGGACGGTATATGTTGTACCGTCCTCTATAATTTGAGAATCGCTATTTTGTTTCTCATTTTTGAGAATCGACTGTAGCCCATTTGTCAAAATATGGCAAAATAGAAAACGATTGCAGCGATCCATTTGCCAAAAAATGGTAAATTGGCAAATATACAAAACGACTGTGGATGTTCTTAGTGTCATTTGTCATTTTGTAAATCTACCATTTTACGTGCATTGTACGTGCAACTCCAATTCTCCCATTATACGGTATATTTAAAATCTACCAATTTACGTGCATGTACACGTATAATTCAAATTCTCTCATTATATTCTTTATATTATTTTTAAAAATATGTATTTATTAATATGTGCTATAATTAAAACGTGCATCGCACGTGTTAAATACTAGTTAGAATATTTCATCCCAAAATTTCAATTTCAACTATTTTTTTATTGCTTAAAAGATATAATTTGTTGAAAGAAGTTAAAATGGATGCAACTACATGTTTTTTTTTTTTTTCTTTCATGGCTTCCATTATTCTAGCTTCCCATAAGCCTCGATTTTTTACGTTAAAAGATGACAAGTATTTTATTTTATTTTATTTTATTTTATTTATTTATTATTCTTGGGTTACATCAAAAATTATTTTTGGATTACACGCTGACAAAAAGTATTTTGATAGTGACAAGAAACACGACAAATACCATCGTTTTTCATGAATGAGACATGCTTCCTATTGTTACTCAACACGTGTATTGTAGGGGGGGCTAAAAATAACAATTTTGAGAAAATAAGGTAACGTTACAATACTCATAAATACTTTTTTTTTTATCAATCGGATAGAATCTTACGACTCCAGCCATCACAAAAAAATATATTAAAAAAAAGAGAGATCGTCAAGTTTTATAAGCCGTAAAACCGAAATAATACAAGCCAAATGAACAGAGCAACAAACAAAATGATAAAGAAGGCTACAAAGGAGAAGGAAATAAACAAGGACAGAGCCGGAGCAAAGCTACTGTCGAGAAGGAGGCGCCAAACTGACGGAACAATCCACTGAAGACCGAGGCTCCGGCGCGCCTGAGACTGTTTAAAAACTAAGGAGAAAGCAAACTCAGACCCGTCAGCACCTATGGAAGCCTTCCGAGCAACAAAATCAAAGGACCAGTGCCGCCGATGCCTCGAGAGAGTTCGCAGCAAAGCCAAAGGGAAGTATCAAGCTCCCCACAAAACACTAAACGCTTTCAACCAACGAAGCTCTGAGAGCCTGCTCCCAAAAACCATAAAAACAAAGCGCAGGATGAGGCTTAAGCAAATAGAGGCATTAGAAACAATAAGCCAAATACAAGATCATCACAACAGCCATACAACAAAGCCTAAAAACAGCACAGCCAAACCACAAGTAGGCTAAGAAGGCCAAACTGCCCAAGCAAAACAACAGAGAAGCATAACCAAGATAACCAACACAAAAACTGGGCTGCTCGCATAGAGTCGAGCACCGATAGAACCCAACAAATATTACAATAACATAGAGAGCCACATAGAAGGAAGAAAAGAGAGAGAAATAGTAGACATACACCCTGCTCAGCCAAAGCCAAGAACCACAAAAAACCAAAACATCCATTAAAGCCAGAACCAAGGCAGAGAGGCCCAGGTGCGATCAGACCTGCGAAACAAGGAGAAGGTAAAAGATAAGAAGAAAAAGAAGAGATTATAACGCATTAAGATTGCTAAGGCAAAGAACAGAAACATCAAATCTATGACAATAGAGAGCAACACTGGCTTCGGTTTTTAACGCCGAGGCCCAGTGCTTAAATAGAAATAAAAAATCGTCTATCAATGAGGAAAAGGGAGAAACGCAGTGTTGGAACAGCCTCTTATTTCTTTCCTTCCACGAGATCCAAATAATGGTCTGAACTGATAGTATCCACGCGCTTCGATACTTGATGTTTGCAGACGGAGAGGACCAACAAGAAGATAAACTGGGGGGGATAGAATCAGCTTCCCACGCTAGAGTGCATATTTTCCACAAAGGAATGATGGCGGAACATCGAACAAAAAGATGGCCAACATTCTCCGAGTGCTCCGTGCACAGGGGGCAAAGCTGACCCCAAGCCAGATTTCTTTTGTTAAGAATTTCAACCGTAAGTAATTTGTTATTAAAAGCTAGCCATGAAGTGATCTTAACCTTAAAGGGGGCGCAGGAATCCCATAATAATTGAGCGACAGGCGATTGGATGCCTCTAGAGTTGAGGAAACTATAAAAAGAACTAACCGAGAAGATCCCTGCTGAGTTCTAATGCCAAGCAATATCTTCAATTGGCCGCCACTCGAAGTTATTCAGAGAAGAGATAAGTTCATTAAAAATAGGGGACAGAGAGGGGGGAAGCTCAACCGAGAATGGTATTATCCAATGTCTAAGATCATTAATCATGATGAAGGAATTAGCAACTGAGGCCGTTGGATTGGCAGCCAGCCGGAATAAAGAAGGGTACGCAGAGGAGAGCTTAGTATTACCAATCCAGAGATCATTCCAAAATTTAGATCTTGACCCATCCGAGCAGATACGGGAAATACCACATTGGAAGGCAGCGACCACCTTCCAGACCCCTTTCCAGAAAGGAGAAGCGTTACTATTAACCGAGGGGGGGAAATCCCACCAATTGCAAGAAGGGGACCAATAACCCTTGATACACTGAATCCAGGGTAAATGATCGAATTTTTGAAACCTCCATAGCCATTTACCTAGGAGGGCGATGTTATGGTTCTTGAGATTCAAGACACCCATACCCCTTCCGCTTTGGAGGTGCAGATCAATTTAAAAGAGGAGGACCCAGTCTAGAAAAAGTTACTCCTGATTTGATCAATCCTCTTGATCACCCAGGAGGGGATGAAGTAGAAAGACATCATGTAAAGTGGCATAGCGGAAAGAACCGAGTTAATAAGGGTCAGTCTTCCACCACGGGAAAGCACTTTACCAGACCAAACATTGAGTCTGGCTTCAACTTTATCCACAAGCGGGTACCAGTCCGATCTTTGCAATTTTCCCCATCGAAGGGGAATGCCTAAATAAGTGATGGGAAAAGAAGCGGAGGGACAGTTAAAGAAATTGGACACCTCAATCTGGTGATTGGGGGAACCTCCCAACCAAAGAACCGAAGATTTTTGGAAATTAATAGATAATCCCGAAGCCATTGCGAAACAATAAAGGAGAAGTTTAAGGTTACGCAGAGAATGGGTGTTCGGTTTGGTGAAGATAATAGTGTCATCTGCGTATTGCAGATTAAGAACACCCTCGAAGAGTTGTGAATTACCAAGACCCTCAATCATATGTAAGTTCCAAGCATTACGAAGGAGCTTACTAAAGATGTATGCGACAAGGGAAAAAAGGAGGGAGGATAAGGGGGTCCCTCTATCGGAAGCCACATTTAATCTTAAATTTGTGACCTTCCGAACCATTGATAGGGATCGAAGAAGTTCTCGAGAACAAGCTGGATTTAATCCAAGCAATCTATTTAGGACTGAACCCCCGGTAAATGAGAATATCAAGAAGGAAATCCCAATTAACATTGTCGTACACTTTTTGGAAATCAAGTTTGAGTAAGATGCCTTCTGGGTGAGAATTGTGACAATGGGATATGATCTCTTGAGCTGAAGCTACATTGTCAAGGATAAAGCGGTCCTTGATGAATCCCGATTGGGCAGAGTCAATCAGGGGAGAAATGATCGCACTCAATCTAGCAGAGAGAACTTTCATAATGATTTTGAAAGATGTGTTGATCAAGCTGATAGGTCTGAAGTTAGTCAACACGTGCGCTCCTGCTAATTTAGGAATGAGCACGATGTGCGTATAATTGATACGATCAAATGAAAAGCAACCCTGGTGGAGATCTCTAAACATGTTGAGCAGATCATCCTTAAGCCAATGCCAGAATTTTTGAAAAAAAAATACAAGAAAACCATCTGGCCCCGGGGCAGAATCACTCTTTAAAGCGAAAACAGCCGATTTAATCTCTTCCAGAGAGAAAGGGGCCTCGAGAGAAGGAAGGTCATGCGTATTATTGCTGTAAAGATGGAACCAATCAAGCTCAATCGAGCGATGTTTGTGCGTTCCAATAAGGTTTTTGTAGAAGGAAAGGAACGCATGATGGATCTCAGCATCAGAGGTAAGATCCACCCTATTTTCGCTAATCGAAGAGATCCGATTGCAACGTTGCCGATGCGACGCATAGTTATGGAAGAAAGCAGTATTGGCATCACCCTTCTTAAGCCATTTAACTCTAGCTCTTTGAGCCCATTTAATATGGTCTTGAAGAAGGATTTTGGCATAATCATGCTTGCAAGATCGACGTTCCGAATGAAAGGAATCCGACAAGGGACCCTGCTCTTCCATTTTATCGATGAAATCGATGGAAAGAAGGAGGAAGTTTTTAAGAAAGTTTGTGTTGGATTGTCTCTCAGATCGCCAGATTTTGCAACCTTATTTGATAGCATGGAGCTTTAGAAGGATGTTGCCCAGCTCGGATGAACCGGTGACTGAAGCAAGACATTCCACAACCAGATTGACGAAGAGTTGATCTTGTAACCAGAGTTTTTTAAAATGAAATTTGTGATGGTGATGGAAATGGAAGTTGGAGAAGAGAGCGATCGGGACGTGATCGGAAGAAGGGTTGGGAAAAGCCTGGAAGGAGGTGTTGTGGAAACGGGAAATCCAGGTTTGCGAAACCAGGAAGCGGTCGAGTTTGGCCAACGTCGGGGGATGACGCTGGTTAGACCAGGTGAACAATCTACCGGATATCGGTAAGTCGGATAATTGAAGATCACGGATGCAATCATTAAAAAGGCATGATTGGGAATTAGAGGAGACAAGGTTCGACCTTTCGGAAACAAATCTGGTGACGTTAAAGTCACCACAAATAAAATAGAGACCGTTAGTGAAGTGGTGTAACGAAAGGAATTCGTTCCAGAAGAGAGGCCGCCTCTCAGAAGTGGAGGGACCGTAAACCGATATCACGGTGAGAGGACAGTTGAAGGTCGTCCACCGTAGTTGGACAATGAGGAAGAAATTGAGCTGCTGAACCGCGACAAGAGAGAAGACCGCATCTTTGAAACCAAGGAGGATCCCTCCCCTCGAACCTATGGCGTCAAGTGAGATCCACTTGGAAATAGTGGATCCACCTATAGAGCGCAAGGTGGAAGGGGAGGGAGATTCCAATTTCGATTCTTGGATAGAGATAAGGTCGCAGTGGGAGGAAACAATTAAATCAAAAATTGCCCTTTGTTTAAACGGGCAATTAAGGCCCCGGATGTTCCAAGATATACTAATCATGGGGATGCAGATGCTCCTGGACTCTAAGATGTTCTTTCTGCCTGAGGGAAAGAAACACGGGGGAGTCAGATGGATCAAACAGGAAACCCATGTCCTGCGCAAAAGCGGCTAATTCGTAATTAGAAAGCGAGTCAAAAATGGGACTATAAATGGAGCCTAAAATGATATGTTGAGGCAGGGGTAAGGGAGGAGAGAGATGGGCCCTCGAGGCACCCATAGAAGGACTTAACCCAGCGGAGGATCTAGCTGAATTGGAGGCTAATGATTTTTTAGCCTTAAGACGCGCACTAGATCTGATAATGCGATGAGGATACCCGTTGGGAGACAAAATCCCAAAGTCGGGACACCTCGCCTCCTTAATAGATGGGATAGGAGGAGACGAGGCATCCGAGGGAAAAAAGTCAAAAGGGGGGGGGAGGAGCGACCAGTAATAGAGAGGGAAAACTGAGCCATATCCGCCAAAGATGGCTCATCATAAATGAGCGAAGAAGAAGGGAGAGGAATGGGGGTTGGGACCTCCAGGGTCTCCCAGGCCTTCATCGCTAAATCTGGAGAAAACCAGCCGCAGAACGAAGACCCAAAAGGGAAGACCCTGAGAAAGGGCGAAACATGGAATGGTGCAGTGTTGAGATGAAACGAAAAACCCAATTGAATAAGCTTAAAGAGCCACTCGGCAATGATAATAATAAAAACAGGGGAATAATCAGAAGATGGTGAAAAGCATACCTATTTGGCAGGTAGATCATGGGCTAGATCCGCTTCCTCTTCCATCAGAAGGTTGTCTTGGTCCATCCATCCGGAAGCTTTGGAGGACGACGAATGCTTGATATTGGTGGGAGAGAAAGCGGGCTCAGACTTGCTCGGAGTGGGGAAATGAGCTAATTGTTGGAATTTATCCCAGTCAGAAGCAAAATGCGGATTGACATCCCATGCAGGCCACTGAGATGAAGGCTCCCGGCACTTGGAAGGAGGCGAAACAGAGACGGGGATGGCCGAGCTATGCTTATCAAGCAGCGGAGCCTTAGGAGGAGGAGCGGGAAGAGCAGTGGAAGGCAGGGTTACTGCCGAGGGGACCAAAGAAGAGCCCTTCGCAGCTAGAAGCTCCGGATTGATCCATACTAGATTAGGAGCTTTAGAAGGAGAGATCTTCGGTTTGGAAGGGGGGACAAAATGCTTGTTGGGAAGAGGATTTTGTCTGCGAATAGCATCATGATGAACCCCTTTCACCGCAGCATGCATGGATTTAGAAACTATAGAAGAGCCGGGATGAAATGGAGAGGAAAAATCAGACCCAAAGGCAGGCATGGATGACCCAAAGGTGGGTAAAGGAGGGGTCCCGCTAGGGACAACTGAGTCATGGCAATGAACTGTGACAGTGAAAGAGGAGGTGCCATCTCTCAAGCAGAAGGCTTCTATTCGAGCGGGCTATTTGGGGCATCGAAATAGAGCCTCTACCTGTAGACTGCCAGATGCCAACCTAGCTTTAGAAGAAATACTAACAATATCTCCGATACATTTGGCCATGTCCCCGACCAAACGCAGGGAATCACAAAACGGGGGAAGACCAACGAGGGAAACCTTAGAGTCGGAAAAGCCAATATCCTGCAACGGAGGAGAGATCTGAACCCATTTCTAAAAGGAGAGAGAGATAGCTCCAATGGAGAGGATCGATTTAGCAATAAGATCCTCTAGGATCATGGGCGAAGGGCAACAGATCACCATGTCACTATTAGAACAATTGTAGAGCACCCAATCCCAGTCTTTGACGTTACAGTAATTGCTAAGAAAGGAATTCAAGGTGAAGAAAGGCACAGTACCTCCAATGAAAGAGATGGCTCCATAGTTGCCAAAATACTTCAATCGATCCGTAAGCTCAGATTTCGGGAGGAACACCTGAGTGACGGAAGTCTTGGCCTGACATTTAGTGGAGACAGAGGGGCCAGGAGGAAGGGGAAGGGAGCTATCGGGGATACGGCAATCCGGGGAAGGAGTAGGAAGAAGAGGGGACCCAGAAGGCAAGGGCTGCTTCTTTGGCAACGAAGATTTTGAACCCGCCAACTTGCTTTGAAGAGAAGGGAGATCAATCGCCGCTAGCACCTGATCAGATATGGGAACTCCCATTGGGAGACCTAAAATTTTTTGGAGAGCATAACAACGGTGCTTATCATGACCTGACTTAAGGAAAAAAAGGCATTTCATCCTGTTAACGCAGAACTGCTTTAAGTGGCCGAGCTGAAGGCACCGGAAGCAGGTAGGCGGTAGACGGTGAGAGTTAGGATGAAGAAGAGGAGAAGGAGCTAGATTAGGGGAGATGAGAGGGCGGGAGACAGATGACGTAGAATCTCTAGGAAGCTTCTCGAGAAAGGCTCTAAACGCCTCCGATGCCTCAGGCCCACTACTGCGATGGGGCCCATTGAGATTAAAATAGTTAATAGCTTTTTTCTTTTTCTTCACCACTTCCACCCAGGATAATTCCATGGGCCACCCAAAAGGAGGCCTACAACAGGAGAACTATCGCTGAGTGCGGGAGAGGCTCGGTGAGGAACCAAGCACAAGTAGAAGCTCAATGCCTCACAAAAGAGGGCGAAGAGAGAATGAAGTAGATGGATAGGAACAGGAGAAAAACTACAGAGAGAGAGCTAAAGAAGAAGTCCACCGAGTGGAACAGGAGGACTAGAGAAACAATACGGAGACGAAGCTCCAAACGGGAGTAATAAAACCACCGGACAAATCTGAAACCACTCTCACCACAGAGATGGCCTGAACAAACCAATGCGGAGACGGAGCTCCAGCAGGGAATAAAAATCACCGAAAAAAAAACAGTACCCACGCTCACCACTGAGATGGCCAGAACCAAACACCGCACCGAACAACAAAAAAACATAAAACAGCTGAAAAAGAACTTACAGTGCAGGGAAGAAAGAAAATCAGTCAAAAACAAAATAGAAAACACCACCAAAACGGCGCTGAGGAGCTCTGGGGACAGGGACCAAAGAGCTTCGCTGAAGTAGGCCCAAGAGCTTTGCTGAAGGAGGCACTGGATGGGGGGAAGCGAATGCTACTACACGCCCAGGACGGACAAGAGGGCGCGGGACTGACGGAGGAGCAGCCGGCCGATAGTTAGTCCGCAAGAGAGCCCGGCTGAGGAAACTGGAACAGGCGACAGCGGATCACACCCCAAAAAAAGGGGGGGATGATGGGTAAGGCTAAAAGACCGTAGGCGTAACGGTCGAGAAGAAAAGGGTTTGGAGGGATTGAGGAGAGGATCAACTTTAATGAAAAAGGGGGGTGGATTGGAGCAGCCGATGAGCTGGATCTGAGCGCACAAGAGAAGGGGAAGGGAGAGTTTTTGATCACTTTCTCGTTGCAATCGATACGCACCAATTTTGCAGCACCACAATACTCATAAATACACTTGTAGTTTTTTTGTTTTTTTTTTGTTTTGTTTTGTTTTGTTTTGTTTTGTTTTTTGTTTTTTGTTTTTTGTTTTTGTTTTTGTTTTGGATGAATACGCACCAATTTTTTTTTTATGAATGCTCATAAATACGCACCAATTTTTTTTTTGATGAATCCAGTTTTTTTTATTGATTCATCAAAAAAAAACTACAAGTGTATTTATCGAGTATTGTAACGTTACCTATAAAAAAAATACACCTGTAGTTTTGTTTTTTTTTTTGATGAAACGGATAGAGTCTTTCGACTCCAGCCAGAAAAACAATAATATTAAACAAAAGGAGTGCAAAAATAGATTTTACAAGGCGTAAAACCAAACGATACAGGCTAATAAACAGCAAGCACCCGTTGGAAGCAAAAATACAAGCAGCCAAAAGCTCTAATTACAACAACGAAACAATTAGATGACTGAAGCCGTAAGGATAGGGTCGTTCAACGTCCCCCTAGTGATGGAGAGAGACAAAAACGACAGCTAGAAGAGAGCGCTAGTAAAGTCAACCACAGAGCAACATCTGATGGAGCAAAATACACTCGTAGTTTTTTTGATGTAATCGGATAGAGTCTAAAGACTCCAGCCACAGAAAAAATATATTAATAGAAGGAAGCCTACATCACAGGGTTTTACAAGCTGTAAAACAAAATAAAAGGCAGTCCTAAACCATACAAAGCAAAGAATTAATAAAGACAAAAAACTCAACAGCCCCAACAGCCGCAATAATGGAAGTAAAGAAGCGACTAAGGCGCTGAGTAACGAACAGAAGAAACAAACGACGGGAGCACGCAGCTCGAGAAACTACCAGGCGTCGGCACCCAGAACAGCTCGATACTCCAACCTTGACAATCAGCCGGCCAACAAACTCTGACAACTGTGGGAGCGGAAATGCACAGACAGCCTCCAGAGGCCGCAGCAAGCGAAAATGCGATCCGCAACAAGGACAACTCGGAGCACTTAAGCTGGCCACCCCCAAAATGAAGGCGTACGCTCCGCCCCAAGCCAGGGACGCCAACCAATCGAAAGATGGCTCGAAAGGAGGCAAGCCCACCTATCACCTCCAGGCCAATCAAAGCAACAAAAGAGAGAAAGGGGGGGGGGGGGGTCGGGTTGGGTTCACAGATAATAAAACAAACAGTTAAGAAAACGTCAACATGATTTAGCCACAAACAATAAGCAAGGTCGCCCAGACCGCCGCCAAAAACCACACCCGAATACAGCAACAAAACGAGGCATGCAACTCGCCATCACAAACAAGGAAAGCTCAACATAACAGCAGCTCGCAGGGACCACAGAGCGAGGCGCAAGCATCAGCCACAAAGACAATAAGGCAAAGTAGAGTGAAATACTATACAATCAGCACAGACTAGGAAAGTAAAATTACATCAGGCAGAGAAAATAAAACAGCCGGCCGAGCAATCAAAACATAGGGAACTAAGCCCTCAAAATTATAAGCCCAGAACCAAAATGCAGCCGGTCGAGCAAAGAACAACAGTTCCACCAGAGCCAATCAAAAGCCCAAGCAACATCAAAACAAAAGGCTACTCTAGAGTGCTCCATCGAGCACCACCAGAGCAAAAACAAAAGGCCTGGGTACAAAAGAAACCATCAGTACCAGTGCGATGGAAGGCCAGACCCCTCAACCAACCTGCGAGAGAAAATACTATAAGCAAACATGCAAGAAAAAGAATCATAAAGCATTGAGACAGTAAAGTACACGATAAGAGTCATGTAAACGACACCCATAAAAGAATTCTCTGTCAATGCGAGAAGAATGCGTTGACCAAAAATACACCGACCAAAAATACACGCGTAGTTACTATCAAATTCCAACGGCCACCTACACCGGTCCACGTCATCAGTGGGACCCGACTCAGCATCAACAACATAAAAAAATCTGTCACGCTAACCGACACATTCCATTAGGACAGTAACGCCGTTACCACTGACCGTTACACCTTATATTGAACCCGCTCCCTCCATTTCTCAGTTCTATTTTTTTTCCTCTTCCCTAAAATCCAATTCTTTCTCACCACATCCAAGAAGGAATAAACAGACAAAGAAAAAAAAAGAGGATCTTGAGATGGAATCTTGTGATTCGGCGGTTAAGGTGATATTGGATCGAATTCGGTCGGACGGCCGAGAGTCGAAGGTGGAGGCCGCGAAGGATATCCGACGGTTGACGAGGACTTCGTCCGAGAATCGCCGGGCTCTGACGGGTGCAATCGAGCCGTTGGTTTCGATGCTGCAGTCTTCTAGCCGCGAGTGCAACGAAGCCGCTATCCTCGCCCTCTTGAACCTCGCCGTCAAGGACGAAAGGTTAATTTTCTTTCTTTATTATATATGTGCAAATTCCTTTGTTAATCTTGGGAATTTATTTATAGGAGATTTGTTTTGAATTTATTGAAGGATTTATCTTTAATTTAGAGAAAGTATTGATAGCCTTGAATATTATTATTCTTTTTAGATTAACATTTTTGGATTATTGAATTTCAAAAGAATTTGGTTGGAGGTCAAGTTTGAATGAGTTTGGTAGATATGGATGTGTACCTGATGGTCTATTTTTTCTTTGTTTCGTGTTTTGTAAATAATATAAAATAAGGAATTATGTTGAATAGTTGACGCGAATTGTTTCACACTTCACCAAACCTTGCTTCTAGTGTGTTTTGTGCTAGTTGTTTATAGGGCTGCAAACGAATCGAGCTGTTCGCGAGCTATTCGGCACGAGCTCAGTCAAAGCTCGGTAAAAGTTCGGCTCGAACCGAGCTTGAGCTTGGTTTTTTTTTTAGGCTAAGCTCGCGAGCTATTCGGCTTGAATACGGTCAAAACTCGGTCAAAGCTTGGTTCGAACCGAGCTCGTTTTGTAAACGAGCTGAGCTCGAGCCTGAAGGTATTCGGCTCGGCTCGATTGCAGCCCTAGTTGTGAGTAGAAGCGAAGTTAGCTAGGGGAGCTGGTGTTTTCACCCAAAACAGCTACAGCTCATTGTTGTTTAATTATGTCTAAGTGATCGTGTGGGTTTACTTTCTTTTTTCTCCAATTTTATAGACATATATGGAAAATTATAGTGCATATATTAAAGTTGGTTATTATATACTCTTTTTTCTCCAATTTTACATGCATTTTTACGAGGCCCGCCTTGAGTTTCCAAAGGCGAAAGGCCCAAATAATTATTTTTGAGACCACTAATAACATTATAATTTTTTTATGCACAAAATACGTGTCTATATTTACAAAGGAAATACAAATTTGCGAGCTCCTAAAATTGCAAAAAAAATCAGGGGCCTGAGACAGTCGCCTCACGTGCCTCAAGGTGAGGGCCGGCCCCGATTTTTACCTGCCAAGTTATATCAGTTGGTTAATTTATGCTAACCCTTGATAAGATTAATATATTTCTCGTTGTATTATTGCAGGAACAAAATCAAGATTGTGGATGCTGGTGCACTTGAACCTCTACTCTCTTTCCTCCAGTCATCCGATCAAACCCTCCAAGAACACTCTGTTGCAGCCATCCTCACCCTGTCGGCGTCTTCCATGAACAAACCTAGCATCGCTGCCTCCGGTGCCATCCCCCTACTTGTTCAGTCCCTCTCTCAAGGAACCCATCAATCCAAAACAGACTCCCTCACCACCCTCCACAACCTATCGACCCTCCCATCCAACCTTACCGCCATTCTCGCATCAAAACCGGTGCCCCCTCTCATCTCCCTTCTCAAAACCATCAAGAAATCCTCCAAAACTGCCGAGAAATGCATGGCATTGCTTGAATCGTTGCTGAATTTTGACCAGGGGAGGATTGCAGTGATTACAGAAGGAGGAGGTGTGCTAACGATCGTTGAAGTTTTAGAAGAGGGGTCTTTGTTAAGTAAAGAGTATGCGGTGGGAGCTCTCTTGACAATGATTGAGAGTGATAGGATGAAATATAGGGAGATCATTTTGAAAGAAGGCGTGATTCCTGGTCTTCTTGAGCTTACCGTTCATGGGACTCCTAAAGCTAGGACCAATGCCCACAAGCTCTTGAAGTTACTGAGGAACTCAACTTACAATCGGAACGAACTTGAAGCGGATGTGATTGAGAGTATAATTAGTAACATCGTGTCTAAGATTGATGGGGACGATATAATGGGGAAGGCGAAGCAGATGCTTGCCGAGATGGTGCAGGTTAGCATGGAACAGAGTTTGAAGCATTTGCAGCAGAGGGCTTCTTGGTGATTGCAATCTTGCTCTTCTTCTTGCATGCCCTTGGTATATTCATAGATGCCAGTCCAGGCCCTGTAGGGTGTCGGGTGACTGGTGATGTGTTAATAATTGTTACAAGTTTTGCTCTTAAAAAACGTAAGATTCTGATGTAAAGAACTAGCCCTAAATATTATGGAGATAAATGAAGGAATTACCTTCACCATTTCACTAAATTGAAGGAGGGAATATAAGTTGCTTCGTCTCTTTTTCTTATTCAACTCTAGCAGTCTTGTGCTTTTAAGTTTCATTTCTCTTAGCGCCTTTTTTAAATTCAAAATAAAGGAGAAATTTGAGTTTTGAAAGCATAAAACTAGATTGAATGACTGATTGTAAATATTTGGGATGAAGGATTTGTTGGTTGCTCCACATTTGAGTGTTTAGTTACCTTTACTGGTTCTCTGAATTGAAGGCGATAAAAATTGCATGGTTTCTTTGTTAACTATGTCAGCATAGTACTTGAACAAACATTTGTTAAATGTTTCTTCATGGCAAAGTTCAAGAAATAATCAAGCAGGAGATTTGTAGGTCTTATTTATCTGAGAAATGATTAGCTGATGCCAAATATTTCTGACAGATTATTTATGTTGTTTATTTCACTTTGGGTGATTAGACTAAATCTTACGGGAATGAAGTAGGTGGTGGTTCCGGGTGGGTATTTGCCATCGGTGATGGATGAAACGGTGGCGAAATCCTTCTTGTGATGCAATAAGACTCCCCAAATCAGAGAGCAAATACGGTCGACTGTACTGTCCTCGTGTCTCCGTTCCGTCTGCAGCATGACAATGACAGTCAACTGTCAGACCTGATGTTGTTGCCGTTCCTGCTGCATTTCTCGTTTCTCTTGCCACTTCGTGCCTTCTCCTTCTCTAAACTTTTGTGCTTGTGTGTTTGTGTCTACAAACCCTAACATTGATTAACTTTAGGAGATGGTGGTGTCACCAAAGGCCTCCTTGCTAATCTCGCACCTAAACAACACCATCTCCACCTATATGGAAAAAAAATTCGATACATATAAGTGTAACTCTAATTAAAAATATGTCTTAATTTACTTAATTAGTTATCTGTACTGTTATGTTATGACCCAAATTGCTCTTAGAGCCCATTGGACTTTGTATCTTCATATATGTAAGAAGATTAGAATCAAATGAAACTAATTATCATTTAGAAATCTCTCTCTCAATAGCCTGCGGCTGCTGTCTCTTCTCCTTCTCCTCTCTTCCCTAACATCTCAAACCCTAACAAATCCTATCAAACCCTAACAAATTGGTATCAGAGCCAACACCAAAATCTTCCTCCACATACCGATCCATTCTCCTGATCCCTTCCGCCTACAAAATCTCTTCGTGGGCCACTCCCAGCACCTTTCCCTCCTCTCTCTCGCCCAGGTTCACCTCTACCAGCACCACCTCCTCGTGGTGGAGCACTGGCCGCATTCCTAGCCTCCCCAACAGCTTGAGACGGAGGAACCAGCTTCTTCGGCATCTTCGCCACCGCCGCCAGAGAAGCAGCGGGAGACTTGTTAACGGCGACAGCAGTAGCCGTCTTCTGTTGTGCAGCGGCCATCAGCTGTGAAGGATCGTGATCCGTCGTCGAGCACCCAGATCCGTCGTCGTCGTGAGCACCGGAGGAGGGAGGATATCAAGAAGGAGAAGGTTTGATTCTGTGATTTGAGTAATTAATTTTTAGGGGAAATTTTGGAGTTTTTTTGTTGAATTGGGTTCAAGAAATTTGAATGGATATGTCGGAAAAATATGATATTGAGAAGTATGATGGGAAGACGAGTTTTGCATTATGGCAAGTGCGTATGGAAGCGATTTTGTCGATCCAAGGCGTTAAGGATGCCATTTTTTGGTCGAGAAAAATTGATTGATACGGTGACGGATAAGAAATGGAGAGAGATGGATGATAAAGCACTCTCTATTATCCAATTGTGTTTGAGCGATTCGACATTGCAAAAGGTCCTATCGGAGAAGACCGCTAAGGCTTTGTGGGAGAAATTGGAGAACATTTACATGAAGAAGTCTTTCACCAATCGACTGCGGTTGAAATTGTGACTCTACACCCTTCGCATGGTTGAAGGTACATCAATTTCCAATCATATTACGAAGTTTGCATCTATTTTGAATGACTTAAGTAAGATTGATGTTAAGGTGGAGGATGAGGACCAAGCCCTTTTGTTATTATGCTCATTACCCGCATCATACAAGGCTTTTAGAGACATGTTGATTTATAGTAGAGATAAAATTTCTCTAGAGGATGTTAAGAGCAATTTGCAAGCCAAGTTGCACATTGATAGTGAAATGACCAATAATGAGAAAGGGAGCCAAGGTGTTGGTTTGGTTGTTGATCGAGGTAGGTCATGGGACCGAAACTCGAAAGATACAAGGACCCGTTCGAAGTCTAGGCACAAGAATTTGACGTGCAACTATTGTAAGAAGAAGGGACACATTAAGGCCTATTGTTTCAAACTTAAAAATAAACAAAAGGTGGATAGTAAAGGTTCTTCTTCGGAGGAGGCCAATGTGGCCGAATGTGACATGGTTGATACTCTTTGTGTGATAGATACTAATGTTGATGATATACATTGTTGGGTGATGGATACAGGTGCTTCGCAACACATGACTCCAAATAGAGATTGGTTTGAGACTTATGAGCCTACGGATGGTAAGGTTCTCATGGGGAACAACAATATGTGTAAGATTGCCGGAATTGGCTCGGTGACAATTAAGTTCCATGATGGAAAGGTCCGAAGGTTGACGGGTGTGAGGCATATACCCGATTTGTCTAAGAATTTGATTTCTTTGGGGTCTCTTGCAGAAAATGGGTATAAGTTCCAAAGTGAAGGTGGAGTCCTTAGAGTTTCTAAAGGGGCTCTCACAATCATGAAGGCGAAGAGAATTGGAACTTTTTATTTCCTACAAGGTTCCACGGTCACGGGCTCGGCCGCCATTGCACGTTCGGGTACTATCTTAGATGAGGATGCTACTAGGCTCTGGCATATGAGATTGGGGCATATGAGCGAGCGAGGAATGAATATTTTGAGCAAGAGAGGCTTGTTGTGTGGCCAATGCACGGGCAACTTGGAGTTTTGTGAGCATTGTGTATTTGGCAAGCATAAGAGGTTGAGCTTCTCCACGGCCATTCATTCGACCAAGGGAACACTGGACTACATCCATTCGGATCTTTGGGGACCTTCTCGTGAGTCTTCCAAAGGTAATGGTTCTCGTTACATGCTTACTTTTATTGATGATTTCTCAAGGCAGGTTTGGGTTTATTTTTTGAAAGAGAAAAGTGATGTGTTTCGCACCTTCAAAGAATGGAAGTCACTTTTGGAGAACCAAACGGGAAGGAAAGTTAAGAGGTTGAGCACCGATAATGGTTTGGAGTTTTGCAACCGTGAGTTTGATAATTTTGTAAGGCCGAAAGGATTGTTCGGCACAAGACGGTGGTCAACACTCCACAACAAAATGGTGTTGCAGAAAGGATGAATAGGACACTACTTGAAAGGTCTAGAAGTATGCTTTCAAATGCGGGTTTGGGTAAGGAGTTTTGGGCGGAAGCCATTAACACATCTTGCTATTTGGTAAATCGATCTCCTACCACTTCAATTGAGTGGAAGACACCCAAAGAAGTGTGGTCGGGCAAGACGGCCGATTATTCGAATTTGAGGGTATTTGGTTGTCCCGCTTATGCACATGTGAATGAAGAAAAGTTGGAGCCTAGATCGAAGAAGTGTATTTTTGTTGGGTATCCCACAAATGTGAAGGGATATAAGTTGTGTTGTCCCGAATCATCCAACTTCCTTATTTCAAGAGATGTCATTTTCAATGAGTCAGCCATGTTGAAGGCAAATGATGTTGCACCCGAGCCGACTATTAAGGAGAATGAGACGGTTGAGAAGAAGGTGGAGTTTGAGGTGCCGGTCCAAGAAGGTGATGATTTGATCTCACATGATGATGTCAATTTGGAGGAAGCCCAAGAAGAGGCACAACCATATGCATTGGTAAGGGACCGAGCTAGAAGAGAAACAAGACCACCTACAAGGTATGGATACTCCGACTTTGCTTATTGTTTGGCAATTGCAGAGGATGTGGAGTATTGTGAGCCATCTTCCTACAAGGAAGCCATTTCTTCTAAAGATGTGACCAATTGGGTTGCCGCTATGAATGAAGAGTTACAATCTTTGCAACAAAATGAGACTTGGTCTCTTGTGAAGCCTCCGAGTGATAAGAGGATAGTGGGTTGCAAGTGGGTGTTTAAAAGGAAGATTGATGGCTCAAATCCCGCGGATTTTCGATACAAGGCAAGGCTAGTGGCTAAAGGGTATAGTCAAGTCCAAGGTGTGGACTTCAATGATGTGTTCTCTCCTGTAGTTAAGCACACCTCCATTCGAGTTTTGCTCTTTTTGGTGGCAATGAAGGATTTGGAATTGGAGCAAATGGATGTGAAAACTGCCTTCTTGCATGGTAATTTGGATGAGCAAATTTACATGAGCCAACCGGAGGGTTTTGAGGTTGCGGGAAAGAAGGACCGTGTGTGTCTTTTGAAGAAGTCCCTTTATGGCCTTAAGCAATCACCGCGACAATGGTATAAGAAGTTCGACTCATTCATGGTGAGCATTAATTTTCATCGTTTCAATTATGATAGTTGTGTTTATTTCAAGAAGTTGAATAGTGGGGATTTCATTTACTTGTTGCTCTATGTGGATGACATGTTGATTGCATCCTCAAACTTGAAAGAAGTTAGGAGGTTGAAAGAGCAACTGAGTTCGGCATTTGAGATGAAAGATTTGGGGGCCGCCAAAAGGATTCTCGGAATGGAGATCACAAGGGATAGGTCCAAAAGAAAGTTGTTTCTTTCACAAAAGAGTTTTGCCGAGAAAGTGCTACGCCATTTTGGCATGGAGAAAGCGAAAGTTGTTTCAACACCTCTTGCGGCGCATTTCAAGCTTTCGGCCGCTTTAAGCCCAAAATCCGATGATGAGAAGAAATATATGGAAAATGTTCCATATTCGAGTGCGGCGGGAGTCTCATGTACTTGATGGTGTGTACTCGACCCAACATTGCTTAATCCGTTAGTGTGGTAAATAGATATCTCTCTTGTCCGGGGAAAGGACATTGGGAAGCGGTGAAGTGGATCTTCCGCTATTTGAGAGGTACTATTGATGCTCGTTTGGAGTTTGGTAATGGCAAGAAACTAACGGGTTTTGTGGATGCGGATTTTGTGGGTGATTTGGACAAGAGACGTTCTTTGACGGGTTATGTTTTTACCCTTGGAGATTGTGTTATTAGTTGGAAGTCTACACTTCAAGCCACTGTTGCACTCTCAAGTACCAAGGCCGAATATATGGCAATTACTGAGGCTGTTAAGGAGGCTATTTTGCTCAAGGCATTTGTTGGTGAGATGTCTTCACTCGATGATCCTATTACGGTGTTTTGTGACAACCAAAGCGCGATTCATTTGACCAAGGACCGCATGTACCATGAGAAAACGAAGCACATTGACATTCGATACCATTTTGTTCGAGATGTGATCTCGGAAGGCAAGGTTGCCGTGAAGAAGATTGGTACCGAATCGAATCCAGCCGATATGCTCACAAAGCCTCTTCTAATTGCAAAGTTCAAGCTTTGTTCAAGTTTGATGTCGGTTTGTTTCTAGCTAGTTTGAGCTAGTTTTGTTTCTAGCATGTTGCTAGTATATCTTTATGTTTACCTTTGTTTAAGTTATGTTAGCTTTATGCATTTGATTTATGTTTTAGTTTGTTTTAGATACAATTTGGTTCAAGGTGGAGATTGTTATGTTATGACCCAAATTGCTCTCAGGGCCCATTGGGCTTTGTATGATCTTCATATATGTAAGAAGATTAGAATCAAATGAAACTAATCAACATTGAGAAATCTCTCTCTCAATAGCCTGCGGCTGCTGTCTCTTCTCCTTCTCCTCTCTTCCCTAACATCTCAAACCCTAACAAATCCTATCAAACCCTAACATGTACCAGTTTTGAAATATCAACATATTTCTGCTGTAATATTTGCCCTGAACAAATTAATGAAACAGGGTCGCATTATTCCACCTTTTCTTCAAAAAAAAAAAATATATATATATATATTTGCCCTGAACAAGAAAATGGAAACTTGTAAATTTTTGTTAGGTATATGAGCAAATTAAGCAAAACTCGCTTATCTGAATTTTATGACAAATACAAAATAGCATCAAAATTCTGAGGAATAAAAGGTGAACTAACCAAGTTTAATACAACTTCTAAATTTTTTGTGTCGGACAAAATTCCCAACGTCCAAAACAAATCCTTTAATTCTATATTTTTGACGAAAAATTAAAAAGAAATTATGATAAAACAAAACTGTGAACTCTGGAGTATATATCATGCCCAACTCCTACTTCGAGGAGATCATAAAGGATGCACAGGTCTTAGAAAATCCAATGATCCTCGTACCAATGTTAAATGATATCATAAACCCTACGGGTATTAAGAAAATTCCGAATATGAGCCTTAGCTTGCAATCAATCTGGCGAATATTGCATATTACATACAACAGTAGCTATAAATATATATCTCTACTATTTTAATAGAAGAGTTGGGATTGTAAACAAACAAACCCTAATTTTGTAACTGAGCAAACCCGTGCAATATACGTCCAAATTAAATTCAATTAATAGAAACATTTGTAGACAAACAAATCCGTGTATTGCCCGTGCATATCTAATCTAATATAAAGAAAGTATTAGATTTAAAACTAGACTACATTAAAGTTTTTACTATTAATAAAAATATCTCTACTATTTTAATGGGAGAGTTGGGGTTGTAAATAAACAAATCCTAATTTTGTAACTGAGCAAACCCGTGCAGAAAACGTCCAAATTAAATTCAATTAATAGAAACATTTGTAGACAAACAAATCCATATATTGCCCGTGCATATCTAATCTAATATAAAGAAAGTATTAGATTTAAGACTAGACTACATTAATATTTTTACTATTAATAAAAATATATTTATTAAGACGTGCATCGCACGTGAAATATATTTATTAAGACGTGCATCGCACGTGAAAATTACTAGTATATATAAGACTGAGAATGAGGAGATTATCTTTGGATAAGATCAGGACGAATATGACCTTTTCGATATAAAGATTTATGCAAATTTTGAGAATAACTTTTTCAACGTTTATGTAGTGATCCTGTATACATGAAATTAATCTTTACATACTAACGTTTATCTAGAACAATATATTTTGCTTCCCACTTTTCAAAAATTTTGGCATCGCGCGGCTAATGAGACATTTTATAATTCATGAAAATAGACAAATTCAAATGGAAACAACCAAAAGAAAACTCTTCATGATAGGGTGAAACCTTGTAGCCGAAACAGCTTAAGCAGATTTTCATCTTTCCAACGAAAAAACTTAAAATTAATATCTTTCTGTATAAGATAAATACTTTATACAGCTTTTTACACGAATTTCTTTCTAGATTTTCTAGGGAAAGAAGCTTCAAAAAAAAAACACAATAAAGAAAATCCTAGATCTAGATTTAGTTTGGAGTAAGTGACGGCTAGGGTTTCGCCGCCCCCTCCCTGGTTGCCCCTCCCCGCCGTCCACCCCTCCCCTGACGCCGCCGCTACTCCCGCCGCTCCAGTACTATCGAAGACTCAAATTGAGAGACGCGCCGCTCCATCCAGTCGAGGACCTCCAATACCCCCGTCGAGCTCCTTCAAGCGTGCTCCTCCAGTCTTCGCCCCATCGAGGACTTTCGACGTGCTCCTCCAAGCATCGGTCGAGCGATGCTGGAGGGGCCAGCCAACGCCCAGTCGAGCGTCTTAAGCTTGACAATGGTGCTCTCGCCGACGCTCCATCCCACCCAGCTCCGGCGAAAGGAGCAGCGGTCGTCACTGCCGCAACAGCGGTGATGGTTCCGTCGATGGCGCCACCTTCGATCAACCGACGGGCACTTGGAGACATTGGCAATCTTGTGGCAGTTCAAGCTGCCATCGTCGAAGGGAAGCCTCTGCCTCAAATCAATCGCCCAACCACGAGAAGTTTATTACTCGGTGTGTTGGGGATTTGATTTTCTGTGAGTGTGTTGACTGTGAGGGGAAGTGATGGAGATGAGATGAAGGAGTTGAGTAGTGTTTGGTATTTGTGAGATGAGATGGAGATTGTTGATGTGCATCACGGTAGTGGGGCTTGGACCTGAGACGGGGTCCCCCCATGAGATGCGCCCACTTGATGCAGCACAGTTGTGGGGCTTGGGCCCGCAGACGGGGTCCCCCATGAGGTGAGCTGGGTGGTAATGTAGTATTGGAGGTGTTAGGAATTTTTTTTGGTTGTCAGTGTGTAAGTCATACCCTGAATTCGATCTCCTTTAACCAACTGCCACAGGCTCCGCGATAGCACTGCCACTACGCCCTCATTAGTGACCTGAAATCTACACTGTCCACTGCCCGAAGGGGCGAGAGGGGAAGCTGATCCTTCAGTTAGTTGTGATTTGTTTCGGGTTTTTTTGCATGAGAGAGAGAGAGTGAGATAGTGAGATAGTGAAGATTTTGCTTCTCACTACTCTATGCAGGTGTACGTTAGCGCTTGTGAGAAATCACTTGAGAGAGTAAAAGTGTGAGAGAGGGGAAGGTATCCTCCTTACAACTCTCTCTTTGACTGTGGCCATAGTTAGGGTGAGTGAAAATTTTATTTGGTGAGAAATCGCTTGAGAGAGGTGAAGGTATCCTTTCCACGGCTCTCTTTTTGGTTGTGACTTTGACTGGGCCGAACATGATAGCGATTGGGAGAGTTCATGGGAGTTGGGAAGAAGGATGGGCGCGGCGAACCTCTAAATCCCGCGTGATTCGCTTCAGGTGGGTGCGCGTGCCGAGGAGGCAGTGCACAAAGCTTAGTTGGTCCTTGCTTTGTGACTGGGCCCAAGATGGGGTCCAGTACAATATTGGTGGAGGACGGGGTCAAGCTGTGGACGGTTCCAACTTGTCGAATGTAGGTTGATGTTTCTTGTTTTGTGGTCGGCCCACTATCTAAGGGTGTTGAAGTGAGCTCTAATTGTATGTACTGGTCATGTCGCTTCGTGTTCTAGTTTTCTGTTTGTAGTTTATAGTTTGTAATTTGGCCCAGTACGTTGAGTTTGTTTGGTTAATTGCTTATTAATGAGATAGGGTGGCCACATTCCACCTTTTCTTCAATATATATATATATATATATATATATATATATATATATATATAGGAGATACAATATTTTAAGTTTGGAAATTCAGCATTATTAGTAAAGAGGAGGCATAAGAGTGAATAGAAGAATGACAAACATTATCAATGTGCCTTCATTTAAAATTTCAATCTTCCGTATTTATTTATTTATTGATACAACACATGTAGCTAATAGTTGAATCTTAGTTTTTCACTATTGTAGTAGTTTGGTGGGGCTTGTATTATTATTGCTCTAGTTCAGAGAATTGTACCCTATATGTTGAATGCAATTTGTTGTTTTTATTAGCAAATAGCCGATTAGACAAAATCTCAACCTTCAAATATATCAAATGATATTAAAATACTAGATTTGTCTGTGGGCACGTGCCTACGGCATTTTAATATGAAAAGCATATTAAAATACTAGATTTGCTCGTGGGCACGTGCCTACGGCACGTCTTCAGAACGATACAGTATATGAAAAGCCCTGTAAACAGTAAATCAACAATTATATAACTCAAATTTGAATAGTATGCTAATAATTAGTTGTAAATAAAAGTCCATGTTTTCATTAGTATATGTTGAAAAATAATAATAAATTGGGGTATAAAAGTCCATGTTTCCATATATATATATATATATATATATATATATATATATATATATATATATATATATATATATTGTTGCCGCTGGATTTGGGTGTGGGGGCAATAGATGAGATTTATAGGTTCGTGAGGGACTCACACAGATTGACCCCTTCTTCTTCCTTGCTGATTTTTTGACTCCTTGGTGCTCCTTTGAAACCTGTACAAACGTTCGAGACACCGAGATGGATCCCGGCGACGAACCCTCCGACGCTCAAGTCAATTCACAGAAAAAGTGAAGGGAAAAGAGCTTAAGTGTGCAAAGTGTGATCACCTTTTACAGTAGGAGGTAGGGGGTTTTTATAGTCGCCATGGAGATCCTTTTCAGGATAAGGGTAAATCCCTACTTCCCGGTGTGGCTGGTTGGGGTTGGTTATACAACCATCCCCTTAAGATAGGGACAGAGTAGGATTTGCTCATATCCTATTTGACTGGTCCCTAACGGGTTGAGACCCGTTCTCTGTCTACCAGATCTGTTCACAGGCTAGCGGGTCTAAGGGAAGAGGCCCGGTATCCGATTCAGACCCGTCTGCAGATGAAATTACCATCCTGCTCCTGCGACTTCAAGATTCGTGCCCACTTTGAAAAGTTCCGAATTGACCCCATTTTTAGCCATTTCACGAGCCCCCCACTCCCAAAGACTGTGTGTTACAGCCCTGCAGGAGTAATTTTGTTGTTTTAATAGCGTATAAGGCTTTATCGAAGTTCTCAACGGGTGTTCGAATCTTGTCTGAGGGGTGATGTTGCTTTTCTGAGCTGGCACCATGCCCAAGTTTGCTTTCGGGCTCTTCTGAATTTTTTGGTGACTTTTCCCAATTCTATATTATTTTTTTGGACCATTTATTCAATTTTGCCAAGCGATGATTGGCTTTTCGGGAGCAATAATCAAACATCCTAGCCCATATTTATTTATCTAGGGGTCCAAAAATGTCCCCCTGAATTTATAAATATTTTCTAGAATTTATAACTATTTTTTCGTTTTTTGAATCATTTTTTCGCAATTTTTTGAATAAATAATTCGAATTAATAAATAAAATTCGATTTTTAATTACCCAATTATGACGTGGCGCAATCTGAGCTACTCATCAACTTTGGGCACGAATTTCGGGGAGATCCAATGGCTATGGTTGCATGAAAGATGATTTTCCCCTATTCAGGGGTCAGTGGCAAGGATCCTCGGCAATGTTGCCGACCCCCGCCAATCACCTCAGGGAGCTGACGCGTGTCAGGAAGGAGGTCGAAGTTGAGGGAGGTTCGGAGTCCCTTGTCGAGGTCCAGCGGTGCTTCGAGGTGGCGACACGTGTCAAAAGAGGTTCGGCGAGGCTTGCCGAAGTCCAAGTGAGATTTTTTTCTCACGTTCGAGCGTCGGTGCCAAGAACGCTCGGCAAAGCGTGCCGAAGTCCAAGTGAGATTTTTCTCACGTTTGAGTGTAGGTTCCAAGAACGCTCGGCGAAGCGTACCGAAGTCCAAGTGAGGTTTTTTTTCTCACGTTTGAGCGTCGGTGCTAATAACGCTCGGCGAAGTGTGCCGAAGTCCAAATGAGATTTTTTCTCACGTTTGAGCGTCGGTGCCAAGAACGCTCGACGAAGCGTGCCGAAGTCCAAGTGAGATTTTTTCTCACGTTTGCGCGTCGGTTCCAAGAATGCTCGGCGAAGTGTGCCGAAGTCCAAGTGAGATTTTTTCTCACGTTTGAGCATCGGTGGCAAGAACGCTCGACGAAGCGTGCCGAAATCCAAGTGAGATTTTTTCTCACGTTTGAGCGTCGATGTCAAGAACGCTCAGCTAAGTGTGCCGACGTCCAAGTGAGATTTTTTCTCATGTTTGAGCGTCGGTGCCAAGAACGCTCGGCGAAGCGTGTCGAAGTCCAAGTGAGATATTTTCTCACGTTTGAGCGTAGATGCCAAGAATGCTTGGCAAAGCGTGCCGAAGTCCAAGTGAGATTTTTTTCTCATGTTTGAGCATTGGTGCCAAGAACGCTCAGCGAAGCGTGCCGAAGTCCAAGTGAGATTTTTTCTCACATTTGAGCGTCAGTGCCAAGAACGCTCGGCAAAGCATGCCGAAGTCCAAGTGAGATTTTTTCTCACGTTTGAGCATCGGTGCCAAGAACACTCGGCAAAGCGTGCCGAAGTCCAAGTGAGATTTTTTCTCACGTTTGAGCATCGGTGCCAAGAATGCTCGGTGAACCGTACCGAAGTCCAAGTGAGATTTTTTTGCACGTTTGAGCATCGGTGCCAAGAACGCTTGGCGAAGTGTGTCGAAGTCCAAGACGACCTGTTGACAGTTCGTGGATGACAGTTGGCCGTTTGACCGTTGGACTTCTGACCACTTGACCGTTGGCCATTAATGAGGCGGTAAAACTCCTTTTTCGTTTTATGGTAAATGGGCCTGACTATTGGGTTTTTGGAGCCCATTATTCTCATTTCGTGTGCCAGCTCTATAAGACTTCATCCCCCCCCCCTCATTTGTTCACTTCTCAGATTTTTACTCAGGTGACAGTTTTTACTAATGAGAGCTTCCGGCAACCACTAACCGTTTTTCGGTGATCTTTACGACCGCAGCTGTCACTTCAAGGTAACTTAACACTTAGTTTATTTTTTAGTTAAATGTCTTCTCTCCCCCCATGTTTAGAGCCCTCCCCTTCTGCTGCCAACGAACTGTCTCCGAGCCAGGTTCCTTTCGTCAACAGGGGCAAAAGAGCCGCAGATCTTGCTTCGGTGGTAGTGGAGAACCCAAGCAGGATGAGGGAGTTCGGAAGACTGCCGAGTGTTCTGATGGGGCTGCACAGGGTTCGAGAACTTCCGGAGGAACATGTCGAAAGGATCATATATGAGAAGGGGCGGAGTTTTGTGGAGAACGCCGCGAGGGAGACCTCGAAGGTCGAAGACACCATTTTGGGGACTTGGTGGCGATCCGGGAATGTTTTTAGATCCCTGAAGAATTCGAGCTGATGCTGCCAGGTCCCGGGGTGAGGGCCAATTCGCCGATGCCGGTGAATATATGCTTCTGGCCGGTCGATGCCTTCATTGCCGGAGCACGCCTGCCACTCCACCCCTTCGCCATTCAAGTCTTGCAGTGGTTCGGGGTCAGCCCCATCCAGCTCAGGCTGAATGGGTGGAGGGTTATTAATGGATTCGCACTCCATTGCCAGGCGGCCAAGATCGAGCTGGACCTAAGGGTACTTCGGACGCTGTACCGGCTCCATCAGCTGCACAAGTCGGAGTTCAGGTACTATTTGGCTCCGAGGCACGGTGCTCGGCTCGTTAGCTGCCCTGACTCAATAAAAAATTGGCGAGATAAGTACTTCATCATCTGTGGTCACGAGCTGTGGTGTATCCCCTCGGATTGGGTTGAGGAAGTGACGAAGAGGGTGAGAGAGCTTCCAGTGCTCTACCCCAAAGAAGAAGAAATGGTCCAGGTTCTCCTCGACCGACCGAAGTTCGATTGGAGGGACCTGACGGAGGAGGCGCTCTTCAGGGGGGGCTCAGCCGCATACACCCTAGTATGCGGTTTTCCTTTTTAGTTTTTATTTACTTATTCAGTTTTAACTTGCGTTTTAACCATACTTTCTTCCGTCACAGAAACTATGGATTACGAAGCGGTGTTGGCTCAGAGGGCGGCGCTCGGCAGCAAGGCTCTGCGGAAACAGAAGAGGGTCACCACGAAGGTGACTTCTCCGAAGCCGAAGACAATCGCCAGCACTGTCCAAAAAGCATCGGCTTCGGCGACGGTGACCCCGAGGGTGGCGACTGCGGCGACCTCGGTATCGGTCGAGGCAAGCGAGTTCCCGATGGCGGCAGCTCTATGGATGGAGGCGGCTCCGCTGACGGCTGAGGCCGAAGTGTTCATGACCGAGGAACACAAGAAAATTTTTGATCCGGCTTGGTAGGTCTGGAAGTTGGACGAATTCGTCGGCGACTTGATGTCAAGTATGCGGGCCATCAAACATCTGGCGATGCCGAAGGATCATGCCGCCATGGATGCCGGGGGCATGGGAGACGATGCCCTCGAGATCACCCAAGCAGTGGTGTCGGTGAGTAGCTTAGTTTCGCTTGTTGGATGAATTACTTGTGTATTTCTATCTGGTTTTCTTGCTAACTTGTCTTCTTTCTGCAGATAACCTGTCACTTCGGTCATCTCATGGAGAAGATCACCGAACTTAAGAAGGACCTGAAGAAGGAGGTCGACAGGGCTCGGGTAGAGAAAGCTCAGATCGCGAATGAGCTTGATAGGCTGAAGGTTGAGGCAGACGGGATGACGATAAGGTTGGAGTACCTCGACAGCCTTGTGAAAAAGCTCGAGGATGATCTGCTCCGGTAGAAGGAGGCGGCGGCGAAGCAGCAGGCAGAAGCCGTTGAAGCTGCCAAGAATGCGGCCGCGAAGGAGGCTGAAGCCGCAACCATGGAGAAGGCCCAAGGGTTCCTCGCGGCCAACATGGCCAAGGCCAATGCTCGTGCCATCGAGCAAGTGACAAAGCGCTTCCCTAAGGTCGACTACTCTGGGTGACGCCTCTTCCCTGACCACGTCGAGGGCTTTGACGAAGAGTCAAACGAGGATGAAGGTGGGGATGAGGATGCGGATGTCGTGGTCAAAGTTGTTGGCGACGGTCATGGATCCGAGGTTACCCCCCTTGCGATCGTCGCTCCTCCGGAGGAGTCCGACCCCGCAACTGCGAGCAGCCACGACAAAGAGGTCGCGCCTTGATTTTAGTCTTTTCCGCTTCTTATATATATATATATATATATATATATATATATATATATATATATATATATATATATATATATTGATGCTGTTTATTTCTGAGACACGTGTGGAAGCACCAGGTGTGAGTTCGAACTCAATTTGTATTGAAGGAGATTGCCGCTCGTCTGCCGACCTTCGGTTGACCTTCTGGGGTCTACGACGAGCTCGGAAAGACGTTGAAGGTTGGGCTCGGATCGGAAGGGTCGGATCCGAGGTCTTGTGTACCTGCAGACGGTCCTGAAACACCGGGGTTTGTCCCGGTGGCGGACCCTCCGACGCTCTAGTCAGTCTCTGTGAGAGAGTAGCAATAACTAGGTATATTTAAGTGGCAAAAGATTGATTACCTCCAAAAGGTGGGTGAGGGTCTAGTATTTATAGAGAATCCCAACCGGGTTTGGTTCCGAAAGCCCATGGGCCTGACGTGGCAGAAGGCCCAGGGGGTTTAGGGCGGACGTGGCGATACCAGGAGTGGTATAGGGCTGACGTGGCGAGACCCTTGGTGGTATTTGGAGCTGACGTGGCCCATCGTGAGTCCTCTGTGCCTCTGGGGGAATCGGAGGGCCTAGGCTGTGCCAGGTCATCCTTCTGCCCCGCCAGAGAGAGGGGGGACGGCCTGAGGGACTGCTCCGGACCGGACTCCGGGGGGTACTGAGGCCCGTCAGTACGAGGAGGCAGGCATCGTGAGGGCAAACATGAGGTTCGGCGCCGACCCTGAAGTGGTCCGGAGCCGAACCAGGTTGTTATTTCTGCTTTTCTGAGTAGGAATTGTATTGGGCCCTGGTTGGGCCTCAGGCCATTTTTACACTGTCACACAAGCCCCCCACTCCTGCAGGGGGTGCGGGAGCTAGCCGTGGAGGAGTGTTCATGATTGTAAAAAAATGGGAGGGCGGATCACAGGGCCTTCCTGGTGGTGCTGCCCTGAAGCTTGGATAGGACCTCGAGCTAGTCGAGGGTCAAAGTGTAGGTGAAGGCGATGTCGAACCGTTGTCTCTTCCGGAGAAGAGTACCCTGGTGTTCGATTGAACCTCGAGAGGTCGAGGGATTACGCGTCGACAAGGGTGATGGCGAGCCGTTGCTTCTTCCTGAGAAGAGTACCCGGGTGCCAGACCGAACCTCGAGAGGAGGGGGAATTATGGGCTGGTAAGGGTGATGGCTAGCCGATGGATCTTCCGAAGAAGAGTACCCGGGTGCCAGACCGAACCTCGAGCTGGCGAGGGATTATGGGTCGGTAAGGGTGAAGGCGAGCCATTGTTTCTTCCTGAGAAGAGTACCCCGGTGCCAGGCCGAACCTCGAGACGAGGGGGAATTACGGGCTGGTAAGGGTGATGGCCCGCCGGTGGATCTTCCGAAGAAGAGTACCCCGGTGCCAGACCGGACCTCGAGCTGGCGAGGGATTATGGGTCGGTAAGGGTGAAGGCGAGCCGTTGCTTCTTCCTGAGAAGAGTACCCGGGTGCCAGACCTAACCTCGAGACGAGGGGGAATTACGAGCTGGTAAGGGTGATGGCCAGCCGGTGGATCTTCCGAAGAAGAGTACCCGGGTGCCGGGCCGAACCTCGAGCTGGCGAGGGATTGTGGGCCGGTGAGGGTGAAGGCGAGCCGTAGTTTCTTCTTGGGAAGAGTACCCCGGTGCCAAGCCGAACCTCGAGACGAGGGGGGATTACGGGCTGGTAAGGGTGATGGCCCGCCGGTGGATCTTCTGAAGAAGAGTACTTTAGTGCTGGCGAAGGCGAGTCGTTACTTTGCCCGAACCGACCCCCGTACCGGGCTGCCAGTCTGGCACTGGGTGACGTCAGCAGCACGTGTTTCGAGGATGTGGCGTGATTTCCGAGGCGGTAGTTGCACGTCAATCGGTGAATAGTGACTGCGAAAATCGAGGAGTTGTTCCTATCCCCTATAAATGTTCCCCCCTCTCCTCCCATCGCCTATTTCTCTCCTGCCTCTTACTTTTCGGAAAAATCCTTCAACTCTTCAGCGCTCGCCCCTTCAGCTTCCGGCAGCAAGGTCGTGTTTCCGAGGTGATTTCAGGTTAGTTGGTAACCCCGTTTAACTTAGGCACGGATGGATAGGGCTCAGTCTGGCTCATTGGCGTCGACCTCTGGGGAGGGGCCGGTAGGCAAGGAGGAGGTCGTACACAGCGTGAAGCCATTGCGATCTCGGAGGCATTTCGTGGTAGAAAGCAGCGACTCTGAGGAGGGGGGCGGCAGCTCAGACGAAGTCCAGACCCTAGGGTCGGCTTCCGGAGAGGAGGGTGGCTCCGAGGGAGATGGTTCCGCAGGGTCTCTGAATCCGCCCGTTCTGGGGCGCTTGTCTACACCTTCGCCGGAACGGACTAAGAGGAGGAGGGTTCCGAAGAAGAAGAAATCGAAGATTGGCGGCCCGAGCGACTTGGTGATAGGGTCGTCTGCACAACCCCGGCCTTTCCGTTGCTACCCCGACGATCTCTCCGATAAGGAGCCCTCGGGGGCCCAGCCGTCGTCGTCAAGCCGGAAGAGGTTGATGGTGGACGCCTCCCCGACCGCTCTGGAGGCAAGCGACTTGGGGGCTCTGCAGTTGGCCTACCACATAGGGCCCAGTTATGAGCTTATGCTGCCGAGTTCTTCTCTTCGACCGACCGATCCCCTGCCGGACAGGTATTGTATCTTCCCTGTGGACGCCTTTATCTCCGGCCTGAGGCTGCCCATCCACCCATTCGTTCGGGAGGTGTTAAATTGGTCGTCCCTGGCGCCGATGCAGTTCGGGCCGAACTCCTGGAAGCAAATCATCTGCTTCGTGCTGTTGTGCGAGGAGCAGAGGGTACCTCTGCGGCTGGGCGTGTTCCGAGCGATGCTGTTGATTGGCTCATCGGCAGAAGGAGTATATTATATCTCGCCTCGAGGTAAGGCGAAGGTTGTCCACGGTCATCCGGATTCCATTAAGTTCTGGAAGAAGAAGTATCTGGTGATCCGGAGTGAGGACCCTTGGGCTATCCCTACTCGGTGGAACCATACTAAGCCGAGCTACACAGCACCGGGGCCAGGGGATTTGACGGCGGAGGAGTGGAGACTCGTTGAGCGCCTCCGTCTGTCGCATAGCATCAATTGGGGGAAGGTGACGGAGGCCCATCTGGCAAGCGTCGGACTGAGCCCTAGCCCGGCCGTGCCTCGTACGTGGTTGTTTCTTTCCTCACATTCTTCTTGTACTTTTTTGCTCATTTGTTCTTAATGGATCTCTTTACAGAAATGGATGAGGAGTCGATTAAGGCGCTGAGGCTCGCCATGAAGAAGAAGAAGGTCGAGAAGAAGGATGTCGCGGTGAAGACCACCGAGTTGTCCCAGGTGGTCTCCGAGGCCCCTATTCAGCCGAGGATGAAGAGGACTCGGTCAGAGACGGGTGGGGACGCAGTGGTCCAGGGGGGTTCGGATCAGGGTGCGGCCGCCGAGCCTGATAAGGGGAAGGGTCCCCCGGTGGATCCCGGACTAGAGGAGAGGCTTCGGCGAAGGTGGGTGCCCGATTGGTCGATCCGCGAGGGTGATTGCCTGGTCCGGGGGCGCCAGGCCGTGGAGGTTGCAGATAAGTTGGCGACCCCTCGGGACCGCTCGGATATGAAGTCCCAGACCCTGGACGAGGCGTATGTGCGTCTTGCACAGGCCACTGTGCTGGTAAGTCGATCGAACCTCCTAGCTTTCAGGTGATGTTGTTTAAGAAAGATTTCTTAGTAGTGTCTGGTCCTGGCAGGCGACCGTGCAGGGGGCCCATGTGAGGGGCCTCTACGAGGCGGCGGTGCAGCGAGAGCGAGATCGGGCTGACAAGGCCGAGCAGGAGGTGACGGAATTGAAGGGAGAGCTCGAAGGCTCTCGTAAGAAGGAGGCGGAGACGAAGGTGGCTTTTGACAAGGAGAAGGAGGAATGGGCGAAGGCGAGGGCGGCTCAGGAGGAGAGGTCGGAGAAGGAGAAGGATGAGGTGACTAAGTCGTGTCAGATCCTGGTGATCAATGCCCAGGATAGTAGTTACGCGAAGGCCCTCAGCCATGTGAGGCACTTTTATCCGACTATCGACCTGTCCAACTTCGAGTATGATATGGAGATTGAGGGGACACCGAAGACTCCTGGCGGACAAGGGTCAGATGACAAATCGGTTACCGACCCTCCAACGGATCCGGCTGATATCGAGGTGGGAAAACCAGCTGTATAATTTTTGTCCTTCTTTTTCCTTCTCTCGATTGTATTTGCCTTCCGCGGACTGGCCACCGCATTTTTTGTATGGGGAAACTGAATTTATAAAAAGAGGGTTTTCTGGCTGGCTAAGTGTTCCAACTTTGAAAAATTTCTGAACCTCTTTGCATATATGTCTTGAGCGGGCTGGTTCTCTTGTAGGTCACGGCTCCCCTTCCTGAGGTGGACCCCCTTCGTTCCGACGTGGCGTGGCTTCGGGGCAAGGTCGAGGCCTTAGAGGCCACTTTGGTTCGGTATCGAAAGAGGGCTCGCGACACTGATGCGGCCTTCCATTATTACAGGAACAAGTCTGAAGCCCTGAGTGAGGAGGCGAGCCGGCTGAGGAGGGCGATGGTGGATCGGGAGCTAGGGGGCGTTGGTCTTGGATACACCATGTCAAGTTCCTCGGTGCAGAGGCCTTCCTCCGAGAAGCTTCTTCGCGATGTGATAGTGGAGAAGGAGATGGAGATACACCGCTATAGGACCATGTTGGGTGTTTCGACATCTTCCTCGAGGGATCGGCGAGCAGAGGGGGCTCCTTCGGCGTTGCCACTGATGGAGCGCATTCGATCCGTGGATGCCCAGAGCTCCGTGGCCGGGGTGTCGACGGTGGCAGAACCGAAGGACCGTCCTGACGGGGAGAGAGTCCCAAGTCGTCTGGTCGGAGTGATTCCGCCCTTTACCGGGTCCGAGGGGCCCTAAGTCGGAGATCCCCTTTAGTTTGAGATGAGTGGAGTGGTCCTGTAACGGTATTTGCTTGTTTTCTCCGTACAAAAATAAAAGAGTATGAATAAAGCTTTCTTTTCCTTCTTTGCTCTGGCTATCGGGGTGGTGAAGGGCGGTTTAGGCGAGGTCGGGCTCCGCCGATTCGTGAGGGATCGATGCGGGGCGACAGGGAGACCTCCTGCCCGTAGTTGGGTCGAACCTGCCGAGGCGTTTGGGGATGAGACCCGAGGGAGAACCCAGATGCCGCCCGCCTTGCCCGGTACTGGGTCGGCGTTGCCGAGGTATTTAACTTTTGACAAAAGAGACTTCTTTTATACCAGACTGGGGGGGGGGGGTCGCTGAAGCGGCCCTTTACACATGAATGTTTACAAAAGTTTTAATTTACTTAAGCCACGCTGGAATCTAAGCTTGCTCTCCCCGGAATTTCATGAGGTGCTCAGCGTTCCAGGGTCGGCTGATGGGTCGGTCATTCATATCCGTCAGTCGGTATGTACCAGGGCGTACAGCCTCGACTACGCGGTATGGGCCTTCCCAGTTGGGAGCCAGTTTCCTCTTCTTGGTCGGGTCAGAGACAGATAGCTTTCGCAACACTAGGTCCCCTGCTCGGATGCTGGTGGGGCGGACTTTCTTGTTGTAAAATCTCTCGATCCGTTGCTGATAAATGCTCCTTCGGACCGCGGACTTTTCTCGTACCTCGGCGACGAAGTCCAGGTTAGCCCTCAGGGCGGACGCGTTGTCGTCTTCATCGAAGGCTATGATCCGGGGAGAAGGCAATCCGACTTCGACGGGGATGACTGCCTCAGTCCCATAGGTCAGATTGAAGGGTGTCTCCCCTGTGGGGATCCTCTGCGTGGTTCGGTGTGCCCATAGTACGCTGGGCAGCTCCTCCACCCAGAGCCCCTTGGGGGAATTGTCAAGGCGCTTTTTGAGGCCGTCGAGGATTTGCCTGTTCGCATTCTCTGCTTGGCCGTTAGACTGAGGGTGGCAAATGGCGGAGAAACGTTGCTGGATGCCGATGTCCTGACAGAAAGATTGGAAGTTCTGCCCTTGGAACTGGGTTCCGTTGTCCGTGACGAGGATTCGGGGGATCCCGAATCGACAAATGATGTTCTTCCAGAAGAATTGTTGCACTTGGCGTTCGGTGATGCTGGACAGCGGTTCGGCTTCGATCCACTTGGTGAAGTAGTCGATGGCGACAATCAGGAATTTCTTTTGTCCTACCGCTGGGGGGAAGGGCCCCACAAGGTCCATACCCCACATGGCGAAGGGCGTAGGGCTTGCCAGGGATCGGAGGTTGGCTTGAGGAAGCCTTTTGATGGGGGAGAATCTTTGGCAGGGGCCGCACCTCTTGACTAAGTCTTGTGAGTCTTGGAGCATGGTGGGCCAATAGTACCCTTGATTCAGGGCCTTTCGGGCAAGCGTCCTACTCCCCATGTGGCATCCGCCGATCCCCTCGTGCAGGTCTTTGAGGACGTAGCTGGCCTCGTCCTTGGCGAGGCAGCGGAGGTAGGGTTTGCCGTCGGCCAAGGTGTACGAGCGTTTGAAGAGGATGTTATCGATTATGACGAACCTTTCAGCTCGGATTCTGATTCGCCTGGCCTCGGCTTTGTCTTCAGGAAGCTCGGCCTGGTTCAAGAATTTTCGGATGGGAGTGGTCCAGTCGTCCGGGCTGGTTCCTTCTTGTACGCACATTGCTTCCGGCTCTGGGCTAATGATGCTTGGCTCCAAGAGGACCTCGACGAGCACCGTACGATCGAGGCCTTCGAAGGAAGAAGAGGCGAGTTTGGATAGCGCGTCGGCTTGGGCGTTCTGTTCCCTGGGGACTCTGACAACCGTTGTGTTGTCGAAGAGCGTCAAGAGTCGTCGGACCGCCGCCAAATATCTCATCATTCGGTCGTCGCGGGCTTCGTACTCTCCGTTGATTTGATGGATCACGAGTTGAGAGTCGCTGAACGCCCGGATTCGCTTGGCACCGGCTCGGTGGGCGAGGGTCAGTCCGGCGATCATGGCCTCATATTCAGCCTCGTTGTTGGAGGCGGGAAAGTTGAGGCGCAGGGAGTATTGAAGTAGGAATTGGTCGGGGCCACGAAGGATGACGCCCGCCCCACTCCCCGTTTCGCAGGATGAGCCGTCAACAAAGACCTCCCAGGTCGGATCCGGCTCTTCTACGTCAGGTTGCTCGGAGACAGTGCATTCAGTTATGAACTCGGCGAGGGCCTGCCCTTTAATGGCTGCCCTGGGATGATAGCTGATGTCGAACTGGCTCAGCTCGATCGACCACTTGACTAATCGGCCGGAGTTTTCGGGCTTGTGGAGGACGGTCTTCAGTGGTTGGTCGGTCAGAACTTGGACGGAGTGGGCCTGGAAGTAAGGTCGGAGTTTTCGGGCTGCCATAACCAGGGCATAGGCTACCTTTTCTATCTTCGCGTATCTCGTCTCGGCCGGGTGTAGCACTTTGCTTACATAGTACAGGGGTTTCTGAACTCCTTCCTCCTCTCGGACGAGGACGGCGCTGAGGGCGTGGTCCGAGGCGGACAGGTAGAGCCAAAGCGGCTCGCCTGGTTCGGGCTTGCTGAGGAGAGGCGGGTTGGCGAGGTACCGTTTCAGCTGTTCGAAGGCTTCTTGTTGAGGGGTACCCCACTCGAAGCCCCCTTTCCCGCGCAAGGCTTTGAAGAAGGGGAGAGATTTCTCCCCTGATTTGGAGAGAAAACGGCCGATCGCCGCCAACCGACCCGTGAGCTTCTGAACTTCTTTGACATTCCGGGGCGGGGACATGTTGATGATGGCCTGTATTTTTTCGGGGTTTGCCTCAATGCCGCGCTGGCTGACAATGAACCCTAGGAACTTCCCCGTGGAGACGCCGAAGGCGCATTTAGCCGGGTTAAACCTCATGTTGTGGCGTCGGAGGACACCGAAGGCTTCCTCGAGGTCGGCGACGTGGTCCGGCCCAGCCCGGCTCTTGACAAGCATGTCGTCGACGTAAACTTCTACGTTGCGGCCGATCAGGTTCTTGAAGACTCTGTTGACGAGTCGCTGGTACGTGGCTCCGGCGTTTTTCAGCCCGAAGGGCATGACACGGTAACAATAAAGACCTTGGTCGGTGACGAATGAGGTCTTGGAGATGTCTGGCGGAAACATCCGGATCTGATTGTACCCCGAGAAAGCGTCCATGAAGGACAGCAGCTCGTGCCCTGAGGTCGCGTCTATCAAAGCGTCGATGCGCGGGAGGGGGAAAGGATCTTTTGGACACGCTTTGTTAAGGTCCGTGAAGTCAATGCAGATTCGCCAACCCCCTGTCGCTTTCTTCACCATGACGACATTGGCCAACCACTCGGGGTAGGTGACTTCTTGGATGAATCGAGCGGACAAGAGCTTGTCTACTTCTGTTTTTACAATTAGTTGCCTCTCCGGGGCGACTTTGCGCCTCTTTTGGACGATCGGTTTAGAGTCAGGGAGGACGCTCAGTCGGTGCATGATCAAGTCTTCAGAGATTCCGGGCATATCGGAGGGCTTCCAAGCGAAGAGATCAACGTTGCGGCGGACGCAAGCGATGATGCCCGCCTTCAGGTCCTCGGCGAGTGAGCGGCTCACCCGGAACCATTTTGACTCATCCTCAGTGTCGAATAGGACCTCCTCCAGCTCGTCCACGGGCTCGGGGGCGGGGCCGTCTTTCTCGGGTTCGAGTTCAACGGCGCTGAGGGGGAGTACGCCCGCGCTGAGGGGGGGTACACCCCCTCCCCCTTTAAGTTCCAGATGGTGGGCCGAAGGTATCGCCTGGAGGGAGTTTAGCCCGGGTCGGCCGAGGATGGCGTTGTAGGCCGCCTTGGCGTGGATGACCATGAAATCCAAGGACTCGGTCCTCTTGTCAGGATCCGGTCCAGCGGTGACGTTGAGGGTAATAATTCCCTTCACTACGATCGGGACGCCCGCAAGCTTGAGCAACGTGCATCCCGCTGGTTTGAGTTTCCCTCTGGGTAATCTGAGGCTTTCGAAGGTTCTGAGGAAGAGAATATTTACCGGGTTGCCGTTGTCAACAAGGATTCGGCGAACCTCACAATTGGCCATGCGGAGGCTAACGACGAGGGCCTCGCAGTGGGGGAGGTGAACTCCTTCGGGGCCCTCTCCTGAGAAGGAGACTGGCCGCGGTTGTAGCTCAGGAGAGGGGCTGTACTGAATGGCGTTCGTCTCCTGGGTGAAGGTTCTTTGGGAAGTATCATTTTCTCCCCTCACCGGTCCCCCGTGGATGTAGTGTAGGGTGAATGGCGTATCCAGGGATACCTCGTATTCGGGATCCTGACCCTGGGTGCGGTTTGGGTTAGGCTTCGGGGTTGGTGATCCCCGGTTCCTATCACCTTGCCGATCCCGTGGGCCGTCATCCCTGTGGGTCCTCCTCGGATGGTTCGGGGCCGAGTTGGAAGCGGCCCTTCCCCAGTTGTGGGTAATCTTGCGGTTGAGGATTACTCTTCGTAGGTCGGGCTGGGCTGTCCAGCCGACGCTCGTTTGGGACTCCCGAGGGGGAGCCTTGTGTTTCGACGTGCGGGGCCCGGCTTCATCAGAGGGTGGGGGCGGGTCCCGTTGGTTGACGGAGGGAGCAGCCCCCTTGCCTTTGGAGGTCATGAGGATTCGGCTGTCGATGGCCTTCGAGGGTCTGGGTCGGATCGGCTTCTGGAGCAGCGTTTCCCACAAACGGCGCCAACCTGATGCTGTTTATTTCTGAGACACGTGTGGAAGCACCAGGTGTGAGTTCGAACTCAATTTGTATTGAAGGAGATTGCCGCTCGTCTGCCGACCTTCGGTTGACCTTCTGGGGTCTACGACGAGCTCGGAAAGACGTTGAAGGTTGGGCTCGGATCGGAAGGGTCGGATCCGAGGTCTTGTGTACCTGCAGACGGTCCTGAAACACCGGGGTTTGTCCCGGTGGCAGACCCTCCGACGCTCTAGTCAGTCTCTGTGAGAGAGTAGCAATAACTAGGTATATTTAAGTGGCAAAAGATTGATTACCTCCAAAAGGTGGGTGAGGGTCTAGTATTTATAGAGAATCCCAACCGGGTTTGGTTCCGAAAGCCCATGGGCCTGACGTGGCAGAAGGCCCAGGGGGTTTAGGGCGGACGTGGCGATACCAGGAGTGGTATAGGGCTGACGTGGCGAGACCCTTGGTGGTATTTGGAGCTGACGTGGCCCATCGTGAGTCCTCTGTGCCTCTGGGGGAATCGGAGGGCCTAGGCTGTGCCAGGTCATCCTTCTGCCCCGCCAGAGAGGGGGGGGACGGCCTGAGGGACTGCTCCGGACCGGACTCCGGGGGGTACTGAGGCCCGTCAGTACGAGGAGGCAGGCATCGTGAGGGCAAACATGAGGTTCGGCGCCGACCCTGAAGTGGTCCGGAGCCGAACCAGGTTGTTATTTCTGGTTTTCTGAGTAGGAATTGTATTGGGCCCTGGTTGGGCCTCAGGCCATTTTTACACTGTCACATATATATATATATATATATATATATATATATATATATATATATATATATATATATATATCGCCTAATCACGGACTGGCCACCGCTCTTTTGAATGAATAAACTTTTTAAAATTTGACTAAGTGTCCCTGTCGCTTTGCCTTGAAGTTTTGGCTATGTGTTCAAAAAATTTTGAAATTTGGCTAAGTGTTCATGTCGCCTTGCCTTGAAGTTTTGGATAAGTGTTCACCGCGGTTTCACTTTGAAATTTTCAGATCTTCGAAGTGACGCAGCTCGCCGAAGTGCCTTATGTAACCGAGGTGACTCGTCCCGAGGCTGGCCTAGGGGTGATGAAGTTGTGCCTCGCTAGGAGCCGAGAGTGGATTTATGAAGTCTAGTGGGGGCTTCGCAGAGCAGAACGTGAGCGGAATCATCTGCGACTAGTCTTAGGCCATCGAGACCTCGAGATCCGGTGGCTAAAAGAGAGGCTCAGGGAGACAACCCCCGAAGGTGATGATTATGGTTCGTCGACAGCCGTTAGCCTCGGCCTGAGGCTTAGGCGACTCCGTCATTCTCTGACTAAAATGACGGCAGAGAGAGATGAACTGGCAGCGGAGAGAGGCGAACTGACGGTAGCGAAGAACGAGCTTACGGCAGAGAGAGATGAGCTGACAGCAGCGATGGACAAGCTGACGGCAGAGAGAGACGAGCTAAAGAGGGTGACTGTTGACAAGAGCATTGAGGTTACTCATCTTCGTCGGATTATCGCCGACAACTCTAGTGGTGCGGGCTCGGTGCGACTGCCTCGCTTGAAGATAACTGTGAAGGACGACTCAATGAAGGAATGAATCGTTGAACTTGAGGCGGAAGTCGCTCGTCTTAAGCCCCAACCTGAGCGGATCAACGTTAGAACCACTTCGTGCATGCGGGAAGAGAACGATAAAGGGTTTTCTTTTTACGAGCTCGCGACTTGCTTGCCCGTTACCGGTCGGAGCTCGGGTGACGCACAAAGTGGGGTGGTTGCTTCGTCGAGCGGAGCGTCTGTTGGGGCTATCGTTAGAAGCAGTTCAGAAGTTGCGTCTCAGCTTGGCGGCCTAGAGAAGAGCACCGAGGTGAGACGTCGGCAGTACAGCATTCGTCGTCCCCAGGTGTCTCTAAACCGAAGTATCCCCGCCCCTAGGAGGCGTTGAAGTAGTTTTTTGTAGTCTTGTACTTTTTATTCTTCAAGTTTTGTATCTCATCGTAAGGATGAGCAGTTGGTCTTGTAATTAGACTTGTTCCTCAAACTCCAATGTAATAATACTTGTTTTGTGAACTTGCGCATTTTGCTGGCATTTGTAGTTGTCAACAGCTGTCGGAGCAATGGTGATTTGCTCTTTACTCGCTTTGGGTGCAAGTACTCGGAGCAGAGTCGAACCAAGTGTTGAACTCCAAGCTTGTCATATTAAGAGTGTCAACGGTTGTGGGAGCAATTCCGAATGGCTAACCACTTCTTACTTGCTTATAAGCGAGTAGCTGAAGTGGAATCGAGCCAAATGTTGGATTCCGAACTCGTCGTTTTAAGAGTGTCAACGGTTGTGGGAGCAATTCCGAATGGCGAACCACTTCTTACTCGCTTACGAGCAAGTAATTAGAAGCGGAATCGGGCAAAGTGTTGGACTCCGAACTCGTCGTTTTAAGAGTGTTAACGGTTGTGGGAGCAATTCCGAATGGCGAACCACTTCTTACTCGCTTATAAGCGAGTAGCTGAAGTGGAATCGAGCCAAGTGTTGAACTCCAAACTCTTCGTTTTAAGAGTGTCAACGGTTGTAGGAGCAATTCCGAATGGTGAACCACTTCTTACTCGCTTATAAGCGAGCAGCTGAAGTGGAATTGAGCCAAGTGTTGGACTCTGAACTCGTCGTTTAAATTTTTTTTTTGCAAGTAGAGTTAGACAACCCCAAAAAGTAGAAAACTTGCTAGGTAGAGTTAGGTTATTCAAGAGATAGGGAAGCTGTGAGGAGAAATTTCTCTTTATTGAAAACAATCGGGCAGCTGCTTTTAAGTTGCAGACTGCCTTTACATTTTGATTAAAAAGAAGATACAAGTAAGGTTTTTGCAATCCCGGGAAAGTTGCTTAGAGCGGTGTTTAGACACCCTCTCGGTACTTCATCAGGTGCTCGGCGTTTCAAGTTCTTGGCATCTTCTCACCCCCAGGTCTTCGAGTTGATACGCGCCCGGGCGTATAACTTTGGAGACCTTATATGGTCCATCCCAATTGGGTGCCAGCTTGCCTCTTTTGCTTGGATCGGAAATTGATAACTTTCTCAGCACTAGGTCCCCTTCCTTTAGGTGGGTGGGTCATACCATCTTGTTGTAAGCTTGAGTGATCCTACGATGGTAGGTCTCCTAGCAGATTGTGGCTCTCTCGCAGATCTCGTCAATAAGGTCTAGGCAGTTGCGAAGCTAGTCTGCGTTCTGTGCCTCGTTGTAAGCTATGAGTCGAGGTGAAGGCAGACCCACCTCCAAAGGGATAAGAGCTTCCGATCCTATGTGAGGATGAAAGGGGATTCTCCCGATGGAGTTCTTTTGGTGGTGCAGTAGCTCCAAAGCACATTGGGGAGTTGTTCGACCCATAGCCCTTTGATGGGCTTGTCGAGCCTCTTCTTCAAGCCTGAGAGGATTTTTCAGTTTGCATTCTCCGCTTGGCTGTTGGACTGAGGGTGTGCCACTGAAGAGAACCGCTGTTGAATCCCGAGGTCGGTGAAGATGTCGTGGAAGGTAGCTCCCGTAAATTGGGTCTCGTTGTCGGTTACGAGAATGTGAGGTACCTCGAACCGACAGACAATTTTCTTCCAAAAGAACTTTTGCACCTTGTTCTCGGTGATCATTAAAACAGGTTCGGTCTCTATCCACTTGGAGAAGTAGTCTATTGCTACCACCATGAACTTCAGCTGGCCTGGTGCCGGAGGGAAAGGTCCGAGCAAATCCATCCTCCATATTGTGAATGGGATTGGACTTGCCAAGGAGGCAAATTGTGCTTGGGGCAGGTGACGGATTGGGGCAAACTTCTGGCAGGAGTTGCACTGGCAGACGTACTCCTCGGAATCACTTAATAGTGTAGGCCAGAAGTACCCGTAGTTCAGAAGATTCCGGGCAAGGGATCTCGCTCCTAAGTGCGCACCACATAGACCATCATGGGCTTCCCTTAGGGCGTAGAGCGCCTCTTCTGGGAAGAGGCATCTCAGATAGGGCCGACCATCGGCCTGGGTGTAGGAGCGTTTGTACATGACCCCGTCCAGGAGTGTGTACTGCTCTGCTCATGTCCTGATCCTCCTAGCTTCTTTCGGATCTTCGAGGAGGACTCCGTCTCGGAGATACTCGAGGAGGGGCTTCATCTAGTTTTCCCCAAGTGTTAGGGGTAGGCTTCCATTGGCTCCAAGCCATCTTCGTCAATGCTAGGTTTGAGAAGGACTTCTATTAGGACGGTCCGTTTTAGACCTTGGAGAGATGAAGAGGCGAGCTTAGAAGGGCATCCGCTTGCGCATTTTCCTCTCGGGGAACCCGCTGGAGTTGAACATCTCTGAATAAAGCTAGATGCTCCCTCACCTTTGCCAAGTACCTTGCCATTCGTCGTCTCTCGCCTTGTACTCCCCAGACACCTGATTGACCACCAACTGGGAGTCGTTGAAGACCCTTACGTGCTCGGCTCCCGCCTTGCGAGCCAAGCAGAGCCCCGCTATGAGGGCTTCATATTCTACCTCATTGTTTGACACTGGGAAGTTAAGGCGGAGGGAGTACTGGAGGACGAAGGCGTCAGGGCCAGTTCGGATGACGTCGGCCCCGCTTCCATCGGCGCAGGAGGACCCGTCCACATAGACGGTCCAGACAAAGAGGTCGGTAGGTGACTCACATGAGTCGAGGATGGTGTTCTCCATGATGAAATCGGCCAGAGCTTGGGCTTTTATCGCCGTCCTGGGCTAGTAGCTGATGTCGTGCTGACTCAGCTCGATGGACCAATTCATGAGCCGCCCGGAAGTCTCAGTCTTATAGAGAACTTGTTTCAGCAGTTGGTCGGTAAGGACAACCACCGAATGGGATTGAAATTAGGGGTGGAGCTTTCGGGCCGCCATGACCAGGGTGAGAGCCGTCTTCTCCAGCTTCGGATAACGGAGTTCGGCATCGTGGAGCATCTTACTCACATAATAGATGGGCTTCTGTGTCTTCTCCTCCTCCCTTACGAGGACCGCGCTGAGCGTCTGCTCCGAAGCTGCGAGATAGAAGTAGAGGACCTCCCCAGGTGCTGGCTTGCTCAGGAGCAGGGGGTTGGCCAAATACTCTTTGAGCTTGTCAAAGGACTCCTGTTGTTGTTGTCCCCACTCGAAGCCTTTAGCCCCCCTGAGGGCTTTGAAGAAGGGGAGGCACTTTTCCCCGGACTTGGAGAGGAATCGCCCGATTGCGGCGAGGTGCCTCGTGAGCCTCTGCACGTCTTTGACATTGGAGGGGGGAGCCATTTTGAGAATGGCTTGGATCTTCTCGGGGTTGGCCTCTATGCCCCTCTGGCTGACCATAAACCCTAGAAATTTGCCCGATGAGACACCGAATGCACACTTGTTCGGGTTTAGTCTCATATTGTGCCTCCTGAGCACCTCGAAGACTTCTTAAAGGTCGAGGGTGTGCTCCTGCCCTTGAGTACTCTTGACCAACATGTCGTCGACGTAGACCTCCATGTTTCGGCCAATCTGGTCTCGGAAGACCTTATTCACCAGGCGCTGATAGGTAGCTCCCACGTTTTTCAAGCCGAAGGACATAACATGGTAGCAGTAGAGGCCTTGGTCCATCACGATCGAGGTCTTCGGGATGTCCGGAGGGAACATCCTGATTTGGTTGTATCCTGAGAAGGCATCCATAAAACTGAGGAGCTCGTGCCCAGAAGTCGCATCGATCAGGGCATCGATACTGGTAAGAGAAAAGGGGTCCTTTGGGCACGCCTTGTTGAGATCAGTGAAGTCAATGCATATTCTCCAACTCCCAATGGCCTTCTTGACCATTACCACGTTGGAGAGCCACTCAGGGTAGTTCACCTTCTGAATAAAGCGGGCATTGAGGAGTTTCTCAACCTCCTCCTTGATCGCCTATTGCCTCTCGGGGGCAAACTTTTGCCTCTTCTGCTGGACAGGCTTGACCCCAGGGGTGACGCTCAGATGGTGCATTGAGAGCTCCTCCGAGATCCCTGGCATGTCTGCTATAATCCATGCGAAGAGATCGCGATTCTTCCGTATGAACCAGGAGATATCTTGCTTTATGGAGGGAGAGAGAGCTTTGCTGATGCGGAACGTCTTAGTGGTGTCTTCTTCGGAGAATGCCACTTCCTCCAATTCATCCACGGGCTCGGAGATAGTTTGGCCGCCTTCCTAAGGAAGTTCGAGTGCTTCCAAAAAGAGAACCGGACCCCCCCCCCCCATCGAGGCCATATAGTACTTCCGAGCCACTTCTTGGCTTCCCCTCACTTCTCCCACTCCTGAGGGGGTATGGAACTTCATTTCCATGTGGTCCATTTGCTGAAAGCATTGCTTGCGCTCAAGAAGTTATCTTAGACAGCGTTGCTTGTGCTTAAGAAGTTATTTTTGGTTGTCACTCTACTAAGTCTGAAGGAATTCTCCTTAAATTAGATTTTGAGCAAGCTAACGACAAAGTCAATTGGGAATTCCTTTTTGAGATTCTTTTGCACCGCGGGTTCGGTCCGAGGTGGATTTCTTGGATTAAGTCCAGTCTTTTCGCTGGGACCTCATCCATTATTATCAATGGTATTGAAGGTCATAAACTTAATGTAAGAGGGGTCTTCGCCAAGGTGATCCTATCTCCTCTCTTCTCTTCTCTCTGGTGGTAGATGTTTTCAGCAGAATGCTCCTTAAAGCGTGGTAGGGCAACATTGTTGAGGGTTTAGGTGGATTCCCAAGGTTTCGAGGGGTTTTCAATCTGCAATATGCAAATGACACTATCCTCTTTGCCAAAATTGTGAAAGTCCCTGCTACTAAGCTAAAACTTCGAAGTTGTAGAAGGATGAGAAAAATTGCACTTGTATTTTAACACGCCCTCTCAGGTCGAGAGCCCATTTTTTTATGGGCCAAAAAAACGAGATAAATATCCAACAAATTGTGGGCCAAAACCTAGATAATAAGCAGCGGTATTTTTTTTTTAATTCCGCATTTAAATTGCATAACCAGTGGGATTCGAACCTAGTTTGCTCTGATACCATGTGAAAATCTCACCACTAAGCTAAAACTTCGAAGTTCTAGAAGGGTTGAGGGAAATTGCACTTGTATTTTAACAAAACCCTATGGTATCACCCTGAGTAACCTTAAGCTTCTTCTTTACATCTTCGAACAGGCCTCCGGTTTAACTATCAATTTCAGCAAAACATCAGTTCTTTGGATTGGTGGGTCCACCGATCATCAGGCAGAGATTTCACTTTTTTTTAATTGTTCTTCCACTTCTTTCCCTATTTCTTATCTTGGTATACCTCTGAGATGGGGGAAACTTCACAAAGACGACTGGATTCTTATGATAAATAAGATCGAATCTAGACTTAATGTCTGGTCCGGTCGTCATCTTTTGAGAGGAGGTAGACTGGTGCTAGTGAATTCAGTACTATCCTCTGTTCTTTTGTTTATGATATCCTTTTACTACGTGTCATCCTGGGTTATCCAGCCGATTGAAAAGATTAGAAGAAACTTTTTCTGGTCTGGGTCTTCCACTTATAAAGCAGGCAAGCATCTTTGCAAATGGGAATTGATTTGCAAATCCAAACTGGAAGCAAGGCTGGGCATTCTCAGTCTTAGGAATCAAAACTTAGCCCTTCTCGGTAAGTGGCTTTGGAAATCCTTCCAATCTTAGGATTGCTGTTGGTGTAAGTTAGTGATCCGTAAATACCATCGCTATCATCCAATTTGGGATTACACCGGGTGATCTCCTCCACCGCTTTCCCTTTTTGGAAAGGGGTGTGGAAGGTGGTGGAACCGTTTAATTGCGGAATGCAGAAACATTGTGGGTTGGGAAATTCGGTTAAATTTTGGACGGATCTTTGGCTAAGTGGCAACAAAATTGCCTTTGAGTTCCCCCCATTTATTTTCAATCACTTCCAACCCCATTCTACTGTTAATGATTATTTTGTCTTCTCTAATAACCGTAGGGTGTGTCATATCCCTTTTAAGCAAGCTCTCCCGTTTACTCTTTTCCCACGGTATCACAGACTGCGTGCACTTTTACGTGCTTACAATTAGCAACCTCACGATTGTATAACCTGGCGGCGGAGCATTTCGAGCTCTTATACAGTCAAGTCTTGCTATAATTTCCTCAATTTTGGGGGAGTTACTTCTCCTTTCTCCAAGGTTATTTGGAGATGCATTTGTAACGCCCCGAATTTCGAATAAAGCCGAATTTGAGATTCTACAAAATCTTTGCTTCTTCGTACAATTTTACAAGGAATTTAAAACTTTTTCAATAACATCAGAGTTTAAATACAACGTGGTTTTACACAGCGGAAAAATAAAAGGTTACAACATTTGAAAACAAATATAACTTGTACAACTTGATCAAATAATTCATCGATTTCATCGTAACATCTTCATATCAAAGTCCATTACCTGTATATCAATATGTGGGCATGTCAGTTACTTACAACTGACAAAAGTATTATACTCGGCTATCCTCTCTATGCCATACATATAACGATCTCATTATTTTAACAAAATCACAAGAGATTGAATGAACAAAAGAAGTGTTAAAATTGTGACTACGCTATACATAAAGTGTATGTCATGCCTTAATGCCTAATGCACACATTTTAAACTAGGATGACACTAATACACACTTGTTCGGATTCTATGCATCCCATACTACATAGGTTCGAGGGCAAGCGCCTACGTACTCTACAATAAAGGGCTCGATCCCTCGCCATGATAACTACCCGGTAATAAGACAAGTTTAGATCATTCCGCGAATTTGAATCCTAGCCCAGGAGTCCACCGTTGACTGTTATAACAGATCCCACATCGTGCGAATCATTCCACAAGTGACCCTCTAGCCCTGGTATACGTATATACATGGGAATATGGCAAACTATCCGCCCGACTACTCAAGATCCCGGAGTCCACCGCTGACCCGTCCTCATAGTCCCGGATTTAGATATAAAAGCCTATTTCCCACGGAGCAACCTCAGTCCACCAACTAGGTTTATAGCCTCGGAGTCCACCGCCGACTATATAGAGCACCCTACTTATGTTTGCCCAGGTTTACTACATCTTCACTTAAGTGCCTACTTATTTATTTCAAGACATGAATAATTTTCCAAACATAGAATTAGTTTTTACCTTCTACCAGACTTAATCAACATTTATCAAGATATGGCCATATCTCAAAATCACATCTCAACATCTTTTATTTCAATATTGTCGGTAACGAGGTCTCACTAACTCTAAATCTTAACTTTTCATGTACAAGGATCATGGGTGTTCATACCCTCCAATAATCAATTATATTCAAATCTCTAACTTTTGATTCCATGTCTTATTTATCAATATTCATGTTTCTCTTATTCATTCATAATTTATCTTTAAATTAATAACAAAATTCTTTTCACAAACATGAACTCATCACTTGTAATCTCATTTGCAATTTAAACTCCTGAAACAATTTATAACTCAACCTACACCAAGTATTTCATTCAAAAGAAGCAATTCGAAACCTCAAGGAAACATTGATTTGAGCAGTAGTAGTCGACCTCTTAGGGTGATCAGTCGACTGTCCCGCGTGAATTTCACACTCAAGAAACCATCGATCAGAGCAGTGACAGTCGACTGTGTGCTGAAGCCAGTCGACTGTTCTGCGAGAATTCCAACTTTTAAGAAAACATAACTCATTGCAGTGACAGTCAACTGTGAAAAGAGCCAGTCGACTGTTCCGTACAAAAGTCCACTTTTTCAAGAAAGCTCTGCGGCCAGGTTCGTGACGGTCGACTATTGATGTTTACCGGTCGACTGTCACTCCTACGGACTACAGGTTTGGGTTTGTAAAACTCATATTTTGACATATTATTTCTTCCCTTTAATAAACATAAACTTCATTTTCTTACTTTAGTCAAAATAGTATAATGTGGTCAACAATATCATAAGTACAAAATATTGCAACTTACTAGCATGGTTTATACATAAAAGAATTCTTTTCTTTAATTGTTTTTATCATAACAGAACTACTTTCATATCCTATTATATTAGCATGAATTTCATTCATAATTTTCACATCAAAATTTCTCTTATATGTCAACAATATCATAAACAGAAAGTTTTGCAAGCATACTAACATGGTTCATAACATCAAATAATTTATCTCTTTAATTAGGATGGTATCTTTTCTTTTTTCTAGTTAATCACAACAACAACATAGCCTTTTATACTAACATGAATTTTATCTATTCATATCAAAATTCTTCTTATAATACTCATCTTTAGCATGCATATCCTACACTAGAAAATAATGAAATCACCTACCTTATGTGAAGCTTGAACAATTTGAAGAGAATGATGGGACACTATTTCTAGCTCGAAGACAAACTCGTAGCAATGGCTGCTCCTCCTAGCAAGCTCCCTCTCCTAGCAAAGGCTTCTTCTCTCTAGCAAAATTTTCCCCAAGCAAAAGAACTCTCACTCTTTTTCTTTTCCTTCTTTCTTTCTTTTGATTTTGATAATGTTTTGGTGCAAGAGAGAGGTAGGGAATGGGGCTCTATTTATAGGATTTTGGGAGGGTCTAAAGTGTAAAAATCTCACCCTAATAACTCTTCAAATTTATTCTAAAACTCTCCACTTTCCTAACTCCTAAAACCCTCATCTCTTCACCTCCCCACTCTCCACAACCTCAACCTCCAACTCTTCTTCTCCCCTCTCTAAAACCGGCCACCTCTCTTGTCCACAAACCGGTCCAAGTTCATTTGTGTATGCATGCACACATGCACAAACAAATATGAACACATTTTTATAACTCTAAATGTGTACTGACATTTGCAACTTGTTATGTATTAGCGCATACTTAACTAAATTTGTGATTTTCAATAGTGGGCTTGCTAAATGGGCTCGTTACTAATTAATTTATTTAATTATTTAGTGGGCTCCTCTCCTAATGGGCTAGAATTTAATCATTCGTCCATGGATCAAATGTAAGGCTAATTAAAACTTATGCATGCTAAAAATTAGTAAATGAGAACAACAAATGAGAATAAAAATGCACGTGCATCATACGTGCAAAAATAAAAAAAAAACATTTTTAATTTAAAATAAAATGTGGGGTGTTACAGCGTTGCCCCCTTTATAGTACAAATTCTTACTTGGTTGACTATCCATGGTAAGCTGCCTACGGTGGTAGCTCTCAACCAGAGATATATGGTCCTTGATTAGAAGTGTCCCTTCTGTCTCTCCGAGGATGAAGATGCCCAACACTTATTCCTTAATTGCGCTATCATTCGTCCATTGTGGGCCCTTAATATGAAAGCTTAGCATGTCCAAGGCATGCCTATCTATATCCCTGAGTGGTGGAGTTCTTGGAGGCATCTGCATGTCAACAAACTGTTTAGACATTCCTGGGATTTAGCGATGATGACCTTAATTTGGCTTATTTGGGGCGAGCGTAATAATATGATCTTTTCTAATTCTGCGAGGGCGATTCTTGCTTTAATTGAGGAATTCATTTTCTTCATTAAATTATGGGCTTCTACTCTTAATTCCTCCAAATCCCGCACTTATCATTTGCAGAATCTTGATGAGGCTTTCTTTTATTTATCGAACCATGATTTTACAAATACCCTTCTCTTGTTTTTTACCTTTTTTCCGCAATATTGTGTATTTTTTTCTATGCTTTTGTAGTTTTTTCCCTGTAATTTTTTTTCTTCTAACTTGCGCTGTTTTCTTCTCTTGCAGAACTAACTTCTGCGTTTTTCCAGGAGTTTCTTTTGGCTTCTTTCCTTTTGGGTACTGCTTGTAGGGCTCGTTTCCTTTCCAGCCAGGTTTATCCTAGGACTCTCTACTGGGTCCTCCCTCCTGCTTGTTCTTACTTTTTATTTTTGAGCTTTCGGTTGCATGTACCTACTTTTGTTCATGATATCTTTTTTTGTATCCCCTCTTATTCTCAATATTGTTTTCCTTATGCTTGTTCTTCTATTGTGGACAGTATTGTGTTCTCTTATGTACATGTTGCCTATCGGTATGATAATGCCTTTTTGGTTGTGCATTTTTGGTTGATCTGGTTGTGGCCTGCTCTTTTGTACAGGTTGCCTATCGGAATGATAAGGCCCTTTTAGTTGTGGCATTCTGTTTGCTTCTGGTTGTGGCCTTCTGTGGCATTTTGGGTTGGTCTGATTGTGGCCTTCTGTTGTCGTCTTTTTGCTCTTTGATGCCCTCGTCTTTTGATGAATCTTGCATTTCAATTCCTTGTTACAGGCTTCCCCTTCTTCTCCTGTGATTATTTTCTCCAGGTGCTTTTTGAGAGGCGTCTATCACCCAGATTTGGTGGTCAATGTTGTTTTTGGGCTTCAACTGGGTTTTATGCGCATTGGCCAACTTTAGGCTGTTGTTTCGTGAGCCTTTTGCAGGGTATCGTTTCTGGCTACCTGCTGTTGTTGTGTTGGTGCGACTTCACCGTCTGGCTAGTTAGGCGAGGGTGATGGCGTTGGTTGTGTCTCACCTCCTTGGGCTTGGGAGTGGATTTCATTACTCTGTTGGCGATATTTGTATTGCATTTTCTAATTGCTAGTTCTCTTCTCTTGATAGTTTCCATCCGCATTTAGCTTGTGTGTATTGGTGACGCCTATGGCAAATTTCCTCTTTGCTGTGTTAGGCACCTTTATGGCGGGTGTGCCTCATTTTTTGCTTTTCTGTTTTACTGCTTGTAAAATTTCCCTTTGTTTGTTACTCTTTTTTAATAAAGATGGCTATAGGCTAGAGTCGTTTGACTCCATCCGTTATATAAAAAAAATGTATTATTTTACAGAGTCATTCAATTATTGTGTATTTGTGTTTGTTTGTGCATACATTATCGATTGCTCTAAAATATGCATATTTAGCATTTTGCAACTAGAAATGAAGAGAGAACAACGGTATTCTTGGTGTCAAATTTGCTCTAAAATAATTTTTTTTTAATTTATAAAAATGGCATTTTCATAATTTTTAAATGCATTTTAGTAAAAAAAAAAAATGTTATCTTTTTTTTTTTTGGGGGGGGGGGGGGGGGGGGGGGGGGGGGGGGGGGAACGTTGTCGGACATATGTTCTTCTTCCGTTTTTTTTTAATTTTTGAATGGCATTGTCATAATTTTTGAGAAAATTTTTTTCTAAATAAGTTGGCAGACGACCATATTTAAAAAAAAAAATAACGGACGAACTATCATCCTCCGTCTTATATATTTAGCAATTGCTAAAGCGGATTTCTTTATAAACATATATTTAGCAATTGCTAAAGCGGATTTCTATATTTATATATCCACTGTTCACTTCTAGTACTAAATATGCATATACAACAAACAAACGTAGTGAGATTCTTTTGGCCAAAATATTTGTATATTTATTTAGTAGACGATAGTAGATGCTCTTACAACTCCTACAAATACTTTTCACGCTTCGTGGATTCTATATGATTCCTGTTCAATTTTTTGTTTAATTGGTGGGAATAAATTAATTCAATCTATTTTTTTCTTTTAGCAGAAACAAATTGGGTAACTAGTGTGGCATAGACTCAGTAGAATCAAAAGATTGAAGAAGTTTGTAAACTATATTCCTCCATGCATTTTGTAACAACGATGGGACTTCGGAGGAAATTGACAATCGATTTGACACTGATATTCAAAATCAATGTTAAGTATCTCATCTTAATGTAAAGAATGAGGTATCGTTTTGGACCGATCAAAACATCTTGAAAATCTTGAAACTTGAAAGTTTTGCTTTTTAATAAGATCAATTATGTTTATTGCAAAACAATATTTTTTAATATATGGATAACTTTTGTAAAGATAGGATCCCAAATAATAGATCTATCATCCATTTAGTGGGTATTTGGTTGGTTGTAAAATATTTTCAAACTATAAAAATTGTTATAGATTATAGTTCCACATTGAGTAGTTGGTTAGTTTTGTATTTGGTTCCTCCTATATATAGGAGATATTGTACTCAGTTAATTCTCAATTCAATATTCAGTATTGTTTTCATCTCTCTGATTTATCTTAACATGGTATCAGAGCCAATTATAAAAAAATTCTTCTCCTAAATTTCTACATCCAAAAATTCACAACTTCCCCAAAAATAAAATAAAATAAAATAAAATAAGATAAAATCCCATCGTCTTCTTGCTCATATTTGAAGCGCCTAGCTTTGCTCAGATTCGAAGTCCTCTCCTCTAAGAAATTCCCATCGTCTTCTTGCTCAGATTCGAAGCGCCTAGCTTTGCTCAGATTCGAAGCCATCTCCTCTGCCATCGTCCAAGATCCATCATCAACCCATCATCAGTCGTCCAAGATCCATCTTCAGTCGTCTTCTTGCTCAAACTACTTCAACAACTGCCTCCTTGTCGTTACTTTTGACTCTTTAGGTTGTTCTATTACTGATTGCTCCACCGGTGAGGAGTTTGGACGTGCTAGTCGTCATAGTCGTCTATATTATCTAAATTTTCTTCGTGCACATCACTCTCCTTCTAGTTTTGCCAGTATTATTTTCTCTGATGCTGATCTGTGGCACCGACGTTTAGGTCATATTAGCGCATCATGACTTCTAACTATAGCTCGTAGTGGTGCCCTTGGTTCTCTCACTTTTAAACATTTATCTGATTATCAAGGTTGTCATTTAGCCAAACACATTGCCCTTCCCTTTAGTCACAAAAGAACTTCTGAAACCACTCACCCCTTTCAACTTGTTCATTCCGACATATAGGGACCCTCTTCCGTACCCTCGTGGAAATGCTATCTCTATTATGTTGCCTTCATCAATGATTTCACTAAACCTACATGGGTTTTTCTTATGCATCAGCGATCTGAGATACCTGATATGTACCGGTTTTTTACAACTATGATTCACACTCAGTTTGAATTTTCAGTCGGACGGTGCACGTGAGTACACTTCCATCACTATGAGATCAATCTTTCAGTCTCACGGCACCCTGTTTTAACAATCATGCCCTCACACACATGAGCAGAATGGTGTAGCTGAACGCAAGCATCGTCACATCCTTAAGACGGCTCGCGCTCTTTTACTCTCCTCTTCTGCTCCTCGTTCTTTCTGGGCTGAAGCTATCATGACTTCTGTTAGTCTCATCAACATTACTCTCTCGTCTGCCCTAGCTGCTAAGATGCCTTACGAGGCTCTTTATCATTCACCTCCCGACTACAGTATGCTCCGTACCTTTGGATGCACCTATTACGTTCTTCTCCCTCCTACTAGCGCACAAAGCTCTCTGCTCTTGCTGCTAAGTGCGTTTACCTAGGTCTCAGTCATGAACACAAAGGTTATCATTGTTTTGATCCATCAGCGGGTCGTGTCTATATTTCTCGATATGTCTCCTTTGTGGAAGACTCCCTTTACTACCTGACCCCTCCCGAGGATACTAGATTTCTCGATTCCCCAGTTGTTGCTAGCCCCCCAACTTTATCTTCCCGCATTCCTTTTGATCCCACTCCTCTGGCTCCATTCACATCTCCTGCAGTCCTTACACCTGTTGTTTTCCCCACCGAAACTCCACCTGCATCCCTACAACAGCCAGCACCCATCCCACCTACTTCACCACCGACACATGCACCTACTCCACCGTCCTCGCCCCCACACCCTGTCAGTCCACCACCTCTTCGTCAGTCTACCCGTTCTACTTTTGGTATTCCTCCGGCACGTTATACACCTGATGCCACTGGTCCTTCTGACCAGTTTGGTTTTGCCACCCTAGTTTCCTACTCACCACAGTTTCATATATATCTCACTGCTATACACTCTACACGTGAGCCCAGAACCTATCAAGATGCAATTCAATCTCCTGAATGGAGAAAAGCCATTGCAGAGGAATTTAGTGCATTTGATTAGACTGGCACTTGGGATGTTGTTCCTCTACCAGAGGGCGTTTAGCCTATTAGCTGCAAGTGGATCTTCAAGATAAAATATCAAGCTGATGGATCTATTGAGCGGCACAAGGCCCGTCTAGTAGCCCGAGGGTTTACTCAGGAGCATGACATTGACTATGATGAGACCTTTGCTCCCATTGCACAGATGACTACTGTTCGCACCCTTCTTGCTGTTGCAGCCATCCGCCAATGGCCATTATACCAGATGAAGAATGCTTTTCTTCATGGTACCTTATCTGAGGTTGTTTATATGGATCCTCCTCCTGGTCTTCCTACTCCTCCTCGTCATGTTTGCCGGTTGCGTCGGGCTATATATGATTTGAAGCAGGTCCCTCGAGCCTGGTTTGAGTGTTTTCGCCTTGTCATCACCAAGACTGGTTTTAGTCAGAGTTCTCAGGACCATTCTATGTTTATGCGGTCATTACCGCAGGGAAGGGTAATTCTACTACTATATGTTGATGATATGATCATTACTGGGGATGACTCCGCCGGTATTGCATCCACACCAGTAGTTTCATATGAAAGACCTTGGTAAGCTACGTTACTTTCTGGGTTTAGAGATTGCTCATGGATCCCAGGGGATACTCATTTCTCAGCAAAAATACACATCAGATATTATTTCCACTGCATGTCTCTCTGACAGTCGATCAGCTGATACACCCTTAGATCTTCATGTGAAGCTTTGTCTCAGAGATGGTGAGCTCCTTCCTGGTCCCACTAGATACAGACAGATTATTGGACAGCTTGTCTACTTATGCATGACCAGACCCGATATTGCTCATGCAATTAGTATTGTCAGTCATTTTGTTTCCGCTCCTACATCAGTTCACTACGGTGCTCTTCTTCGGATCCTCAGATATCTTCGGGGCACTATCACTCGCTCATTATTCATGCCTTCTACATCCAAACTAGAGCTCAGTGTATATTCTGATTCAGATTGGGCAGGTGATCCGACTACCAGAAGGTCTACCACAGGTTTCTGTCTATTTCTTGGTGATTCACTGATCTCATGGCGGAGCAAGAAACAGGCAGTTGTTGCATGTTCTTCCACTGAGACTGAGTACAGAGCAATGGCAGCTACTACTAGAGAGATTGTTCATGTTCGTTGGCTGTTATCAGATATGAGTGTCACTCTTACAGGAGCTACTCCACTTTATTGTGATAACTGGAGTGCATTGTACATTGCAAGCAACCCGGTCTTTCATGAACGAATGAAGCATATTGAGATTGAATGTCATTATGTTCATGAGCGTTTTGAGGCAGGGACCATCTCTCTCCATTCTGTTACATCTTCCCAGCAGACTGTACACTTCTTCACCAAATTCCATGCTGTTCAGAGATTTCGACACTTAGTAGGCAAACTCACATTGTTTGACCCATCGTGAGTTTGAGTATAGTCCCACATAGAGTAGTTGGTTAGTTTTGTATTTGGTTCCTCCTATATATAGGAGATATTGTACTCAGTTAATTCTCAATTTAATATTCGGTATTGTTTTTATCTCTCTGATTTATCTTAACAAAGATAAAATAAAATCTGCAAAAATGAGTTCTAAAAAAATAGTTTGTTTAGATGTAGTTTTATTATAGTACATGAGAGAGAGGAGAGAAAGAAATTTAACATAGAGGATTAGGTGGAATTGTTTTATTGAATAATGAGAATAAAAGATAAGAGATGAACAATTTTAAAACAGCTACAATAGCTTTCCACTGACTTCATGGGGATTTTTCAGATTTCTTTTAGCGCTACAGTAACTACTGTATCGCCACAGTGCAATCTAAATTTAAGTCAAATTCATCCATCCAAACTTGTGAACAGTGCTTCTTTCCTGGATTTCTTTTCCTACAGTAAAATGTAGCCGAACAAACAAGCCCTTAGTGACAACGGATTGACATTACGTTGGAATAGTTTTTCACCTATAATCCCTTACATAATGGGTTTTTCTCCCGTGATAAAATTTAATTAATTGAATGATAAAGTATTACTTTATACGGAGGTAGCCAATTGTTTAAATTTGATTTCATACAGCTGGAATTGTAGCTCAAATCAAATAGCAGGTATAACTTATTAGAGCATCCACAGTGGTTTTTTATAATTGGCAAATTGCCATATTATAAGAAACGATCGCTGCAATGGTTTTTTATTTTGCCATTTTTTAGCAAATTCGCTATACTTGTTTCTCATATTTGAGAAACGAAATACCCATTCTCAAATTATAAAGTACGGGATATCATATACCGTCGCTCCGATTTTAAGATATTTTAATCATGTCAGACGGGAAAACATATACCGTCTCAAATTTTTTTTTTTTTTTTTAAATTGTCGGACGGTATATCATATACCGTCCGGTATATGATATCCCGTCCTTCACCTTTTTTTTTTAATTTTTTTTAAGGGACGGGGAATGTTTCCCGTCTCTCCCTTATTTAAAAAAAAAATTACGAGACAGGATATGTTATCCCGTCTCTAACTTTTAATTTTTGCCGCGCAAGCGAATGAGAAAAATTTAGCAAACTATCACTGCACGATCGTCCCCCATATGCTATTATTGTAGCTGCCATATAATAGAATATGAGAAATCCCACTGTGGATGCTCTTATATCAACTCTTATTTTCTCGTTTAGATTTGGTTGTATTTAATTGGTGAATTAAAATGTAGTATAAAATAAATAACTCCTTTATGCTTATTGCTTCATATATATATATATATATATATATGGGAAAAGGGGTATGAGCAACTTGCTCATTTAGTAAATGAGCAATTGATGATGTGGCAAACATGTGATTGAAAAATCTTTAAAGGGTTAGTTGTCTAATGTATCACATGCATGCCACATAATCAATTGCTCATTTACTAAATGAGCAAGTTGCTCATGTCCCTTTTACCCATATATATATTGTTTTTTCTAGTAAAGCTTTCTTGTTAAAAACCAGTTAAACGTTATATAAAACTTAAACAATTCTGGCGTTAAGCGTACCAAGTCATAATGAATTCTGCAACATGTCGAAGACCTTGGAAAAGAAAAAATAATCTTTCAAAATGAATTGGTGTGAGTTTACAAATGCCTGAAATGTGTGATCTATTATGAAGCATTGATGAAATTGGCCCAAGAATTGATCAGCAGAGCCACAATCCATTGACAACTAGAACGACAACAATGGACCATATATCCTAGGGCCTGGACATATTAATCTTTTTTCTCCATTCAGTTTAGTTATATGTCTCTGCAGTAAAACTAACAACTTGATGCTGGGATAAACTAATAAGGGAGAATGACCGATTAGCACCTAAAATTTATAGAAATTACCTACACACACCTAAAGTTTATATAATATCCCAATAGTACCCAAACTTCTATTATTTGGACCTAAAGACCCCCGCCGTTAATTTCTCAGTTAAGTTAATGGAATATTCCTAGAATATACCCCTTAACGGGTTTAAACTCGTTAAGAGGCACGTGAAAAGACCAAAATATCCTCCAAAATAATTTTAATGACTCCCTCTCTCTCTCACTTAAACGTAGACAGAAAGAGTTAGAGAGAGATAGAGAGAGAGGCAGAGACAGAGAATGAGAGAGAAAGAGAGAGAGCGCTAGAGAGAGAGAGGGGAAAACAGAGAGAAATAGACAGAGAGAGGGAGATAACGAGAGTGGGAGAGAGATGGTTACAGTGAAGCTCGACAGCAAGGAGGAGGAGGCGGGGAGTGGTCGACGAGGAGGCAATCATGAGCTCGGAGGGAGCTCGAAGGTGGCAGTGGTGGCGAGAGTGGATGGGTATGGTCGGAAGCTCAAGGGGGAGGGGAGCGGTGGAGTTCGAGAGCTCGAAATGGAGCTTAGTGGTGGTGCTGACGGCAGCGAGGAGGAGAGGAGGAGCTTCGGAGGTTGGCGGTAGCGACGGAGGGAAGCTCGAGTGTGACGACGATGGCAAGGAGGAGTTTCGGAGGAGGTTGAAGGTGGTGGCAGAGTTGTGGCGAGGCGCTCGTCGACTGTGATGGAGCTTGGGGTGCTTCGGTGGTGTTCGTCGAGGGCAGTGAGTGGTGGTGGTGGTGAGGACAGCAGCGGAGGAAGTGTGCGGTAGTGGAGGAGAGCAGCGGAGGAGGTGTGCGGTGGAGTCGAGGGTGGTGGCGAAGGTAATGGAGATGGCGAGGAGGTGCTTCGGGTGGAAGAGAGGTGGTCGGAGGCGGAGCTCGGTGGCGATGGTGGAGAGGAGGTGTGGCATTGGGGGGTCGGGCTTTTGGGTTGTCGTCGAAGGGGAAGAGGAAGAAACAGAGAATGGAGAAGAAAAAAGGTGGGGGTGGGGGTAAAAAAGTAATTTCACTCTCTAATTGTTAAAAAACTAACTGAATTGGACGTCAGGTGCTTATAGGTCCAATTTTGAAATGTTCAGGTGTGTTTAGGGTATTACCGTCACTTCAGGTGTGTGTAGGGCATTAGGACAAACATTAGGTGCCTATAGGTCCTTCCCCCAACTAATAAGCATATAAGTTCTCTCTCTCCTCCTCGAAAATTCGGAAGACGATTTTGAAAACCCAAAATATCATATCCCCAATTTTCGGAATCTCCTCTCTCCTCCCTCCCTCCTCCGACCACCTTCTCCTTCTCCTCCTCCACCTCCTCCGGCCCTCCCTTCTCCTCCCCCACTTCCACCTATCCTCCTCCACCTCCGAGCCCCATCTCCTCCCATCCTCCTTTCCTCCCGCCCACCTCCTCCTTTCCCCTCTTCCTCCCTCATCCAAACCACATCCCCCCTCCAACCCCTGATCAGACCCCATCCTCCATCACCGAGCATCCACTGAGAGTTGATTTGGGGAGGAGAGGTGGACGATGACTCCTTCCCCTTCCTTCCTCCACCAAAATGTCTCCCTAATATCCAAATGTCTGTTTTCCTAATATTCAAATTTCTTTTTTCCTAATATCCAAATTACAACAAACTTACAATTAGCAAGAAAATGTACCCTAGTTGGTGGGATGACGGTAGTCGGACAATTTTATAGTTTGGGCTCTACTTTGTCCAATTCAGGTCAAAGTGAGGGGTGCATAAGGTCTCTCTCATGTCAGGGGGCTTGGAAGGGGTGGTGGCGTTTGTTGAGCAGTCAGGGGAGATGACAGCTTTCGTTGCGATGTGCCAATGAGAGTCAACGAGTGTCAAGCGAGGAAATGAGAACCAGGACTCAATCTGTACAGGGAGTTTTTATATTGGTGGAGTGCCGGCAGTCTCTCATATGGTGCTTGAAGTTGACGCATGAGTCACTAATGGGGGCAACGGAGGTGTCCGTGCGAGCAGTCAGGAGAAAGGAAAACCTTCGTTGTGAGGTACCAGTGAGAGTCAACGAGGGTCAAGCAAGGGGATGAGAACCAGAACTCATTCTGTACAGGGAGTTATCAGATTGGTGGAGTGTCTGCAGTCTCTCATATGGAGCTTGAAGTTGACGTATGAGTCACTGATGGGGGTGACAGAGGTGTCCGTGCGAGCGACGGAGCAGATAAATGGTGTACAAGCGAGAGACTGAGAGAGAGAGAATGAGCTCAAATTGGCACGAGAAATTGACTTGGACGAGGTCGGACGATCAGTAGGAATAGATTTCGTTGTATTTTTGTTTATTGGTTGGGGTATGAGTTCCAAGACCCAGCTTGTTGGGATCTGAACTTCATAAGCCTTATTTTTTTTGTACGTTTTGTTAAAGTTTTTTTAATGAAATGCGGGGGATATTCAACCCACCGTTTAGCGATTTAAAAAAAAAAAAAAAAAAACCTAACAACTTGATATCCTTCTTCAGTGCCTCAATCAAACTCTATTTAGGTCTACCCAACTCCTTTTTACCCCATTAACTAAATTGTCGTCTTTCTTAAGAACATAATTACTAGTGCAATCTTTTAATCTTTTAGTTGCAAGACCATCCCTCGCACTTCATAATCAGTGTTATTACAAAGTGCAGAAACAGGAAAGCATAAGCAGAGTAAAGCCGATCATAAAAGAACAGCCAAAGTAATTCATGTAACTACAATAAAAATAAAACATATTGCTATAAACAAAAAATATCAGAACACAATTTACTGTGAATCTCTAGCCTCTTGACATTTTACCTCCGGCTTTTATTTTAACTCATTTAAGAAACCCCTACTAGTTCTCAAATCTGGCCTGAATAGCTTCCTCAACTGCAACCGATCTGTCGCCAACTTCTTTCTAAGTTCCTACTCCAAATGTGGCCACTTGAACTATGCCCAAGAAGCTGGTCAACCAAAATGCCCATACAAGTAGGTTTTACGGTGATGATGTGTTTCTATCCAATTCATTGATTAATATCTGTTCAGACACTACAAATCGCAAGGCCTGTAGCGACATACTTTTCCCGGCATTTTCGCTACACGCCACGATAGATGTGGAAGATTTTTTTTTAAAGAAAACACACTCTATAGCGGCGTTTAGCAGAAACACCGCTATAGGTGCAAACAGTAGCAGCGTGTTACATATAAATGTCGGGACAACCTCTCTCTATCGTGTGAACACTAATTTAATTTAATTTTTTAAATAAATAAAATAGCTATAACGGCGTGGACGCTAAATACGCCGGGATAGCATTATTTAAAAATTAAAATAAATTCCTATCCCAACATTTACATGACAAACATATTATCATGAAGATATTTTTATTTTAATATATATTTTTATACATATTTTTTGTATTTTATATTTTAATATTTATATATTTAAATAATATTTTACATGTAGATAGCATAAATTTGGTTACTGAATATTATCATGAAGAATGCATGAAAGAATTTTGATTCTATATTTATGTAGTTAACATTAATGAATAGGATTATCATTACTATACACAATATTACTCTATAATATATAATTTATCAAATATATATTATTCCTTTTTATTAAATATTTTATACCTAATCTCATTACTAATAACATATTTGTTATGCATACATTTATCAAAAATCTCATTATGTAATTGTAATTTTTTACAATTAGCTACAGTACGTACATAGTAGTCATCATATTAGTATTATCTACTAAATAGAGAATAAGCTTGATATATATTGTGATATGATAGAATTTTCCATACATTTGCTAACACAACTTGAAGAAGTAAGTTTTGACTCCCGATTTGCAATATACGGTCATGTATCATTTGTAACTTGATCAATATTTTAAAGAGACACAATTGAAAAGTGCACAATCGATCGATATCTTAAAATTATGTAACTTTCAGCTAGACTAGAATTCACCACACACAACCTATCTCAACTCGTATAAGAAAGTTTCGACTCACGACTTGCAAGATCCATACAGTTTTGTATCGCAAAAAATAAATTTGAGAATTATTTAATTTTCAAATTTGAAAAGAGTAATTAAAGATTATAGAATTTTATAGTTTTTTTGACAATATTGAGCTTTGTTTGTTTGTAAATTTATAATTATTAATGAGTAAAACCGATAGAACGCATATATATATATATATATATATATATATATATATATATATATATATATATATATATATATATATATATATAAAACTTACCTTTAAAATATAATACACCTATCATGGCGTGTTACATATAAACCGCCATTATATATTCGACATACAACGACGGTTTATAAGTAAAACGCCGTGATAGGCCAACCTTTTTTTTCCATTAAACCCGCTCTAAAATACCGCACTGTTTTTGTTTCCCCCCAATTTCCCAAATCTGTTAACCTAGTTTCCTCCTCTTTGCCGCTTTCTTATCGAAACCGCTACAGCCCTTCTCTCACCCTCATCACTAAATGCCGCACGACCCTCGCACCGCACCACCCTCTTGCCGCACCTCTCTCGCGCCGCTTGACCCTTGCCGCCGCTCCTACTTCGCCTCCTCTTTTCCATCTCTTTCTTCATCTGTGGTCACCGGAGACTGCCAGGACTGCAACCGACTCCCGGTGTCCTTGATAGACAGCGCACTCATCAGCACTGTCCTCGTCGTCACCGCCGTCGACTGTCTAATCTACTCCTACCTCCGTCGTCTATCCCTACCATCCACAACTCCGACCTCTAATTCGACGGCCGAGATGACGGCATCCTCGTGGCTGTTAGCGGTCTTGTGGTCCCCACCTCCTCCGACACTCGATTCACCCTCAGAATCGGGAACAGAGGGGCCCTCGTCCCTGATCAATCTGGTCAAAGTGCCATCATGGTCAAGACGATCCAGAAGGGAAAGGTTCAAAACATTCTAATTAGTTTCTCTAATTTCTTGATTCTTGATTATTATTATTCTTCATTCGAAATTCTTAATTATTTTAAGTGCAGAGTGTTCGAATTTGGTGTATTGGAATTTATGACTGCCTCTTCAGTGATGGGAGGACACAAAATTGGTCGAAGAGGGACGAGACAGTTTTGATTCGATCGGCGAGAAAAATGTTTTTATAAATTTGTTTAATTCGATGCTAATGAATCAGTGTTCAGTTGAAGTTTGTGAATGTGGTGATTTTTTGTAGGTTTCGTTTGCTCTGCATGAGGGAGGACGTTGGAGTAATGCGGAGTACGTTCAAATTGGTTTGGGTGATTTGTGACCTGGATTGCCTCTGGTAAGGGTGTATCAGTGTATGATCGGTGTCAGTTGTTTCGCCCTACGACACAGTCGTTGTGGGAGGCAGTGAAGGGCAATTTCATTTTCTTCATAGTGGGTGAGTTCAGATTTTCTTGAAGGTTTTGAAATGAGTTATTCAAAGTATTTTGTAGTTTGATAATGTGTAGCTGGTTTTTGAAGGTTGGGAGGAACGAGGTGGAGATGATTCTTCATGTTGGTAAGGAGATCACTGCGGTCGGGATCTACAAAAGAATCAGTGGTGGAGCACTTGAGATAGAGCTGTTGGCGCTGATCTTCCATATTTTCTGTGAGAATCTTAGCCTTTTGCTATTTAATCAAAGTCTGTAGATTTCTTCTCACAAACATTTAGGGGGCATTTGGCAATCTTATTTGCATTGCAACTACAATTGTCAGTAGTAGTTACAGTTACAGTTGCAATTTCTATGATGTGGTAAAAATATTGCAAGTGCAACTTAGACAAACTTAATTCCACTTGCAACTTATTTGCACCCAAACACTACAAACCGCAAGGCCTGTAGCGGCATACTTCTCCCGGCGTTTACGGTAAATGCCGCGATAGATGTGGAATATTTTTTTATTTAATAAAACACACACGCTATACCGGCGTTTCGACGAAATGTCGCCATAGGTGCAAACAGTAGCGGCGTGTTACATATAAACGTCGGCACAACTCCTCTCTATCGTGCGAACACTAATTTAATTTAATTTTTTAAATAAATAAAATAGCTATAACGGCTTGGACGCTATATACGCCGGGATAACATCAGTTAAAAAATAAAATAAATACCTATACCGGCGTTTACGAGACAAACGCCGAGATAGATTTTGTAAAATAATTGGTTTCTTATATATATTTTTATATTTTAATATATATATTTAAATAATATTTTATATGTAGATAGCACGAGATTTGGTCATCGAATATTATCATGAAGAATGCATGAAAGAATTTTAATTCTATAATTATGACGTAGTTAACATCAATGAATAGGATTATCATTACTATACACAATATTACTCTATAATACATAATTTATCACATATATTTTATTCCTTTTTTATTAAATATTTTATACCTAATCTCATTACTAATAAAATATTTGTCATGCATACATTTATCAAAAATCACATTAATTATGTAATTGTAATTTTTTACAATCAGTTACAGTACATACGTAGTAGTCATCAGGTTAGTATTATATACCAAATAGAAAATAAGCTTGATATATATTGCGATATGATAGGATTTTTCCATACATTTGCTAACATAACTTGAAGAAGTAAGTTTTGACCCACGATTTGCAATATACGGTAATGTATCACTTGTAACTCGATCAATATTTTGAACAGTATAACTAAAAGAAAGCAACACATTTGAAAAGTGCACAATTGATCGATATCTTAAAATTACGTAACTTTCCGCTAGACTAGAATTCACCACACACAACCTAACTCAACTCGTATAAGAAAGTTTCGACTAACGACTTGCAAGATTCATACAGTTTTGTATCGCAATAAATAAATTTGAGAATTAGTTAATTTTCGAGTTTAAAAAGCGTAATTAATGATTATAGAATTTTATAATTTTTTTGACAATATTGAGCTTTGTTGGTTTGTAGATTTATATATTAATTAATGAGTAGAACCCATAGAACGCATATATATATATATATATATGACTTGTTTTTAAAATATAATACACCTATCATAGTGTGTTACATATAAACCGCCGTTTATAGATTAGACTAATAGCGGTGGTTTATATGTCGCACGCCGTGATAGGCCAATTATTATTTATTTCATTATACCCGCTCTAAATCCCCGCACTCTCTTTTTCGTTTCCCCCCAATTCCCCAAACCTAATATTTCTTCCCCCTCCAAGCCGCTTTCTCCTCTAACCCACTCCTTTCTCTCCCCCTCATCATCTCCCTCGCGCCGCACACGTTCCTGCTTCGCTTCTCTTGTCCATCGTGCCGCCGCTCCTCGTACCCCTGCTGTTTTCTCGCCGCCGCTCATCACGCACCGCTGCTCCTCGTACCTTTCGCTGCTTCTCCTCACTTTTGCAGACCCCTCACTGTCAAGCTCTTCATCCCTAAGCAGCCGATCTCTGTTCTAATCGTCCAATTTCGGTAAAGATTATCATTTTAATTGTTTAGTAATATTGCGCAATTCCTATTTGACAATGAAATCTAACAAATTGAAGAAATATCTAGAAAAGGGTTAGGTACTTCAATTTTTTTTGTCTTTTGAATTTATCAGTGTCTCATATAATAGTGGATAGCTTTTGGAGCATTGCTGAAAGAAGTATGTGATTGAACATTAAAATTTGCTTCTCATTTTGTCACAATCACAGTGACTAAATGTGCATCTTTTGCTGTATTCTGTCTGCAACCTTCTTTTATTGTGTGATTTACAGTGATAAAATTACCATCAGTCAATATGAAGATGACAAAGTAATTGATGTAGGAATTTTCTCCTTCTTTCTGAGAGAAAATGGTTTACAGGAAATTTCTTCAGATAACAAGAATGAATAGATGATGGTCACATGAACATACAGTAACTTTCTCATAGTAAAAACTTCTTTTAACTTTTGATTTAAGATTTTTTTTTTAAAAAAAATTATGCATATAGAACTTGAATACTGAGGCCCATTAGACAGAAAATCGTTTACATTACCTATGTTGTCTCGCTATTTTCTTTGCCATTAATTTGTTGGAGTAAATACTCCATGGGATAATATAAGGTTAACTATATAGTATCATATATAAATACATGGTTTTCATAGGATGCAAACTATGGTGTGATTCTTGTCAATTCTCTCCTAGGATTCCTGTCATATTTTTGAATGAATTTGTTTATTGACTTTTCAATAATTACATATGTGACTGCCTTGTGGGTATTGTGTAGCGTAAAAAATCCTGAGATGATCATTGGTGAAGTTGCTATTAAGAACACTATGCTAGTCTTTGTTGATACACTTGTACTTAAAAGTATTAATTACTGTTATGAATGCTGCACTATCCTTCATTTATACACTTAAATTGTTGACCCGGTTATTAGGTTTGCTCGTTGTTAGAATAATCTTCAATCTGGTGTTACTCAACTTGGCATTTATGACCTTTTGATGTCCAGAATATAATGTAGGTCCGGTTAAAAGTCTACGTTATTGTTCTTTATAATGATATGATAAAGGAAAAGATATAGAAATACCAAAGCTTTTATGATTTTTAATTCATTCAAAAATCAACTTTGGAGAGAAACCTTAATTCAATACTTAACAGCTCCATTATGTAGATTGATCCACTTAAGACTTCTGGATCAGTTTTAAAACTTTTTGCTTGACCTTTTCGGAGCAACTTTTCTGTGTTTGCTCCACTGGCAGTCTTTAATAAATCATGTAACTTAGTAACAACTTTAGATTCGTTTTTTCTGTTCCCTTTACTTGATGTATTTGCTCATGCCATATTTTGCCAGTTGCTCTAATGAGGGACTGCAATCTATATTTACTTTTTATTCATCAAGAAATTTCAATTAGTCTTGATACTACTGAATAGATTGGTCCACAGTTTCAATTGCTTGTATCAGGGTTTTTTGGTTATTGCTTTGTCAAGCTTTTTTTTGGTTTTTTTAATTTAAGCATCCTTAGTCACAGTGAGTTACATAAATGAGAAATTAAATAAGAGTATTCCATTTTTGGTTGAAAGGGAAGCAACACTGACCTTATGTATTAAGTTTGTTTACCTGAAGTTGCGAATGCCAATTGGATTGTAATCAATTAAAACTTCAAGAGGTCACTAATTTTGTAAATATTATATGTTCTTTGCTGTCTTTCTTCTCATTGCATGACAGCTAATGTAAGCATTCTTTAGGCATTGACATCTTAAGATCTGCCTCAAGTATCTCTCGCATATCTACCTGTTTCCATTACTCAGAGAATAGCAGTGATGAACTTCTTCAGGTATTATATGATTTTTCATTGTGTGAATTGATTTTTTACAGATTTGTTTGTGAAGGTAATCTGTTTGGAATATATATCTCTACTATTTTTATTAGACAGTTGGGGTTGCATGTGTCATATATACCAGCAACACTTCCAATCTCAATTTATATCAACCATCCATTTACATCTAGCCTCAAACAATTGTCCGTTCACTTAAATCTAGCCTCAAATAATTAGTCATCTTCTTAAATCTAGCTTCTCACATGCATTGCACCTGCTAAATAGCTAGTAACTGTCACTACATATTTAAGGCCGGCATAATCGTGTATATGGTGTGGCTTTCACCAATTTTACATTGTGTTTGCTACCCTTGAGTAATTTGTTGTGTTTCAGCTTGCATATATTATATATTTTTTTCTTTACCAAACATATATGGTTATGGTTTTATTATACCACTGTACACAAACACTTAATTTTCTCTTGATGATCTGCTCTTGTTTTTCATTACATGTTGTATCAAAAACAGAAACCGGCTTTAACAAATCTGCATACTTTATAAGTCTTTTAGATATTAAATATTTATAAATATCTTCTCATTGTTTGGAATTTAGATCATGGGCGAACCATCAGTTGTCAGGAAGGCCCTTTTTCAAGTTTCATCTCGTCTGCATGACAATCCGTCTCGTTCCAATCACTTGCTGACATCCAATATTCCAAGTGCTTACCAGTCAGGTGATCAATATGGTGCATCCTCCACCAGTGATGCCTATGGGTCCACTAATTGGCTCATATGGTGGCAGTTACAAGGGTGAAGCTGCTGGGGATTGGCCTTCATTCTATCCAGGTCCAAGAGACGAAGGTTCTACAAAGGAGTTCAGCTTACGGTTGCTCTGCCCTACTGTTAACTTTGGAGGGGTTATTGGCAGGAGTGGTGCTGTTATCAAGCAATTAGGCAGAAATCTGGGGCATTTATTAAAGTGGACAGTTCCTCTCCTGAAGATGACTGCATTATTACAATTTCAGCTAAAGAGGTGAGACTGTTTATCCATTTCTTTTCAGTCTCACCATCATACATAGTATACGACCCTTGGAATATTCCAAATAGATTATGCTAATAAATATTTCCTTTCACTTTGAAAGTATAGATTAATTCAAAAACCTTCACAAACATAATAGATAACAGGACTTGAGGTTTGAGCTGATCCTTTTTGGTTTCAGTCCTTGTGTATCGATTTTGAGGGGATACCTGTAAAAAGGAGAGCGAAACCTAGTTGTGCTGGAACCTCTATAGAAGGCTTTGAAAATTAAGAAAACAAAGAAGACTTTAAGGGTTGCAGGAGATAGAAAGGAGGCAGATGGAAAAAGGTAGATTTATCTGAACAAGTTACCTTGTAAAGGGAAGTTACCTTTTCCAGCTGCTTCTTTCTTTTACCCCCTCTTTTCTTGTTCAGAGTTGCCATGCAGGTAGATCAAGGGGGAAGTGGAATTTGACAGATCAGTGTGGAATTTGACAGATAAGTAGTCAGATACTTTTCAAATATGACCAGACCCAACTGAATAAGTAGGCTTTGGAATTGGATGGGGTCAGATTTGAACTGGGATTGGCCTGGCCAGGCAAATAAATAGATTTTAGAGTTGGATTGGGTCAGAATTGATCTGGATCTAACTACTCTCTCAAAATTAACTAGCAAAGAACCATTTTATCTGTTCATTTTTACCCCTATATTTTTTAGGAAAAAAAAGTATTATTTGTTAAATTTGGAATTTTGTGTGCATTAATATACATATTAATACATTTATCCTTGATTGAGCATTAATATAAATTTATATAAATGTATCCTTATGCAATGATAAAACCATATCTTATATCAGCAAGAAGTATTAATATTTGGTCTTTAACATATTTGAGTCTGCCTAATTATGATTTCAAAAAATTATTTCATCAGATGTTACATTTGTATGTACACAATTGATAGTAAACTCTTTACATGCAGTTGCATGTGTTGCTTGACTAGTTTTTCTAAATTGGATATTTTACTTTTTTTTCATCTTTATGATTTGGTTTTCCTTTTCAGTATTTTGACGATCCATCCCCGATTATAGATGCTATAGTGCGCTTGCAGCCTCGATGCAGTGAGAAAACTGAGAGGGAATCTGGTGAACCGTCATATTCAACCCGCATTCTTGTAACAACCTCTCATATTGGTTGCCTTATTGGTAAAGGTGGGTCTATTATTTCGGAGATGAGGAGACTCACACGAGCAAATATCCGTATACTCTCGAAAGAGAATCCTCCTAAAGTTGCTTCTGAAGATGATGAGATGGTTCAGGTAAATTTACTTTAGTTATTTATGATTGCGTAGTCATCGTCTTGTTATTTGTTTAAACTATAATATGCACTCCTTTTTGTTTTTTTTCCAGATCAGTGGGGACATGTATGTTTCTAGAAATGCTCTTATACAAGTAACTACAAGGTTGAAAGCTAATTTTTTTGATAGAGAGAATCCTTTATCTGCATTTCCATCCTCTGTTCCATCTGTTCCTTACCACCATTTGGCTTTGAGCGAGGATCTGTCGAAGTACGGGAGTAGGGATAGCAAGTCACACAGTCGTGGTTATTCTTCTTACTCTGGTGGATACGGTGGTGCTGATTTACTCCCACCTGAACCTTATTCTAGCTATGATGGTTCTCATTCGAGCTATGGTGGTTCTCAGGTAGAGTTGCTTTTATAAAAAATATTGAAATCAGTTTGCAGTTTGCGTAGTTTAGGCATTGACATCTTAAGATCTGCCTCAAGAGGTCACCTGAGATATCAAAGTTATATCAGATAATGGAGGGATCAAATTCGAGAGTTAGCATTATCCAGATTTGAATTTAATTGTGTAAGAAGATCTATAAGAAGAAATTTTGCATATACCTAAGATTTTCTCTCAATTGTTTCCGAGTAAAATGGAATTATCAAAACCTTTAATTATGGTTTGAACTTTAAAGTTAGATATATGGAATGTGATTACAAACCAAGAACTAAAATTTTTGGTTAGTGATATTTTAAATGATCACAAGTATGGAACTATGTAGTAATAAGCAAATAATTGGATAACCAATGATTTCAGTAATATATTAATAAAAGAGACTTTGAACTTTTGGTTTTATACCTTATCCATCTGAAGAATTCTTAGGTGCATTGATATAAGAATAACTTTGAATTATTTGCAGAAAATCCGAACCCCTACCACAAACTTCTTCACAGCCAGTAATGTTTCTGCGAGATGAACACATACATACTGTTGATACCTCAAATCTATTAATTTGTCTCATAAATTGCTCATAATCATGGATTCACTATTGTAGATGACTGGAGTATGTATATAACAGAGTTTTTAGACTAAGACATCCAATTCATTTCGATTTTATGACTAAGACATCCAATTCATTTTATTTGAAGTATTTTATTAAAGTTCTAAATACTGATCTTACTTGTATATAGGAAGCATCAAATGAGGGAGAGAAGATCGGCGATGTAGATTTTTTTGAAACTACCCATACGGGTAAGGATGGAAAATTTAGGGATGATGTGGAATTGGAAGCAACAGCGGGCCACACGAGGAGACTCCCCTACTGTAGTTTGTTGAATTTGGACTTTTTAAAATGTTTTGTAGGAATAATATTTATGTTTTGTAATAACTAAGCGTTATACAACATATACATTTGATACTCGTTGTATGACAGTTTATATGTGTTACATATTTTGTTTTCTATTGAGTTGTTTTTTGTGATGTGTGACTTTTGGTTCTTGATTATGATATTATTGATTTACCTGATTTGCATTTAAATTTAATATGATTAAATGTATTTGTAATTTGTGATTAATTACTGGATTTTTCAATTGAAAATTTTGTAATTTAAAAAAAAAAAACCCCCTATCGCGGCGTTTACCACGAAACGCCGCAATAGGTACTACAGCTTTTGAGTCCCCTCTATTGCGGTGCTGGGCCAGCGCCGCAGTAGGGTACCAACGCTAGATTTTTAACCGTGGTGCTATAGCGGCACTTGGAAAAAGCGCCGCTGTAGCTATTTTTTAAAAAAATGAAACGCTCCTATAACGGCGGTTTGGCAACGCCGTTATAGGTGGACACCCTATAGCGGTGGCATCCGAACACGCCGCGATAGCCTATATGGCTATAACGATGCACGTTCTAACGGCGCTTTTAGCGGCGATTTCAGAAGTGCCGTTATGAGCTATAACGGCGCCAAAAAATGCCGCTATAGCCTTGTAAAAGCGCCGCTATAGCCTGTGCGGTTTGTAGTGAAAATGGGTACCAGTTGAAAGTTGCAATGACTTGTAAGTTGCAAATTTAAAGTGCCTGGCCAAACTTTGCAACTAAATTGCAACTTAAGTTACCAAATGAGGTCTAGTTGCAAAGCAATTGAGTGTTGCAGAACACCCTATTACTGTTTGTACACTCTAGATAATTAGCTTTATGCTTCTTTTTAGTTATAAGTTCATAGTTGTCATCATCTAATGCCTTTTATTACAGCCAGTTGGGTTAAAGAGCACAAAGTTTCATAAAAGATTTGACCAGAGTTGCAGATCAACCATCAGAGTTAAAAATAACATGTCCCCTTGTTTTTAATGGCAAAATGTTTGTCATGGAAACGAACATTTATAGAGAGGGCACACATGTCCCCATCTTCTTTAGTAGCTTATAAATGTACAAACTTTATTCAACTGGGAAAAGATTATCATATCTTTATGCAGAAATTTCACCCTATATTGGTCATTTGGCGGCTCTCTCATGAGTAAACTAGACTCCGATGCGTGCATTGATCTAATTGTTAAAGAACTGTGAACAATTGGTTTACATCTACTTGACAAATTGATAGAAAGTTACCGAACCACTTCACCTTTTTTATAATCTTATTATATGGGCAATCATTCTATGGTTATCTATGGAAAAATGAAGTGTTTTGGAAACCCCTTACTCGTACATCAGTAGATTCAGTATGATTTAATTGTTAATTGATAAAAAAATGGTAACAATCAGTTTACAGTTTGCACCTGGGAGTACTCAAGGAGTATCAGCATGCGATACACTCCCGACACGGGTACGTCGGGTTGCGCATTTGAAAGTACCCGTGCTTCCTAGGTGTCAAGTGGCATTTTGCCAGAGATGCATACATATGATGTGGACATTGTTATGAGATTTTATATAATTGCTTCGGTACATTAGGTAGTGATATCTAAGGAAACATAGATGATTTGAGGATTAAGGTTACACCTTAGTTGTTGTTCAAGTTCTTTTTCTGTAAACAATCCAGTGAAGGTTGTTTTATATTTGAAATTGGCTTGAACCAAAGTTTAAAAAACCAATAGCCTTTGTAACACAGCAGAACAACTTTTGTTGGGAAGTCATTGTAAGCAACAAGACTGGCCATAAATTGAAGGCATGATTTTGGTACGTTTTGTCATATACAAATTGGCTATGCATATCACATGCAAATGTATTTAATCTTCATGTCAACCAACATTTGAGATCCCACTTTAGGTTTTTACAATTAAAAAATTATAAATGTAGTATATAAATACCCACCTCATTGGTTATGCAATAACGAAGAAATTTTTCTTCACTAGTGATGCGGTTTATTTCTGGGAGACGTGTGGATGCACCAGGTGTGAGTTCGGACTCGATTTGTATTTGATGGAGAAAGCTGCTCGTCTGACGACCCTCGGTTGACCGGGCGGAACCTGCGATGGGCTCGGAGGGAGGTGGAGGCCTCGGCTCGGATCAGAGGGTTCGGATCCGAGGTCTTGTGTACCTGCAGACGGTCCTGAAACACCGGGGTTTATCCCGGTGGCGGGCCCTCCGACGATCTAGTCAGTCTCTGTGAGAGAGTAGCAATAACTAGGAGAATTTAAGTGGCAAAGGATTGATCACCTCAAAAGGTGGGTGAGGGTCTAGTATTTATAGAGAATTCCAACCGGGTTTGGATCTGCTTGGGGGCCGGGTCTGAACCCGAAAGCCCATGGGCCTGACGTGGCAGTACCAGGAGTGGTATAGGGCTGACGCAGCAAAGCCCTTGGTGGTATTTGGAGCTGACATGGCAGATCATGGGGCTTCCGTGCTTCTGGGAGAATCTGGGGGCGTAGGGTGTGCCAAGTCATCTTCATTCAACACCAGGATGGGCAGACGGCCCGGAGGGCTGTCGTGGATCGGAGGCCGAGGGCCATCGGTCTCATCGGATACGAGGAGAACAGATCTGTGGGGGTGAACTTGAGGTTCGGCGCCGACCCTGTAGTGGCTCGAAGCCGAACTAGACTGCTGTTTCTACCATTTTGAGTGATAGTTGTATTGGGCCCTGGTTGGGCCCCAGGCCATTTTTACCCTACCACACAAGCCCCCCACTCCTGCGGGGATGCGGGAGCTAGCCGTGGAGGAGTGTTTATGGTTGTAGAAACGAGATGGCGAACTACTGGGCCTTCATGAGGGGGTTGTCCTGATTGCTTAGAGCGATCCTCGAGCCGGCAAGGGTCTACGGGTCGGCAAGGGTGGCGGCAATTTGTTTGAGACTTTCTGAGATGATTACCCTGGTGCTAGACCTGACCTCAAGCTGGCAAGGGATTACGGGTCAACAAGGGTGATGGCGAGCCGTTGGCCTTCCTAAGAAGACCACCCTGGTGCCAGACCTGACATCGAGCTTGGCGAGGGATTACGGGTCGGCAAGGGCGATGGCGAGCCGTGGAGCCTTCCGAAGAAGACTACCCTGGTGCTAGACCTGACCTCGAGCTGGCGAGGGATTACGGGTCAGCAAGGGTGATGGCGAGCCGTTGGCCTTCCTGAGAAGACCACCCTGGTGCCAGACCTGACCTCGAGCTTGGCGAGGGATTACGGGTCGGCAAGGGCGATGGCGAGCCGTGGAGCCTTCCTGAGAAGACTACCCTGGTGCTAGACCTAACCTCGAGCTGGCGAGGGATTACGGGTCAACAAGGGTGATGGCGAGCCGTTGGCCTTCCTGAGAAGACCACCCTGGTGCCAGACCTGACCTCGAGCTTGGCGAGGGATTACGGGTCGGCAAGGGCGATGGCGAGCCGAGGAGCCTTCCGGAGAAGACTACCCTGGTGCTAGACCTGACCTCGAGCTGGCGAGGGATTACGGGTCAACAAGGGTGATGGCGAGCCGTTGGCCTCCTTGAGAAGACCACCCTGGTGCCAGACCTGACCTCGAGCTTGGCGAGGGATTATGGGTCGGCAAGGACGATGGCGAGCCGAGGAGCCTTCCGGAGAAGACTACCCTGGTGCTAGACCTGACCTCGAGCTGGCGAGGGATTATGGGTCAACAAGGGTGATGGCGAGCCGTTGGCCTTCCTGAGAAGACCACCCTGGTGCCAGACCTGACCTCGAGCTTGGCGAGGGATTACGGGTCGGCAAGGATGATGGCGAGCCGTGGAGTCTTCCGGAGAAGACTACCCTGGTGCTAGACCTGGCCTCGAGCTGGCGAGGGATTACTGGTCAACAAGGGTGATGGCGAGCCGTTACGCCTTCCTGAGAAGACTACCCTGGTGCCAGACCTGACCTCGGGCTGGCGAGGGATTATGGGTCGGCAAAGGTGAGGGCGAACCGTGGTGCCTTAGAATGTTTGAGCGGGGTAGCCCGCTGTTTTTTCGGAGCATTGAAGGCATTCTGGGATCTGTGTGATGTTCCAATTTCCCAGGGGCCTTAAATGCGCCGCCTAATAAATGCATGGCACATGGGCTTCCGTCGTTTGGCTTTTCCCATGTCATAAAGGCCGGCCTATGGGGGAGGCTATAAGTACCCCTCCCTCCGCAGCGGGTTTGATCACAGCAAGGGTGGTCCATTGGCCATCAGAGGTGTCTGCTCCGGCGGACGCTTGTCTCTTACAAAATTTTACCCCGGGTCGCGTCGGATAGGTGGTTACTCTGCCGTCCGAATCTTCTCTTGGATCTGATGGCTCTGATACGGCAGCCAGATCCAGGGGAGATCCGGGCGAGAGGGGAAACGACCGAAAACCGGACCGGTGGATAAGGAGCCTCGGATTGGTGGTGGCTCTGCCGTCTGGATCCTTTTTCGGGTCAGACGACCCTGACACGGTTGTTTGGCCCGAGAGAGATCCGGACGGGAGGGGAACCAACCGTATTCCGGACTTGGGGCTGAAGAGCCTCAGATAGAGGGGTCATCTTCGATTAGGGGTTGGCCAGTCTGTCTTCTGATAGGGCTCCAGGTGATGGTGGTTTCTGTCCCACCCTCGAACAGTTCGGGGTTTCGGCCGCCGAGGCTGTAAGCCCCGAGCTGCTCGGGGGTGAGAGGGGAACCGACCGAGCGCTGGAGCCCGGGGCGTCTGTCGAAGGACGGCACCTTAAACCTTAAGTAAAATGTTTTCTCTGTCGTATACTCCATCCAAACCGACCCCTGCGCCTGGCTGCCAGCCTGGCACCTGATGACGTCAGCAGCGCACGTTTCGAGGACGTGGCGCGGTTTTCCAGGCGGCAGTTGCACGTTAATTGGTGAACAGTAATTGCGGAACTCGAGGAGTCGTTTTCATCTTCCATAAATATTCCCCCCTCTCCCCCTTTCACCCACTTCCTTCTTGCTGCTTTTCTCTTCAAAAAATCTTCCAACACTTCAGCGCTCGTCCTTGCTGTTTGCTGTACTAGGTTCGTCCTTCCGAAGCGACCCCAGGTTAGTTGGTAAGTCTGTTTAGTTTAGGCACAGATGGATAGGGCTCAGTCCGGCTCGTCAGCGTCGATGTCTAGGGGGGAAGTGAAGCCTGCCTCCAAATCGACGTCGTGGGAGGAGCCCGTGCTCGAGGGGGAGTCAGTGCACGCTGCGGAGCCTTCCGATTCAGTTTCGTGGGAGGAACCAGTAGGCGAGGGGGAAGTGGTGCACAAGGTGAGGCCGTTACGCCCCCAACATCCCTTCGTGGTGGAGAGTAGCGAGTCGGAGGAAGCCAGTGATGGTTCGAATGGTATCCGTGTACTGGAGTTGTCTTCCGAGGAGGAGGGAGGCGAGGGCGACACCGTAAGGAGGTCCATCGTTCAGGGTGCGGGTTCGAGTTCCATGCCGACTGGTCTGGGGCCATTATCTAACCCCTTGTCGGAGCGAGCCAAGAAGAGGAAGAGGGCTTCAAGGAAGGCGGGGTCGAGGACTGGTGGTTCGAGCCAGGCGCCTGTTTACCGCAATATGATGACAGGTTCGCCCGTACAGCCGAAGCCTTTCCGTCAGTATCCCGACGACCTCTCTGATAGGGAGCTCTTCGGTGTGCAGCCCTCTTCGCCGAGTCGGAAGAGGGTGATGATGGACGCGATCCCGACTGTCTTGGAGGGTGGGGACTTGGAGGCTTTGCAGCTGGCATACCACATAGGGCCCGGCTACGAATTGTGGTTGCCGAGCTCTACTCTGCGCCCCACCGATCCCCTTTCTGCATGGTATTGTGTCTTCCCAGTGGACGGCTTCATCTCCGGGCTGAGGCTGCCGGTCCACCCGTTTGTTCGGGATGTGCTGAACTGGGCCTCCTTGGCGCCAATGCAGTACGGGCCAAACTCTTGGAAGAAGATCATCTGCTTTGTGCTGATGTGCGAGGAACAGAAGATACCCCTGCGGCTGAATGTGTTCCGAGCGATGTTGATGATCAGCTCGGCGGTCGAGGGCGTTTACTACATCTCTCCCCGGAGTAAGGGGAAGGTCGTTCACAGCCACCCGGACTCTATCAAGGATTGGAAGAAAAATATTTGGTGATCCAGAGTGAAGAGCCCTGGGACATTCTCACTCGATGGAACTACTCCAAGCCGAGCTATCAACCGCCGAGGCCGAGGGATCTGTCGGCCGAGGAGTGGGGGTTTGTCGAGCGCCTCCGTCTGTCACCTAGCATTGATTGGACGAAGGTGACGGAGGCCAACCTGGCGAGCGTTGGACTGAGCCCAGCCGTTCTGTGTATGTAGTTGTTTCTTTTCTTTCGGTCCTTTCGTACTTTCTTGCTCATTGCTCTTAATGGTTTTTTCTGCAGATATGGATGAAGCATCGATCAAGGCAAGGAGGCTCGCCATGAAGAAGGAGGACGCCGAGAAGAAGAAGGGGGAGGCGACGAAGAAGCCGAGGGAGTCGTCCCTGGTTATCTCGGAGGCCCCGCTCGAGCCGAGGGCTAAGAGGACTCGCTCGGAGACGAGCAAGGGGATGGCCCTTTCGAGGGGCAAGGGCCAAGCGAGGGCACCCGATCTCGACAAGGGGAAAGGTCCCTTGGTAGAGGTCGAGGAAGAGGACCCGGTGGTAGAGATGTTGAGGCAACGGTGGGCACCGGAATGGTCGGTTCGGATGGGCGACTGTCTGACTGAGGAAGCCCAGGCCGTTGAGGTGGTGGAGAAGTTGGCGACCCCTCGCGATCGCCAGGTGATGGAGAGTGAGCCTGTAGAGGTGGCGTTTACGCACCTGGCGCAGGCCACCGTGCTGGTAAGATTGTCGACCTTATCCCTCTTGTTAGTCTTGCTTCGGGAGTCTTTTTCTTATCTGTGCTTGTCGGTCGCAGGCTTGTATGCAGGGAGCTAACGTAAAGAACCTCTACGAAGCGTCCCTGTCACAAAAGCGAGCTCGGGCAGATAAGAGCGAGCGGGAGATGAAGGAGATGCGGATCGAGCTCGAGGGCTCGCACAAGAGGGAACAGCAGATGAAGCTCGAGCTCGAGGCCAAGGATGCGGAGTGGGGGAAGAGGGTGGTCTCCTTGAAGAAGAAGTTCGCCAAGGAGAAGGAGGAGTTGACGACTGCGTTCGCCAAGGAGAGGGACGAGCTGACGGATGCGGGTCAGCGGATGGTGATCAAGGCCCAGGATGAGTGCTACGCGAAGGCTCTCAGTCATGTGAGGCACTTCTACCCGACCGTCGACCTGTCCAACTTTGAGTATGACATGGAGATCGAGGGGACATCGAAGGCTCCTGGCGAAGAAGGGCCCATTGGTAACCCGGCTGTCGACCCTCCTGCGAACCCGACCGATGCCGAGGTGGGAAAACATGATGTATAATTTTATCTTTCTTTTTCCCCCCTTCGATTGTATTTGCCTTCTGCGGACTGGCCACCACATTTTTTGTAAGAAGTTGCACAATTTATAAAAAAGTATTTTTGACCGGCCGAGTGTTTTTGACCTCGGATATTTCCGAACCTCCTTGCTTATGTGTGTTGAGTTGGCTGGTTCTCTTGTAGGTTGTGGCTTCCCTTCCCGAGGCGGACCCTCGTCGTTCCGACGTGGCGTGGCTCCGGAGCAGGGTTGAGGCATTGGAGGCCACTTGGTTCGGTACCGTAAGGGGGCCTGTGACACTGATGCGGCCTTTAACTATTACAGGAACATGTCTGAGGCCCTTAGTGAGGAGGCAAGCCGGCTGAGGAGGACGATGGTGGATCGGGAACTCGTGGGTGTCGGACTCGGATATACAATGTCGAGTTCCTCGGTGCAGAGGCCCTCCTCCGAGAAGCTACTTCGTGATGTGATAGTGGAGAAGGAGGTGGAGATACACCGTTACCGGACGATGCTGGGTGTCTCGACATCTTCCTTAGGGGGTCGGCGAGCGGAGGGGGTACCCTCTGTGCTGCTACTAATGGAGCGTATGCGACCCGTCGACGCCCAGAGCTCCGTGGCCGGTGTGTCGACCGTGGCCGAACCGAAGGACCATCATGACAAAGAGAGATATCCAGGTTGTTCGATCGGAGTGATCCCGCCATTCGTCGGACCCGAGGGGCCGTGAGAGGGCGGCTTCCTTCAGTCTGAGATGAGAGGAGTGTTTCTGTAACGGTCTTTGTTTGTTTCCCCATAACCCAATAAAGGAGCATGAATAAGGAATTCATTTCACTCTTCGCTCTGGTTGATAGTGTAAGGAATGATGAAGGGAGTGTGGTTCGGCCCTGTCGGTCCGTGAGGGATCGGCGTGGGGCGTTGTGAGGTCCCCCGGGCCTGAGGTTGAGTCGGATCTACCGAGGAGTCGGGGATGATACCGGGGTGAAGACTTGGGTGTCGATCCCCTCGTCCGGTATTAGGTCGGATCTGCCGAGGCATTTGGAGTATAATACAAAGAGATTTCATTCGTATAAGGTAGGGAGGGCTGCTAAAACGGCCATTTACATACGAAAGCTTTACAAAAGATTTACTTCTAGCCCAGTTAGAACCTGTGCTCGTCCCTCAAGGAGCCTCACTAGGTGCTTGGCGTCAAATGGGAATTCCTCCAGCTCGACGGCGGGTCCGGGAGCAGGGCCGTCCCTTTCTGGTTTGATCTCGACGGCGTCGAGGGGGAACACCCCTCCCCCGACGGTGGTCATGTAGCACGATCGCGCTGCTTCTTGGCTACCTCGGACGATGCCGATGCCTTGCGGGGTGGGAAATTTGAGTTTCAGATGGTAAGCCGACGGCACTGCTTGGAGGGAGCATAGTCCGGGTCGGCCGAGTATGGCGTTGTAAGCCGCCTTGACATTGACCACCATGAAGTCCATAGACTCGGTCCTCTTGACGGGAGCCGATCCTGCGGTAACGTCGAGGGTAACAATCCCTTCTATCACGACAGGGATGCCGGAGAACCCATGCAAGGTGTATCCGGCCGGCTTGAGTTTGCCTCTAGGTAGTTTGAGATTCTCGAAGGCTTCGAGGAAAAGGATATTAACCGAGTTGTCGCTGTCGACGAGGATTCGGCGAACTTCACAATTAGCCATGTGGAGGCTAATGACAAGGGCATCGCAGTGGGGCAGGCGAACGCCTTCGAGGTCCTCTCCTGAGAATGAGACCGGCATTGGCTGTAGCTTGGGCGAGGGGTTGTTTTGGACAGCGTTCACCTCTCGGACGAAGGCTTTTCGGGAAGTATTCGATTCTCCTCCCATTGGCCCTCCGTGGACACAGTGCAAGATGAATGGCGTATCCGTGGCTCCCTCGGACTCGGGATCCCGACCCTGGATGCGGTTCGGAGTAGGGTTCGGAGGCGAGAGCCTCCGGTTCCTAGTATCTCGCCGATCCCGTGGGACTTCTCGGGTGAATTCTCGGAGGTACCCCCTGGAGATGAGTTCCTCAATCTCGTCTTTCAGGGCCCGGCATTGGTCGGTTTCGTGCCCATGATCTCTGTGAAAGCGGCAGTAGAAGCGCTGATCTCAGTTCTTGCTGTTGTTAGGTCCGGGAGGTAGTCGAACAATGCCTTTGTCTTCGATTTCTAAGAGGATGGCGGACACGTTATGTGTCAAGGGAGTGTACCTCTCGAAGCGGGGGACCGGCAGGATCTTTTTTATGGCCCCCGCGTCCCTCGGAGCCTTCTTTGATGGTTCGACTTCTTCGGCCTTCCGCTTTCCCTTCCCGGTGGCCTCCCTAGCATCTTCGGGGCTAAGGGCCTCTTCTGCCCTGATGTATTTCTCGACCCTGTTGAGGAGGTCGGGAAAGTCGACGGGGGGTCTCTTCGCCAGAGAAGCTTTCAGCTGTCCATGACGGACGTTGTGCCGAAATGCCGCAGAGGCGACGCCTGGATCAAGAGAGGAGACCGACCTTGCCTCCGCGGTAAACCTCCGGACGAACACTCTGAGTGACTCTCCTTCTATCTGTATGAGCCCAAGTAAAGAGGCGCTGGTCCTTTCCGCCTTCCGGCTGGTGACGAAGTGGGCAAGAAAATTGCCCTCTAGCTGGTCGAAGGAGTAAATGGAGCCGGGGGTGAGTTTCGAGAACCATTCACGAGCCGGACCCCGAAGTGTGGCGGGGAAGGCTCGGCATAGCAGGGGATCCGAGGCGCTGTGAATCATCATGAGGGTTTTGAAACCCTCCATGTGATCAGCGGGATCTCCCTCGCCGTCGTAGGTCTCGAATTGAGGTGGTCAGAAATTCCTGGGTATTTCTGCTTGGAGGATGGGGGCGGAGAAGGGAGGTCGGACAGGTCTGTACCCCTGGGCCGCTCGTTGGTCACTGTCTCCTATATGATCGAGGCGATCCTCTATTTCTTGGAGGCGCCTTAGGAGTACGCCATCGTCTTCTGGCTGGATTGTTGAAGGGCGCGACACGCTGGCCTCGGCATCCGATCCGGTTTGGGAGTTGAGGGCTTCCTCCCTGGGGGCCCTTCGGAGGGCCCCGAGAATTTCTCTCTGGAAGTCTTGGAACTCCTTGTGAGTGACGGGGGCTCCCTCGACCCTGTTTGGTCGGTCTGAAGGTTGTCTTCCTATGCGGCTGAGTGCTGGCCTCCGTCCCTCGGGCTGCTGTCTTGGATGGTTCGGGGCCGGGTTGGAAGCGGCCCTTCCCCTGCTGCGGCTAATCTGTCGGTTGACGATTACTCCCCGGAGGTCGGGCTGGACTTGACGGGTGACGCTCCTTTGGGACCCCTGATGGGGAGCCCTGTGTTTTGAAGTGTGTGGACCGGCGTTAGCAGTTGGTGGGGGCGAGTCCCGTCGGTTGACTGAGGAAGCAGCCCCCTTGCCCTTGGAGGCCATGAGAGTTCGGCTGTCGAGGTGCCTTGATGGTCGTGCTCGGGTCGACTTCTGAAGCAGTGTTCCCACAGACGGCGCCAACCTGATGCGGTTTATTTCTGGGAGACGTGTGGATGCACCAGGTGTGAGTTCGGACTCGATTTGTATTTGATGGAGAAAGCTGCTCGTCTGACGACCCTCGGTTGACCGGGCGGAACCTGCGATGGGCTCGGAGGGAGGTGGAGGCCTCGGCTCGGATCAGAGGGTTCGGATCCGAGGTCTTGTGTACCTGCAGACGGTCCTGAAACACCGGGGTTTATCCCCGTGGCGGACCCTTCGACGATCTAGTCAGTCTCTGTGAGAGAGTAGCAATAACTAGGAGAATTTAAGTGGCAAAGGATTGATCACCTCAAAAGGTGGGTGAGGGTCTAGTATTTATAGAGAATTCCAACCGGGTTTGGATCCGCTTGGGGGCCGGGTCTGAACCCGAAAGCCCATGGGCCTGACGTGGGAGAAGGCCCAGGGGGTTTAGGGCTGACGTGGCAGTACCAGGAGTGGTATAGGGCTGACGCGGCAAAGCCCTTGGTGGTATTTGGAGCTGACATGGCAGATCATGGGGCTTCTGTGCTTCTGGGAGAATCTGGGGGCGTAGGGTGTGCCAAGTCATCTTCATTCAACACCAGGATGGGCGGACGGCCCGGAGGGCTGTCGTGGATCGGAGGCCGAGGGCCATCGGTCTCATCGGATACGAGGAGAACAGATCTGTGGGGGTGAACTTGAGGTTCGGCGCCGACCCTGTAGTGGCTCGAAGCCGAACTAGACTGATGTTTCTACCATTTTGAGTGATAGTTGTATTGGGCCATGGTTGGGCCCCAGGCCATTTTTACCCTACCACAACTAGTAACCATTTGGTAAGTTATTATTGCCTGTTCACTATTTTAATTGTAATTATTCAAAAACTTGTGTTCAGAATGCCGCTGGATTAATAACTCACATATTAATTATTGTGCAGGGACTACACTAATCCTTATCTGCCTGTGAACCTATCTGCAATTGAGGGAATCTTACAGGTGGGTTTGTGGGTTTGGGTTTTAAGGACATCAAATTATCTTCTTGTTCTTCATTATTGTTTTTTTTCACACAAATTATTTATTATCCACCCTACGCTAGGCTCCGATGGAAAGAAAAAGGAGCCTGAAAGTAATGTGCTTCTTGCTTCTGTGGAGAATATGCAATATGCGGTAACAGTTGATGTCATTCACACCGTAAGTGTTTGTTCTTGTTCACCTTGTTTTTGTTTCATTTTTTTAAGTGTAGGTGAATAATTATCTTTGCAATTTACAGGTCTTTTCAGCACTTGGTACTGTCCAAAAAATTGCAATGTTTGAGAAGAATGGTGGGATGCAAGCACTAATCCAGTATCCTGGTAAGCAGGAAACCTTATTTTGTATTTTAGTTTCTGGAGATGCTTTGCACTAGGTTTGAAATATGTGATGCTTAATTTTCTTGTTTTCTTCTAGATAGGAATCGTTCTTTGGTTCTTCTAATTGATTTGTGCCGTATTTTTGATACTTCTTTTTTACTTAGATAGATAGATGGGCCTGCCTAGTTTTTCTCTAATAAGTCCATGCTTATAGCTGGCTTATGGTTGCCATCCTCTTTTATTTACAGATGTGACCACTGCAGCAGTTGCTAAAGAAGCTCTAGAGGGACATTGCATCTATGATGGTGGCTACTGTAAGCTTCATCTGTCATACTCTCGTCATACTGATCTCAATGTAAAGGTATAAATATGAATTAATGTTATCGAGAAGAAAATAGAAGCATAGAAACTTTAAACTGGAACCTTAACAATAAAATGATCGGTAAAGGCACTTAATAAAAAATGATTCTCATCGTATTTTTTAAGGCTATCTAGTGTGCATCTTCTTCATATATGTTATGGTTTCAGAGCACTGATTTGAACTTCTCTGTAAAGTTTGATTGTGAACTTGACAATGTATTCATCAACTAGATGTCCGCTCAAAGCTTCAGTGTGATGGTGTGCTCATGCAACTTCTGAAGGTTCTTCAAGATAATGGGTTGGGACCATCTTTCTTACAGAGTTGAGCCCACTTCTTTTCTAAAGTTTAGTCTAGACTTGATGTTTAAACCTATTGTTCATTTAGCTGCTTAACATACATATGCTTGGCTCGTTGGGTAGGAATCACTCAACTTAAAATTAAAATCATTTTTACTTATGGATATAGATATCATGTTTTTAAGCATATTCCATCACTTGTGTTTAACTTAATGTGCTTGGTAGGTTATGTCAATTAGTGAGTCATCAAGATTGTGTGCTTCCTTGAAGAAAGAAAGTGTACCTGTCAGGAGGCTTATTGTCAACCAATTTGTGCTCTTTTTTTCTTTTGTTTGACAAATTGATGATGAAATATTTATGTTTTTCTACAGGGCCAACGCATTTCATCGGTTTCCAGTCACGCACATACGCTAGGGCAAAATAACAATGGAATTGGAAGCAACACCGGGCTACACGAGGACTCCCCTACTGTAGTTTGTCGGATTTGGACTTTTTTTTAAATTTTTTGTAGGATTCATATCTATGTTTTGTAATAACTAACTATTGTACAAAATATACATTTGACACTCATTGTATGACAGTTTATATGTGTTACATATTTTGTTTTCTATTGAGTTGTTTTTTGTGATGTGTGACTTTTGGTTGTTGATTATGATGTTATTATTGATTTTTAAGATTTAAGCATTTAAATTTAATATGATTACATGTATTTGTAATATGTGATTAATTACTGGTTCTTTCAATCGAAAATTTTATGATGAAAGACCGAAAAAAAAAATCAGACCTATCACGGCGTTTACCAAGAAACGCCGCTATAGATACTACTGCTCTAAAAAATAATACCCTCTATTGTGGCGCCTGGCAAGCGCTGTTGTAGGGTACTGATTTAAATACCATGATGCTAGCTAATATTCAATACAAGCTATCGCGGCGCTTTTGGAACGCCACTATAGCTCAATTTTTTTAAAACCATGAAACGAAAATGCACCTATAACAGCGGTTTCGCAACACCGTTATAGATGGACACCCTATAGCGGCGGCTTCGATAAATGCCGTGGTAGCCCATATAGCTACAACGATGCACGCTGTAACGGCATTTTCAGTGGCGATTTCAAAAGCGCCGTTATGGGCTACAACGGCGCCAAAAAATGCCGCGATAGCCTTGTAAAAGCGCCGCTATAGCCCGTGCATTTTGTAGTGAGAGATGAAGTTTTCGTGTTGGGTGAGAGATGTTGTAACTTGGAGTACTATAATTTCCAGTTGTGTGGTCTACGAAATGTTTCAGCAGGCCTTGGCTCTGGTTCCAAATTTCGTTTGTAATGAGCGAGCAGAGAAACTTTTGTTGCATTCAAGCGTTGGGTTATGAAACTGGGGTTAAGCGATGATCCATTAGAATAGACTTACTAAGAGCATCTGTAGTCGTTGGCCAAATTTCCAAAATTTGAAAATTTTGACCAAAAACAAGTTGTAGTCGTTTCCTAGATTCCCAAATTTTGGGTTTTGAGGAACAGTGCCATTCTATATTTGAGAGAAAATATAGAAATTTTCCAAGTATAGAAATCGAAAGATCAAGTTTCGTCCGTGCACCAATTTCTCCGAAAAAATGATCGGATGCAATATGATTTTTCGTCCCACAATTTTTTTTAAAAAAAAAATCTCGGATGCTAAATGATTTTTCGTCGCACAATTTTTCAGAATGGGAAGTATCGGACGATGAATTATTTTTCATCGGAAAATTAAAATTAAAAAAAAATATCGTACAGGTGATCATGTTTTGTCTGTGGAGAAAATTTCTCAATCACCGAAAAACACTTTATAGAACTAAGCCTATAAAATTTATTATGGGTACATTTTAGGATATAATTGATATTTAACTAAAAATTAAGATATAATTAAGATTTAATTAAGATTAATTTAAGATTTAATTAAAATTCTTAATTATAAAAAAGTTTCGGAACGGATTTTATCTCCCGTTCGTGCTTTTTTTTTAATTTATAATTTCGGATGGGATTTCATCTCCCTTTCATGCATTTTTTGGGTTTCAAACTCAAATTTTGAGTCTCAACGGCTACAACTTCAACTCAAAATTTCTATTTCTAAATGTCAAATTTGAAAATTTTGAGTCTAAACGACTACAGATGCTCTAATGAAGGTTTAAAGCTTATGATTCAGTCTTGTCCTTTAAATGGGATTGGGTTTTCAAATTCTGATGTAATGGATGTACATGGTTGCACTATTGCGGGATACCTCAATCTTGGAAAAGAGCTTCACGCGATATTGATGAAGCAAGGGTTGTTTCCTTGCACCATCATAGGGAACTCCCTCGTTGATATAAACGCTAAGAATGAGCCAGTCAGCAGGTCGATTCTTGGCACCATCTTGGAACACAACAGGGTCGGCCCAAGGCCCAAGCGACCAAAGCAAGGGCTTTAGGCCTCTAGTTTATATATATATATATATATATATATATATATATATATATATATATATATATATAAGGCCTATCGCCTCCTCACCTGTCTGGCTGTTTCTTTGGTTTCCAATAAATATTGCATCTTTGGTTTTCCAGAAAGGCCTCTTGGAGTCTTAGAGAGCCTCTTTGGTTTCCCAATTCCAAAAAGTTAAATGACTCTCTGACTCTCTCTCCCAAGTCCCGACTTCCTCTCCCTTCTCAGGCTTCTCTCTCCTCGACGCTTGCCACTTAGCCAGCCTCGCCCTCGGCCTTTTCTTTCCCTGTCGTCTTCTAATCCTCGCTGATTCTCCGTCGAGCCTCACCACCGAACCATCAGTGACTCGCCTGTGCCTTCCCATCTCTGAGATCGCAGAGGATCTCGGCCTCAGCGCCAAGCACTACGATCTGTACGGAAAGTACAAGGCTAAGGTAATAAGACAAAATTAGAGAGACCCATGTCATCAAAATTGGATTTTTTTTGGGGGGGAGGGGGGTGTTGTGTTGATTTGGGTTTATGTTTGCAGGTGCTTTTGTCGGTATTGGATGAGATTCAAGGAAGGGAAGATGGGTATTATGTGGTGGTGGGTGGGATTATGCCGATGCCGTTGGGGGAGGGGAAGAGTACCACCACTGTTGGGTTGTGTCAAGCACTTGGTGCTTTTCTTGATAAAAAGGTGAGTTTTTGTTGTATTAATTTTTTTTTTTAAAGAAAATTTGTTTAAGGTTAGTTCGTTAGAGTATAACCATGTGGTTTTAGTTTGATGTGGTATACCATGTAGTGCATTTTATTTATTTCTGGCTAATTTAGTGGAATATACGTGAAAGTTAAACTACTTTTTTTTTCTTGTAAGATATCTTGATCTGCATTTTGCTATCTAGCACTGTCTGATGTGTTTTTAAATATGTAATAGAAGATGCGGAGAACTAAGTTACTTTTGCTTTCATATCCCTATTTTCTCTTGTCCAAAAGTCTCAAACTTTGGATTGGAGAGGCTTCAAGTTAGTTGTAGACGACAAAATGTGGATGAGGGTGTTTGAGAATAAAATGTAGTGAACTTTTGGGTATGTTTTGATTAGCATTGTTATTTGGAAATATCTTGATGGGTGTTTTACTAGGTATTATCTGGGTGAGGTGTATGTTTGCTAAGTGTTCAGACTATGGAATTGGGCTAGTGGCATGTAGTAGAGAATATTATTAATTTTAACAAAATATTATTATAAGCTTTTCAATTGCCTCATTTCAGAGTTCGCTTTAGGCCTCAATAAGTGTTTGGCTGGCCCTGAAACACAATGATATATTGGCTTTACAACATTTCACTCAACTCCATGGAGATTCTGCTAAAAATATATATATTTAAAAGCCTCCATGGAAATAGTGGAAATGATTTATCCCCTGATTTATTTTCGATATTCTCCTCAATTCAAGCTTGTTCTGAAACTGCATTGCTTCAAGACGTATAAAAACTTGTATGCGGTCAGATCAGGCTTCAACCAATTTTTCCGCCCGTTAGTGTAGCTACAGTGCCCGCTAAAAATATATAATAAAACACAAGGCAATTCAAAAGAAAGCTATCAAGTGGCTCTCCTTCAATTGGAAGAAAATCAACGGTTCAGATTTATGCTCTTAAAAGACATTATTCCCCCCGTTAGTGTAGCTACAATGCCCGTTACTGTAGCTACAATAGCCACATTCAGATTTATACTTTATGTTGTGTGAAGTAGTTAATATTTGTTTGGGTTTTAAAATTAATTAACCTTTAATCCCTACTTTTAATTAATTAAGAAAAGACTAATTAAAATCACACTAATCTTAATTAAGAAAAGCTTTAATTGTTGTGGTTTAATTAGTCTTTTCTTAATTAATTAAAATTTAGGGATTAAAAGTTAATTAGTTTCAATCTAATTAAGCTTAATTAACTCATCCAAAACATTAGGAATTAAGCTTAAATAAAATTAATTAATCCCTAATTTTGGATTAACTTCATGTAAAACAAAAAATTAAAAAGTGTTTTAAACCGTGGGTATAGGAAAGCAAGAGGTGTCGTTAAAACCTATACCAATGGATACGAAATCGTGGATATAACACCAAGGTTTCGTCCAACAGGTGAAATAACCGTCGTTATAGAATGCCGTGGGTATAGCTCATTATTGACTACGGAAAAATATGTCCGTCGGTATAAGTTTAACGGGCTATACCTACGGTTTTTTGCCTTTTACCCACAGATTTTTGCTGTCACTATATGTCAAATTCCTTGTAGGTACAACGTCAAATTCTTTTTAATATATATATATATATATATATATATATATATATATATATATATATATGAGAAAAGTGAGCCGAGCCTCATATAGAGTATGAGGAAATTTTTCTCATACGAAGTGATTATACTCACTTGGTAGGGCCATTATGGAAGATCAACTCCATCCATCATGTTTATCATGCTAATGGATGTATGTGTAGAAAAAATCAAGTGGTTTGGAGGTCATTCACCCATGCATCGTGTGGTTGAGAAATGAACGATTTCAATAGCAATATAAATCGAACCACAAATTAGACCCACATGATACATGGGTGAATGACATCCAAACAACTTGATTATTTCTACACATACATCTATTAGCATGATAAACATGATGGACGGAGTGGATCTTCCATAATGGCCCTACCAAGTGAGTATAATCACTTTGTAGAGTAATGTGAGCCTCATATTTGTATGAGAAAATTTTCCTCATACAAAGTGATTATACTCACTTGGTAGGACCATTATGGAAGATCCACTCCGTCCATCATGTTTATCATGCTAATAGATATATGTGTAGAAAAAATCAAGTTGTTTGGAGGTCATTCACCCATGTATCATGTGGGTCTAATTTGTGGTTCGATTTATATTACTGTTGAAATCGTTCATTTTCCAACCACATGATGCATGGGTGAATGACCTCCAAATCACTTGATTTTTTCTACACATACATCTATTAGCATGATAAATATGGTGGATGGAGTGGATCTTCCATAATGGCCCCACCAAGTGAGTATAATCACTTTGTAAGGGGAAAATTTCCTCATATTCTATATGAGGCTCACCTCTCTCTCTCTCTCTCTCTCTCTCTCTCTCTCTCTCTCTATATATATATATATATATATATATATATAAAGACGTGCATCACACGTGTGAATTACTAGTATTATATAGTTCGTAATACACATACAAATAAATTGTTATTTTCTTTGATTACACAGATGAAATTTATGCTTAGCTATTGAAATAATGTTCTTCTTCGTTTCAATTAAAAAAAATTATTTGTTTATTTTAGTATTTCGAATATATAATACGTAAAATTTACCAACTAATTTTATACATAGAGAAACCTTTTTCTCAAGAATTTAATAATTTATGAAAATGTAAATTTTGAATAATCAGTGAATCCTCTCCATTCCTTCGCTTGTTTTCGCCTGATCCCGTTGATCCCTACATCCTCTCTCCCCCCTTCCCTTCACATTTCCTCTTTAGCTCGCGACCCTCTTCTGACCCATCTCCCCTTTCCCTCCTCTCTCTCTCTTTTCTCTTTCTCCGTCGTCGGTGGCCATTCGTTCATCTGTTGTGGTCCCCGCATCGTCTCGTCGGGAGGCGAGCCAGTGTCTCACGCTCCCCCTCGCATCCCTAGTTCGATTTGGTCAAGGGCGGGCACCGTCTCCTCCATGTCTTCCCAGGAGTTGGTGGCACCGTGCTTCTTTCCCAGTTGGTTGGTTTCGGTCATCATTTGTGCCCCCAGGTGAGGTGACTTCATCCCTCCGTACTGCTCCTGTGGATCTCCATTCGCCTGGTCGCGTTGGCCTTAGTTCTCTCCGACGCTGTTGTGCAATCCAGCTATCTAAATAAATAGATAAACTAGACACAAACTAAAAACCTCGCAAGTGTACGAATCGTTTATAGAAGCGTAGTGACAAGCAAGGGTCGATCCCACAGAGATTGTAGAAATTAACCTACTAATCAATAACAATCTTAAAGTGTTATTCTAAAAGAAATGACAAGATTAAAACTAGATCAAGTAATTCTGAATCACAAATATCTATTAAGTAGTTGGGCTTTGATTTCCACCTATAGTCAATAATGCTAAGTCACCTTCCATACTACTCCAATTACTCATGTTTGTTCCTTTAAGGGCATGGTATCTACTTCTTAAAGTTAATGTTTCCCTAAGCCAAGAATTAAGCATGGTATCTGCTCTAATTCGTTTCTTTCCTTAAGTATTTAGCATGGTATCTACTAAGTTGCACTTAAAGGAAGCATAGGAACAATGGAAACGAACAAACACTTAAAGTTCTAGAAATTGGTATCAGATCTAGATCCTTCAAGTTGATTAAACCAAGAACCCCTAAAGATTCCTGTGTTACAAGTTATGGGCACGAGATACGGGTCGTCTCTATGCTCATATAACAGATTCAGTTTTATAATACGCAAACTTGATAATCTCAGGTTCTGCATGGCAGTCGACTTGCTGTCACTCTCAGTCGACTGCTCTTAGAACTTCTGAACAAGTTTGATTCATATTATAAATCTATACCAATACAATCAGGTTTAATCAATAAGTAATAGAATAGCGTTGAGAAGAATATAAGCATTACATGACTACGGTTTCAATCTACCCAACTATGAAATCAGTTCCACATAATAAGACTTTTATTGACTAACAGTTTCGAATACATGATTAAAATAAAAACTAGAAAGAGAAGAAATAACATTGGTGATGTTCAGCCCAAGAAGTCGACTTGCTATCACTAAGTCAACTGGATCGTTCCCTTCAGTGCACTTGATCTCCCTCCTTCTTCGATGTCGATAGAATAATGCCTGTTGGTTGACGATTGATGATTCAGAGATTAAGTGATACTCTCAACTCCTTATTCCAGCCTTTTTATAACTTCTTTTGCCCACATCTGCAGATTTCAATTCTATCTCTTTACACATCGAATATAGATTTGAGTCGATCTTCTCACTTGCCAATCCTGGTTCTCTAACTTGATTAATGAAGAGTTGTTATTCGCAGACGACCTGGGTTTGGATAACTTAATCTTGCTTCGGATTTGGATGAGGATGAATCTTCAACTGTTCTTATCTTCTAACTCTGCTGAATGCCAGTCAACTGGTTTTGGAGTAAGTCGACTATGCCGAGACATCTGGAGATTCATAATTAATCAGTACAGTCGACTGTCTTTGTAGTAAGTCGACTGTACTGAGCAGCTTCAACCTCTCTGTCCAGTCGCCTGTTTGAAGAACCAGTCGACTTATGCTCTGCAGTGTCTGTGTATCATCCTCAAAATCCTGAATCTGCTTCGTTTTGCTGTTTTTAGGCTGTTTCCTATGGAAAAGAGAAAATAAGAATAAAATACCACATATAGAGCATTTAAATGTCCAATTGCAGTAAGATTATTGCTCCTAAATGTGAATATTATTGGGTTCATCAAATATCCCCAAACTTAGCTTTTGCTTGTCCTCAAGCAAAATTAAACTACAAGCATCTCTTGAACATTTTGACCCTTCCAACATTTACCTCAGAGAACTTGCTACTGTTAGTGTCAAGGTTAGAACAAGCATTAAGATAGGTCTAAAAAGTTGTAATTCAAATGTTAATCACTTATTCACACGAATACTCAACTTGAATATCAAATAGTAGTGTGGCCAGTGTCTAAGCAACATAATCATAATTAAGGTTAGCAAGCTCAACTATATTTCAACTCCAAATTCTCACCATGGCATACACTCACAAAAATATAGCTCTTATTGACATGGGACATTCAAGTTAGATCTCGTGACAATTTATCATTACTTGGATGAAACCATATGCTTGATCTTGCTACTACATCTTCACACCATTGATTTGCACGTTACTTGGATCAAAAGGTCTTTATATAGGTTGTAATGGGGCCATGGGTGAGGGTTTAAACAATTGAAGGGAAAAGGAATACAAAATTCTAAAGGATTAGTAGAGCAACTTGCATTGTTCTAAGAGATTTTTTTATTTTTTTATTTTTTTTATTTTTTTTATTTTTTTCAAGGCCATATATCACAGGCCTATTTTATTTCTACCAACACCTTTCCCCCATCCACAACTCAGCAATTTACAACTTTTCATTTTTTTTTTTATGACAAATCCTCCAACTTTTCTTTATATTTTCATCCCCTTCATCTTGACATACCACATCTCTTTTACAATTCTTGCTCTACTAACTCAATAGATATAGGTAAGGTAACCTATTCATCTAGGCTTGGTTATGGATGATGTGTCTTACAAAAAGAAATCTTTTATAGGCTTCAAAGGGGTAACTAGTGGATAATTGATGTTGGGTAAGCTATTTGTCTTTGGTGGTAGAATCTTAGGTGCCTTAATCATTTCCAAGTTTTTGTGCAAAAATCAAAACAAGTTTCGAAAAGTAGCAAAAACAAATTCTAGATCATCTCAAGAATGCAGTCAACTGAGATCTTCAAGTGTATGACTCACTCAAAAGAAATAAATAAGGCTCAAAAACTCACACTTTGTGTATTTAAGTCTACTCACAGTTGAGCTTGCTATTCTCTATCAAAATTCGTTAAATTGACATAGCCAAATGAATGAAAGTTTCAAGTACGATCCATATGATAAGTTATTAACATTTTTAAAGATAAAGACCACACTTAATACTTATTCTCCACTCTCTACCTATAGTAACTGAGCTCATTTCTCATCATTGTTGTTAGAAAAGACTCAACATCAAGAGACTCCAAATGTGAATAACTACCCCCAAACTTAGATGGAACATTGTCCTCAATGTTTGAAATAAAAATTTAAAATAGGCATATGTTACCATCCGGTTTGAAGGAAAGAAAAATAAAAAAAAATGAATAAAGAAATAAAAAGAAATAAAGAGAAAGTATAAGTACTCCCCTGAAAATTGGGTTGCCTCCCAATAAGCGCTGTGTTTCCTGTCTTCAGCAAGACTTGACTAGTTCATGCAGTGTATTGAATGGTTTGAAGATTCACATCTTCCTCTTGCGGCTCAAAACTCATCTCAATATAAGGTTTCGCCCTATGCCCGTTCACCTTGAATGTTTGATTTTTCTCTTTATTATGAACCTCCAATGCTCCATGTGGAAAGACTTTTGTAACAATGTACGGGCCATACCATCGTGACATAAGCTTGCCTGGAAAGAGTCTTAATCTCGAGTTGTATATCAATACCTTCTGTCCTTCATAAAACTCCTTCCTTGCTAGCTGTTTATCATGGTATATCTTGGTCCTTTCTTTGTATAACTTTGCATTTTCATATGCATCGTGCCTCAATTCTTCAATCTCATTCAGTTGCAATCTTCGTTTGTCACCTGCTTGTTTCATATCAAAATTGAATTTTTTAATGGCCCAATAAGCTTTGTGTTCCAACTCCACTGGAAGATGACATGCTTTTCCAAAAACCAGATGATATGGTGACATGCCAATGGGTGTCTTGTATGCGGTTCTGTAGGCCCATAATGCATCATTCAAGCGTAGCGACCAATCCCTTCTACTTGTATTTACTGTCTTTTCCAGAATGCTCTTGATCTCTCTGTTGCTAATCTCCACTTGCCCACTGGTTTGAGGATGATATGGAGTACCCACTCTATGTGTAATCCCATATTTCTTCATCAAAGAAGCAAATGGAAAATTATTGAAGTGGCTACCTCCATCACTAATTATTGCTCGTGGTGTACCGAACCTGGTGAAGATGTTTTCCTGTAAAAACTTGACAACAACTTTGTGATCATTAGTTTTTGAGGGGACAGCCTCGACCCATTTAGACACGTAATCCACACCCACAAGAATATATAAATAACCAAATGAGTTAGGAAAGGGACCCATGAAGTCGATTCCCCAAACATCAAAAAGCTCGATTACTTGGATGTTTTGCAGTGGCATTTGATTTCTAGAAGAGATGTTGTCTGTCCTTTGGCATTTATCACAAGTCCTGCAAAAAGAAAAAGCATCTTTGAATATATTAGGCCAATAAAAACCAGATTGTAATACCTTAAGTGCTGTTCTTTTTGGTCCAAAGTGTCCTCCACATGCATATTGGTGGCAATGTTGTAGAATACTCATTTGCTCTTCTTTCGCCACACATCTTCTTATAATTTGATCAGGGCAGAATTTGAACAAATAAGGATCATCCCAATAATAGTGCTTGCACATGGCCATCAATCTCTTTCTTTCTTGACTTGTCATACCTGGAGGGAAAACATGAGCAGTGAAATAATTTACAATATCTGCAAACCATGGAAGTTGTATATTTATTTCAAATAAATGTTCATCTGGAAAGTTTTCATTCAGTGGGGGCACAATTCTTTCTTCATCATGCAGTAATCTGGACAAGTGATCTGCCACAACATTGTCACTTCCTTTCTTGTCTCTAATCTCAAGATCGAATTCTTGAAGCAACAGCACACATCTGATCAACCTAGGCTTAGCATCCTTTTTAGCAAACAAATATCTCAAAGCAGCATGGTCAGTGAAAAAAATGACTTTAGATCCAATCAAATATGATCTAAACTTCTCTACAGCAAAAATGACAGCTAACATTTCTTTTTCAGTAGTGGAATAATTAAGCTGTGCATCATTTAAAGTTTGAGAAGCATAGTAAATAGCATGGGGTACCTTATTTATTCTCTGACCTAAAACAGCTCCCAAAGCATAATCACTTGCATCACACATAAGCTCGAAAGGATGGTTCCAATCTGGTGCCATGATGATAGGTGCCGAAATGAGAAGATTTTTCAATGTAATGAAAGCATTTGTGCACTCTTCTGTCCATGCAAACTCAACATCCTTAGCTAACAATCCACAAAGGGGTCTGGAGATTTTGGAGAAATCTTTTATAAATCTTTTATAGAACCCTGCATGTCCAAGAAAACTCCTTACACCCTTGACTGTAGTAGGAGGGGGTAGCTTTGATATGATGTCAATTTTTGCCTTGTCCACCTCTATGCCCCTTTTTGACACCACATGTCCCAAGATAATACCTTTTTGTACCATAAAATGGCACTTTTCCCAATTCAGCACTAAATTGCATTCTTCACATCTCTTAAGTACAAGCTGCAAATGGTTAAGGCATTCATCAAAACAAGATCCAAAAACACTGAAATCATCCATAAATACGTCGATGAACCTTTCCACCATGTCTGAAAATATACTCATCATGCATCTCTGAAATGTAGCTGGTGCGTTGCACAATCCAAAAGGCATCCTCCTGTATGCAAAAGTACCAAAAGGACATGTAAAAGTGGTTTTTTCTTGATCTTCTGGAGCAATAGCAATTTGATTATAGCCACTATAACCATCTAAAAAACAATAATGACTATATCCTGCTAATCTTTCTAACATTTGATCAATAAAAGAAAGAGGGAAGTGATCTTTCCTGGTTTCGTTATTCAGCTTCCTGTAGTCAATGCATACCCTCCATCCTGTGGTCATTCTTGTAGGGATAAGTTCATTCTCTTCATTCTTCACCACTGTGACTCCACTTTTCTTAGGCACTACATGTATAGGACTCACCCATTTGCTATCTGAGATAGGGTAGATGATGCCAACATCCAGCAGCTTCAGGACCTCTGTTCTTACCACTTCCTTCATGTGTGGATTAAGCCTTCTCTGTGCTTCCCTGCTATGTTTTGCATTGTCTTCAAGAAGTATTTTATGCATGCATTTGGATGGACTTATTCCCTTGATGTCTGCAATGGTCCATCCTATTGCGCCCTTGTGTTCTCGCAGTACCCTCAGCAGCTTATCTTCTTCTTGCGCACTCAAGTTTGCAGCAACTATCACAGGTAGCATCTGGTTCTCACCCAAATATGCATGCTTCAAGTGTTCAGGCAGCGGCTTAAGCTCCACGTCTGGTGTCCTGGTAACAGAGGAAATAAAAGTGTTATCAGACACAAGATTTTCAAATGCAGGTGCAAGCTTACCTGAATATAATTTTGGAGTTTCGAGGTAATGTACTGTCTCTGCAATCCTCCATTCATCGTATTCCTGTTCAATATGAGACAATGTTAGAGATTGTGTAATTGTGGCTTGTAGTGGTTCAACGCTATGTACCTGAAATGTTTGATCGACAATCTCCTGTACCACATCAATATTATAACATTCATGATCATCATGTGGTAATTTTAGTGCATCAAACATTTTAAATTCAACCTTTTCTCCATTTATTTTCATACTTATAGTACCCTTTTTAACACAAATTTTTATATCAGCCGTACTCATAAAGGGCCTACCTAGAATGATCGGTAAAGAAGATGGCATTGAAGAGTCCTCCATATCCAACACAACAAAATCTGCAGGCAAAATGAAGTCATTTACCTGAACTAGGACATCTTCCAAAATACCCCTGGGTCTCCTGATGCTGCGATCCGCCAACTGCAAAGTGATGGATGTTGGTTTGAGTTCCCCCAATCCTAACTTTTCGTAAACAGAGTATGGAAGAAGATTTATGCTTGCCCCTAAGTCTAGCAATGCCTTTTCAAAGAAGTGCTCACCAACCCTGCAAGGAATGGTAAAACTACCTGGGTCCTTCAATTTAGGAGGTAATTTTCTTAATAATACGGCGCTCACTTCCTCTGTCAAAGCCACATCCTCCCTAACCTGAAATGTTCTCTTGTGAGTACAGCATTCTTTCAAAAATTTGGCATAAGAAGGAATTTGTTTAATAGCATCAAGTAGGGGAATATTAATTTCTACCTTTCTGAGAGTTTCAAAGATATCAAATAAATGTTGTTCTTTCTTTTGCTTGATTAACCTTTGAGGGAATGGTGGCAATATTGCCACTTCTTTTTCACTTACCTTGTTGGAACCCAAAGCTTTTGATGGTTGTGTATCTGATTTGTCTGCGTGTGTTCCAACCTTGCTGTCAATTATCTTACCACTTCTTAGGGTTGTCACTGGTTTGAGCTGTTCTTGGCCTCTAGGGTTTGGTATAGTTTGTGATGGGAGTTCTCCTGCCTTTCTCTCACTCAACTCCTTCGCGATTTGTCCGATTTGGGTTTCCAATTTCTGAATTGCCTGCCCTTGTTGGTTGCTTGTTTGATGTTGCTGTTGGAGCAATTGAAGAACGGTAGATTCAAAATCCAACTTCTTCTGTTCTTGTACTGGCCGATCAAACCCACTTCCCATCTGGAAGTTCCGTGCATGTCCTTGTAAAAATTGAGTGCCTTGATTGTTTTGATTATTGCTCCATGAGAAATTTGGATGGTTTCTCCACCCTGGGTTGTACGTGTTCGAGAAGGGGTTGTTCTTTGGTGGAAACACTCCTTGTCCTACATAGTTTGCATGCTCCTGATCTGTGAAAGAAGACATTGGACACGTATCAGTCGTATGATCAAAATGAGAACAAATTGCACAAATTTCTTTTGTTTGGTTTTTTACACCACCCAAGTCGACATTGCATTAACAAGCATATCAATTTTTTTGTTCATGTTTACCATTTCTAATTGTATGTTATTACTACTAAAAATTTCGTAAACTCCCTGTTTTTTCGAAATGCTTCTTCCCCTTGTTGAGAATTGCTGTGAGTTCTTGCTGAGTTCTTCAAATAGTTCGATGGCCTCCTCACCACTTTTCCTCATCAAGATTCCGTTGCAAGCTGAATCCACAATTGCCTTGTTAGTATCATTTAAACCCTCATAAAATGCTTGTACCTGATTATTCTTAGGCATGTTGTGCGTAGGACACTTGAGAAGCTTGTTCTTGAAGTCCTTCCATGCTTCGAAGAATAAATCTCCATCTTTTTGTTGGAAGAGTTGAATCTCCCTTTTTAGTTGTTTGGTTTTCTGGGCTGGAAAGAATTCTTTCAAGAACTTTGTTGCCAATTGCTCCCATGATTGAATTGATCCTGGTTCCAAAGAATTATACCACAATTTAGCATTAAGTTTTAAAGAAAATGGAAACAAGATTAACCTGATTTGTTCAGGGGTAAGCCCATGGATGCTTTGTGTTCTGCAAAGATCAAAGAAATCTTGCAGATGGGGGTGAGGCTCTTCGTCTGGTTTGCCAATAAAGTGGGAAACCATGCTAAGTAATTGAGGAGATAGATGCATATTCCCTGTGACATTAGGTTGATAAGCAATGCAGGAAGGTTGCTCAATATTCTTAGGCATGAATTTGTCCTGCATTGGTACTCGATTTGATACTTCCTCACCCATTGTTGCTTGTGAATTGGGTCTCTGTGCAGTCGACTTGTTCCTTGCAACAGTCGACTGGTTTGTTGCAGACAGCCGACCTAGTCTGTGCAGAGTGCGTTCTGTTTCTTCGTCAATAGGTAGTAGCTCTGGATGAAGTGATCGTCTCCCGTGCATTCACCAAAGTTCTGTAACCTAAAGGAAAAATATTTATTAATAAAAGAAAACAAAATGAAAAAGATTTTACTGATTCGTAAGTTAAAATACTAAACAATCCCCGGCAGGGGCGCCAAAAACTTGTTGTGCAATCCAGCTATCTAAATAAATAGATAAACTAGACACAAACTACAAACCTCGCAAGTGTACAAATCGTTTATAGAAGCGTAGTGACAAGCAAGGGTCGATCCCACAGAGATTGTAGAAATTAACCTACTAATCAATAACAATCTTAAAGTGTTATTCTAAAAGAAATGACAAGATTAAAACTAGATCAAATAATTCTGAATCACAAATATCTATTAAGTAGTTGGGCTTTGATTTCCACCTATAGTCAATAATGCTAAGTCACCTTCCATACTACTCCAATTACTCATGTTTGTTCCTTTAAGGGCATGGTATCTACTCCTTAAAGTTAATGTTTCCCTAAGCCAAGAATTAGGCATGGTATCTGCTCTAATTCGTTTCTTTCCTTAAGTATTTAGCATGGTATCTACTAAGTTGCACTTAAAGGAAGCATAGGAACAATGGAAACGAACAAACACTTAAAGTTCTAGAAATTGGTATCAGATCTAGATCCTTCAAGTTGATTAAACCAAGAACCCCTAAAGATTCCTGTGTTACAAGTTATGGGCACGAGATACGGGTCGTCTCTATGCTCATATAACAGATTCAGTTTTATAATACGCAAACTTGATAATCTCAGGTTCTGCATGGCAGTCGACTTGCTGTCACTCATAGTCGACTGCTCTTAGAACTTCTGAACAAGTTTGATTCATATTGTAAATCTATACCAATACAATCAGGTTTAATCAATAAGTAATAGAGTAGCGTTGAGAAGAATATAAGCATTACATGACTACGGTTTCAATCTACCCAACTATGAAATCAGTTCCACATAATAAGACTTTTATTGACTAACAGTTTCGAATACATGATTAAAATAAAAACTAGAAAGAGAAGAAATAACACTGGTGATGTTCAGCCTAAGAAGTCGACTTACTGTCACTAAGTCGACTGGATCGTTCCCTTCAGTGCACTTGATCTCCCTCCTTCTTCGATGCTGATAGAATAATGCCTGTTGGTTGACGATTGATGATTCAGAGATTAAGCGATACTCTCAACTCCTTATTCCAGCCTTTTTATAACTTCTTTTGCCCACATCTGCAGATTTCAATTCTATCTCTTTACACATCGAATATAGATCTAAGTCGATCTTCTCACTTGCCAATCCTAGTTCTCTAACTTGATTAATGAAGAGTTGTTATTCGCAGACGACCTGGGTTTGGATAACTTAATCTTGCTTCGGATTTGGATGAGGATGAATCTTCAACTGTTCTTATCTTCTAACTCTGTTGAATGCCAGTCGACTGGTTTTGGAGTAAGTCGACTGTGCCGAGACATCTGGAGATTCATAATTAATCAGTACAGTCGACTGTCTTTGTAGTAAGTCGACTGTACTGAGCAGCTTCAACCTCTCTGTCCAATCGCCTGTTTGAAGAACCAATCGACTTATGCTCTGCAGTGTCTGTGTATCATCCTCAAAATCCTGAATCTGCTTCGTTTTGCTGTTTTTAGGCTGTTTCCTATGGAAAAGAGAAAATAAGAGTAAAATACCACAGATATAGCATTTAAATGTCCAATTGCAGTAAGATTATTGCTCCTAAATGTGAATATTATTGGGTTCATCAGGCACTTAGCTGCTTGCCTATCTCTGTAAGTTATTGTGTTTTTAGTAATTTTTTACTTTTTTGTTCTTCTCTTCTTTTAGTTCCTTTCTCTGGATTCTATCTGTCAGTGTTGTTCGACGGCAATCCATCTTTTAATTTCTATCTCGTGTTCCCCTTTTATTTTTCTCTCCTTTCGTGCTAGTGTTTTCGCTTTTTCGGAGATCTAGCTGTGATTTAGTGGCTTTCGTTCTCGAGCCTTGGTGTTCGTAGCACTCTTTGTTTGGATCTCTGAATCCATTGGAGGGGGTGCTAGTTTGCTGACATTTTCCTTCTGGTTCAAGTGCTTAATTTCTTGCTTTAGTTCTATGTTAGTTTCGGGGAAACTCTTGCTCATTTCTCGATCCGTCGGTTGGATCTCTACAGTAAGTGTTTGATTTCCTCTCTCCTGTTTCCCTACTCGTTCTTCTCCTTTCGACCATTTGGTGGTTTTGGGCCTGTCATGCTATGGGCCTTTCTTGGACTGAGGTTGTCAAAAAAAAAAACAACAACAACAAAATAATGACGTTATTTTCTCAGGGCCCATCCAATTCTCTTAGCGGTCAGCCCAGTAAACGGAATGTTCTGGGTCGAGGGATTTCGTCTTCTTACCGCCCTTTCTCCCATACCCCTCTTTCTCATTCGAAAAACACATCCTCTTCGTCTCCTTCTCTGGCTCCAGTTTGCTTTTGTTGTCTCCAACCGGGGCACGTTAGGGCCTTCTGTTTGGACAACATGAAGTGTTTATTTTGTCTTAAAGACGGCCACTCTCGTAACCGTTGTTTTTTGCTTCAAAAAATTTTGGGTCTTTCTCTGGGCGTGCCCATTTTCGATCAGGTATTGGCAGCACTTGATTTTCCCTCTCTGCAAACCAAGCTTGCTGACTCTCTTGCTCGTAAGCCCAAGAGGGCGAAAGTGTCCTCTGATTCTCCTCTCCTCCCCACGCCTCCAGTTGCTCAACTTTTAACCGGTGCGGAGAGACTCACCCCCAATGTTCCATCTCAACATCTGGTTAAGGTGAACAAGCCACAAATCACCGTAGTGTTCATTCCCTCTGTGGAGCTTTCAGACGGACTTAGAATGTTTGAATGCTATGGTGCGGTTTCTTTCTCTGGAGGATCGGTTTCTAACAAGACTCTTGATTCCTTTCTGTGCAATTCCTTTAATGTCCAAGATTGGGGGTGGGCGATTAACACTTGTTCTAACAGGGAAGTGGTGATTCACTGCCCCTCCGTCCAAATTCTGGAAGAGCTCATCGCCATCACCTCACTATCGATCGGTGATATAAAGATTTCTATTCGTAAATGGGGTCATAGGGGTCTTCCTCTCCCCTCCCTGGTTCAATCCCCTGTGCATGTGACTTTAATTGGTCTCCTGCCTTTCTGTGATTCTCACCGACTGGTAGCGGACATGTCCAAATGTGTGGGTGAGCTTTGCCGCATTTCTTCTTCTTCGATGTTGGCATCTAGATGTCTGCAGGTTGATGCCGATTTCTACTGTCCTGATAAGGAAGAGAGGGTTGAAGCTTACTCTCTTAGAGATAATTCCTCATCCTTCGATATTTCAGTCATATATCAAAATGGGGCTAAGAGGGGACCCAATCCTGCTCGTTCAGCGATCGAAACTCCTAAGCCCTTTGCGGCAGTCTCTCCTTCTCCTAGTTCTTTCGCTGTTGGATCTTCTTTTCAGCTGAAGGCCCCTTCTTCTAGGTGGAGGACGGCTAACAAAGCACCCACTAAAAAGTTCTTCCCAGCCAAACGCAGTGGCTTTATCTCTCCATCTAAAAATAAAATTTTGCCGTCGAAAGCGCCTTATCTGGTCTGGATCAATCCAGACTTAGATGCATCGAAGCTCTCTTCCTCGCACCATGTTGGAGATTTAGAGCCTCCGCCGAAACTGTCGACCTCCCATCCGTCGAAGCTCCACCCTGTTCTTAACCCAGATGAAGCCATTGCTCCTCCCTCCACTCCAGTGGTGGCCTCTTTGGTTAAGGGTGATGATAAGTGGCCGGTTTGGGAGGTGAATCCGCATTTTTCCTCAAATTGGGACAAGTTCACGAGCTCGGTGCATGGTTCTCCTTCTACTTTCAAATCCAAACTTGTTTCTACTAAAGGCTTCTCTTCATCCTCTCCGACTGTTGGGGATTGGACCGAGCAAGACGATCTGTTGGGTGATGAAGTGGTCGATCTGGACAAGGCCAATCTCAAGCATCAGGTATTTTGTTCTTTTCACACTGTGAGTATTATATTTGCTTCATCGCATGTTTTTCAGTTTAACTGTAATTACTTGCTTCGATTTTGTTGGGTTGTTTTCTCATTTTTCTCGGCTAGCTATTGTCTGGAGTTTTGCCTTGCTTCTTATTATCGCTCTAACTCACATCTGTGGCCCTTGACTTCGATTCCGACGGGTATATACCCACTCAATCGAAGTCGAAAGTCGAGGTTCTCTCTTTTCCCTCCTACTCTACCTGTTCTTACTTCCCCCTTACCCCCGCTTTCTCCTTGAGGTCAGAGTAGCAGTATGCATCTGAATTTGTCTCCTTCATTCTCAGTCGCTAGCTCTATTTGCTCGTCGCAACTTATTTGTGTTGGACTTCCTAGGAGTCAGCAGTCTAATTCTTTGCATAAATTACCCTTCGCAGTTATCCGTTCCAGTGCTCGTATTCGAGCTAAAATAACTACGGGAACCTCGTGAGATGGGCAAGTCTCACCGGCTACTCAATACGGCAAGGCTGAGCACTTCTCCCCCTACTCCTCTATGTCTGGTATTGATCCTCTAGGATCCATCTATCAGCTTCAGTTCGAGTCGTTATCTAATCTTGAGATACTGAGCATTTCTGTGGCTATAGGGTTTCTGCCTAATTTGGACAATCCCGCGGTCTTTGATCCTATTCGAAGCCATGAATTTTCTAGAGCTTTTGAGAATAAGGGTTTTAATGATTAGTATATCTTGGAACATTTGGGGCTTAGGGAGCAAGTTTAAGCAACAAGATGTGTTCCAACTGATTTCCTCCTCCCATTGTGATTTGATTTCCATCCAAGAATCTAAACTTCATTCCCCATTCCCATCCATCCTTCGTTCGATCAGAGGATCTCTTATTACCAATTGGATTTCTCTTGACACCATCGGATCAAGAGGTGGGATCCTATTTGGTTTTAAAGATGATCGATTCTCTCTCATCTCGTTTCGTAGATTAACTTTCTTTCTCGTGGTTAGTCTTCACTGGGTTGAATTTAATTGTCAACTCACTGTGATCTCGGTTTACGGGCCTTCTTCCGCTGACTGTCGAGAAGAGTTCTGGAACGAATTTACATCTTTTCGAAACTCGATTCAAGGTTTTTGGATTTTCTGTGGTGATTTCAATGTCACCAGATTCTCCTGTGAAAGATCAGGGATCGCTTTGACCTCTTCAGCTTCTTCCCGTTTTAATGATTGCATCAGTTCCCTTCAATTAATTGAGATCCCTACCAACGGTAGAGCTTTTACCTGGTCTGACATTAGGTTGACTCCAAACATGGCTAAGCTTGATCGTTTTCTTGTTTCTTTTGATTGGATTAACTTTTTTCATAGCTCCATTGCGTCAGACTTGCATAATCCGTCGTCAGACCATGTGCCTATCTCTTTGTTCTCCAACTATAATTTCTCTAGACCATTCAAATTCCGTTTCGAAAAATTCTGGTTGCAAGATCAAATTTTCGTTAACCTTATTACTGAGTGCCTCTCAGGGATCTTAGGATCTTCTGGTCTAGGTCGTATCCTTCTTAAGCTTCATGCTATCAAGTATGGATGTAAGATTTGGCATAAAGAGAGACTCGCCAATGCAAACTTTCTCAAAAAATGTTCTTCTTTCTTCCATTGACTCCATCGATAAACTCGAGGAGCTTGGGCCCATTTCGGATGCTCTTCGCTCTGAAAGTGCATCATGTAAGAGAGATTATGCGTCCCTTCTGCATAACGACCACATTAAATGGGTCCAGAGGGCTAAGTTTCGTTGGCTTGAGGAGGGTGAAGGCAACACTTCTTTCTTCCACAATTTCGCTTCCCACCGACAATGATGCAACCGTATCTCGTCTATTATCGACAATGGAGTTGAATTGACTTCCGATTCTAATATCCATGCGACTTTCCTTAATTTTTTTAAAGACTTACTGGGAGCGTATAAACATTGTTCTATTCACTTAGACTGGATGCAATTATATGGCCAGCAATCTCACGATCTGTCCTGTCTGGAAGATCCATTTTCTTTTGATGAGATTAAGTCAGCGGTATTCTCTTTAAAGAGTGATTCAGCCCCAGGACCGGATGGATTTCCAGCTTTTTTCTTCCAACGGTTATGGGACTATCTCAAAGATGACCTCCTCAAAATGTTCTCGAATCATCACCAAGGTTCTTTCTCTTTTGATAGGATCAATTACGCCCATATCGTTCTCATCCCTAAAATCTTGGGTGCCAATTCTGTTTCTAACTTTCATCCGATTAGCCTTCTCAACACGACTTTGAAGAACATTATGAAAGTTCTTTTGTCCCGTCTTAGCGTGGTTATCTCTCCCATGATTGACCCAGCTCAATCGGGATTTATTAAAGATCGATTTATTCTTGATAGCGTGGCGTCGGCTCAAGAAATCATTTCTGATTAGATCAAATTCGGAGGGTATTCTTTTAAAATTAGATTTTCATAAAGCTTATGATACTGTGAGTTGGGATTTCCTTTTCGAAATCCTTCTTCACCGTGGTTTCGGTCCGGAATGGATTGCTTGGATTAAATCCAGTCTTTTCGCTAGTACCTCGTCCATTATTATTAATGGTACGGAATGACACAAATTTAAGTGCAAATGTGGCTTCCGTCAAGGTGATCCGATCTCCTTCCTCCTGTTCTCTCTTGTGGCTGATGTTTTCAGTAAGTTGCTTCGTAATGCCTGGGAGGCGGGTATTATTGACGGTCTTAGGGGCTCTCAAAGTTTTCATGGAGTGCTGAACCTCTAATAAGCTGATGATACTATTATTTTTGCCAAACCCAATGGGTACTCCTTACGTAACCTCAAGCTTCTTCTTTACTTATTTGAAAATGCATCTGGCTTATCGATCAACTTTCATAAATCTTCGGTTGTGTGGCTGGGAGGAGCCCCCAACTGTCAAGTCAAAATAGCTCAATTTTTCAACTGTGCTCCAGCCTCCTTTCCTATCCAATATCTGGGTATTCCTTTGAGATGGGGGAAACTCCATAAATCGGATTGGATGCCGATGATCGAAAAAGTTGAATATAGACTTAACGTTTGGTCTGGAAAATAGCTGTCGCGTTGTGGTAGGCTTACCCTTATCAACTCTGTCATCTCCTCTATTCCTCTTTATATGATGTCCTTCTTTTATGTCCCGATTTGGGTTATCAAGAGGATTGATCAAATCCATAAGAACTTTTTCTGGTCTAGAGCAGATCATTATAGAGCTGGCTCACATCTTTGCAACTGGAAGTTGATTTGTTCCTCTAAAGAGGCTGGAGGCCTTGGGGTGCTTGACCTCAGGCATCAAAATTTAGCTCTCCTTGGTAAATGGTTATGGAGAATTCTGAAATACGATCATTTGCCCTGGGCTCGTCTTATCTCCCTTAAATATTTTTCCCGTCGCAAGGTGTGGGAATTTCATCCCACCCTGTCTAGCAATTCCTCCCCATTTTGGAAGGGGGTTTGGAAGGCGGTGGGGCCCTTTCAATGCAGTATTTCCCATGTTTGTGCTAATGGTGCCAAGACCAAGTTTTGGGTCGACTTATGGCTCGGTAACATGAGGCTTGCTTCGGCATTCCCTTCTTTATTCCAACTGGCTTCCAATCCCGCTGCTACTGTAGTGGATTGTGTTACCATCCTCAATAATCAAAAATTCTGGTCTATTCATTTTAGTTGCGTTCTTCCGTCGTCGCTTGAACTTGAGCTTCAAGAGCTTTTCGTTATCCTTAATCTTTATTCCTGGCATCCCACGGATGATTTCAAATGGCGTTGGACCAGCTCCGGTAACTAATCGGTTAAATCTTTCTACAAATTCCTTAATTTGGTGGTTCCCGTTCACCGCTTGCTAAGCCCTTATGGGGTAATTGCGCTCCCTTAAAAGTTAAGGTCCTTAGCTGGCTTGCCCTCAACAACAAACTCCTCACCGTTGAGGTTCTTAATAAGAGGAACCTGCCTTTTGGTCAATTATGTTCTTTATGCTCTTCTGCTCATGAAGACGCCGACCACCTGTTTCTCCATTGCAACTTTACTCAACAATTGTGGATCATTAACACCCTTGCTTGGCAAGTCCCCCGCTATCCCCAATGATTTCTTCTCTTGCTGGAGGTCTCAAGACCTTAAGCGCGAGTTTCGTTATTCCTGGTTTCTATCCTTGATGGCGATCATATGGGTGATATGGGCGGAATGGAACAAACGCATTTTTACCCTTTCTTCTTCTCCTATCGATAACATTATCGATAAATTTTTATTCTTTACCAACTTTTGGCCTTCCATTTTATCGCACGATAAAGTCGAAGCTTTTCAATTAGGTCGCCTGGAGGAGATGACTACCATTTATCGTTCTACTAACATTCTTTCTTCGTATATCTATTTATTTTGTGGTTATAACCCGTTCTCCTTTTCTTTGCAGCATTGATATGCTGTTGTGGTGCGCTATTGCCATACCGACAAGTCTTTTGGGTCATTCTGGCTATGTTCTGCCTGATTTTCTTTACACTGGGCTCACTTACTCCTTTGGCTTGGTTTTATTCTGGCTCTATTTTGTTATGACCACTCTGTGTAGGCTTATGTTCTTGTTGTTATCTGGTATGGTTATGCTTTGTGCGGTGGACTTTGTTTTACTTTGGTTTGTATTTTGTGGCCAGCTTCTATGTTTTGAGCATGGTCTGTTCAGTTGACTTTACTCCTTCCTTTTTTTTGCTGTTGAGTTGTATTTTTGTTCTGGTGGTCGATGATTGCTAGTCTTGCCTGGGCCCTCAGTGGCAGCTATTTTTGCAGATTGTTAGCTTTGTGCAGGTATTCAGTACTGCTCTCATTCTAGGTTGGATCGCCAGTGATGGGTATTTTTGTTTCCTTTCTTTTATGATTACGTTCCTTTGGTGTTGTTTCTAGTTTGCGACCCCTCGGGCGATCTTTTTTGGGTCCATTTCTGTTCTGTTTCTATATTTCGGCCTCTCTGGACCTCAGCGTCGAGGTCTATTGAGCATTGGTCACCACTGTGGTGGTTTCAGGCTTCTGTGTCTTGCTTCTTTGCTGTTGTCGTAGCTTTCTTGTTTGTTTGGTTTTCTTCAGGATTTTGCTCCTCCGTCTCTCTGTTACGTGGTGATCTTAGTGGCATTTTTCTTTGTCCACCCTTGTTTTGCGACTGATTCTTGCCCATTATTCAGCTGTCGGAGCATTTCTGTTTGTTCCGCTAGCTGGATGTTTTTGCGTCCTGTGTTCTCCAGGTTGGTTTCACATCTGGTTCGCGAGCTCCAGTGTGCTGGTTCTGCTTCGCAGTGTGAGCTTCTTCGGGCCCTAGCCTGTGTTTTGCCATGGGGTGCTTTCTTAGAGCCAGTGCTTCTATTGCCTTTGTTGTGGCCTGCAATCGGCGTCTGTCTTTGTCGTCTTTAGAGGCCCTAGCGGCAATATTCTCAATTGCTTCTGTATTTTTCTTTGGGCTGTGTTGTTTGTTTGTTGGTTGTTTTACTGCTAGTAAAATTTTATCTCTCGTTCTAATTACGTTTTATTATTTATCTATTTGGCTGGAATCTTACGATTTTATCCACGTTATCAAAAAAAATAATCAGTGAATCCAAAAATAATAGTGAGATCCAACTCGAATCTGACCTATTGCCACCCTTAGTTTACGCTGCTCCATTTTCCTTTCCTTCATCAGTTAATTATCAATAAAAGGTCGCGTTGATGTGTACGGAAAGTATGTCTTGGTGTATCATGCTTCAGCCTATAGTTACGCGTATGACATCAGATAATTGTAAGGATAAATGTCGCAATCCAATACTCGACGCACCTCTACCCATATTGCCTTACTCTTGTCTTAGTGCAGTGCAAAAAAAGTGATCCTCGGATTCAACTAAAGCTAGTATCGGGTCCTATCGGGTCGGGTCCTCCACTATCCGGATTTGGACCTGGTACCTCATGAGTCCAAAAAAAGGACACAGATCCAGACTTGCAAGAACCGGGTTTGGGTCTGGATCCTGGTTTGGGTCCTAGTTAAAAAAAATATCCATCGGGTCCGGTAGCGGAGAATAAATATTTGAACTTAAGTATTTTTGCACCCGATACCTTACGGTTCCAATAATTTTTTGTACTTAAGTACATGAATAAATATTATATTTACACATTTATCTTCAACAATTACTTTTATATGTATATCCCTATAACCCTATTATTCAAATTCCATATTTTTGGGGGTATTTTTTAACGGGTCCGGGTCGGTTCTATTTTGAGCGGACCAGGGCCCGAACCCAGACCCGAAAGTGCATTGGGTCTTATTTTAGGACCCGGACTCGGACCCGTATAGATCGGGTCGGTTCCAGTACAATGTCGAGTCAGGATCGGGTCCGGGTATCTGGTAAATGTGACAGTGCTAGATTCAACCTCTCTCAAACAGAATCTACAGATCTTATCAATGCTTGGCTACCGTTTAACTAGATTTTCTCATGTCAGAATTGCATCGTCGAGGACCGACCAAAACAAAAGCCTAAGAGGCGCCTTTACTCGTTGTACAAGATTTGACCAAAATGGAGGACAGCCTCCAAAGTTCACGAGGATATAAAGGGTCTCAACATAGAAGATACCTCTATCATAATTTTTTCGTACTGACCCACTTCAGAAAATATTTACCTAACTGAACACATCAGCATAAAACGATATTGGCAATAACGGTATATGTTATTTTGATACCGTTGTTGCAAATGGCAGCACCTGTAAAAAAAATTTGTTGCCGCTATTGGGAGTAACGACATCCTATATCTCGCATAAGTCAAAGAACTCCTAACAACCTGTTTGGTTGGAGGGGAATGGAGGGGAGGGGAGAGATTTTTTTACATTTCTTGCTTGGTTCATTTTTTATGAGGGGAGGGGAGGGGAGGGGAGGGGAGGGGAATGGAGAGGAGCAAAATCCTTCCTGAGCCAATTTTAGCTCCCCTCCAATATTGGGGAAATTTGGAGGGGAGAGAAAGTGGGTCTAATTTTTTTTAAGTGATTGGACTAAAATATCCTGAATAATATTGTGAAATACAAAATTACCCTTTTTAGATCTATAAATATTAATCTAAAAACTAAACCCTAATATCAAATGTCATTACAAACACGCACCTCTATCTCCCCCAAAAACGGACACCTTCATCGTTTCAACTAGGGTTCAAATTTTTTTTAATTAGGTAAGCATTCTCTCCTTCTCAGATTTTGTTATCATGATGGTTACCTGTAATCATGGAGTTTTCTTAATCATCGTAATTTTTCTCATCCAAAGTTTTCTTAATCACGTAATTTTTCTTAATCACGTAAAATTGAATATTTTGTTGAGCTTGGTTTATATATTGGCCTTTTTTATTTTGTTAAGTATTTTAATTGAGACTAATTGTCTCTGCTTATAGTCTTGCATGTATTATTTTGCTAAGTTAGGTTAACAAGAAGTACAATAAAGAATACCAAGTTAGAATTAGAAACAGTAATGCATATACTCCTAAAATGTAAAAGGGTATAAAAGTAATTTAATTATAAAATTCCTTCCCTCCTCATGTAAACTAAACAAGAAGATAATTATTTTTCCACCCCTTGTGAACTAAACAAGAAGATAATTATTTTCCCTCCCCTCCCTTTACCCCCCTCTCCCCTCCCCTCCTTTGAACCAAACAGAGGAGAGAAAAAAATTGTAAGTGAAAATTGCTTATAACTGATGCCGTTATTTCCAATAACGACATAATTAGCCTGATGCTGCTATTGGCAATAGCGGCATCAGTATAATCCACAGTCTTTACTCCAAATTGCACGGCATCAGTATAATCCACAGTCTTTACTCCAAATTTCGTGCAAGTGCATCAACTTCAAGCCCGATTTCATCATTCATGCAACCAGTACCTCTCAAAACTCAAAAGATGAAAGTTATAGTGCTTTTTCTTAGTGTTCCATAGCATTTTAAATTGGAGTTCGGATGATAGAGTATACCCCGATTACGAAGAAATGTCGAAACTGTAACTGATTCTGGATAGTTTCGACATCGCTATGTAATCTAGGTATAACTCTATCATCCGAACTCCGATTGAGATGATTCAAAATGCTATGGAACACCAAGAAAAAGATCTACAACTTTCATGTTTTTAGTTTTGAGAGATACTGGCTACATCAAAGTCAAAATCGGAATTGAAGTTGATGCATCTGCACAAAACTTGGACTACATACTGTGGATTATACTTATGCCAATTTTGCCAATAGCGGCATCATGCGAATTATGCCGTTATTGGAAATAGCGGCATCAGTTATAAGATTTTTTCTCTAACAACTTTTTCTTTAAGTCAGAGTTTCTAAGTGAATGCGCGATGTACTAAAGTCGTTACTTCCAATAGCGGCAATGGAAGAAAAAAATTACAGGTGCCGCTATTGGCCACAACAGCATCAAAATAACATATATCATTATTGTCAATAGTGTTTTCTGCATTTCTGCTGACTGACGTGTCCAAAACTGGATCAGTTGGGTAAATATTTTCAAAAGCGGGTCAGTTTGGTTAATATTTCAAAAAGTTGGTCAGTGCAGAAAAAATTCCCTCTATCATGGAGGACTCATCTCAGCCATCGAGGCCCCACACATGGTATTGGATGAATTCTCATCTCATCAAATCTCGCCTGACGCAGAGCACTACTCGGGTCCCTAAAGTACAATGCCTCGTCTCCCACCGCACGCAATGACAGTTTCCAATGGCCTCACGTCGCCTGATATAGGTTCACAAAAAGGTCTTTCAAACAATGTTTGCCACACGATCCATCCCACCAAAACCTGGTTTGCTGTTAGTATCAAGAATGTACGCAGATCACTCACAAGAATGGTGAATAAGCACACATTTTTTAAGCAAACAGGGAGGCCTTTAAATAGGCTTTACAGGGAATATGAAAAACAAACTTGTGCAATCACGACTAACAAACCTAATCGTGATCTTAACAAACTAGGTAACAGTCAAATAACAAACTTTCTCCTACAAACTAGGAGTTTTTTGATTATACTGGGTCTCCATCCTCCTCTACGGGTCAGACTAATCCCAGTCCTCGTGACAAGGCTCCCGACCTTTGGTCGGGTTGATGCGCCAGCCCATCAAGCATAGCGGTCACTGGCCACTCAGAGATATTTAATCCCCATCTATGGGAACCATAGGGTTCGAACCTGGGATCTTGGAGGAGCACACTCCAAGTCCCATCGCTCTTACCACTAGGCCACTTGTTGTGGTTTACAAACTAGGAGTTATTAACTTGAAACATAAAACCCAAAAGAAGGAGCTAACCAAAGTCACAAGGTTCGGATTTAATTCGGCAAATTCGTGATTTATTCGCAAATATTTGCTCAGCCGAACTAGTTTGCGAATTATACGTCACTTCCTGAATTATTCGCGAAGTGCGCGAATTGCTGAATTATTCGCGAATAATCCCTAATAACCCAACTCAAATATTCAACCCTATTTCCTGTAGCGTCTTGCGTTTCCTCTTCCCTTATGCTTTCTCTTTCCAGCCGCACGGATTCTTTTTCCCCAAATTAAAAGGAGTGACGCTTCCTCTTTCCCTATTGCAATCAAAAGAATTTCGTTCGCTCAATCACTAGAAGGTATGATTCTCCATTTCTTATCATTTTCATCTATGTCTATGTTCATTGTAATTGTTGATCAGTAAAATAAACCATTTGTTGTGTGAACTTGCTGCTATCCAATTTTTAAGATGATATAGAACCAAAGGGAGTGAGGATTGAAGTATGGCATGATCCTGGAAACTTGAGTTTGAAATTATTTTGTAATTGATGTCTCTAATTTGTAATAGTCTAAGATATTCTCTTATGAAACACTCTTGTAATTGGTTGTTTGGTGCATAGGTTAAGTAGCTAACAAACAAAACAAGACTGAGAACTAGGTGATGCTATATCAGTGTTTTCGGAACTAATTATGGTGTATATATAATTTGTGGTATACAGTGTGATGTCATATAAAACTGATGATCAAAGAAAGTAAATGATCGTAAAGCTTATTGATTCTTATCGTATACAATATACAGTGACTACATTCACATGCTACTAATAAATATTTTTTTGCTTTCGTTATGGGTACTAACTATTAAGATGTATTAAAAAAAATAAAAAAATCTTCCCGAACTTATGCCATTTTTTTTCTAATTTTTGCCGAATTCCGAATATTAAATTTTGCCAAATTATTCCCGAACAACAGATTTATGACTATGGAGCTAACTACACCAGTTTTAAATAATTCTTCCAACATTTACAACCAGACCCCATCTCACATCAGACAGTGTATTCTGACTGAACAACTCATACGTGCTTTCGACACCCAATTCCAAAAACCAAGAGACAATTGGGCCCACTCTAAACCTTAGCACTTGTACTAAATTCTATTAATTGCCATGAGTATGTTTATTATCGTCAAAACTCAATTCAGTAAGAATGTACACCATCAAAATTCAATTCATTAAGATATCTAGGATCCATATTCCATCCCCAATTTGATCATTGGTCTGATTATCAATTAACTCAACAAGTTCACTGTCTGGGTTTTAGACCCGAGCCGAATAATTCTTCTTTCATTCCTTCGATTAGACATCTTGAATGTAAAAGAGTTCGTGAGCATCATTGTGTTTATGATTAGTATTTCTTGGAATATTAGGGGTCTCAATTGCCCTGTCAAACAAAGAGCGATTTTCCAATTAATTAGCTCCTCTAATTGTGATCTTATCTCGATCCAAGAGTCTAAGATTGAGTCCCCTTCCCCTGCTGTCTATCGGGCTTTAGGCGGATCCATTATTTCTAAATGGATCTCTCTAGACGCTGCAGGTTCTCGAGGGGGTATACTCTTGGGTTTCAAAGAGTCGGTCTTTACCCTTATCTCTTATCAACATCTCACCTACTTTCTAATCACTCACCTTCAATGGTCATCTCTCAATTGTGTCATTACGGTTATCTCAGTTTATGGACCATCTTCCCCGGAAGGGCGTCCCTTATTCTGGAAGGAATTCCAGTCTCTCCAATCTTTTTCTAATGGCTTATGTTTCTTCTGTGGAGACTTCAACGTCACCAGATTCTCCTCCGAAAGATCCTCTTCTGCCACCGTTGACCTCTAATCATTCTGTTTCAATGATTGCATCCGAGACTTGCAATTGACGGACATTCCACTCAATGGTAGATCATTCACCTGGTCTAACCAGTGCCAGTCTCCTTCTTTGGCCAAACTGGACCGCTTCCTTGTCTCTCCGTCTTGGATCAACCGTTTCCATAATACATTCTCCAAGGCCCTTCCTAATCCATCATCCGACCACGTTCCCATTGCTCTTTATTCAAAATTCCCTTTCTACCACCAGCGTAAATTCTGATTTGAAAAATTCTGGTTGCAAGACCTTTTTTCATCAATTTGGTTGAAGAATGCTTGGCGGCGGTCTCCGGACCATCCGATTTTACTAGCATTCTTCTAAAACTTCACGCCATCAAATTCGGTTGCAAGATTTGGAGGTACAACAGACAGTTTAATACCAATTTCCTAAAAAAAAATTCTTCTTGCTTCGATTGAAGCGATTGATCAGCAGGAAGAGCTGGGTCCTCTCTCCGACTCAGCTCGTGCCGAAAGGCAGTCCTGTAAACAAGATTATGCCGACATCCTGCATCAGGATCACGTTAAATGGGCTCAAAGAGCCAGGGTGCAATGGTTAAAGGAAGGTGACGGTAATTCAGCGTTCTTTCACTCCTTTGCCTCGCACAGACAGCGTTGTAACCATATCTCTTCGATCTCCGACAATGGTGTCGATCTTTGCTCAGATGCGGAGATCCATCGGTCTTTCCTGGCTTTCTATAAAAATCTTATCGGTTCCCAAAAACAGCGAGAGATTACTCTGGACTGGCATCACCTTTACGGTCCCCCTTCTATTGATCTCTCCTCTCTTGAGGCTCCTTTCTCTTTGGAGGAGATTAAAGCGGCGGTTTTCGCTCTAAAAAGTGACTCCACGCCAGGGCCTGATGGATTTCCTGCTTTCTTTTTCCAAAAGTTTTGGCATTGCCTTAAAGATGATCTTTTCCGTATGTTCTCGGAATTGCATCAAGGCGACTTCTCTTTTGACCGTATCAATTATGCGCATATTGTCCTCATTCCAAAAACTGCGGGCGCTAACACGGTATCCAATTTTAGGCCTATCAGTCTTATTAATACCTCCTTTAAAATTATCATGAAAGTTCTTTCTACAAGACTCAGTGAGGTTATGCCCTCCCTTGTTGATCCTGCTCAATTAGGCTTCATCAAGGATCGCTTTATCCTCGATAGTGTTGCGTCGGCTCAAGAAATTATTTCTCATTGCCACAGATCAAACTCTGAAGGCATTCTCCTCAAATTAGATTTTCAAAAGGCCTACGACAATGTGAACTGGGATTTCCTTCTGGACATTTTGATCCATAGGGGCTTTGGGCCCAAATGGATTACTTGGATTAAGTCCAGCCTGCTTTCTGGCACTTCATCCATTTTCATCAATGGCTCTGAATGTCACAAATTTAAAATTAAAAGGGGCCTTCGACAGGGCGATCCTCTATCCTCTCTCCTTTTCGTGCTGGTCGCAGACGTTTTTAGCAAACTGCTGCGCAATGCGTGGGAAGCCCACGCCATTGATGGTTTGGGGGAATCACGGTCTTTTCCTGGTGTTCTTAATCTGCAATACGCGGATGATACTATCATTTTTGCGAAACCAAACCATCACTCTCTCCGTAATCTAAAACTGCTCCTTTACTTATTCGAAATGGCTTCGGGCCTTACCATAAACTTCCAAAAATCGTCTGTTCTTTGGCTGGGGGGTTCGCCCAACCGCTAGCTTGAGATTTCTAATTTCTTCAACTGTCCAATAGCGTCATTTCCTATTACGTATCTGGGAGTGCCCCTTAGATGGGGCAAACTGCATAGATCTGATTGGGTGCCTCTGGTGGATAAGGTGGAATCCAGACTGAATGTTTGGACGGGCAAGCTGCTATCTAGAGGAGGCAGACTGGTCCTTCTCAATTCGGTGCTATCCTCCATCCCCCTATATATGATGTCCTTCTATTTCGTCCCATCCTGGGTTATTAAGAGAATTGACCAAATCCGGAGCAACTTTTTCTGGTCAGGTTTCCCCGTTCACCATCGGGGATCCCACCTTGCCAATTGGACCTTAGTTTGCTCTTCCAAGGAAGCAGGGGGTCTGGGAGTCCTTAATCTTTGCAACCATAACATTGCTCTATTAGGTAAATGGCTCTGGAAATTCCTCAAAAGCGATCATTTACCTTGGATACATAGTATCAAGGCTAATTGCTATCCAGATGGCTATTGGTGGGTATTTCCCAACCATGTCCATCGATTCGCGTCCCCATTCTGGAAAGGCATTTGGAAAGCAGCTGCCGCCTTCCAATGTGGTATCTCCCATGTCTGTTTTGACGGTTCCAAGACTCTATTCTGGCATGACCTGTGGATCGGTAATGTCAAATTAGCCTCTTCCTTTCCGGCCCTCTACCGTTTGGCAGCCGCCCCGCGCGCTACTGTAGCAAAATCCTTCAACATCATAAACTCTCATCGTGTTTGGACCATTCATTTCACTATTAGCCTTCCCTCTCACTTATCATCCCAGTACATCGCGCTTATTTCCTCTTTGAACAATTATGATTGGCACCCTAGGGAGGATTTCTCTTGGCGATGGCACTCGGCAGGTGTCTTCTCGGTCAAATCTTTTTATCAATTTCTCAATTTTAGAGGCATCCACTCTCCGTTCGCTGAGACCATTTGGCAATCTTGTGCCCCGCTTAAGGTCAAAATAGTTTCTTGGCTAGCTTTCAACAACAGACTTCTTACGGCCGAAGTTCTTAACAAAAGAAACTTGGCTTGGGGACAGAACTGTCCCCTGTGTGCCTCTTCTTTGGAGGACGCCAACCACCTTTTCGTGGGATGCGATTTCTCGCGCCCGCTTTGGAAAATATCTACTCTAGCGTGGGAAGTCTCCGCCCTTCCTACCGATTTACATTCTTGTTGGTCCAGTCCTCCATCGAGCTTTAAGTATCGCCGCTCCTGGTTCCTTTCTGTTCAAATCATTATCTGGATTCTTTGGTTGGAAAGGAACAAAAGATTATTTAGGCAGCGCGCGTCCTCTTCCCTTTCCATCATCAAAGAGTTTAAATTTCTTTTCAATTTTTGGTCCTCTACCTTAAAGCAAGAAGCTAAAAATGAGCTTCACGGCGCTAAATTGGTCGAAGCGATTCATTGTCTTCGAGTTTTACATGCTATTTAATTTCTACAGTTTCCACTCTATTTTTAATGTTTCTTCTCTACTTGGTGTTTGCTCTGATTTTCCATTCTTTTGCATCGCATGAGTAATGCGGCTATGAGTGTTTCTTTTTGATTTTTTGGCTGCCTGCTTCAAGGCTCCCCCATCTAGTGGGGTTAACTTTGTGTACCTGCAATTGATAGCAGTGGATTATCACTTCCCTAGTGTTTTTTGCGGTATCTGTCTAATGTCTCTCCCTGGGTTATTTTGTCTCTACTTACAGCTTTCCTTCCACTGTTGGCATTTCGCTTCGATGGCCTCAGCCGAGGCTGCAATTGGGTATTGACTGACGGCTGCGATGTAGCGTCTTAATACGGTTTCTAATGATGTTGCTTTTACCGCTGTATTGCTTCTCGGTGGTATCCATCTCATCTCTCTTTTGTAGTGCTACTATATTGCTCGGTTCTGTATAATTCTGGAATGTCTTTTAATCCCAATTTTGGTTGTAGCTGCTCTTGTTAATATTATGCGGTTTGTTTTTTTTTTAAGCGCCTTCTTATTACTTTTGATTGCAGCTTGGTAGCTAGTTTCTTTCTGGATTGTCGTTGTGGCTGATTGTTTTTTCGATTTTGCGGCTCCCGAGCCCTTGTGATTGCTTGGGTCTTTTCCTACTCATGTTGCTTCTTCCCTCTCTTGGTGATCCAATTATATGTTTGAGCATATTTTCATTTGTTGAATGATTGGAGGCGTTCGGAATCGCATATTCCGTTTTGATTGGTTTGCATCTGAGCATTCGGGAATTTGGCTGATGTTTATCTGCCCCTGCATCGGTTGCGGAGCAAGTCTCATGTTCTGCAGCTGTTCGTGGCGATGGCGTTCGGCTCTGGGTCTGCCCGACCATTGTTACTTCAAACTGCTTGTTAATTTATTTTAGTTTACATCTTGTAAATCTACTACCATTTTTGATACTCCGATTGTACTATCTTTTTATTAATATATTTGTTTGCATGGCTGGAGCCTTTCGGCTCTATCCGGTTCATCACAAAAAAAAAAAAAGTTTACTCTGAATAATACAGATATACAAAATGGCCATCTAGGTACATACATAAACAAACCCAGATAGAAGGATGCTGTCGATGAGAAATCTTCTTTTGTCATATACACACGAAATAACTCCTTTGATGGACAAGTCATTCTCATCTTAAATAAAACTAAAATACAAAATACACTTCTGCAGAACACCCATAATGAAGAACCACAAATCTGAAGGCATCATACTTGCACATTTCAGACAACGTAAGTTTGCAGGATCCCTAATAACAAATTTCTAGAGTTAAGAGGAGCAACTTAACAAATGTGGTTAGGATGTAAAGCAGTAAACATATTTAAAGCTATGATGGTTAGAAGAAAATCAGCTCAATTCTGAGATACTTACCCCTGATAACCAATCTATGCATCATCAGCCAACACGCTCCAAATCATCCTACATAGGTAAGTCATAATACTATTAAAGTAAGTGCATCTTCTCACAAGGCAATCTATAATCAGGAGAAAATAACAACATTTACCAGAATAAGGATAAAAAGAGGAGTGTAACAAAATACATAAGCTTAAAAAATCGTCGTTTCTTCTCCTTATTTAACTGGTTAAAGATCTCGGTCACATCTACTAGGTGCTGTCTTTGTTGATACCTGTTATTGACATATAAATTTTAGAGTCTATTTAATGCACACTTGGCTGATCTATCAAAAATATACTACACATATTTATAGAACAGATACACCAAGTCTAGTCTATTCAATGCATTCTTATTGAAGTATTCGACAGAAAATTGTAGATAGCAGATATACCTAGTCTAGCCACTTCAATACATTCTTATTGAAGTATTCGACAGAAAATTGTAGATGAAATAAAAATATTAAGTCATCAGCATCACGAATGGTTGCTTGGTGAATGAAAAGATATATAAAGAACATATTGGAACAACCTGTTGACAAAATGTCAAATGAGGTACTACCGAACAGATGTGTTATAACCAGCAATTTATTATCACCATAGGGTTACACCATAAGCAACATTTTAAAATTTAAAACAAAAAAAAGTTCTTTTCACTTGATCATTTACGTAGATTGTGCTATATACTTGAGAACAAATTTACAATACATTGAGCTATACACTTGAAGATAAAGGCTAAAATATAATTAACCACTAGCTTCGCATTTTCATTTTTGGTGCAAAAGGAAACAGATAGTGCAGTGATGCTAAAATTTAAATTTATTCCTATATTGGTTCTCACTCTCTTAACAATGTTGACTTTTAATGAACATGGAAATTGATGATGCAATGTAAAAAATGTAAATCTATCCGTACTTTGCATTAGATTGCAGGTGTACAAATTACAGAAAACTCCAATTAGTAGGGATGCTTTCGGATCGGATATGGCCCATATGGGCATTGCCAATATCCATACTGCACTCCAAAGTCGAATACCGATGCAGATATGGATATGGGTCGGTAAAAAAAAAATTCATATCGTATCCGCAAATTTCGTATGCGAATACAGACATCAAAACAATATTATATAATGTTGATGCGGATTAAAACAAAACAGCAATCTCTTACCAAATGATATTTAGTTTTTATTTTTCTTTATTTTTGTTTGGGCAAATAGTAGTCTATGATTGCTCCATCCTAAAACAATATTTCTTATTTACAATTTTCTCATAATATAAAAATATTAATTTTTGTTTGTCTATGTACAGAAAATATCAGTAGTTTGGCACACAGGTAATATATATGCACAAAAGAATAAAAATAACACTAAAGTGAGCCAAGCAGCAGGTAACATATATATACAGTCCCCTTCCGTTGTGCACTCGCCTCCGTGTAAACTCGGTCTTTTGGCTTTCGTATCGACAATCCGAACCGTTCACATTGATCTACACGTCTATATTAGTCTAAATATGTAAAATCAAGTCATTTAAAATTCATTTGCCCATGCATTTGTTTTTACAAAATTGTATGGTTGAATATCCTTTTTTTACAATGACATGATGGATTGATATATGAATTTCAAATTACTTTATTTTAATTGTATGGTTGAATATCAATTTTTTTATAATGACTTGATGGATTGATAAATAAATTTCAAATGACTTGATTTTACATATTTAGACTAATATAGACGTGTAAATCGATGTGAACGGTTCGGATCGACGTTACGAAGGAAAGGCCGAGTGCACAACGAAAGGTTTGTATATATATGGGGTTTTAACATGTATGACCTTAACAAATACGTGAATGTGTATGCCCCTGACAAATATTTATTTTCATATTTGTCCCCAACAATATGTCACTTCTCTTAATTACCCCTCTAGTTAAAAAAAACTCAAAACGATGGAGAAATTTCAGTTTCTTTTAATGGGCTAGACAAAAAATGATTGAAATATTCTCTTCTCTATCATTCAAACTTTATCTTCTTCATCCTTAAATCCGGACAATTGTTAATCCAACTGAGACTCATTAACAAGGTTTTAAATCTCGGGTTTCGGACTCGTCTCGTCAAGGGGTGTTTCGTCTCGAAACGGAGATTTCGGAGATCTCGGGGAAATGTGATCGGCTCGGATTTTTTATTTTGGACACTCAATATATATATATATATATATATATATATATATATATATATATATATATATATATCCTAAACAAGATATTATGTGTTCAACATATTATTTTCATATAAAATATTGTATAATGTAACTAATGACATCAATTAATCACGATAAATATTTGCAAAATTTAACAGCTGTATAAAAGAAAATGTAATATTATTATATAACTAAATTGAATTTGCATTGATTAGAAAAATATATTAGTTAATATAAACTTACTTGACTTTGTATATACACAAACAATAGAGAGAAATATCACATTATCTTAGCTTAAGGTCCTATATTGAAAGACTTCTATGCAAAAAGTATTAAAAAAGGTTATATATTCACAATAACATTAATGTCTATTTCGGCTGATATTTCGGGAATTTCAGTAATATTTCGGCCGATATTTCGACAATTTCGGCTGAAATCTACACATTTCAGTCCAGAATGATATAGAGTATAAATCTGTGATTTCATATCGGCAAGCTAGCCTAAACAAAATTTCGGATGAAATTTTGCCCGTATCGACCGAAATTTAAAACAGTGCTCATTAACCCTTCTCAAAATTTATGCATCTTTTTCAAGAAATGGATAAACTGACAGTGCATCTTTGAGAACTACATATCTTCATCACGTTACTTCTTCAAATTTGCCATCAATCTTATTTTTTAATGACAGATTATAAGCTTCTTCATTTATTTTTCTTAAAACTCTAAAATCTTTTCTTATTTGATTGTCTAATTTGATCTTTTAATTTGATTTATGTTTGTCACGTAAGTGAAAAATCATGGTTAACTCTGTGATATCTAACATAGGGGTAAATATGAAATGACGTCAATTGTTAGGGGCATATATGAAAATAAACATTTGTGAGGGAGGTATATGATATTATAATATTTGTTATGGGTATACATGTTTAAAACCCTATATATATATATATATATATATATATATATATATATATATGCACCCAAAAAATTTGACACTAAAAAAAATAAGTCAAGGGAACCAGGGACTGAACCATATGCCCAAATGTGTGGTGGCTAATGAAACCAATCTCTGGGCCAAAGCCCATCTAATGATTGGGAATGAAAAAAACAGTATATGTACCATAACTGTCGGATAACCCCTGATCTGAAAATTCCAGAAAGTTCCTTATCCTTGTCCGTATCCGCCAAATTTTCTAATTGGATATATGTATCCGTGTCCAAATCCAAGTGGATCACGGATATGTATACATGAATCCACATCAAATTTGGATATGGATTTGGATCGGTTCGGATATATTCGCATCCGAAAGCACTCCTACCAACTAGATTGATGTGAATTTATACCTATATTGGATTAGACTGGAGGTACAAGTTACACCCAAATCTACATAAGCAGGACAGGGAAATCTATGTCCCTACATAACCACAGATTTAGACATCAAGTGACAACAAAACGCCAATACACAAAATTTCAAAAACTACAAACTACGAAGCATTGTGTCAGATATATGTGCCTAGATATATGTGTCTGTCTGACATTGGTATCCAAATAGAAATCACAAGAAACTTTCCTAATAGAAGGGAGAGGAAAAGCAAATGAAGTGGAGAGATCCTCCCAAGGTGTTATATGTGATGAGAAAATGGCATGTCAACTCATACGAAGACTATTGTAAGACAAACACCGTTCAGACTACTGGAAATAAGTTAAATAAATAAAAGTAAATGTGAAGTAAATGATTTTTTTATATTTGAGGGAAACCTGACAATGTTTCTGAAGAACAGGCTGGCATAGGTGTGTAAGACAAAGATTGTGGCCCAAAAAGAAGATTGGAATTCCATTAACTGATCAAAAAACACAGGGAGATACCTTAAAACCTATTAGAAGATAGTAATTAATATTGGAGGAATATTAGAGGATAGTATTATTAGTAAGTAATAATGTTGAGAAATGTAATCCATTGCTTGGGGAATACATTTTGTACGCCTATATATAGGCATCATGTTTCTTTCACTAATGCTATCAAGTATTATATTTCTCTAAATATTTTACGTAGTATGAGAGCCTCTACTTCCATAAGGCTTGCACTATTTTCCTCCTCGTCGAGGTAGAGTAGTTCCGGCCATCATCGGAATCACTTCACCTCCCCTCAATGCCATCTACCACATCTCCAAACCCCCTCACCGTCAACATCATCTCCTGCTGTCGTTATCCTCCATCGTTGTCGCTGTCCTCATAGTTTGCCTCCGCCTCATTCATTATCATGCAGATCCAATCTCGTCGTTATCGCCTCCGACTTTCAATTCCGCCCGTCTTTTGTTGTGCCACGACTGACAACCTTTTGCTGCCGCCACCTTTGACTCATTATTATTGTTGCTGCTGCTCTTTTGTGCTGTGCTGTTGTTGCGGCTTCTGTTTTGCTGTTACGTTGTTGCTGCCGCAGTAAAACTGATTTTCTCGAAGCTTCAGGAACCCATTCGTAATGTATGACCACTTGTTTCGAAGAAGACTCGAAGACCGACATCCTTCATTTAGAACACAGTTTGAGATTCGTCCATATTCTAGTTCGAAATAGACCAGCAAATTTCTGACTATGTGCTGTTATTGCTGCTGTTTTTTCTGTTCCGTTGTTGTTTCAGTAAATCAGGCTTTTCGAAGCTACAGGACTCATTTTGTGACGTATATCTATCGCTTCTCTTTCATTGTTTGCTCGAGTTTTCACTTGAGCTTTATATCTTTAGATCCGGGATTCTATTGTTTTGTTTGGAGGAAGGGTGAAGTCTTGGTGTTGTTAGTTAAAGCAGGTTGTCTTCAGTTTACTAGTTGTTTGGTTTTCCGTCGTAACAAGTTGAAGCTTAGTGAAGCGCCAACTTCAGGAGTATTAGAAAATAGTAAGTAATGTTGGAGGAATATTAGAGAATTAAGATAGTAAGTAATATTGGAGGAATATTAGAGGATAGTACTATTAGTAAGTAAAATTGTTAGAGATATATTCCCTAGCTTGGGGAATAAGTTTTATACGCTATCATGTTTCTTTGAGTAATGTTATTAAGTATCATATTTCTCTGAATACTTTACATTGTTGAAGTTGTTCAAAACATGAGGATAGCCCTAGTACTCAAGAACATCGAAAAATTTGTAAGAATGGCCCTACTAGTAGTCTACTGTACTAGCCAAAGCATTCGTAGAGCATGCAGACCTTTAAAACTGTTCTGGTTTGGTACATTGGATAGTGCATGCATAGGGTCTCTAGACCTCTATTAATATTTTGGAACATGAATGAATAATTCCAATGGAGCTTCAATCCTGAACCTTTAATTGGATTGGGCACTACAAAGAAATCAAACACTGCGAAATCCTCTTTCATCAACTATTCAACTAAAAGAAATCCCTTAACTACTACATATATACAATTTATGTCGTTATGCTTGAGCATGTTGCTTAGAAATTGATGGTTTTACCCTTTTAGGCTCTTAACCTCCCTCCCTCCCTGTCTCCCTCATTATACTAAATAATATCATGTTTTTGGAATATATAATTGCACCAACATAATAACATTTAAATGGAGTGAGAAGTACCTCACTCGTCTACAGAATTAACAAAACGATAAATGAAAGGCCGTGATATTAGTTTATCCTCCTAGGATCCAAAAGAAAGTAGAAAGAAGACTTACAATCTGTAATTGTAATAAATGAGAGGGGCGCTAAGCAGGAACATGAACCAATGCCCAGACAAGAAAAAGAGGGAGCATAAGATTCCATGCAACACAAACTCCGGTAAAATCACTCTATTCACTCGTGAGGCTGAATCATATGGGTTGATGTAGTCAAACTCTAGATCTGCAAAGCACATTAACTACAAAAAAGAATTGACATAGAGTTAATATGCAAACGGTATAAATTATAGGTAATCAATCACTGAAAACTGATGACACTAGCAAAAGATATCTGAAAGATAAATTTAAAAAAAGATACTCATTAGCCAAAATGATATCAAATTAAGATATATTTCTCAACATAATCTCTAATATTATAATGGGAGAGTTGGGGTTGTCATTTGTAGACAACCTGTAATTTGTAGACAACCAACCATCTAATCTCAACCATTCATTTTTAAGTTGAGTTATATTAACCATTCATTTACTCAATTGTTGTTAGTTACCATAATACCCTAAAAGTTTAAATTTATTTACTACATAATTATTTACAAAAATCACTCGTATAAAATAAAAGTTGGTGCCACTAGGGGTAATTTGTAAAGAGTATATAATGAGTAAAGTGAGATCTCAGGTTCGAGGCCAGATTATGTCTTAGTATTAACTTAAATAATAATAAAAATTAGGACGTGCATCGCACGTGCAAATTACTAGTCATTTTAAAACACTTGAATTGTCGGATGTCGTAAACTCATAATATAACACATGTTCATGAACACATACGATGCATCTGTCAAAATCTTCTTTGGGATCACGGGCGTAACCGAACTTAGATCGAGTGGGGCGAAAAGTCCACAATATAAAAAATAATAAAAATTTAAGGACAAGTATCCGAAAATATACTATATTGTCTCTACTACTATAGTTCAAGAGTTGGAGTTGTGTAATTTGTAGCCAACCCAACTTAATTAATCTAATATCAACCACACATTTTTAAGTGAGTTATATTAACCATCCATATCTAATTAATTAGCCAGTTAGCATAATATCCTCAAGCTTCAAATTTATATACAACATAATTATTTACGAAAGTGGCATTCATACAAAATAAATATTGATGACCTTGGGGGTCTTGAAGAGCAAGAGCTTAAAAAAAGAAGGCGTGCATTACACGTGCAAATTACTACTATTACTTTAATAGAAATTCATCACAAAAGAAATATCCGTTCAACTTTCAAAAATATAAGCAAAATAAACTTGATTGTTAAGAGTATCAAATATATGCCAACCCTTCTATTAAAGTGATACTCGACGTTCTTTCATATAGCGAAAATCATCTATGATTGAATCTATAGAAAATCTCTATGCAATTTCCTTCTCAAGATACAAAAGCATAGTATTAGTGAGAAAGTCATCCTCCATCTTGTTCCAAAGTCTAGTCTTGATAACTTTCATAGCTGAAAATGCTCATTCACTTAGCTTTCTTATTTATTTACTATTTCATAATTTATGCCCTAACGAGTGATTATAAAATTTAAAAAGAAAATCTACACCCCTAAAACCAAAGCCCACATGGGTTGGAAGCCTTCCATCCCAAGTAAGCCTGAAACTAATTTGGGCCACTTGCTTAAATCTTTTTTTTCTCAAAAGACCCTTATACAATGATATTTTGCATATACACCCTATATCTAGAAGCACTAGAACCATAAAACATACATATATGTAGGGAAGTTTACAAATTTGGGGTGGGGCCATGGCCATGCCACTGTTTGGGATAACACTGTGGGAAGTAGTTTTATTGCTCCTTTCCTTTATTCATGCTCACGTATCCTAATAGGTTGTTGAGACAAACATATTTAGGAGGTGCAACGCACATAGAAAAAATGGTTATAAGTTACGATGTTAGGAGATAATAAAAAAATTAGAGACGGTACGTTAGGAAACATAAGGGCCACTTGTCATCTGTTATGTATCTTCAATTTCATCAAGTCTTCAATATGCAATCTTGTTTTCTCTATCTGCACTGACTTTTCTCACCAGATATTCTCTGACTTTGATAACCTTCAATCAATTCGTCTTGCAAGATTCCTAACCTGTTAGCCCTCCTGCCTCATGACTTACAGGAAAATTGCTTATCACGGCCATTTACAAAAAGAAAACTTTATAGTATGTCCACAAGTTCAGACCTGATGCTTACAAACTTTAATCATGTATAACAGTATATAGTAAACATGACTTCGCTTTAGCAACCACCAATACCCCTTATTTATAAATTATGTGGAAATATATAATCTTGGGCAACATATCCAATGTACCTTATGGTCAATTGTACAAGGGATATTTTCGATATAACTCACTCACAAATGTGCTAATTTCATATAAGTCATTCACAAATAGCTATTTCCATGAAACTCACAATGTTGGGTACTTCCCAAAAACTACTCCTAGTCAATAGCCATTAAAAACTAAATAATATTTAAGAAAAAATAACATTCATGCCGCTCTCTACACCTCTAACACAAGATGAGGGTATTTATAACCAGGGGCAAAATGGTATTTTTAAAACTTAGGTTAGTGGTCAACCCGAGTTAAACTAAACGAAACCAACAGAATTAGTTTGTTGGAAGTTGTGAGTTGTGAGTTATATGGAAATAGTAATTTATGAGTGAGTTATATGGAATTAGCACATGTGAGAATGAGTTATATGGAATTAACCCTTTTTTTAAAATTTGCTCGTTTCATAATTATCGGCTCACTTCCATAATTTCAAGTTTTAGAACTCAATGATTACTCAATTGGGCCTCAGATAGTTGAATAGTATCCATTCATAATACTGATACTGAACATGACAGTATTCTCTAAGTATAAATATCAAGCAGCCGCTTTTATTCCACCAACCTTCATGGAATTAGAATTAACAAATTATCTGAATTATTGGACATCTAAATATACATGTCTGCATAATTCATAATAGAGACACTCTTAATCTGACTCATTTAAAATCAAAGTGTCTGTTAATTATTTCCATGTAGCATCACTTCACCATGTTCATTCCCTTACTTGCTCTAGGAATGATGAAAATATGAAAAACTTTAGGACCGGATGGTAAAGTGATGCTACATGGTTCATCACTCACTGAAGCTTGATGGCTAACAAATTGTACACATTGAAGTCTGAAAGTTTCTTGGGGATATAGGAGTGGGTTGACTAACAAGATTAATTATGAGATTTTGAGGACAAAGAAGATGCATGATGAATGGAGGAATAATATTTTAGTACCTATATAAAAAAATAAAGGAGATATACAAAGTTGCTCCAACTACCGGGGATTAAATTAATAAGACATACGATGAATCTTTGGGAGAGAGTGATCAAACATAGACTGAGACTAGAAACTACAGTGTCTGAAAATCAATTTAAATTTATACCTAAGAGGTCAACAATGGAAGCAATTTATGTACTGAGGAGACTTACAGAAAAATATAGGGAGAATAAGAAAGATCTACATATGGTGTTTATAGATCTAGAAAAAAACATATGATATAGTCCCTAGAGACATAGTATGGTAGGCATTAAATAATAAGAGTAACTATTTGATATATTGAGGTGATTAAGGATATGTATGAAAGGGCAATTACCAGAATTAAAACAACCACAGGAGTGATCAGTGATTTTCCTATTACAGTAGGTTTACATCAAGGTTCGACTTTAAGCCCCTACCTCTTTGCTTTGGTTATCGATGAATTGATGCGAGAAATACAAGATGAGGTGTCTTGGTATATGTTTTTTTGCCGATAACGTCATCTTAATGAACGAGACTAGAACATGAATCAATGCTAAATTAGAATTGTAGAGAGAAACTTTTGAAGCTAGAGGTTTTAGAATAAGCAGAACTAAAACAGAATATATAAAGTATAATTTTAGTGATATTCGGAACACAAATGAGAAAATAGTGAAGCTTGATGGTTAAAAGATATTTAAGAGAGACCGTTTCCGATATTTAGGCTCGATTATACAAAGAGACGAAGAAATTTGTGAAAATGTTACGTATAGGATCCAAGCAAGGTGGCTTAAGTGGAGAAGCGCTAATGGTATATTGTGTGACAAACGTATACCTTTGATGTTTAAGAAAAAAAATTTATAGGATGGTTGTTAGACCAACAATGATGTATGGAGCTAGGTAGTTAAAATCGGTTTTTGGAACTAATCGGTTTAGAAGCGTTAGTGATTAATCAGTTAATCAGAAAATAATTGGGGAGTAAATCGGAAAAATCATGTGTGTGTGTGTGTGTGTGTAAAATTAAAAAAAGATCTATCCTCATTATGTAGCAACCCTAAATTCTAACATAAAACTATTATGAGATTATCAAATATGAACATATAATTAAAGAGAAAAAGAAGAGAGCACTTGGTTTGAGCTGAGTTTGAATTTTGGATGTGGATCGGGTCGGGTTTGCTGGTCGGTTCCAGCAAACAAAAACAATCGGAAAGGAGCAGTACGAGCAGCAAGATGTGGATCGGGTCAAGTTTGCGACGACGCAGGGGGAGCGATGGCGGATCAGCTTTGGATTTGCTCGAGGAAGAAGAAAATTGGTTTGGGTTTGGGTTTGGGTTTAGGTTTGCGTGAGGAAGAAGAGAGCGGCAACAGCTTGAGTATGGGTTTGCGCGAGGACCAGAAGGGGTTTGGATCTTTGATTTGGATTTGAGTATAGGTCGGATTGAGCCCAAATAATGCAAACGGACATGAAAATTAAAGGAGAGGAATTTAATTGGTTAATCGGTCACTTAAAACCGACCGATTAACCACTAATCGGCCGATACGCACTGCAATTAAGAACCTGTATGGAGTCTTGAAGTACATTCCCGCATAGCATCAAAGGCCAGAAAGGGACTTGCTCAGTAGCAAATCGCTAACTATTGAAAATTTGAAAATCACTAAAAAAAATCGCTTAACCTCCAATTAGCGATTAATCGAGGATTAATCGAAATTTAACTGCTTAGGTATGAAGCAGAGTGTTGGGCAACAAAGCAACATGTCCAAAAAATGAGTGTAGCGGATATGAGAATGCTAAGATGGATGTGTGGTAAAACCAAGAATGATAAAATTAGAAATGAGCATACACGAGACATGATAAAGGTAGCTCATATCCAAGATAAATTAAGAGAGAATCACCTCAGGTTGTTTAGACATGTCACACGTAGCCTAGTAATGCCCCCCCCTTAGAAAGAGTAATTTGATAAGTATTGACGGTAGAGTTAGGGATAGGAGAATACCTAAACTTGGGTGAAAATAGTGAGAAAAGATATGATAGCTTGTGGCCTTACATAAGATATTGCGCTAAACCGAGCAGAATGGAAAACAATGATTCATGTAGCCAACCCCAACTAGTTGGAAAAAATGCTTTGTTGTTGTTCTTCTTCTTCTTTCTTTTTAAACTCACTCCTCAACAACTCACTCGAAACCAAATAATCAGCAAAAGACCATAATGTACATATCACTTCTAACAAAAGAAATTAATAAGATATATGGGCTTCTATGGAAGCTTTTAAAAGCTGAATTTGGTTTTCAACGTATTATCATAATCTTCAAAAAATGTACAATAATAACCAAGACTCCCCTCAAAAGACTACATCACTTACCACAAAATTAAATATTTTCTTTAAAATTTCACCAATCCCTTAGCCTTCAATTTGTTGAGTCCTAAACATATGCAGCTATGCTCACATAGACTCGCCCAACTATATCTTCCTATAGTTCCACTCTTTAATAGGCTAAGCCGTCATGCAAACCATTCTCAAAGCCAAACAATCACCAAACTATCTTTAAAAACTCAAGGTAGATCCAACTCATAAAATTTGACGACTTGTCAAAATTTTCTTTTAATTTCTCCTAGATTTTCTCTCATTTCTCCATTTCCATCTATAGTTATAATTCCTAGTTATTGAAGACAACAATCCTTTATAAATTCAATTTTCGATCTTTTTAATTACCATTCATCCTTTTTCTCTCTACCTACTAAAATAGTAAGGGCATAGTGAAGATTGGTGACATTAATATTAATTTGAGAGGCTATTTCATTACGAATTCCTTTACCTTCATATATATCATTCCGACAACATATTTCACATTAGACAATCAACAGAATATCCTTAAAATGGGCCATAAAATCACTTGAGTAATTTTGGCTTTGATAGTCTAAAGAGCTATATAACCTATGCTTTGATACCAATTGTAACACCCTGAGCCCGAATCAACTATTAACTTGGCATCAACACGTTATTAACCAACTTTCGTATCATTCCAGAGCAGCCACCTAAAATATCCTTAAATTTTACTTTAACTTTTGGGGCAAAATATTTTTATAAATAGAGCTAGACCTGGATACAATTCAATTGATAAACTGTTTTTATACATCTTTCTCTACGAGTAATAATATTTAGACAAATAGAAATTGAGTGTTCATAACCCAAATAGGAACAATATTATTCCACACTTCGTATCATATAAGCTATAATCAATTACCTTAGTTTTGCACCTGATTCTTGATCAAATCTTCCTGGTCTTCTAATCCACTGATGTTGCAAAACACAAACTATAGGAAATAAGGGTGAGCTAAAATGCTCAAGTAAATAACATAATACATAAATGAAAGCACACAGTGGCAACAAATTACTCTGAATGAGAATAAAAGATATGGCTAGTTATTAAGGCCAAAAATAACAACTAGCCAATACAACAATGCTCAATTCCAAAAAAAAAAATGAAGGCCAACTCACAGTATCTTATATCTTAGAAAAATATATAACAAGTCAACAACAACTCTACTTCATTGAGTTTCAAGAAGAATTCGATTCTTATTCCGGGAATGAAAGACACTAAAGCTCGAAGGCCAACAAAAACTCACTCGAAGTAGAAACCAACAAACTAATAATTTCAAACCTCCAAATGTATGGATAAATTCAATCCAACTTCTCAATTTCACCAAACCATATTGAGAGACCTTCGCAATCAACAAGCAGTCATTTTTATACATGCCATATGCCATGGATCTTCTTCCACCCACATGAGTATTCATATTGTTATTGGCACAGTGTTCTAAAAGTCGCTAGGCGGTAATCGGGCGGACGATGGAGGCCAAGCGCCTAGACCTTGTAAGCGGGGCCTAGGCGGCTAGGCGCCAGGCTTTTTTTTTTATAATTTTTTTCCCCAATTTATCTTTTGGTTTTGTTTTGTTCCACCATGCATTATCTTGCTTTTTATTGCTCCCCATTCTTACTCTTGATTTTTTTCTTACTATTGCAATGTGAGCTTTAGATAGTCTAAAAGACACAATTGCATCAAGGTGTTGATTTTGATAACAGATTTGGGTAGAGCGATGATTTGTCAGGATAATGATCAGAATTTTTAATGTCTTAATTAGATGTATTGAGAAAAATTCAAAAATAAACTAGTATACTAGTTCTAGTATGTCTCTTTTGAAATCTCGATCGACTTATCTTTTCATAATCAAAAGCATCGGTAGATTTGATATCTTGGAGGCAAACAGTGTTGTACTAGTGGTTTTCAGTGAACTCCAACAAACAATTTATAATGTTGGGTTGTGTGTTCTCCTTCTATCAAAACAATTTCGGGATAAAAATAACAGAAGTTATCTCTTCCTAATCTGATGATTGCCTAAATGGGTAATGTGGGTATATATACACTTATATTTTTGAATATAGGAAGACTGTTACCATCTCGTTTCATTGATAAGTTGATATCAGAACTGTTGCCGCTGAATCTGATGTGGGGGCAATAGACAGAATTTGTGAATTCTTAAGGAAACGAACAAAGCAAACTTGTTGACCTGTTGACCATCACCAATGTGTTGCTTGGTTTCTTGCTGCTGTTGCGAACCTGCAAAAAGTGCGAAACACCGGGATGGATCCCGGCAACACACCCTCCGAAGCTCTTGTCAGTAATCAGAAAGATTATGAAAGAGCGTTTAACGGCAAAAGATTGATTACCTTCTTATGGTGGAGGGAGAGAAGTTTTTATAGTCGCCTTAGGGATCCGTTTCGAGAAGAACAAATCTCTACTTCCCGGTGTGAATGGATAGAAGTGGTTAAAACCACCTCTTAGGGATAATTATGAATCTGAATTCTTATTTATCCTATTGAACTGGTTTGTAGCGGGTTGGGACCCGTACCCAGTAAGACAGATCCGTTTAGGGTTATTGGGCTTTGAAGAAAGACCCAGTCCCTATTTCAGACCCGTTTGTAGGTTAAAATTGCCGTTTTACCCCTAAGCTTTAAAATTCGTATCCGATTTGGACGGTCCCGATTTAATCTCACTTTTAACCATATCACGAGCCCCCCACTCCTGAAGACTGAGTTTAACAGCCTTTGAGGAGTAGTTTGTTGTTCTAATGGCGTACGAGATTTTATCAGAGTTCTTAAGGGAGTTTGGTTCTTGCTCGAGGTGTAACGATATTATTCTGAGCTTGTAAAATGCCCAAAAACATTCTTATATTTTTCTGGATTTTTTGTGATTTTTCCAGATTTTTCTGAATTTTTTTCAATTTTTTATTTAGTTTCCAAATTAAATAATTAATTACCGAAAATTTTAATTAATTATTCTAATTTAATAACTATTATTTTCAGAAATTAAAATTATTTTCTGAATTAATAATTATTTTTAGAATTTTTAATTAATTTTTTGATTTTTAATTAATTTTTTCGGATTATTTAAATAATTAATTTAAATAAATAAATAAATAAATAAATACCTGGACACGTGGCATGTTTCTGTACGTTGATCATGATCAGATGAGCGCGCATCGGGAGGAGCCCATTTTTTCCTCATTTGAGGGTCGGTGGCAAGTGAGGTCAGCACCAGTTGACTTGGTCAACTCCCGAACCCAAAAACTGTTTTGTTTTTTTCTTTCTCGAACTCTGCTTCTCTCCTTTTCTTCTTCCTTCTCCTTCATCTTACTTCGACTTCTTCCCACGCTTCTTCGAGAAACCCACAGCCCCTGTGGCCCCGACCTCGCCCTTCCCTAACCTCCGCTGCACCATGAACGTCACCTTCGGCACTTCTTCGGGCGAGGGAGGAGCAAGCATGGCGAGGAGTTCGACGAGGTGGTTGGAGGTGAGGTCGGAGTGGGATTCATGGAGCTCGAAGGTGGTTTGGAAGAAGCGTCGTCGGCGGAGGGTCGAGGTCGAAGCTCAGCGGAGGTGCGGGGGCTCGATAATGGGTTCGGAGTTCTGCGTTGGAGAAGCTGAGCTCGGCGAGGGGATGAGCTCGTTGATGAGAGCTTGCTCGAGGGAGCTCGAAGAAGGAGATGATGGAGCTCGTTAATGGCGGTGGTGAGCTCGTGGAGTTGACGAAGGAGATAGAGAGTCCAAGCTCGGCGTGGAGGTCGTTGGGTTCGCCGCTCGATGGATTCGTCGAAGGTTGAGCTCGGCGACTGAGTTTGGCAGTGGAGAAGAGCTTTGATGTCATGGGTGATGGAGCTCAGGAGCTTTGATGGGGCTCGTCGGTGTGGAAACGAGAGGATGGCTCGAGCTTGGAGAGGAGACGGGGTCGAAGCTCATAGTTGGGTTGGAGCTTGACGAAGCACGGTCGAGGAGCTTGGTGATGGCAAGGTCGAGCTCGGCGTGGAGCTTAGTGCTTGGCGGAGCTCGCTCGAGGGAGCTCGAAGAGGGAGCTGATGGTGCTCGTGAAGGTGGAGTAGAGCTTGGTGGAGCTCTGCAGCTCGAAGCGGTGACGAAGCTCCTCGTTGGAGCTCACAGCGGAGGCGAGCTCGCTGTTGGAGATCGGCGACGGCGAGCTAGGCGATGGAGGAGGTCGGCGGAGATGTTGGGTTAGGAAGATGGCGAGGTCTGAGGTCGAAGGTGGCTTGAGGTTGACGAAGGAGTTGTCGCTGGGTTTTTGGCACCAGAGTATAAGGAAGAAGAAGAATACATGGTTTCGGGGGTTTGGGTCAATAACGGGTCCAAACCCGACCCATTAACCCTTTAGTTTTTTTGGTGCGAATCTGAGCCGCACATCGTGTTTGAGCACGAATTTCGAGGCAAAATTTTTCTCTCATTTCAGCTCCGGTGGCAAGTGACCTCGGCGCGTGTTGTTGAAGTCCAGGAAAGCGACGCGTGGCAAGTTTGACCGTTGACCGTTGACCAGTCAACGCAATTTCTTGTATTTTGACGTCGGTGGCAAGCGACTTCAGAGAGCTTGCTAAGGTCTAGAAGAGCGCCACGTGGCATGTGGGTCCTTAGTTTTTCTTGCGTTTTGACGTCGGTGGCAAGCAACTTCAGAGAACTTGTCGAGGTTTAGGAGAGCGCCACGTGGCATGTGGGTCCCTAGACCGTTTGACCAGTCAACGCAATTTCTCGCATTTTGACGTCGGTGGCAAACGACTTCGGGGACTGGAGGTCGGCATTGGAGGTTCGGCGCATGTGTGTTGTAACCGACGTTCCCGGTGCTACGGAGGTCGGATTGGGGCGTGTGACCCCTTGTTTCAAAGCTAACTCGGAGATCTACAAGTTCTCTTCAGAAATAAGTTGAAGAATCATCCTTCTTCATGGTCAAAATAGTCCTGCAACATCTTTGTCTTCGTGAAATTGAGGAGAGCTCTGTATGACTCTTGAGAAGATCCAATCTTAGAGGCGAGTCTAAGGAGCGTCTCTAGATGAGTTAGGCTCCGACGTCTCTTGGAAGAAGGTCGGTCGGTTAGGCGAGGGATCTAGGAGAGAGTCGTTTGGGAGGCGAGTTTGAGGAGCAACTCTAAAGGAGAGTAGTGCTCCGAACTCGTTGAGGAGAGGTCCGCTTTGGAGGCGAGCGGAGCGAAGAGCTTGGCTCTAGGAGAGAGCCATTTGGAAGGCGAGTGGGAGAAGGAACTCTAGGGGTGAGTTATGTTCCGAACTCGTTGAGAGGAGGTCCGCTTTGAAGGCGAGCGGAGCGAAGAGCTTGGCTCTAGGAGAGAGTCGTTTGGAAGGCGAGTGTGAGGAGGAACTCTAAAGAAGAGTTGTGCTCCGAACCTGTTGAGGAGAGATCCACTTTGGAGGCGAGCGGAGCGAAGAGCTTGGCTCTAGTAGAGAGCCGTTGGGGAGACAAGTTTGAGGAGCAACTCTAGGGGAGAGTTTTAGCTCTGAACTCGTTGGGAAGAGGTCGAACAGTTGTGGGTGCAATTCCGAATGGTGAGCTGCCCCGCACATGCTTATTTGCAAGCGGCTAAGGCAACGTCGAACCAAGTGTTGGACTCCAAACCTGTTGTTAAGAGAGTTAACGAGTTGTAGGAGCAATTTCGAATGGTGAGCTGCACCGCACCTGCTCGTTTGCAAGCGACTAAGGCAATGTCGAACCAAGTGTTAGACTCCGAACTCGTTTTTTGAGCTTAGTAAGCTGTGGGAGCAGCCTTGTAGGACAAGCTAGACTCCGAACTTACCATTTAGCGAGTCGTAGAAGTGACTCGGAGAAGTAGAAATGAAGCAAGTACAATAATAGACAAAAGTTTAAGTTTTATTGAAATAAACTAAATGGTTGCTTCGAGGGGGCGAACCATTATTACATGTTGTTGGCCGGGTTACAAGCATCGGCCTTATTGAAAACCGAGATCCTACTTCTACGATAGGGTGAAGACCTCTTGGGAGGAGTTGGGTTCTCCCCCCAATGGACCTCCTTGGATGAGGTGGAGGACGGCCCCAGGTTCGGAATCTTAGAACTCGGCGGACCTCTCTGTTCGCTTGAAGGCTCCTCGGGATGGAAGGTCGGTCCCGTCTCTTCGGACGAACTTGTCCAGGTGTCCCCGCTATATGAGTTCTTCGATCTCCTCTTTGAGAGGCCGACAATCATCTGTGTCGTGGCCGTGGTCCCTATAAAAGCGGCACCACTTATCCCTATTTCTTTTCTTGCCAGGGGTATTCATTCTAGGAGGAGCACGGAGTAGTCCTTCTTTATCCACCTCCAAGAACTGCTGATATACTAGCAGTGATGGGGGTGAACTTCTCAAAACGAGGAGCTGGGCGACGTTTGCCATTGTCATTCCTCTAGAGTTTCTAGGACCCTTCTTCGCCCGTATTCTCCCGTTTGTTCCCGGAAGATGGTTCCTCAAGACTGGGGGGTTGAGAGCCTCTTCCACTCGGATGTACTTCTCACTCCTAAGCAGGAGTTCTGAGAAGTCTCGAGGAGGCTTTTTAGCAAAGGACGCCTTGAGGGCGGCGTTGGTGATGTTGCGCTCGAATGCCGCAGAGGCTACTGATTGGTTGAGGAAGGCTATAGACCGGGCTTCAGCGGCGAAGCGCCGAACGAAATCTCTTAGACGTTCACCCTTTCTTTGGTTGAGGGTCACCAAAGATACATTTGTTTTCTCGGCCCGGCGGCTGCTCACGAAATGAGTAAGGAAGAGTCCTTCGAACTGATCGAATGAGAAGATGGAGGCCGGGACGAGTCGAGAGTACCATTCTCTCGCAGGCCCCTTCAGCGTGGCAGGGATGGTCTTGCAAAGGAGCGCATCCGAAGCTTGGTGGATCATCATGAGAGTTTTAAAATTCTCGATGTGGTCGGTGGGGTCCAACTCCCCATTGTATGACTAAAAGTTAGAGGACCAGGACCAGGGCTTCCATGATGGCTCGGAAGAACGGGGGCCTGCTCGGACGAAAATTCCTCACCCAATGTTCCTCTTCTCTGTCAAGTCGTCCAAGGTGCCTCTCCATCTCATGGAGACGGCGGTAGACCGAGTCTTCCCTTCGATTATATCCTGTCGATCCCCTAGACTCTTTCACATGCGAAAGGGGACTAGGAGTGCGGTGGTGACGGCTTGGGGCAGGTTCAGGACTAGGTGCCCGTTGCTCGTGGTTGGAAGCGGCATTAAGAGCCCGCAGAACGGCCTCTTGAAAATCTTGGAACTCCGCCCTTGTAACCGGTGCCCCTCCAGCTTGGCGGTCCCTGTGTGGCTCGGCTTACTGGAGAATGAGTTCTCCGCCGATGACGTTGAGGGGACTCTATTTGCCTCCTCGGAGGAGATCTTCTGGTCCTCGGTCAGCAGGGGGTCCGGACTCTTGAGACCCCTGAGTGCTCACGTTGATGGACTCCCCCAAGGACTCGCCATCCATTCAGGCGAGTTCGGAGGTCGACCCCCTTTTGGCGGTTGGCAATCACTTGACGGAGATTCCGCTCGGGAGGGCTTTGAGAAGCCATAGAGTCAACTGGAGGATTGGGAACCGCTACATGGTCATGAGGAGGATGTTGCTTCGGACGACTCCGACGGGAGCCCCCCTGGACAACCTCCCGAGATCCTGGAGGAGCCTGTTGAGGAAGAACACCATGAGCTGGAGGAGGAAGAGGAGTGGTTCTTCGGCTGGAGACCGCTGCCTTCCCCTTCTCTTTTGGATGCATAGCTTGAAACTAATCTCGCTGATGAAGTTAGGTTGGGTTGCTTTTTCGGTTCCCACAGACAGCGCCAATCTGTTGCCACTGAATCTGGTGTGGGGACAATAGATAGAATTTGTGGATTCTTGAGGAAACGAACAAGGCAAACCTGTTGACCTATTGACCTGTTGTCCTTCACCAACGTGTTGACTTGGTTTCTTACTGCTGCTGCGAACCTGCAAAAAGTGTGAAACACCGGGATGGATCCTAGCGTCGCACCCTCCAACGCTCTTGTCAGTAATCAGAAAGTTTATGAAAGAGCGTTTACTGGCAAAAGATTGATTACCTTCTTATGGTGGGGGAGAGGGTTTTTTATAGTCGCCTTAGGGATCCGTTTCGAGATAAGAACAAATCTCTACTTCCCGATGTGGATAGATAGAAGTGGTTAAAACCACCTCTTAGGGATAATTATGAATCTGAATTCTTCTTTATCCTTCTGAACTGGTTTGTAGCGGGTTGGGACCCGTACCCAGTAAGACAGATCCGTTTATGGGTTATTGGGCTTTGAAGAAAGACCCAGTCTCCATTTCAGACCCATTTGTAAGTGAAATTACTGTTTTATCCCTGAGCTTTAAGATTCGTGTCCAATTTGAACGGTCCCGATTTAATCCCACTTTTAGCCATATCAAGAACAATATCGTTAAATCCACAAGATGAAAACAAACAACCAGACCACACTTACTACTACAAGCAAAAGACACCACCTACGAACTATTACTACTACTAATATGAACCAAGTCTCAAACTCCTTGTAGACCCAAAAATTATTTTTTAATGGGTCTGGGTCGGGTCGGATAGGGTTAAGCTCTTATTTATGATCTGGGTCCGCCTAGGCCGTCCAGATCCGCCTAGACCACCTCTTGGACCCGCCCAATAGGCCAAACCAATTTTTTCAAATGCCTAGAGCTTAAGCGAGTCACCTGGGGATCACCTAGCGACTAGGCGCCGTCTAGACCGATTTTTATAACATTACTTATTGCATGATACATCGTTCACAGGCATAATCCTCGATCTCATAAGGTTGTTCAAACTTAGTCAGACTAACACCTACTTTGCTCCATTTCAACAGGGCAGCAACCATGTCCAAAGATATCAATATCAATAAACGTAAATGTAGAATATTGACTAGCAATTCAGCACTAAAACAAAGTATCAATTTACCACAAGGTGTATCAATATAAACAAATTATAGAACAAGTATCAATGTAACATCACAATATCTAACAAAGAAATTTTGGAGATAAAAAGCAACATCATAAATAAAAATAACTGACTCACTATTATTAAAAAATACCAAGCCCAATGATGACCACAACGATAAAGTCGTGGAACTAGAGAAGTTTGACGGGGAAAAAAATGTCAATTATTCGCTTCAAAGCTTAAGGATAACTAACGTAGTATGAAAAGTATCATGATCAAGGAGGGCAAGAGTTATATTCACTAACTCATTATCATAGTTTTCTTACAACAAGTAGACATGTCAATTACATGCTTCAAGATAACAACGATACTGCAAAGATTTAAAATAAAACAAGACATACAACAACAACAACAAAGCCTTTTTCCCAACTAGTTGGGGTCGGCTACATGGATCCTGATTTTCCATTCTGTTCGGTTTAGCACAAGATCTTCTGTAAGGTCACAAGCTATCATATTTTTTTCACCGTTTCCACCCAAGTTTGTTTAGGTCTTCCTCTACCCATAACTCTACCCTCAATACTTATCAAATCACCATTTTTAATGAAGGCACTACTAGGTCCACGTGTGATATGTTCAAACCACCAAAGGCAATTCTCTCTTAACTTATCTTAAATTAGAGCTACCTTTAGCATGTCTCGTATATGCTCGTTTCTAATTCTATCCTTCCTTGTTTTACCACACATCCATCTTAGCATCCTCATCTCCACTACACTCATTTTTTGGACATGTTTCTTTGTTGCCCAACACTCTGCTCCATACATCATTGCTGGTCTAGCAGCCGTCCTATAACAACATAAAAAATAAAACAAGACATACACCCAACAAAAAACTGAACTTTTCAAATGAGAAGGCATGCTATATACTTACATTATCGTGCATAACCAGTAAAAAAAACTCATCCACACAACTCCAACTCTAGCTCTTCTCTGCTATAATTCAACTTAAATACATTATCTTACATCACAATTCTTAATTCCTCAAAAGGCATTCATACTTCTATAATATTTGTTTAATCCTAGATTACTACCCAATCAACTACCTCTTACAAACTAAATTTTCTTTTCTATTCAAACCTAGTGATTAATGTGCATCTCGAACTTCCCACTCTTTATGGTTATCGACCAAACCCTTCTTGTATCTTGTATCATGTATCATGTCCACTGCAAATATAACAAATATTTCACAATCTTTATCAATTCTTATTGCACCCGCTATAATATAATCTCACTATTTATCATGTGCACAAACATGCTAACATCAAAATTACAGTTTCTCCATATTACCAGCACATACTAAATCAAATACTACTAAAATCGTATATTATTTCTCCTTAATAACATATGATTCATTATTAATAAATGGAAATACAAGTTGGCGAGAAGAATACTTGCAAATAATAAAGATGACCCAATTTATTCCTTGGTTGATCAACCATGTGAAATTTAATAAATTAAATGGCCTCACTTCTATGATAAACTATATGTCACTTAGGAAGCATGTGATACATGGTAATATGCATGGAAATCCTCTATTCTTTTGTGGCTTACTGGGTTTGGTAAGTAGCCAGCAAAGTTTTGGAATGAATGTTGGATTCCTATGGAAATCAACTTTGTCAGGAAGGGTTTGCATACCCACTAAAGCCAAGGTTGTCGATTCCCCCCTAAAATCATGGGATTTTTGAAGAATAAATACAACAATGGAGGATTTTCGTGAATCCAGTATATTCTACCAAACCAAGTAATGCAACATTTGTAGGAATCTTGATTCCCACCTTACACTCTCCAGAATCCTATCATTCCCAAGAACCTTCCAATCCGCATACCAACCCCCCCCCCCCCCAAAAAAAATAATTTAACCATGCACAAAGTGGACAGATACACTTGTAGGATAAAGATGACCTCAAATTACAAGAGTCTCACTGTTTTGAGACCTCTCTCTAGTTTTCAGAATTTCTCTCTTTTCTTTAATAATTTCCACTCTTATTTCTCTTCTCAATTTCTACTCTTCCTCCTCAGCTCTGCTTCGGTTGAAAACCCCCAATCCTTTCTATCTTTAATGTTGTTTTTATCCTTCTCTAGCTCTCTTATAATTATGTAACTAAGATAAGAATGACCCTTAGGCTCCCTATCTTGTTACACGCCACCCAACCAACACACACATAGTAGACATCACAAAAATTCAATTCACATTAGAGTATAGGAAATGATAGAAACAGATCCATCATCTACTACCATTAATGGGAAAGTTTGTCACTTTGTCACTTTGAGTTTGTAACCAAATAAACAATTTTTTAATATTTTTTTGTCACAAATGAAACACATACGTTGCACGTGTAACTCTAACTCTACTTATTAACACGTGCATCACGCGTGTAAATCAAAGTTTTTTGCCACAAAGCAAATACATACGTCGCACGTGCAACTCCAAATCTATTTCGTAACACATCACCGTACGTACAATTCAAGGTTTTTCCCTCAAAAATTTTACAAAATTGCGTGCAGTGCCCGCTCAACTCCAATTTTTTAAAGTTTAAGGTATTCATCACAAGTGCTGATTACTACCGACTTACATGTATCGCACGTTCAACTCCAACTTTTTATCAAAACGTGCATCGCACGTGAAAATTACTAGTTAATATTGAGTTACATATCAAACCCTTGTTTTATATCCACCCAATCTATCAACATAAAATTAAAAATAAAAATAAAAACTGACAAAAAGCAGTCACATTCTTCCAATACTAACATATCAAGGTCTTAAAAGTAATTAGGAAGCCTTTGATTTGAATAGGCCCCACGACTCTCTGCAAGTTCAAATTCTTGGACTTGTTAGGTCAGCTATCCCATGCTCTTTACTATGAGATCAATACTGAATATCCGGCAAGATTGAGCATGGTATGTGATTTATAGATTGGTTTCGTTGAATCATTGGGAGTTAATTCAACATGAGATCACAAAGTAAACATAAGAAATCATCAAATTCTATTGGTTAGGGTTCGATTCCACAAACTAATAAATCTGATCAAAGAAATTAGGAAAAAGAAAACACACACAGAGAGAGAGAGAGAGAGAAAGGACCAACCTGGTAGATGATGAGGACGAGAAGGGCGATAATGAGGAAGAAGGCGCTGAGCCACACGATGATGGCTCCTACCATCCTTCTCCCTCTTCTCCCTCTCTCTATATCTCTATCTCTCTTCCCTTCTATTTATTTTTATTTTATTTTATTTTATTTCTCCCTCCCTCTCTTTCTGTTGTCTCTCTTTCTGTTGTGTCCTCAACAATTTAGGGCACATCTACTTTATACATAGATCAATCTTCATTTTCTATTGTCAAACGGAAAAAAAAACAAAAAACAAAAAAACAAAAAACAAAAAACTCTGCCATAGGGGACAAACGTAACGTAAAGTGCTCCAGAACACCTGCTATGCACGTGACCAGAAAATTCCCAATTGCACTCGCAAAATGTCCTGATTTGCACGTGACAGCCTTAATTCCCTTGGTAAATGGATTTTTTTTTTATATACCACTTTTTAAAAATATTTGCACTTAATAAGACATTTGTGAAAGTATTTGTATTTATGGACTCAACATCTAAACTCGGTATTCACAACGGCGAGTTTAATTGTTTTATACTTGTTGTTGGGACACTATGAGTTTAGTACTAATTTTTTGAGAAACTCGCTGTTTCCAATGGCGAGTTCAGTTCAAAAAATTTCAATGAAGACTCGGCGAGGACATTTATACGAGACTCGCTGTTGGGAACAACGAGTTTAGTTCGAAATTTTTAGCGAGGACATTTATACTAGACTCGTTATTGGGAACAGCGAGTTTAGTTGAACAAAAAATTATATGCCTTAATCATATCCCTTAATCAAACCAAAAAAATCGTGCAATAATGCATAGATGATATTAGATGAATTTTTCAAAAATAGTTTTATTATTTTCTCATTTTTAAAAGTTATGTGCAATATTGTACATAGTTATGCTATCTATACTATATACTATGCTAAGCCCACTTTTGATCCAAAGGTTTTTTTCTCATTTTTTTTAAAAAACAAAAGAGCAAATGTAGAAGGTAACTAGCACTGTCACAAAAAATCTGAAACCAGGAACCGACCAGGTTATGGCATTGGACCGGAATCAACCTGGTCTATTGCTAGTAGGGTTTGGGTCCTAAAATATGATCTGTTCATATTTTCGGATCGGGTATGGGTCCGCGAAAAAGGACCCGACCCATACCTGGACCCGGACTTGGTCTATTGCGGGTGTGGTTCGGATTCTAAAATAGGACCCTTTCATATTTTTGGGGCGAGTCTGGTTCAGCTCAAAATGGACCTGACCCCGACCCGAAGAAAAAATATATATATAACCTCACAATTAAACTAAAAAAAAAAAGCAAGGAGAAAAGAATAAGCAGCAGGCCCATCCTCCCTCTCTTGCCCGACACCACCCGCTCGCCGCTACCCGGACCCAATGAGTAGCATTTTTAACAGGGCCTGGACCCAGTTATTACAGGTCGGGTCTGGGTCCAATATTTGGACCAATAGAGAAGCAGATACGGGTTCGGTAATACAGGATCCGACCCGACCAACTCAATAACAGTGTTAGAGGTAAATCTCCAACATGCTTTTTATCCTTACAAATTTTAAACTAGAATTATATTCGTTAATCAAATCTAAAGATATTGCAATATTTCATACATGTTATTATATGAATTTTTCAATAACAAAAAAAGCTTTGTTATTTTCTCATTTTTGAAAATTCTATGTAATATTACACAAAGTTATACTAGTGTAGTATTTACGTAAAAAATCGACACTTCATGAGCATTCATTATATCTCTAGCACTTATTATTATATAAGTTAATCATTTGTCTTGCTATGTTTCAAGTACGTCCAAATATAATCTCAGCTGTATGTATTACTTGTTGTTAGGATTTCTTAGGACAACCTGACTGAGGATCTTGCTGAGTTATTCGATCAACATAAACTACCAAACACATATGAGATATACCAAACACACTGAAGCACACACAAGTTTGTCCATGTTGGGGCTTTCGCCTTAATCCGGGGGAGAAGAAACCCGAGATATTATTCAACTAGAGAAGATACAAGAATATTACAATTCTCACAACGACCTTCTCTCAAGCCTTACCAGCAAGTACTAGTTGTTTACAATTGAAGAAACTTTCAAACTCCCCCTTCAATGAAGTACTCTCTCTCTCTCTCTCTTGGCTCTCAGTGGAGGCCGATAACAACAATATATAGAGATAAAGAGAAACCCTAGTTGATATCTTTATATAATAACCAGTAGATATTCCTAAATAGTTAACTTTACGATAAGAGCCGTACGATCTGACTTGAAGAGCAAGTTGGGCTTCTCACGAATCACCATGACCCGACCCAAATAATCCATCAGCGCCGCGTTCGGTCGACCGAACGCACCCCACGGTGGGTCGACTGTCCCCCCTCTCGGGAACTGTAACATCCCGAAATTTTCAATTAATGTAAAGTTCTTTCTTTTATTTTTTTTACATGTCTTGCACGTGCAATTTAATATGTATATTTTTAAGCTCTAAAAAGTATTCTCATTTCATGAATAAACATTTCTTCTCTTTTAAAATAAAGCCTATTTTCAATCTCTAGGCTTAATAGTCTAATTCTAGCCCACTTAGTTAGTTAATTAATTTAATTAGAGAGCCTATGGTCTTTTAGCCCACCTAAATAGCCCATTAGTTATTTCTAATAAAAATTAATACAACTTGTAGTGTAGACTTGATCAAGTAGTAATTAAATTAACAATTTAATGTACAACTAATTTTGTAGTGTGCTTAGTGTGACACGTGCATTGCACTTGCACGTGCCATTTGGTTGAGAGGCTTGGCCGGATTGTGCATGGAGGAGTGGGAGAGGGAAGAGTGGGTGTGTGATCATGGGTAGTTGTTCTAACTCCCTAATGCATCCTAGCCTCTCATCTAAACTCATCTCAACCCTACATTTGAGCTTGAGTTGTATATAAATACCCCTACCCTATCTTCTTCATGGCTACACTAGAAATTTACAAGAGAAAAGAAAAGAAAAGAAACAAATTGTGAAGCAAAGAAAGAGTTGTGTGAGAAAAAAATTGAGAGTTGTGTGTTATGTGCTCTTGCAACCATTGGAGGCCGACCTAGCATTCATAAGGAGGGGAGCTCAGGTTTCATCTAACAAGGAGGAGAAGGCTCATTTTGGTGGCGCAACTAGGAGGAGAAGTGAACCATTCGTGCGTTCAAGGAGCTTCTTAGGAGTTTTCTCTTTGTTTCTTCAATAAGTGGGTGATTTGTCAAACTTCTAAGTTAGATACCATGCTATGATTTGAAATTGTGAATATGTTAAAAATAAGTAGGAAGAATTGCCATACATTTGTTTGAAGAGACTAATAAGAAAAGAAGCTCTAATTGATCTACATGAAAAGTTAGTAAAGTAAATTGGAATATATTAATTAAGATGTGTTATGATGGGTTGTTAGCATATTTGCATGCTAGAATTGATGAATTATGATTTTATGAAAAATTTGCTTATGAGTGAATTGTAGAATGCAATATGTGAAGAATTGTGCCCATGAATGAATTAAAGACTACAAACTAGTATTCATGGACTATGAAGCAAAATTGATTTGTGGTAAAAGTGTGTGTGTTTAATTGCCATATATAAGAAATATTGTAGTCACTAGATTATCACCCATGTTACCTCTTGAACCATAAGAAAATGATTAGTTGAAAAAAATAAGACTAAATTAAAGAGCTTTTTTTTGTTAAAGAATGAAAAAGAATAATGGTAGGAGCACATTGGGAATGAAAAGGGAGCATGTTGATAAGAGATTCAACTAAAAAAAAATATATCTATGTCGAAATGTATTCATGATCCATTTTTTTTAAAAGACCTGGATAGAAATAGTCTACTATGTATATAAATGAGATTTTTGACAATCTATTAATACATAGGTTACTGTTTTTCAAATAAATATTATTATGGAAAAGATATAAATTTTTATAAGTACAAATAATTTGAGAAAAATCGAGTTTGCAAAAAGAAGAACTAATCAGTGCAATTTATACAAAAAAAATTTTAATCAATCCTTATATCGGTTAGTCATTTGGACCTACTGGTCTTTGGGTGCATTTTAGGAGTGTTACTGTAGCTAAGCGAAGCTTTTAGTCTCGAGTTCGAGTCTCTCAAGAGACTCTGTTTTCTAAAAATTTGATTTTTACTCAAAACCGAAAGCCAAAACTTAAGTACTAATTAAGTTCTCTATAGACAGTTAGTCACCTTGGACTTCTTGGTTCTCGGGTGCGACTTGGGATGGTTACTGTTCATGAGCGGGGGGGGAGGTGTTTGACTAGTTCGAATCCGGCTCTGGCCATTTTTTTTGGGATTTTTTATTCTTTTGCTATTTTGGTAAATTTAAGTAGTTTCTAATTATATAAAAATTGAAAAAAATTATTAGAAATCTTTAAAAAATAGCTAGACTTCATGAAAATTATTCTACAATATTTTGACTTATTATCATGAGAATTAGAAGCAAATTTTGAGAAGCAGGAATTAATAAAATTTCCTAGAATATGATTATTATTTTTTTGTGATTAAAGACAACAAACAATTTTTGAATATAGAGAAATTTTGTGTAGAGTTCTAAAAAGAGAATTTTGACTTGAAAAATTTAAGTGAGATTAAATATAAGATTGTTGTTTAAAATTATGCAAAATGTGCATGGAAAATGAAGTAAAAGAAACATGATGAAATATGGAATTTGTGAATATGAACTCTCATTTTGATGAACATGAAACGAGTTTGACACTAGAGTTTAGCTAAGTCCTCACATCGGCATAAATAAAAAATTTGAATGAGAAATGTGATGATAAAAGACCAAGATTCGGTCATGATTAATGTTTAAGACCGATGTATAGGTAACGCTAATTCTAGAGTATTAATTTCATTCATGATTCAATTATCTAAGTATTAGATACAGAGTGAAGATGTGATGAAAGTAAGAGAAAAACACAAGTATGAGGGCCTCAGATCTACGGTGTGAGTGTGTTCACAGGCTGTCTACATGATGCATCATGTCATGACGTGAATACATCTCCGGAATTATCGGGACCGTGGCGACGTTTGTGGGATGTTTGGTGACTATGTAGTGCCATAGTCCCATGACAGAGGTGAATTCTCCATAGGTTGTCTACATGATGCGTCATGTCATGACGTGAGATTCCTTTCCAGGCTGTCTGGACATGGGCTCGTAATTCATAGAACATCTAGGATACTTATCGTAGTTACCGTAGTAGTTTAATTCATGGCGAGGGAATCAACCCTACAAGATGAAGAACGATTAAGGGTTTGCCTTCGCAACTATGTAGTATGGGATGCATAGAATCCGAACAAGTGCGCATTAGTGTCATCTAATATAAATAACTACATTAAGGACTAAGTGCACATTCACACACGACATCAATGGGATAGTCCCCTTAGCTTTGTTTGTGACAAATGTATGCTTTCTAAGTAAGAGAAATTGATATATTATATCCTAGCGTCAGTTGTATGCAACTGATGTGCCCACAGCTTCTATACAGGATAAAGTGATTGACAATAGTAAAGAGTGAATGCTGCTTAAAGAAATGTTCAAGTTTTTATTTGATTCATGTATCATGTTGTAATTTATAATTCTGCTGCGTTAATGTAATCATTGTTGTAAATAAAGTTTTAATTTCCTTGTAAAACTGTACGAAGTAAAGTGTAAAGATCCTGTAAAACTTCGAATTCACTCTTATTTGAAATTCGGGGTGTTACAGAGTGGTATCAGAACCACGCTTCCAAGTAGTAAAAATTTATAAGGAACGACACCCTAGAGTGGACATTAGAGTGTGAGTTAGGTATAAAGATTTAAATGTAAGCTACTTACATTTGTGTTACTCAATGATTGATGCCTCTTCTTCTCCCTTCCCCAAGATGGCGAACCACCACGACCCAGCAGGCGATGATGATTGGCAAATAATCGAAGAGGACTACTACCCTAGACCAGGAGACCCCGAGGAATATGAAGGAGAATGTTTCGAGTACCGAGAGATCACTCCGCCTCCGGACTCATCAGACATTTCATCCGACGAGGAAGAGCAAATTCCGAAATGTCTCATCAAATCTCTTCAGATTCAAGTGGGACTCAGGGGGAGAGAGCAGAGCTATTGCAGGTGCAGTGTGCAAAATGCAAGGAGGACATTGCAACCCTCAGTCATCGTGTTTGGGAACTCGAGAAGAGAAAGAATATGTATGATGTACTAAAGGAAGTAGTGGCAGAACTACAGGAAGAGCTTAATTAGGGAAGCCAAGAAGAACCGTAGGGATTAGAATGTTGTATCTTCTCATTGTTTTTCGCTTGATATTTTTAAATTTGAATGTACAAAGTTCGAATTCAATGAAATGAAAAAGTTTAAATTCATGTTTCTACTTCGAATTTAATGGATCTTTTGAATCAGAGTATGGCTGGAAGAAGATCAAGGAATGAAGAAGGGCCCAGCTGTGGACTCGACTTGGAAACGGAGTTGGCTAGAGTCTACCAGACCCTCAATGCCGTAGCCATGAACCAAAACCATAGGGGGATGCCTGCAAATCTAGTTCCTGAGGCAATCAAACTCGGGGAGTCACTCTAGAGGATGAAGCCACCAGTGTTTGAAGGAAAGTCAGACTCAGATGCAGTTGACAATTGGATTAGGCAAATCGAGACTATCTTTGAAGTCTTAGAAAGTCCAGAAGATAGCAAGGTGAAGTTGGCTACATTGCAGCTTGAGAAGGATGCAGCTGTATGGTGGCAGTCGATGAAGCGGACTATGGAAAATGGTGTTGTCATATGGGAGGAATTTTTGGAGGAGTTCCGCGGTCACTATTTTCCATCAGATGTCCAAGAGAAGAAAGCAATGGAGTTCCTGGCATTGCATCAGGGAGGCATGTCCGTCAGAGAGTATGAGATAGGGTTTACTCAACTTTCGAGGTATGCACCCGAACTTGTGATGGACGAGGAGAAGAAAGCTCAGAAGTTCGAGCACGGATTAAGGCCGAGTCTGAGATCAAGGATGATAACCCTCGGTATCAGGAGGTTTGACAAATTATTCAAACGAGTTGCAGCTATAGAGGCGGATATGGAGCAGTTTCATGTCGTCCAGAACCGGAGGAACAATTGGAATGTTGGGAAGAGGCCCACAATTTCTGAGAATGTCAGAGGGCAGCCGCCAGCTCAAAGGTTCAAACCTATGGGGGCGAACGCTGTTAATGTAGCTGGAAGACCCGGGAATGGTTGGGTAAGACCTCCTGTGGTGACTTGTTTCAATTGTGGAGAGACAGACCATTACCGGTCTCACTGCCCCAAGCAGCAGAATGTCGCCCGGAGTGGACCACCGCAGCAGGTTGAGAAGAAGCCATACCAGCAGGGTCGAGTATTTGCCTTGACTGGGGCCGACGCTAATGAAGTGGATTACGTCATTATTGGCATGGGGGAGAATGTTTAGAAGTTTCTGTTGTTCTTTTTCCCTGTTTATTTTAGTAAGATCTGTTATGTAACGAGAGTAGGTTATGTAACAGGAGAACTTTTATTAAATGGAAAGAAAGTTGTTGTTCTGTTCGATACTAGATCCTCTCATACTTTTGTATCTCCTAAATTTTTTAAAGTTTTGGGAGTCGAACCAAAGATTGTTCCAGACAAGGTCTTAGCAGTAGCTACTCCATCAGGAGAGACTTTGACCACTGATCGGTACTATACAGACTGCGAGATCGAGATTGGAGACATGATTTTTAGGATTGATCTGATCGAGCTGAATATCCTAGGGGTCGATGTTATCATTGACATTGATTGGATGTCGGTGTACAGTGCAAACATCGAGTGCAAGACCAAGGAGGTAACAGTGAAGGCTCCAGGAGGTCCTGAAGTCACTTTCCAGGGGAAGAAGAGATGTTCAGATTTGGTGGCAGCTATCAGTAAGAAGAAGGTTTCTGTAGAGGTTCAGCAAATTCTAATGGTTCGGGATTACCCAACTGTGTTCTTGGAGGATTTTCTCGGGTTACCCCTGCAACGTGATGTAGAGTTCAGCATCACTATCCAGTCAGGGAGTGCACCCATTTCCAAGGCATCGTACATGATGTCACCTGTGGAGCAGGATGAAGTTAAACGGCAAATTGAGGAACTTTTGGAGAAAGGCTTTATTCAGCCGAGTGTGTCACCTTGGGAAGCACCGGTACTGTTGGTGAAGAAGAAGGATGGGTCAATGAGGATGTGCATCGATTATCGGGAGATGAATAAGGTCACTGTTCAGAATAAATATCCTATTCCACGAATTGATAACCTATTCGATCGTCTACAAGGAGCAGCTATTTTCTCTAAAATAGAAATTCGATCGGGATACCATCAAGTTCAAGTGAAAGCCAAAGATGTGCATAAAACTTCATTCAGAACTCGATATGGGCATTACGAATTCTTAGTTATGCCATTTGGAGTGATGAATGCACCTGCAATCTTTATGGATATGATGAACAGAGTTCTGAGGCCGTTTATTGATTCTTTCGTCGTGGTGTTTATCGACGATATCTTGTGTACTCTAAGTTGAAGGAGGAGCACACTGAGCATCTGACTGAAGTTCTGAAGAAGCTTCAAGACCATGAGTTGTATAGCAGTTATCCAAATGCGATTTCTGGAAATCTGAAGTGGCATTCCTGGGTCACATCTTTTCTATGGAGGGAGTGGCAACTGATCCTCAGAAGATAAAAGCAGTGAAAGATTGGGTAAAGCCTACTACAGTGAAGGAAATCAAAAGTTTTCTTGGGTTAACTGGTACCTACATGAGGTTTATTCAAGACTATGCTCAGATAGCCGTGCCGCTCACTGGTCTGACCAAGAAGAATGTAAACTTTAAGTGGACTGAGCAGTGCGATGCAAGCTTTCAGGAGTTGAAAGAGAAGCTGACTACTGCTTCTATTTTGGCTTTGCCTAGAGCAGGTGTTGAGTATGATGTTTACAGCGATGCTTCACATCATGGGCTTGGTTGTGTCTTGATGCAAGAGGGAAAAGTAGTCGCTTATGGGTCTAGGTAACTAAGAACGCATGTGAAGAATTATCCGACTCTTGATCTGGAGTTGGCTGCGATTATCTTCGCCTTAAAGCAATGGAGACACTACGTGTACGGTGAGAAACTAAACATGTACACAGACCACAAAAGCTTTGCTTAGCTTAGAGCTGGCGCGATTGAAGAAGCTAATATCTGACCGTGACTTGGACAGTACAGGAGCCCTATTATCGATGGCTAGTACTTCTGCTCGGCGACCGTCAACTGATTCTTTTCTTCGCGAGGTTATTGTGGAGAAAGGATTGGAGGTGCAACGGTATAAGATAATTCTTGAAATGTACAGGTCCCGATCCGTCACTTTTGGTGGTATTTGTCCGTTTGTCGAAGCTTCATTGCCGACCCCGAGGATTGGTCCGGCGAGGCCTTGTGACGTGCAGAGCTCGGTCGCAGGTGGGTCTACCTTGGCAATTTCAGGCGATCTGGTGAAGGAGCCGACTTGCTCGACTAGCCTTGAACTTGTATGTACCAACCTTGCAACTTCGAGAGGGGATCCTTAGGCCAAGTTTGAGTTGTTGGATCCTGTAGGCAAGACAACAAACACTAGAGGGGGGGTGAATAGTGTTTAATAAAAACTGCGGAAATTTTTCTCGGTGCAGTCGACTGAGTTAAGGTCCAGTCGACTGATATGTTCAAAATAATTGAAAACAATAACTCTGTGCAGTCGACTGATGAATGAGAGGAGTCGACTGTCCAGAAACTTTTTGCAGAACAAAAGTAAACAAGAGTAAATGCAAACACAAGATAATCAATCACAGAGTACACAAGATATATCCTGGTTCGGTCCTCCCGACCTACATCCAGTCCCCAAGCAACCCACTTGAGATTTCCACTATTCTTGAAAAAATTACAAGAATACCCTACGGCGTTACGACAACAACCTTGTCTAACCCGTAGTCCTTTCTCTCAACCAGAGAAAGCAACCCACTCTACTACCAAGAGTGAAAAGACACCGACTCTACAACCAAGAGTCAAAAACACTCTCCAACCGAGAGCAAGAGAACAAGAATACCTTACAGTCAACCTATAGCCTTGTTGGTGTATGTGTTGATGCACGTGGCTAAAAGAATAGGTCGACTTCTATACTCAGTCCAGAGCGAAATCAATGCTATACTGGACTGAATGTAGAGAACCAAAGTGTATGAACTTGAAAGCTTTGTTTCTCACAGAAAATCACTTAGAATATTTTTCACAAGAATGCTCGAGTGTATGAAAATCATGTAGTCCTTTCCAGTGAGATCTGAAACTCTATTTAAAGAGTTTGATCTCCTGAACGTTGGGAAAAACAGTTACTCAACTGTCAACCAACGGATCTGAGCTTTTGAGTTTGAAAAAATTTGATTTTGAAAAACAGAAAACGGTCAAAAGCTCTCGAACAGTCGACTGGGTTGCCATATGAGTCGACTGATCAGAGTTTGAATAATTTTAAGCAGTTTTGTACTATCAGTCGACTGGCAGAAGCTTAAGTCGACTGGTACTCAACAGTTAAACTTCTTCAAACTGTTTTGACTCTTTTTGGGGGTTTTTAAGAGACACACATTATGAAATATTTTGAGTGTGTGTGTGTGTGACACGGCTTTACATCAGACTAAGACTCAACAAAAGTAAAAAATACAATGTTTACAAGATACAACAATTTGACACATTTGAGCTTGAAGTCTTGAGTCTTGAGTCTTGTCTTGAGTCTTGTCTTGAGTGAAGTCTTCATCTGTATCCTTTTGAGCTTGTTCATTTGTTCAGCTAGAATTGTCTTTGGTATGTACACTGCAATGTTAGCTGTATAACATAGACACATGTTGCACTGTGTTGTGATCATCAAAATCAAGAATCAACATTCTCCCCCTTTTTGATGATGACAACACAATAGCTGATAACAATTTATATAGAAACATACAAGCATAGGTTTTGAAAGCTCCCCCTATTAAAAACACAATATGCATACATAAAATAGATGTATTATCATAAGGAATGTATCAGTCGACTGAACAATAGATCAGGCGACTGAACAGAATATGAAAATATAACAAATGCAGTTAACATAAGTATCACAGATGCAGCAGTTAGAAGCAGTCGACTGTATCCCTTGGGGAAGTCGACTGACCAGAGATATTTCAATACCTTCAACACCTTGAACAGTGTAACAATGTTAACAAACGCAGAATATAAGCAACACATAAGCAACACATAACACAGATAGATAAAATATAACTCGATATTTCTCTCCCCCTTTGGAATCATCAAAAAGCACAAAGTAACAAGTTTTTTGCATTTAAAGAAGAAACTAAAGTCTGATTCAAAAAGAAATGCATTAAAAAAAATTACATAATAGAAAAGAAAAAGAAAAAAAAATAAGTCTTCAATCTTCTTCATCGGAGTCTTCATCGACATCTTGAGAAGGAGGATGAAATTGAGAGGTGAAGAGATGAGTGAGGTGGTCTAGTTTAGAGTCGAGGGTATGGAGTTGGGTATCTATAGATACTGAGTGCTTCATTAGATAGGAAACACAGTCATACATGGTACGAGGGTCATCATAATTGGCTTGAAGAATAGGTGGATCATCAGATGTAGAAGGTTGAGAGGCTCTAGGTCTAGAAGTAGAACCTAAGGGAGCTTGGGAGAGTGGAGGAGACCTAGGGGGTGATCGAGTAGGAGCATCAAGGAGTTTCATACGTGCCAAACTAGCACGATCGAAACACTCATAACGAGTAACAACATTTGTCTCCGAAACTAGATCAACACCAAAAGCTAGAAAGACTCTAGTAAGAAAACCTCCAAACGGTAGAAAGTGAGTGTGGTCTTGATTAAGTTTAGAAAAGATAACTTGACCCCAATTAACAGCAATTCTACCAAAAATTGCATATATAGCTTTTTGTAATTCAATAGAATTTTGGTCATAACTACCCTTTTTAGGAAGGATGTTATAGGCTAATATTCTACCTACAAGCTTAGCAATTGGTTTGATATTTTTGCTTGTCATTGGAGGGCCATGATTAGGTAGGAAAATTCTAGATAAAATCGAAGCATCATCTAAAAGAATGTCATCAAGAAATAATCCCACATCATCAATACCCAACATCTCATTAATCCTAGTCGGTGTGAGTGTCATTTTAATATTCTTCACAGACGACCGGATTAAGACATCCCCATTTGGTTTTTGCACAACTCTCATATTTGTGTAAAACAAATAAATGAGTTGGGGATAGTAATTAGGTTGGTTTGATAATGAGAGAAAGTCATAGAGACTACTATTTTGGAATAGAGGGATGAGATTGAAACGGTCTAGGTCATCAAAATTTATAAATCTTCCAGGGAAGATTGTAATGGTACAAAAAATGTACCAACGATCAATAAGATCGGGACTTAAAAGATATTGAATGTAGTCTTGGGAAGAGGAACTACCCTCATGAGATCGTTTAGATCTTTTGGGTGCCATGAAAAAAGAAGTGAAAGGATTTTACCTAAGAAAGGTAGAGATTTGATCAGGGGCAAGCACGAGCAGCACAGAGAGAGTAGATCACCTTCTTCTCCAAAAGCTAGGGTTTTGAAATTGGGGGTAAAAACTTGAGATAGGTAAGAGGAAAAAAACGGCTGGTAAAGAGGGTTTTAATAGTGCATAAACGTCTGAGATCAAAGAGAAAAGAAATCGATGGTATAGATGAGAGATCACGGGTGAAAAGATAGAAGAATTCCATCTCAAAAGACGCGATGAATAGTTGCTGAAGATGATTTAGCTCGCGACAGTCGACTGGTATGGAGATCAGTCGACTGAGTCGAGAAGAAAATAAACATTTTATGTCTACTAATCAGTCGACTGGTATAGGAACCAGGCGACTGGTCAGATAAAAAAAAAAATATAGTTGAAAGTACTGTACATTCGACCTACTTAAGAATACAGTCGACTTAATAGAAACAATTTTCACCAAATATCAATAAAATCACAAATTCCAAGTTCTCTCCTTAATTTAATGAAAGTATCTTCTTTAAGGGGCTTGGTAAATATATCTGCTACTTGTTGATCAGTAGAGATAAAGTCTAAAGATATATCTCCTTTTAAAACATGATCACGTAGAAAATGATGTCGAATATCAATATGTTTCGTACGTGAATGTTGAATCGGATTTTTAGATAAATTAATTGCACTGGTATTATCACACATAATTGAGGGTTTCTCAAATGAAATACCATAATCTAATAAAGTTTGTTTCATCCACAAGATTTGTGCACAAGCCAAACTTGCAGCGATATATTCAGCTTCTGTGGTTGATAGGGATACGGAATTTTGCTTTTTACTGCACCAAGAGACTAGGGAATGTCAAAAAAAGTGACATGTACCACTAGTACTCTTGCGATCAGTTTTGCTTCCAGCAAAATCGGCATCGCTATATGACAAAAGTTGAAAATTATCGGTGCGTGGATAAAATAAACCATATTCAGATGTGCCTTTAATATATCTTAAAATTCGTTTCACTGCTTTTAAATGAGACTCTTTAGGACTAGATTGATATCTAGCACATAAACATACACTGAACATAATATCTGGTCTACTTGCAGTAATATATAAGAGTGAACCAATCATACCTCGATAGAGTTTTTGATCAACACTCTTACCTAATAAATCTTTGTCAAGAGTTGTAGTAGTAGCCATAGGTGTGGATTTACTACTAGTACTATCCATGTTAAAACGTTTGAGTAGTTCCTTTGCATATTTGCCTTGATTTATAAATATGCCATTTGAAGACTGTTTAATTTGTAGTCCAAGGAAATAATTGAGTTCACCCATGTGACTCATCTCAAATTCATTTTTCATGGTATTAGCAAATTCTTGACATAGAGTATTATTTGTAGAACCAAAAATTATATCATCAACATATATTTGTATGATTAAGATATCATTCTTAACTCTTTTGATAAACAAAGTAGTGTCTACTTTACCTATTTCAAATCCTGTGTCTAAAAGAAAAGTTTTCAGACGATCATACCAAGCACGAGGTGCTTGTTTAAGATCGTATAAAGCCTTTTTCAATTTATAAACATGATCTGGAAATTGTTCATGTTCAAAACCTGGTGGTTGTTTAACATAAACATTTTCCTTAATAAGCCCATTAAGAAAGGCACTTTTCACATCCATTTGATAGAGTATAAAATTCATAAAACAAGCAAAAGATAATAAAATACGAATAGATTCTAGTCTAGCAACAGGAGCATATGTTTCATCAAAATCTATACCTTCTTCTTGATTATATCCTTGGGCAACTAATCTAGCCTTGTTCCTTACAACTTGTCCTGATTCATCTAACTTATTTTTGAATACCCATTTGGTACCAATAATAGTCTGATCAGGAGGTCTAGGAACTAAATCCCATACATCATTCCTTATAAACTGGTTTAGTTCATCTTGCATGGCATTCATCTAATATTCATTCTCACAAGCTTCTTGTATATTTTTCGGTTCAAAATCTGACAAGAAAGCTGTATGAGAGATCATATTAATATGTGAACGTGTCTGAATACCATGGGAGATGTCACCAATTATTAAGTCATGAGGATGATCTTTAACTTCAACAAATGACTTTGGTAAAGTTGAAGATATCACAATCGGATCAGTCGACTTGACTTGTTCTTCAGTCGACTGCTTTGTGTCAGTCGACCGGTAAACCTTATCAGTCGATTTATCAGACAGATTAGTTTGCTCTAAGGATTTAATCACATTATCTAAAGGTGATAAATCAGTTTCATCATCTTTATTTAAGGTTGATGAAGGTAAAGATTCATCGAATATAACATGCATTGATTCTTCAATAGTCATTGTAGACTTATTAAAAATTCTATATGCTTTACTCCTATTTGAGTATCCTAAAAAGATACCCTCATTAGATCTAGGATCAAATTTGTCTAAATTATCTTTTGTGTTTAGAATGAAACACTTACAACCAAATGTCTTAAAGTAAGAGACTTTAGGGATTTTATTAAAAAATAACTCGTAACAAGTCTTCTTTAGTTTAGGTCTTAGAAGAATTCTATTTAAAACATAACAAGCTGTAGCAACAGCTTCAGCCCAAAAATGCTTTGGTAGATTGCTTTCAACAAGCATAGTACGTGCGCATTCTTGCAAAGTCCTATTTTTCCTTTCAACCACTCCATTTTGTAGTGAAGCTCTAGGAAATGCAAATGAATGTGTTATACCATTCTTGTTGCAATAATCTGTAAATGTTTCATTTTCAAATTCTCCACCATGATCACTTCTAATAGTGACTATGGTTAGAGATCTTTGATTTTGAACATGTTTACAAAAATGTGCAAATTCATCAAAAGCATCATTCTTATGTTTTAAAAAGAATGTCCAAGTGAATCTTGAAAAATCATCTACTAAAACAAACACATATCTACTTTTATTTAAGGAAGCAACTCTAGTAGGGCCAAATAAATCCATATGAATTAATTCCAGCGGCCTACTAGTAGAAATTACTTCTTTTGTTTTAAAAGTGGATTTGATTTGTTTTCCTAGTTGACATGCATCACATAATATCCTTTTTAAAGGATAGTTTTGGTAGTCCTTTAACTAGGTTATATTTAGATAATTTTGAGAGATTTTTCATATTCACATGTCCAAATCTTCTATGCCATAACCAAGATTCATTGTTAGATGCTATTAAACACAAGTCATTTGAAAGATCAATTGCATTCAAACACAATTCATAAGTATTATTTTTACGAAAACCTTGAAAAATAACATTTTGCATAGAAGAGTCATAAATCAAACATGCATCTTTTTCAAAAACTATTTTATATCCTTTATCACACAATTGACTAATGCTTAAAAGATTATGCTTTAAACCATTAACCAATAACACATTTTCTATAGTTGGGTTAGAAGTTTTACCGACCATGCCAACGCCTATGACTTTGCCTTTGTTGTTATCTCCAAAGGTGACGGTTCCTCCATCTATGTTTTGAATGGTGGATAGTAGGTTGGCATGTCCTGTCATGTGTTTTGAACATCCGCTGTCTAATATCCAGCGATCTTTCTTGGGTACCTATAAAAAGTTTAAGGTAAATATGGTACCCTTTTTATTGGGTCCAAAACACATTAGTTTGGGGGAAACCAAACCCATGAAGAGTTTGATCTTCCTCCATAAGCAGGAATATAATAATTAGAATTACACACATTTGACATATATGAGTTAATATAAGCAATTCTGATTTAAACTGACTGGAACCCATACTAACTTGTTCTGTCCAGTCGACTTAACAGTGTCCTTCAGTCGACTTTTGGTGTACATCAGTCGACTGGTAGATACACTAGGTCGACTTACAAGAGGTTTTGATCTTGTCGAATAAGATCCACTTTCTCTGGACAGACGACTGGTTGTATGGTTCAGTCGACTTAACCGAACGTTAGCTTTGCTTTTATCACTAAAATTAACAACCTTTGGCTTTGCAAAGAAATCATACAACTTGTGTGTAACACTAGAAATAGATGCTGATTTATTCTTACTAGTGTTTAAAACAGGAGATTCTTTTACAGAAGATTTTTTAAAACCAAGTCCATATTTTTGACTAGATGTAACTTGATGATGAAGCATATCATTTAAATTCTCTTTGCCTTTGTTAAACTTAGATACGTTCTTTGAAATCTCTTCATAATTCTTTTTGAGAATTTCAAGATCAGTATCTAGACTTGCAAGGCGAGAATTTAAGGATTTTACTTCCTTATCAAGGTTAAGATTTTCTTGATTAAGTGTTTGATTCACTTTCTCAAGATTCTTAACTCTAATCTTTTCTTTCTTTAACTCTTGGAATATTTCATTAAAAGCATCAAGAAGATCTTCGGAATCATAATCATTACTTACATGTTCTTGTGTCGCCATGAAACACACATTTGCCACTTCGTTATTTTCATCTGTTTCTTCTTCGGACGATGAATCACTATCATCCCATGTAGCTTGATAAGCCTTCTTATTCTTGGCAAATTTGTTCTTTGGATATTTGTCCTTCTTGAAGTTGGATGATTTTCCCTTGTTCTTTGCATTTTCTAAGGGACAGTCTTTCTTCATGTGACCTATTTTATTGCACCTGAAATATGTAGGAGGGTCATTAGAATCTCTAACTTTAGAATGAAACTTACCCTTCTTTAAGAACTTCTTGAATCTCCGAGTGAACATTGCTATTTCTTCTTCATCTTCTTCCTCATCTTCTGAGTCTGACATGGCTTTAAAAGCCAATGATTTCTTCTTTGCTTGGTGTGATTCTGTATCTTTCTTTCGATCTTCAAGTTGGACCTCATATGCCATGAGATTGCCAACAAGATTCTCGAGAGAAAGTGTTGACAAATCATTTGCTTCCTCTATTGCTGTAGTCTTCTTCTCCCATTCTGGAGTGAGTGCACGCAAGACTTTTCTAACCATCTCTGCTTGAGTGTAAATCTTTCCGAGCGCTACAAGAGAGTTTGTGATGTCTGTGAATCTGGTAATCATCTCAGACACAGTCTCATTTTCCTTCATTCTGAACATCTCAAACCTGTGGACAAGAACAGAAATTTTAGACTCTTTTACTTTATTCGTTCCTTCATGTGTTACCTCGAGTGTATGCCAAATTTGATGTGCGGTTGTAGCATTGGATACACGGTTGAATTCTTCTTTTGTAAGTGCACAAAATAAGGCATTCATTGCTTTGGCATTGTTCATAGTCTGATTCTTTTGATCATCATTCCATTGTGCATATGGAATGGTAGGGGCAGTGTATTCCGTCTCTGTCATTTGCCATATCTCATAGTTGATTGATTGGAGATAGATTCTCATTCGGCACTTCCAATAATTGTAGTTCGTTCCATCAAATAGTGGTGGCCGTTGTGTAGATTGGCCTTCATGATACTGATTTGTATTTGACGTAGTTGCCATAGCCTGTAACCTCGCTCTGATACCAAGTATTGGATCCTGTAGGCAAGACAACAAACACTAGAGGGGGGGAATAGTGTTTAATAAAAACTGCGGAAATTTTTCTCGGTGCAGTCGACTGAGTTAAGGTCCAGTCGACTGATATATTCAAAATAATTGAAAACAATAACTCTGTGCAGTCGACTGATGAATGAGATGAGTCGACTGTCCAGAAACTTTTTGCAGAACAAAAGTAAACAAGAGTAAATGCAAACACAAGATAATCAATCACAGAGTACACAAGATATATCCTGGTTCGGTCCTCCCGACCTACATCCAGTCCCCAAGCAACCCACTTGAGATTTCCACTATTCTTGAAAAAATTACAAGAATACCCTACGGCGTTACGACAACAACCTTGTCTAACCCGTAGTCCTTTCTCTCAACCAGAGAAAGCAACCCACTCTACTACCAAGAGTGAAAAGACACCGACTCTACAACCAAGAGTCAAAAACACTCTCCAACCGAGAGCAAGAGAACAAGAATACCTTACAGTCAACCTATAGCCTTGTTGGTGTATGTGTTGATGCACGTGGCTAAAAGAATAGGTCGACTTCTATACTCAGTCCAGAGCGAAATCAATGCTATACTGGACTGAATGTAGAGAACCAAAGTGTATGAACTTGAAAGCTTTGTTTCTCACAGAAAATCACTTAGAATATTTTTCACAAGAATGCTCGAGTGTATGAAAATCATGTAGTCCTTTCCAGTGAGATCTGAAACTCTATTTAAAGAGTTTGATCTCCTGAACGTTGGGAAAAACAGTTACTCAACTGTCAACCAACGGATCTGAGCTTTTGAGTTTGAAAAAATTTGATTTTGAAAAACAGAAAACGGTCAAAAGCTCTCGAACAGTCGATTGGGTTGCCATATGAGTCGACTGATCAGAGTTTGAATAATTTTAAGCAGTTTTGTACTATCAGTCGACTGGCAGAAGCTTAAGTCGACTGGTACTCAACAGTTAAACTTCTTCAAACTGTTTTGACTCTTTTTGGGAGTTTTTAAGAAACACACATTATGAAATATTTTGAGTGTGTGTGTGTGACAAGACTTTACATCAGACTAAGACTCAACAAACGTAAAAAATACAATGTTTACAAGATACAACAATTTGACACATTTGAGCTTGAAGTCTTGAGTCTTGAGTCTTGTCTTGAGTGAAGTCTTCATCTGTATCCTTTTGAGCTTGTTCATTTGTTCAGCTAGAACTGTCTTTGGTATGTACACTGCAATGTTAGCTGTATAACATAGACACATGTTGCACTGTGTTGTGATCATCAAAATCAAGAATCAACATGAGTGATCTAATAAAGTCTTCCTTTGTAACGATACATTTTCTTTAGTCAAGATAATAATGAGAAGATGATTTTCCTAGCTTTGTTCTGTTCTTTTGGCTTGTGTTTAATTCCAATCTCCGAGGGCAGATCCTCGGTGTTTAGGCGTAGTTGAGGAATTGAGAAATGTGTTCGAAGTCCAAGCCGAGTGGCGATGACGTGAGGAGTTGAAGAACCCCTTAAAGGAGAATCTGAGCCGAGGGGTAGGAGTTTGAGGGATTGAGAAATCCTTCATGGGTGTTCGAAGTCCAAGCCGAGGATGTGAAGGGTTGAAGAACCCTTAGAAGGAGGATCCGAGCTGAGGGCTAGGAGTTGAGGGATTGAGGAATCCCTCGTGGGTGCTCAAAGTCCATGCCGAGTGGCGAGGACGTGAGTGGATGGCATCCAAGCTGAGGGCTAGGAGTTGAGGAAGCTAGGGTGTTGCTCGTTGTACGTGTTGAGTGTCGAGCCCCCCAGCTTGTGAGAAAGTTAGGGCGTTGCTCGCTGTGCATGCCGAGTGTCAAGCCCCCCAACTTGTGAGAAAACAAGGGCATTGCTCGCTATGCATGCCAAGCGTCGAGCCCCCCAACTTGTGAGAAAGCTAGGGCATTACTTGTTGTGCATGCCGGGTGTCGAGCCCCCAACTTGTGAGAATACACAGAAATTTGAACAAAAAAGGGAAAGAAATAAGATTACACTTTATTCCTTCTGCTATTTTATGTTTACACAAAATGGGTGGCACGTATTGCCCATTACAAAGGATCAGTTACAAAAGAAGTCTAGTCCTCCCCTTCGAGGAACTTGATGAGGTGCTCCGCATTCCAGGGCCTCTTCACTACCCTGCCCCCAGGTTTTCGAGTCGGTACGCACCGGGGCGAACCACTCCGGAGACCTTATATGGGCCCTCCCAATTGGGGGGCAGCTTTCTCTTCTTGGTGGGTTCAGATATATCTAGTTTTTTTAGCACGAGGTCACCTTGCTTGATGTTGGTGGGGCGGACCTTTTTGTTATAAAATCTTTCAATCCGCTGTTGGTATATGCTTTTTCTGATGGTGGACTTTTCTCTGACATCGTCGATCAGATCCAAGTTGGCTCTGAGGTCGGTTGAATTGGTCTCCTCGTTGAAGCCCATGATCCTGGGCGAAGGGAGCCCGATTTCTAAGGGGGGATTCTTTAAGTGGTTCGGTGCGCCCAAAGGACGCTCGGTAACTCATCGACTGATGGTCCCTTGGGAGAATTATCCAACCACTTCTTTAGCCTATCAAGGATTTGGCGATTGACGTTCTCTGCTTAGCCATTTGACCGAGGATGAGATATCGAGGAGAAGCGCTGCTGGATGTCGATGTCTTCACAGAATTTTCGAAAGTTCTTGCCTGCGAATTGGGTTCCGTTATCGGTTACGAGCACCTGTGGGATCACGAACCGATAGATGATGTGCTTTTAGAAAAATTGTGAGTTTGATGCTCCGTGATCGTGGCCAGAAATTCCACCTCGATCTACTTGGTGAAGTAGTGGATGGCTACCACTAAGAATTTCCTTTGGATTGTCACTTTTTGGAAGGGGCCGACCAGGTCCATCCCCCACATGGCAAATGGGGTCGGGCTGGCTAGCGACTAATGGTTGGCTCGTGGAAGTCGTTTCACCGGGGAGAATCTCTGGCAAGGACCGCATCTTCTTACGAGGTCCTGGGCATCCAGTAATAACCGTGGTTTAGGGCCATCCTAGCGAGCAACCTACTCTCCGTATGACATGATCCCCTTGTGCAGCTCCTTCAACGCGTATTTGGCCTCGTCGGGGGATAAACAGCGGGGATAAGGTCTTCCGTCCACCATTGTGTAGGAGCATTTGAAGAGTCTCCCATTGATCATAGTGAATCTTTCTATGCGGATTATGGTCCTTCTCTCCTCGGCCCGATCCTCAGGGAGTTTGCCCTTTGCCAGAAAATTTCAGATGGGAGCCATCCAAGTGTTTGACAGAGCCTCGACGGCGAGGAATGGGACCTCGGGAAGTCAATGCTGGGCTTCAGGAGAACTTCGATTAAGATGGTGCGGTCGAGGCCTTCGAAGGACGATGAGACGAGTTTGAACAAAGAGTTAGCTTGAGCATTTTGCTCTCTCGGGATCTGTTCCACTGAGGCGAAGTCGAAGGCGGTTAAGAGTTGTTGGACCAGTGCCAAGTATTGGACCATCCGAGTGTCACGATCCTCATACTCCCCGGTGATCTGATTGACCACGAGCTGGGAGTCGCTAAAGGCCCTGATTTGCCTTACCCCCGCCATATGTGCTAATGTGAGCCATGCGATCATCGTCTCGTACTCCGCCTCGTTGTTGGAGGCGGGAAAGTTCAGGCACAGGGAATACTGGAGAACAAAGTTGTCGGGGCCTCTGAGTATGACGCCCGCGCTGCTTCCAACCTCGCAGGACGAACCGTCAACATAAACCTCCCAAATTGGTTTCCCTTCCTGAAGTTCATAGGGCTCGGAAATGGTGCACTCCGTGATGAATTCGGCGAGGGTCTACCCTTTAATAACCGTTTTGGGTTGGTAGCTGATGTCGTACTGGCTCAGCTTGATCGACCACTTGATTAAGCAGCTAGAATTCTCCGGCTTATGGAGGACGGCCTTGAGAGGTTGGTTCGTGAGAATCTGGATTGAGTGGGCCTGAAAATACGGACGAAGATTTCGTGCGGCCATGACTAGAGCGTAGGCGACCTTTTCCATCTTGGCGAAACGGGTCTCGGCCGCAAGCAAGACTTTGCTGACATAATAGAGCGGCTTTTGAACCCCGTCCTCCTCTCTGACTAACACAGCACTGAGTGCATGTTCCGAGGCTGATAAGTAGAGGGATAAGGACTCTCCTGGCTCGGGCTTTCTTAGAAGAGGATGGTTGGCGAGGTAGACCTTCAATTGGTCGAACGCCTGCTGCTGAGAGTCCCCCCATTCGAAGCCTTTTGCCCCTCGAAGGGCCTTGAAAAAGGGGAGCACCCCTAGGAGGGCCTTGAAAAAGGGGAGCGACTTCTCTCAAGATTTGGAGAGGAAGCGGCCGATGGTCGCCATTCGTTCCGTGAGCCGTTGAACTTCCTTTATATTTCTAGGAGGGGCCATGCCGATTATGGCCTGGATCTTCTAGGGGTTCGCCTCTATGTCGTGCTGGCTGACGACGAACCCGAGAAATTTTACCGAAGAGACGTCGAAGGCGCACTTAGCGGGATTGAGCCTCATGTTGTGGGACCGAAGGACACTGAAAGCTTCCTCGAGGTCGGCCACATGATCCTGCCCTCGGTGACTCTTAATGGACATGTCGTCAACGTATACTTCCATGTTCCGACCGATCTGTTCTTTGAAGGCCCGGTTGACGAGCCTCTAAGAGGTGGCACCGACGTTCTTTAGCCCGAAGGGCATGACTCGGTAGCAATAGATATCTTGGTCGGTTACGAAGGATGTCTTGGCGATGTCCGGAGGGAACATCCAGATCTGGTTATAGCCCGTAAAGACATCCATGAAGGTCAGTAGCTCGTGACCTGACGTCACGTCGATCAGAGCGTCAATGCTTGGGAGAGGGAACGGATGTTTGGGGCACGTCTTATTGAGGTTCGTGAAGTCTATACAGATCCTTTTCTTCCCGCTCGCCTTCTTCACCTTCACAATGTTAGTCAGCCACTCGGGATAGCTGACCTCTTGTATGAACCGGGCAAACATAAGTTTGTCGACCTCCTCCTTCATTGCTTGTTGCCTCTCGGGAGCGAACATACGATGCTTCTGCTGGATCACCTTGGAGCCCGGGTGGACGCTTAGTTTGTGCATGATGAGGTCTTCAGAAATCCCAGACATGTCAGATGGGGTCCAAGCAAAGAGGTCGATATTACGGTGAATACACTCGATAAGGGACGGTCTAAGATCGGGGGAGAGAGGCGGCTCACGCGGAACCATTTACAATTGTCTTCCGCCTCGAAGGAGACCTCTTCCAATTCGTCCACGGGTTTCGACTCGGACTGGTTTCTTTTGGGTGGAAGTTCTACCGCATCAAGAGGGAATACCTCGGCCTCTACTGCGGTCATGAAGCACGAACGTGCAGACTTCTGGTTATCCCAGATAACACCGACTCCTCGATCGGTGGGGAATTTTAGTTTCAGGTGGTAGGCGGAGGAAACTGCCTGAAATGAGCAAAAGTCGGGTCGGCCGAGAATGGCATTGTATGTAGCCTTGACATTGACCACCATGAAGTCCATTGATTCAGTTCGCATAAATAGGGTTGTCCCTGCGGTCAAGTTGAGCATGACGATCCCTCAATTTGGATGGGAATGCTGGAGAACCCGTGAAGGGTGTACCCAGCTGATTTTAACTTCTCGCGAGAGAGCTTTAGGTATTCAAAAGCTTCCAAGAAGTGGATGTTGACCAAGCCTCTGTTGTCTACAAGAATTCGGCAAACTTCGAAGTTTGTCATGGTGAGGCTGATGACGAGGGCATCATAATGCAGTAGATGAACGCCCTCCAAGTCCTCTCTTGAGAAGGAAACCGCCTGCTGCCGAACCTGGGGAGGGGGATGGTCGTGGACCGAATTGACTTCCCGCAAGAAGGCCTTACGAGAAGTGTTGGATTCCCCTCCCATGGGTCCACCATGGACACAGTGTAGGATGGCCGTCCCCCCGGTCTCTTCGGCTCAGGGCACTGCTCGGACTGTCGGTTAACCGTTGAGAAGGAGGTGATGGCCTCGGATTCCTCTGGTCCCTCCGGTCTCTTGGGCTGGTTCGGATGAACTCCCTTAGGTACCCTCAGTGGATGAGGGCGCCGATCTCATCTTTAAGGGCGACGCTGTATTACCCCGTATTTTTAAATATAATTTTAAAGATTTATAAATGAATTAAAATTATTTTATGGAGATTTAATAAATATTTTCTGAAGATTTATCTTTTTACACATGCAAAACACGAGCAAATATTTTTTATGTAAATATCTAATTTTATATTTTTAATAAATTCTCCTACTTATAATAGAGTATATTCTAAATTTTGGGATTTTTCTGAGTAAAGAAACTATTTTTATAAATACCTCGAAAGAGAGGGGCTTTTATGTAAAAAGCCGTTTGGATCTCAAATAAATAATGAAAATTCGTTTTTACTGATTTTTGGGCTTTCCATGGTCATCATTGAAATTAAAATATATTTAAAATTTATTTAGATTCAATTTGGTAAAGATTTAAACAAATATGGTGTTTTTGCAAATATGGAATTTATGTTGAATCTTGTGCAAATATTTTCCTGAAAAGTAAAAGTCAGATATTTTAATTGGAAAATATAATATGTATTATTAGATATTATTTCTGAATTTTCTGGATTTTTTACGAATATTTTATGATGTATTTGCAAATATTACAAAAAGATGGACTTTTGTGCAAAATTGTCACCCTGAGTACAAATCCGAATTTTCTTTATTTCTGAGCTGTGCTGGATTGCTGGACAACTCAGTAGTAAAAGTATTTGATTTGGTTTTAATTTATTTAACTTATTTTAACTACTTTATAAAGAAAGGTTTATATATGTAAAGTAATAATTTGTTAAAGGATTATTTTGCAAATGTGTTCAAAACCCTAATTCTATTGATTTCGGCCTATATAAAAGATGGAGTGCAGCCGTCTTTCACTGCACAGCACAAGGTTTATTATTTTTTATTTTCTTGGAGATTTAAAGAATGGATCTTGGATTCTTTGCAAAGGAGGGATTCTTCGTATTGCCTTGTGATATTCGTTTGATCCCTCCAACAAGGTGAGTGACTTATTTTGTTTGGTTTTGTGTATGTTGTATGTAAGTGATGTAAATTGTTTTGTTATTTTGTTTTATGTATGTTAAATGTGGTGTTTCATCTATTAGAAAGCATGCTAGGGTTTGGTATGAATATGTATGTTCGATGGATGAAAAATTGGATCTTTGAGAAGAACCCTAGTTGTTGTGAGTAGAATTGCATGTGGATGATTTTGGATTGTAGGAAAACCTAATATAAATTGTGAGTATGCTATTTCTTTTGGATTATTGCTAATTTAATTGAGTATGATGGATGCTATGCATTAATTAATTAAAGATGAGATTTTTGGACTATTGGTGAGTTGGATGAATGCAACTTAGCCATATGATGATAAATTTGTTTTTGTTCATGAATCAACTATTGAGAATAGTTGAGATTGAGTTTGAGGAATTTTTTAGAAGGAGTAATAGATTAAAAGACCATGTTTTGAGGATTTGAGTTATGATGACTAAAATTGGGGATTGATACATTTTGATTGAATTTGGGGATTTATGATTTTGTGAAAGATATTGTTCGAATTTGGATTTCTCAAATGCTAAGTTTTAAATCTGAATATTTTGTTATTTTAGTTTATGGATTGGTGAGTCTTTCTTTGGTGCACGAATATGCACGAACGTTTTCATGAATATAGCATTTTTGTTGTTTAAGAAGAAATTGAGTTTTATGTGTTTTCGAAGGATTTTACTATATCTCAACTTATTTTGGTATCGATGTGGTTTGGAATATGGAACAAGTTATTTTGATGTATGACTGATTCTTAAAGACTCTGGTTTTGATGTATGCACACCTTCGTGCTTTATTTTTGAAGAAGTTCATCAAAAATTTATTTTATCAATTCAAGCGATTTTGATTGGTTTTTATGGATCTTTGTATATCCTATAAGCTGTATTTGATCATATCAGAAATATACTTTTGATAGATTTCATTTTTGTAAGGTAAATCTTCGTATCGGTTGAATTATGCACAACCCAAACTGCAGTCTGTAGGTGAGGCAGTCGACTGGTATGTTTTAACAGTCGACTGTCGCTACCTGGCAGCTTTGTTTTTCTTGTTTTTCTTGAAATCTCGTGCGGAATAGTCGACTGAACGATTTCTCCAGTCGACTGTCTCTACTCTGTTTTTGGTATTTTCTCAAAGTGTTGGATGTTTGCTCTGGACAGTCGACTGGTGACTTTTACAGTTGACCGTCAACACTTAGAATTTATTTTCCTTAAAAGGTTGGATTTTCGCTCTGGACAGTCGACTGGTGTCTTTTACAGTCGACCGTCAATACTTAGAATTTATTTTCTTAAAGATGTTGGTTTTCACTCTGGACAATCGACTGATCCTTTTTACAGTCGACTGATATTGATGTTTTCTTGAGTTTTCCAGGTGTTCTTTAAAATGGTTGATTCTTTAAATACTTTTGGATCTATAACTTACTCTTCTAAATATTATTCTTTTATAGAACATATGTTTTCAAGATATTTTATTATTGGATTTGGATTCGGGAATTTTGTAAAGATTTGGGTTCTGTTGATTGGAGAGGTTTCTTTCTATGATCGTTTTGACGATGGATTTGTGGATTTTGGTCTTGTTGAGATCTCAGGAGTTGAGTGGGAGTCCTGTGAACCGGCAAGTTGAGATTATTGAGTTAGACTTGGGGGGTCTTGGTTTAGTTGTTGTTAAGTATTTAAGTCCGGCAGGATACACTAACTCTAGAGATGGGAATTTGGTGTTTTTAATAATAATCAACGTAAGGACAGGCACTAGTGGGGATGTGATGTAACTTGGAAAACGTAAGTATAGGCTCATGGTTTTGTTAGTCCAACGGATGCGTTCCAGGACTGGTTGTTGTTATGTCTCGAGAGGACATTTGTGTGTTCGCGTGTCGAGGGTCTGCAGGCCTATGCACGGAGCATGCAGGGTGCATTCGCGTGTCGAGGGTCGGCAGGCCTATTCACGAAATGTACTTGGTGTATCTGCACGTTGAGGGCCTTGCAAGCCTATTCGTGGGGTACACGAGTTTGAGAGATGATTCTCCAGTTGTTTTTGAGCTATCTTACATGATGCTTGCGTGTCGAGGGCTGTAGTGCCTATTCGCGGAGTATTCTGGATCTTGTTTTCCATCACCGTAGTAGGATTAGTTGCATAGAAAGGGGTTATCCCTATAAAGTGGAGATCGTTAAGGGCTTGCACCGGACCTATGTACTATGGAATGCATAGAATCCGACAAGTACGCATTAGAGGTCAGCATATAGAGCTTGCATTTTCTTGACTTGGTTTTATGCTTGTGTTTTTCTGTTTTTCCTACACTTGACACTTAGTCTAGAGTCACTTGTCGTTTTCATGAATTTCTATTTACTATCTTATATTCCTTGAGGTTTTCATGCTTTACTATTTTGTTATTTCTCATTCCTTTATTCTCGTGGATGATACATGTTATGGATGACTCTATAATTTATGATTTAATTATGTTGCTTTGTTTTTATGTCACTCACACCTTTATGGCTGACCCCTTTAGTTTTGGGGATTAGGGATCATCTCTAGCCTCATGTTTTACAGATTGTTGTTGCTTAGAGCTTGGGGTTTGGATGCTTGAGATAATTCGAGATAATAGAGCTTTTGTGTAAATTTTGTAATAGGAAGTATTGTAAAAGAAAAGAGAATTGTGATTCAAGGTATTTTGTATTTCCGCTGTGTTTTGTGAATGATTATTGTTATAAAAGTTAAAATAAAAATTATCTGTGTTTTTGGCTATGTGTAATATTGCAATTGAAGTTGATGCTGGAAATTGTGCCACGTATTTCTAAAATATCATATTGGAAATTCGGGGCGCTACAGAGGCAGTTGTTTATCTCGTGCCCATAGTCTCGGTGAAACTGGCAATAAAACCTCTGGTCCCGTCTTTTGTTGTTGGTCGGTCGGGGAGGGAGTCAGACAATCCCTTTATCCTCGATCTCTAAGAGGATGGTTGATATGTTTTGGGTCAGCGGCGTATATCTTTCAAAACGGGGGAACGGAGGTGGCCACCGTGGTCTCTTCTGGCCAGACGCATCCTTCAGGGCCTTCTTAGAGGGCTCGAAATCTTCTTCTTTCTGCTTCCCCTTGGCGGTAGTTTCTTTAATGCCTTCGGGGTGTAGAGCCTCCTCGGGCTGGATGTACTTCTCGACCATATTGAGGAGGTCGGGGAAGTCGACGGGCTGTTTCTTGGCTAATGAGGTCTTTAGCTGGCCGTGGAGAACGTTGTGCCGGAAGGCTACAGAAGCAACGCCCGCGTTGAGAGAGGAGACTGCCCTCGCCTCGGTGATGAACCTCCGGACAAACTCGCAGAGGAGTTCGCTTTCCTTCTGCTTGAGGTCCAGAACGGACGCGCTCGTCTCCTCGACCTTCCGGCTGGTCACGAAGTGGACTAGGAAGTTCGCTTCTAGCTGGTCGAACGAGAAGACCGAGCCAGGGGTGAGCCTTGAAAACCATTCCCGATCTAGTCCACTCAGGGTGGTAAGGAAGGCGCGGCATAGGAGAGGATCTGATACACTGTGAATCAACATGAGGGTTTTGAACCCTTCCATGTGATCAGTAGGATCACTCTCGCCGTTGTAGGTATCGAATTGGGGAGGCCCGAAATTCCTGGGGATCTCGGCATCTAAGATTTGAGAAGAGAACGAAGGTCGGTTCGGCCGGTTCCCTTGCCAGATTGTGGTCCGCCATCGCCGAAATAGGCGAGGCGGTTCTCCATTTCCTGGAGGTGTCAGAGGACGACATTGTCTCGTTCTTGCAGGCGATTCGAACCGTGAGTTGCTGCCCTGGGCTTCCGTCCGAGGATTGGTGTTGTTGCGCGCCTCGGCCCTGTGACCGCCCCGGATGGCCTGAAGGACCTCGTTCCTAAAGTTTTGGAACTCGACTCTCATGACCGGGGTCTGCTCGGCATGGCCACGCGAAAGCGGAGGCCCCCGGGGTGAGTGGCTATGCGCTGGATCCCGTTCTTGGGTCAGCTGCCTGTCATGGTTCGGGACCGAGTTAGAAGCGGCCCTTCCCCTCGATCGGTTGATCTGTCGATCCTGGATTATGCGCCGTAAGTCGGAAGCGGCCACCGAGCGTGAGGCGCTTGGTTCAGGTCCTCCCGCACCATTGGCTAAAGGTCGATTGGAGCCATGGCTGCGAAAGGAAGAAAGCTCTGGACGACGTCCAGCGGTGAGGGCTTTTCTGGCTTTGGGAGCCATGGGAAAGTCCGGCTTCGAGATGACGTCGCAAGCCGGGGTCAGACCGGTGTCAGTGACATGAATGGGTTCCCACAGACGGCGCCAACCTGATGCTGCTTGTTTTTGGGTGTGGAGGCAAGAGGTGTGAGTTCTTGTGATTTGTGAAGCGGAAGGCACGACACTACGTTGACCTGATCCTCAGCTGTAGGACCGGCTCGGGGGTAGCAGGAGAGAGGTAGAGGCGGGTTGCTTGGCTCGGATCTCGTGGCTCGGCTCGGATTTTGATACCTGCACACTGCTTACAAACACTGGGAGAGTTTCCTGCGACAGGCCCTCTGACGGTCTAGTCAGTCACTGAGAAAGTAACAGTAGCTAGGGTTTAGGGGGGAAAAGTTTATTACCTTCTGCAATGTGGAGGGGGTCTGGTATTTATGGGAAGGGGCAAATGGATCTGGAACCATAATGGGTCGGGTCGGACCCATTTGATAGTGGGTCTGAGATGGTAGAAGTCCGTTGGACTTTGTTGACTCGATGATCTGGGATGAACGAAATCTAAGGAGATCTGATGGCCCTGATTGGGCCACAACATCAATACCACATCAATAGTATTGTTGTATTACAGATGAAGTTGTAGATAGTTGGTCAGTGTCAGTAATTACTGGTATAATCTTTGGAATCTGTACAATGTATTGGTTACTATGGCATGTCATACTTTAAATTAAAGCTTATGCCAAAATATTGTGACTAGAGCACTACTTTTTCATGGGTTAAGAAAGAATAATTATTCCACATTAAAATGAGATATTGATAGGAGCATGTGATGCAATAGCTTCAGGGACGACACTCCTGGAGGCAGGTGAGGCAGACACTTCAGGTTCCTAAATTTTTACAGTTTTAGGGGTTCCAAAATTGTATTTCCCTTGTAAATATAAGTACATATTTTGCACGTAAAAAATTATACTGTTATTAAAGGTTCCAAAAATATTATTTGGGCATTTCGTCTCGGACCCCGGAAACTCAGGGCCGGCCCCGAATAGCTTCTCTACCATTTTTCTTATTAATCACATGAGTAAGTTTATACGATCTCATAAGCAAAAGGCATATTTTTCTTGTTTGATTTCTGAGAGAATGATACCTACTAATGGACTATACAAGTTTGAGTTGGAATGAGCCAGACTTAATGGGGTCACTTTCTAATGGGAAATCATAGCTGCTCTAAGATTAGGGTTCTGGATATCTGGTGACTATTGTGTGCCCTGAAAGTTGTGATTGGAGGGGTAGATAAATATATCCGAGAGCGAAAGGGTAGTCTATACTTTCTGGAGAATTCGATGCCTTTTGTTCTTACTAGTGCCACATAGGTTATCACATATGATATGCACACGTTTTGAAGGGTTCGCTAATGCGCCAAGGGGTTTTGGGCCTTCAAATAGGGAATGGGTTTTACCCTCTAGTAGTGTATGATTGTTCGGCCTTTGCCTCCGAGCAGGGCCAGGTCCAAGGTAGAGGTCGGAGAGGTGACCGCCTCGGACCTCCGATTTTTGCGCAATTTTAGAAGCCCCATGAAAAGAAAATTCTTATACATGTATATACGTATTTTGTGCATTAAGGCAAATTACAATTTGTACAATTATTTTTTGGTGCCCCCATATTTATTTTTTTAGGGGTCTTTATGTTTTTTTTATATTACTTGGGTTGGCTTTGATTGATTTATTTGGATTTTTATGGGTTTTTTATTGATTTATTGATTGATTTTTTCTCTCAAAATCTTCGTTCTATTCTGAATACCCACAACCGACCGAATACCCGACCCGACACCCAGACCGCTCTTCCTCCACGTCTCCAACTCCAAAATCAAAACTCTCAAAACTGCATTATATATATGACTTTTTGTTTTGATTTTTTTTTTTTAGTTTTATGTACGGGTCCCATTTGGGGAGTTCATCTTGGGCCCCCGTGAGCTCATGGCTGGCCTTGACTCCAAGCTCGAGTATGTATAAAATTTATACTTGTTTTCTCCTCTTCTTATTTCTTACATAGAATTGTTGGTTCAAATCTCCTACCATGTGATGTAAGATATATCAGATGCTTGAGACAACTCAATATGCGTAACGAAAAGCAAACAACAAACAAAAAAACCCTGGTAGATTATATTCACTATCTATATACAATACACATAGATACCGCCTGTAAGTCCTCACACAAATATTGCGAGTTAAATTTTGTATATTCATAGTTGTATGGTTCATTATATATACTCAATTTCAGAGTTCTTGGATCAAAGACACATCTCCCTTCCAAAGCAAGACACTTGTGTGCACGCAAGGAGCGAGTCAAGGTTCTCGGTCTGATTTCAATCATGCTGAGTGCAGTTGTCTGTAAGCAATTCGACTTCAACCATAAGAGACGTATAAATCTTCGGCGATCTGAAGGATATTTTTCTCCCCTCCAAATACCAAATATCAAAGAGCAATTAAGTACTATTAAATGCAGGGGTGGCCCTAGAATTTTAGGGGCCTGAAGCAAACTCTCATAAAGGGGCCCCACATACACCCAAAAAAAAAAAAAACAATTCATGTATTAGAAAAAAAATAAAAAAGTATACATGAGATATCATGGATTTTAGGAGCCTGAAGCTAATATAAAAATTTTTAGGGGCTTGAAGCTAATATAAAATTATGAAAAAAAATAAAACAATTCATGGATTTTAGAGGCGTGAAGCTAATATAATTTTTTTTTTCTTTTTGAAAACGGAGGTACCTTTTTTTTTGGTGATTTGGAGGCCTGATGCAGTTGCATCGGTTGCATCAGGCCAGGACCGAGCTTGACTAAATGAATGAATCAACAATAGATAAATCATAGAAGAGACAATATATGCATTGTTGCTATCACATGTATCTAAGGGACCATTTCATATCACTTCAACATCACATTCTCAGTGTCAGCTGATATCTTAGCCGTTTGGATCTTCTCAACTGGATGTTGATATGTTTGCCATTTTTATCTGCATCTTCTCAAATGGATATTGATGTGTTTGCCAATTTTGTTAGCTTGGGACAAACCGACTAAAATTAAATCCAAATCTCTAATCTCTAATATCTAATATCTAATCTAATCTTCTAATATTTTAAGAGAAGAGTTAGAGTTGTGTAGTCAAACAAACACATACATTGTAACCAAACAAACACATACAATGCACGTGCATAACTAATATAAAGAAGATCTAAGATCGATGCCAGACAACTCCAATATTTTTATTTTTAAAAATAGGGATAATTTAGCATATGTCCCCATTCAAAATATAGAAACTAGTTTATACCCCCACTATTTTAAAAAACTAAGAAATACCGCCAGTTTGTACGGAAACGGTATAATCACTGTTAAGTGAACTCACGTGCGTCACACGTTATATGTAAAAAGACCTAAATACCCATGATAAAATGTATTTTAGCAAATGCCCTATTTCAGAATGTGGAATCTAGCATATACCCCCACTATTTAAAAAAAGGAATATTTAAGATATTTTAGCAAATGCCCTCGTTCAAATGCGGAAACTAGTATATACTCCCACTATTTTTTTAAAAAAAACCAAGAATAGTTTGGACGGAACAGTTTTAGGGTTTTGAATACTATATAATACGTGTTTGTTGTTTTGCCAAAAAAATATCAATCTCAGCATCAATGCTTTGTTTCCACATTTCAATTTAGGTGTAGTTGAAGATTGTGCACAACCTAGTATGATAGTAGGTAATACTATATTAAGTTCGTGAATAATTCGTTAAATTCATAAATTATTCACGAAGAAATAATTTGTCAAACAAATTTGCGAATTATTTGCAGGTTTGCATTGAATTTCCGCAGTTCGCGAATTATTCACAAAAATTACGAATTAAACAAATGTTTCGCGAATTTAGCAAATTATACCAGAAGTATTTATGCATTTATATATATTTTACGTAGGTGATGAGTACTAACTACTTAGATGCATTAAATTTTGTATTTCTTTCTTTCCGAACTTTGGTCAAAAAATTTTCCCGAATTTTCTAGATTTCTGTTGATTTTTGTTGATTTCCGAATATTAAATATTGTCAAATTATTTATAAACAACAAATTTGTGACTATAGGTAAAACACAAGCTATTGTTGAACCTGTTGTGAATGAAGATGATGGAAATGATGATGCACATTCTAGAGTGGAACATGAGACCACACAATCTGTTGTAATTAGCATTGGTATAAATTACCTGAAACCCGGATCCGACTCAGACCCGACCCAGATCCGGCATTGGACCGGAACCGACCCGGCCTATCCGGGTTCGGGTCCTAAAATGGGACCCGTTGTACTTTCGGGTCCGGATCCGGGTCCGCTCAAAAGAGACCCGACCCGGACCCGGACCCGGACCCGGACCCGTTAAAAAAACTCAAAAATCAACATAAAAATAAATGTTCTATCCTCATCCCTCCCATCCTTCCTCCTCAATTCTAAAACTTCATCTTCCAAACTCAAAACTCATGCTTTTTCTTCTCTCCTCTATTCTAAATCCTCCACTCGCCACATCCGCTCGCCGCTCACACTCCCGCTCCTACCAGAACGATCGGGTCCGGGTCCAATTTTTGGACCCGTAGGGGACCGGATCCGGGTAGTGAAGGACCCGACCCGACCCGATACCAATGCTAGTTGTAATAGATAATGGTACACAAGCTAGTGATGATGCACAACAATTCGTTTAATATATGATTTTTTTTGTGTTTTTTAGGGTCAAAATCTGACGTAGAACCTCTTTCCATTACATTGTTATCATCAGTACAAGAAGAAAGTTGTTCAGACTGACTAACAACACATAACACTCACATTTTTCACAATACCTAATACTGAAATAGTGGGGGTATATGCTAGTTTTTGCATTTTAAATAGTAGCATTTGCTAAAATATCTCAAATATCTTTTTTTTAAATAATTGAGGTATATGCTAAAGTTTCCACATTCTGATTGGGGGCATTTGCTAAAATACATTTTATCATGAATATTTAGGTCATTTTACATATCACATGTGACGCACGTGAATTTACTTAACGGGAATTTAACAATTCGGTCTAAATTAGGGCTATTTCTTAGTTTTTTAAAATAGCATGGGCATACACTAGTTTCAATATTTTGAACAGGGACATTTGCTAAATTATCCTTTAAATATATATAGGAAAATCTTCCATTGTGCGCCACCCCTCCGTGTGCACTCGTGTGCAATCGGCCTTCCCGCCTTCGTATTGACAATCCGAACCGTTCACATTGATCTACACATCTAAATTAGTCTAAATATGTAAAATCAAATCATTTGAAATTCATTTGCTCATCCATTATGTGACTATAAAAAACAATGATTTTCAGCCATACAAAAGAATTTCAAATGATGGGCAAATGAATTTCAAATGATTTGATTTTACATATTTAGACTAATATAGATATGTAGATCAATGTGAACGGTTCGGATCATTAATACGAAGACAGGAAGGCCGAGTGCACACGCCGTGTGCATCATAGATGGTACACAATGGAAGACTTTCCAATATATATATTTATAAAGACGTGCATTACATGTGTAAATTACTTGAAATCTTAAAGCACATGTCCACATGCAAAAATACTCTTGGGGACCGAACCAAGAAATCATCATTGCATCATGTAGTTTAGCATATGTAAATTTTCATTTGGATTTCAGTCAAATAATAAAAATTAGTAACATTTTGTGGCATGGAGCCAGAGCAAGCTAAACCAAGGAGTGAAGATAACGGGGTTTTACAAATATAAATATCACAATATCAACATAAAGCCATACAAAAGTCTCACTTTCAAAATAGCACCATCCAAATAGGGATATCTATCCATTAATGTTTCACAATTGAATTAAAATCGTAAGCAATGCAAGTGCAAAAGACGTACATCACTTATACATAATGTCCATGAGCTCTCATGTGCAAGCTAATAAGTTCGAAACTTTCATATGAAAAGAAAATTGTTATAACAAACGTATAAGAGCAAGCTCTCATAAAGCATTCTAAGACAGTAAGACTAAAGCAAATCAATCTACTTTGAAAATATCAGCTAAAGGACAACTTCTCTTGTGACGATTAATATAGCTAAACAATAACCAGTTAAGTACTTCAGTCCTCCAATAGAAACCCTAATTTACAAAAGAAAAATATTGTGGCATCTGCCAAATTAAAGTCAAACCCATAACTCCAAAAGTTTATACATCACCAAAAGATCCGACAAAAATATTTGGTGCTAATAATATTCTTCATTACGGTTGCTCCATAGCATAGGCATTCAGGAATAGGGCAGATTTCCAAAAGCTCTGCCGATCTTGTGATTGAGAGCTCCATTAGAATATGTGAACAATGTCGTAAGCGAATCTGTATATGACGTTAAAGAAAAGCTCGACATAGTACATAATTCAGTATTTAAAACCCTGCAAAACTAACATAACATGGCATAAGCAGAATTCATATTTCATACTAGCCTATAGGAGTGTTCCATGAATGTAAGTTTGGTTCATGGTTAATAGTGCTAGTCATAAGAGCCTAATTTTGCACAATATCAGACTTCCAATGTTGCTTAAAATTAATAAGACAGTTAGCGATGAAAATGAGCGTATAATGAACGTCCTGTAGCCTACATGTTCCATGTCAACTCCACACACTCCATATCTCTGATTATAATGGTAAAATTGAGTAATACTATGTTCGCTATCATGTGCACACTGTATTTGCTCCACTACCTGACAATTTATGCAACATATTCTCATCCCACTACCTGATGTTGGAGTAACCAAATACCACAGGCCTTATTTTATTCAACAAAACAAAACAAAGAAGTAATGATAGTGATGAACACTTGTTCATAACCACTCTAAACACAACTGAACCCGATACACTGCGGTGTATGAGAATCTGAAAGTTGATAAAATGTGTCCAAAAACGAAGAATATAATTCCACTGGTGTAGCATAATGCCAATACACGATTAAGGGTTAATATACAGTTCCTTAGCACATGCAATGTGCATGTAACTGCTACAAGCCTACATATGTGATGTTTTTAATATATGCATTCGAATTTGAAACGTGTCGTTAAGATTTAACTGGCATGTTGAGTTTAACCAGATAGGTCTAAATAACTGGAGTTGTAAATTTAAAGTTGAGATTTATAAGTGGGTGGTTGTCCGCAACTTACACAACTCCAACTCTCTCGTTATAATAGTAATAATAGTATATAAATAACATTTAACTAGTGCCTATATCAAGTTATCTGCATTAATGTATAATGCTAATCATTTTCAGTATAAGTTTACTGAAATCAAGTAAGCTTATTATGTATATATTTGTGATCGAAGTCAGACTATTTTGGATTAGTTGAACTAGGTATTAGGGTGTGATAGGAATTCTCCATGTATATGTATATGTTTTTCTTGAACTGACAAATCATAAACATTGATACTACGTCAATAAATATTATCAGCTAACTCCAGCATTAATCAGGTACAGGGTTAAGGTCCAATTTTCTTATTCAAATCAACCTATGTTCGATTAGTTGAAAGAGATATCAGGTAATAATGGGTGTCATTCAAGTAGTGCACATTCAATGACCAAAATCCACGGAGAGAAGAAAGAACATGTGCTTCTAACTCTGAAAAGGATACGTCCAAAATAGCACAAATGACTGCAAAAGAAGAAAATTTGTGGACAAAACATCAGATAACATAGTATAGACAAATAATAGTTTAAACAGTAGAAGCACGTAACACATGACATATGCAAAAATTAATAGAAAAATAGTTAAAACAAAGAATGATGAAGTTACAGTTTTCTCTTGCAGAATTTTTTTGTAAAGTAATACAAACATAAATTATTAAGTGAAAGTCAGGTTAGTAGATAAGGTCTAACATTCTGCAAATTTCCATTCTGGTTCAGTACGAGGCATTGATGTTTTGATTGAAACGCAAGCCGTTAGTACAAGAAGGACCATATCACAATTCACAACCAACTGACAACATTAAAAAGTGTCAACCCTTCCTATTCATTCTGGGTACTTAATTTATGCATGCGACCTAAAAGACCAGATTTATAATTTAAAAAAACCTTGCAGCATTGATCTGATGATTTCCTGCGTTTAAGAAAAGAGACTAATTATGCAGTCGATTGTGGGCAGGATTTCTCTATGGGTAGAAATTTCAACATAATTTATTTGGATACTGTAAACTGTAAAGAGTACGGCTATGCATGTGTAGTGGAATGATATCTTAATTTGAGGGTTTTATATACCAAGTGAGAGATGGCTAAAGTTCCTTGTGGGACAGAAGAATAGATCCTGCACTTGGGTGACAAGAACATAAGATCTCTGGTGTGTGCCCATTGTGATCTTCTCCAAAGGTACAAAGTTCATCCCCTTCTCCTTTGGACTAAAAAGGGTTTGGCTAAACCACAAAGTTTTGCATGTAGTTTGTGGCTTCTGCCTTGTGTGTGGTTGTGGATCTTGCTGCTTGTCATATGATAGTAGCAATGTATAAGAAAGGGGAAGGGGGGGATTAAACGGAAACAGAATCGGAGGAATGCACCAACTCAAATAATTGCCAATCTATTCCCAAAAAGGGAGATTAAACAGGGATCAAACAGAAACACCACCCAGCGGTTTTTTTTTCCTTACATTTTCCCATCTTTTTGCAACCTTGGGAGATTCGATCAGACTTCCACATTGCTACTCATGTATATTTGATTTTATCACATAAACACCCAATATCCCCGATATTCCCAGGTCTTTTACAAAGCAAAACTCAATTCCAGTATGAGAAATGCATAGCAAAAAAAGGCCAGTCTTCTATACAGAAATTGGAAAGTCAATCTCGTGCCAGGCCAAGCCAAACTACGGGAGAAGGGCCTTGCTCAAAACCCAAAAACCAAGCCATGAGGTGTCTGGGGACATGCCTATCATGCAATCAAGAAGCAACCTTCAATTCAAGAATGCTAGAGTCTAAACTTTTCGGTGAGAACAATCGACATGCTTTACTTTGTAACGTTAGCCATCAATTGCCTTAAGTATTTTCGCAATGCATTTTAATTGTCATCAATTTAAAATTGGCGTGAGAATTGGTATGGTAAATACCTATGAAGCATAGATACGGGTACGGAGTGAGGGTACGACACGACACGGGTACAGGGGTACGTGATTTTACCAAAAAATAGGATATGGGTGCGCTGATGGGTCATTAAATATAATATATTTTTATATTATATATATAAATGAATATTTATTAATTTTGTTAAAAATGCAAATATTTGAACCATTTCATAGAAATATAAGGATACATTATAATTTAGCATTTTTTGAGAAAAAAAAATGCTAATCTGACTATCAAAACATTGGGTATAGTTGTTTTATGTTTAAGTGTGGTATAAAACATCAAGTTTTTGAAATAACACTAGAACCTCAAACATTCATCTAAACTTAATTGTGTCCAAAATTTGCAAAAATGCATTAAAAAGTCGAATACTCCTTGGGTATGCACCTGGGAGTACCCAAGGAGTATCGGCACCCGATATGCACCCGACACAGGTACGTTGCTCGTTTGAAAGTACCAGTGCTTCCTAGGTAAATACAAATGAATAAGATAGAAAGCAACTGTAATAGCCCAACGAGCAGTTCATATGTGTAGTTATTTAAAACATTCCATCCAACTACCTGAAGCACGTTCAAAATATCTTATAACTGAGGAGCGATGTAAAGCAAGAATAAGCTTTATAAACTATACAAATGAATACTCCAGTTATATACATAGTAATGAAAAATTTAAATAAAATTCAGATCATGAATCAAAGCAAAAGCTTCTTAGACTATCTAACTTCCAACATTTGTTCAACATAAGGGTATCTGATGGTGTTAGAATTTAGGAGCACAATGAGTTACAATGAAGTTGACAAATATGAGGTACTATCCAAATCTTTTGATATGCTTTACTAGTCTCAACAACTTCGATAAATTTAAAGACGTAGTTTGCTTTAATAACTAATAATTAATCAATAGGGTTACACTAAAATACATTCATATGTGTAGCTCAATCAAGCTAAATTAATAATCTAGCTTTATGAAATTGCACCCTTGTAGTGCTTGACAGAACCATTAAATAAAAGACAAGTGTATAAAGTATTTGAATCATACCATGAGCCCACTGAAAAACCCATCAAAGAGAACCCGATTCCAAGAATCGAAGTACTTGTGAATAGATAACTTTGCCTTCATAGCAAGTCCCAAAGATGTAAGTGCCATTATCAGAAAGTAAAAGATAAAGCCAGTCAAACTAGTAAATCCCCAAATTCCTGCAATCACTCCGGCAATGATGGATAAAAAGGTACGGCTGCAGAAAAGAAGTCCATACGATAAATTATTAGAAGTGTAATTAACAGAGCTGTTAAACACATCGATGAAACTTAACAAGATTAAGCACTTAGGGGGTGTTAGTGGGAAGAGATTTCAAACACAGTATGATTTTTAAATCACTGTGTTTTCAAATGCAAATAATGGTGATTTCAAAATCAATGTGACTCTTGTTGTGACTTTCAAATGCACACCTAGTGTGATTTAGGGGCCACTCAACTTGGATTTCACATATATATACAATTATTTGAGTTAATAAAATAATAATAAGGAAAGTATATTATATTATTTATTATTGTCCAATCAAAATATTAGTTTCACTAAACAACACATGCAAATCACTTTTTATCTAACTTCTAAAACTAATATTTTGAAGCCAAGGAAATTGGCATAATTGGTGTAATATGTTCACCTAACAACAACAAGAAAAGAAAAAAGAAAAGAAAAAAGGGAAAAAAAACAAATGAAAAAAAAAAGTTGAATATTTTTTATACCATTTTACAAAATGCATACAACTTATAAATTTGTATAAGCATTACTATTTTGACATAAATATAATTTTCAAAGAGCACTGAATAATCGCTTGAAAAGCAATATGTAAAACTCAACAACATCAATGCTCAACAAAAGCTTAATCTCTAAATAAGAATGATAAATTAATTTGGTCATTTTTTGGATGTCATTATTGGACTACATGATTTACATACATTCATCTTCTTTGGAAAGATAATGGTTGTATAAGCATGAAAAAAATTGATCATTTTTCTTGGAGAAAAAGAAAAGGAAAGATGAAAACAAAATTGATCATTTTCTAACCCTAACCCTAAAGAGGAAAACAAAATTGACCCTCATGATCAAAACTTAGTTTTTTGGACAATTATTCATCTATTTTTTATTTTTTATTTTTTCGGGGTTAAAAAAATGAAGAAGAAGAAGAAGGGAAAGATAAGGGTGTAAAATGAACAGGACGGTCCGTCATCTGTCCGAGTCAAGCTCGAGAAATGGTCCGACCATGAACCGTCCGAACTGTTATACGAACCGATCCTGAACAAATTATTCGGTCTGATTCTTTACCGAGCTTGAGCCGGACATAAGTCTGTCCGAATATTATTGCGGCCCGATACTTTACCGAACCGAGTCCGGGCTATAAAAATTTTGTCCGACCTAGACCGAGCCAGACATAAGCTCGTCCGAGTAGAATTTCGGTCTGAGCTTGAACATATGGCTGTCCGATCCCGTCCGGTCCAATTTACGGCCCGAGGGAAAGATGCTCATGAATGAAGGAGAGGAAGGAGATAAAAGGTTTCATGGGATTTGAAAATCAGAGAGTAAGCATTTGAGCCTCATTTATTATATAGTGTGATCTTGGAAACACAAAAAGTGTTTGATTTTTTCAAAATCACCATGATTTTAAAATCACATTTGACTAACACCAAAGTTTCAAATCACACTTGCAAATTCTCTCCCACTGACACCTAACTAGGGTATATATTGAAACATATACTAAAAATAAATATAAAAAGAAACTTTCTTTTTTACCAAAATTAACACTACTGAGATTTTCAAATCATCAAATCTAGTTTCTCAGAATTAAAAAAATACCATTACCTTTGCATATTGCAATAATGAACATTGTCAGGCATCTCCATTCAATTATTCCCAATTATCTTTGTTAGAATGTGTAGGTCTGCTCAATATTGTTTGTGATTACCTTTTATTTTTATACCCTTAAAAGAGAGACCTTCAAAAAGACTATTATAGATGGTATCAAAAGGTTTTTCCAGTTATATATCTCAGAAAATTTATCCAAAATTGTGTCCGAATACATTTAGATCCCTGGTTTCAAAGTCACATCTTCAGCTTTTACAGCTAGTTTTAAGCTCTTTAGTCTCACTACTCTGAGGTTCACACAATATGCTATTACTTATTTTGATTTTCAATAACACTTCGAATTTTAATGTTATGTAATACAAGTAATACAGTTTCCTATTTCCTTCTTATTGTAATTATTTTTTTATGTTCTGGCTTGAAACAGTTTTTGAGCTTTTTCCAATAACTCTCTTGATGCCTAAACATTGTCCACTGACTCCACTCCTCTCGCTTTCTGTTTTCCACAGCATTGCTTAAGGTGTATTTTTCACCTTTTACTAACCTTACTTTTGCAGTTGATCTAATTCTCATCCCTTCCATCTTTAAACCAATCTCTAGACTGAAACAAACTGAATCACTAGAGCAGCAGTTGCTTGTGTCAAAAACAAAATAGGGCAGCAACCACATGCACATGTTATAAATTCCTCGCAGCCAATGAATAAGGCCAACCTAGCTAGACCGCAATTTCCATGATATTATAAAATCCTCTTCAAAATATAGCTATTAGTCTCCTTTACTCCTTCATTGACTATGAACACTTTCTTGAGGTATGTCATCACAGTGAAATTCTCAGAACATGTATGTTTCTGCAAGAAATTCTTTTGATGGTATCAGACCGTGCTTCTCAAATGCTGAAAGAAAGTTCTATATTACTCCTTGACCAACCAAAGATCAAGCATAGTGTAGAAAGATGAGAGCAAATGGAGGAAAACTTCTTTTAATAATGCATCACCAAATCTACACCGCTAGTGAAGCATTGAACACATTTACGAACTATGGATGTTCAAAGAACGATTTCCATGGAGAGAGTTCTCATAGAAGATAGCTTGGAGAAAATGGCAGTAAACGACAAAGTTTGTCATGCTTAAGATTGTGCAGAAAAGACTCAAAGAGCTTTAATTAATGTGTGGGTAAGGACAAGGGGTGGATGCAGGTACATCTTAAGGTGGTAATTGATCACCTTAAGGTTTGGATAAATGAATAAACAAAAGTTAATTAATTACATTCATTTGCCCAACATAAATACATTCGTCTTTAGTTGAGCACAGATTTTCCTAATATATAAGCTAATTTTGATTACCTTGCTGGTTCATTTTTTGTTATGTGATCTTAAAATTACTTGTAATGTACTCTACTTTTGGGCTTCTCCATCATTTTTATATATACGTACGAGTACAGTATTACTATACAATTTTTCCCACTTTCGGAAAAATTTCTGGCTACGGCACAGATAAAGACAATGGCAAGGTGATGAAATAATTAAGCAAATCATGCTGTTCAATCATGGTGGCGGAAAGAGTGGCAAGAAGATGTGGAAAACGGGTTGCAGGATGTGGATTTATATTGTGCTTCCCATACATGTGAAATCCCCCAAAAGCAAAATTGTTCACAGAAATAATATATTTTTACTTCACATCTTCGTAATAATAGAAAAAATAAGGGGAAAAAAGTTAGTTAACAATGATGAACATTTTCTGACCCTTCACTAATGTCAATATCAGATTCTGAGAGCTTCTAGTTTGAAATTTGAAATACAAACAAATCTCAATATTGAGATTCTAAGAGCTTCTACTTTCAATTTTCAATTGTCAAAAGACATACAGTCTCTGTTTGTTCAAAACCACCTTCAGCTGCAACTTTCCAGCACTGAAGCATTGTGGATACATGAAGAAAGAGTTCAAAAGCCACAAAGTTTAGAAAACCACACGAAAGATCAGCAAGTAACCATCACTTACTCAAGAAAAATCAACGGAATATTTCTCTCCATTCACGCAAATTCAAAAGTTGTTTTCTACAAAAGATAATGGATTCTTTGGTCCTTCCTAAGAAGCAGTATCAGAACTTGATTTATACACATGACAGATTTTATCTTTTGACTCTTTTGAGTTTTGGCTCATTTTACCAATTTTCAAATTTAAGTCCAAAGCCTTATAAGCTATACTTGATTTAAGATTTATGTTAACCACATATTAGTTATTAATGCTTAGAACAGTAATTTTTCCAATATAATAAGCATAGAGACCAACTCCAAAGTACATGAAATATTGATTTTTAATCAATTCATCTGGGAAATAAAAAAATTTAGACTTAACCTTGTGGTCTCTACCATTTTGACACTTCTTATTAATATTTTTCATTTCCTACCTTGTTTGGTATCCTAGATATGATTATTTAACAGAAGCTCCTTTTACCTCTTCTCCTAGCAAAACCTTCCTTATATGTCACAATTTCCCTGGGGCTGGGTTTTTAATTATTTCTAGACTAAATAAATAATGTATTTTTTCCATTTTCTCTTCTCATACTATTAGATATACATTTTCCGCCTTAGTTCAGAATTTAACATTGATTTTTTTAATTTTAAAAAAAAGAACTTGTTGCAGAATATAAATATAATTATTCCATGGAAGCTCCTTCTCCCCTTATTCTACCAAAGCCTGTTATGTATTCTGTATGAAAAAATTAAGATACAAACAAAAGAAAAATAATAGATAAAAAAGGAAAATTTTTATATCAAAACATTATAAGGGTGTGTTTAGACAAGAAAGTGGCAAGCACATGGCAATAAAAATGATATTAGGAACTTGAGCATTCAAATTTTGAAATCGTCCACCTATCCATATACGAGATTTCACAAATGAATTCAACCTCTAACAGAAAATTTTCATGAATTAGAAGTGGGTAACCATAAGTAGGTATTTAGATTCCAATTCCTTTATTCCCATCCTCATTTCCCAGGAATAAAACTTAGAACTCAAAGCAAAGAAGAAGAATCTCTAATATGCATTATTTGTAGAGAATATATGTTCTCTACCTAGGAAGCACGGATACTTCCAAATGGCCAACGTACCCGTGTCGGGTTCGTATCGGGCACCGATACTCCTTAGGTGCTCCCGGGTGCGTACCCAAGGAGAACCCAATTTTTAAAATGTTTTTTTTGCAACTTTTAGACAATTATCTCTAATATTATAATGGGAGAAGGCCTTAGTGTCATATGTAAATCTACCAATGCATGCAACACACATGCAGGACTATTATAAAGGAGGTATTAGGTTCAAACCCAGACTACGTCTGAATTTTTACTTTAAAAAAACTATATTTATTAAGATGTGCATCGCACGTGTAAATTACTAGTATTTAGATAAATGCATTGGGGTCCTAGAGTAATTTTAAAAGTTGATTTTTTACAATTATGCTCAAACACAAAACAATTTTACACAAAGATTTGATAGTTAGGTTATCATTTTTCTTCTCCAAAATGCTCATAATTATAATGTATTCTTATAGTTCTATGAAATAGTTTAAATGTTTGCATTTTTAACAAAAAAAATATTTTTACATTTATCAATATAATATGAATTATTTTATATTTAACGTACCCACCAACGCACCCGTATCATACTTTTTTGTAAAATCACGTATTCCCGTACCCGTGTCGTGTCATATCCGTACCCGTATTCGTGCTTCATAGTTCTCTACTACAATATTAGACTTCTTTTCCTTAAAATCCAAAGTGGAAAACAAGTCATATTATGAAGGGGAGTAGGAGAATCAGCGAACAACAAGTTAAAAAAATAAAATATATGAGATTCCATGGTTGGTACATCGGAATAGAAAAACTAATCAATAAACTTTTTAGTTTTTCCTGTCCCTGCCTATCATATCGAATTCTATAGGAGCTCTAAACTCTATATGCCTACTTTCAAAATCCCAACTGACAAATTGTTAACACTGACTTCGTACTATATTCTAAGATACTCATATTAGATGTTTTTCCTTGTATAAGAGAAAACAAGGAAATGAAATTCGAAAATAAAGAATAAAGATCCAGACCCCCTTATTATGCATTTTTCAACTCCTTAATAGAAAAGTTGTCATATGTATGATGTATGAGTCGCTCACTAGCTCGCCACTATCTTATATGTATCAGCATATGTTTCTATTACTAGTCGAATGCACTGAAGATGGAGTGTACCTCTACTTTATCAAGATTACACCAATTCCAAACTTAGCAACATCCTCAAGCTTACACGTCACAGTCAATATTTTATACTACTATCACAAAGCTAGGGCGAGCTTCTTTGGTTTATTGGCCGAATGTCATATGGTTGTAGTACCGTATCACTCATCGTCAATCTTTGTTAACTACATCCTAAGATTTCACTCAGCACTAGCTTGTTCTCAGTCGTATAATACTTATATTCCTCTAGCATAAGTCAACGTAATTATGCATTGATCAATATTTTTGGAACGATGATCTTCTACATAATTCTACTCATCATCATGATATTACTTCTCATATTTGTGCTGATATAGTCTCTCCCTTAGTGATAATCAACAAATCAAAAACCTCCAAACTAATCAACGACCAATCGTAGCATATCATGTCGCCATAGCAAGAAACACACTTTCTTTACATGTATGTTACGTGCGTACAACCTCTTAACTAGATTGCTCCAATTAGGTGATACTTGTTTTGTACTTCAACAGGTAAGCTACTTTAATCTCATAGATTTTTTATCAGAGACGCACAAATTTCCCATATAATCCCCTTGCTTGACAAAAATACCCGAACATTGCGAATCGAAACACTGCAACTTGTGGGCACAAACAAGTAAAATCTACAGCTCGTTTTATTTGCCCTAATCTCAATTGTCAATACACATCAATTACATCATCAAATCCTCCAGTCTTAACTACTCCCACCAACAAAATTAATCGAGAAAGAGCCCCAGATCTAGAAAAATATAAAAAGTTAACTTTTTTATTAGGGTTTAAAGGAAAGGAACTTTACCTGTAATAGATCGACTTCATGTTGGTCTGAAGGTTCTCGGCGTTGAAGATGGGGATGTCGTCATCTCCTGATTTCTTATCCGACGCTCTGGAATCATCGTGGACTGCCATGGCCGCCTGCTCGTCTTCTCCTTCTGATTCTGAGATTTTTTTTTTTTTTTGTCCTTTCTAATTTTAGATCGAACGACGAAGAAGACAGATCTATTTTTTTGAGGGAATTCAAGCAGTTATGACGAATAAGAATCAAGAACCAATAAGTTAACACGTGCAATGCACATTCTTTTCTATTTCACCGAGGAAGTGAGGACTTATGTGTAACTAGCAATTTATACGTTCACTAGTATGATGCACGTGCGATGCACGTGAAGGAGGAAGGAAAAGGACAAAAACGAAAAAGTCTAGTATGATGCACGAGGAGGAGGAAGGAAAAGGACAAAAAAAAAAAAACCCTACCAACACGTGCACTGCACGTGTTTGCACACATACAAAAATAAAATAAAATATTGTTTATTTGTTTGGAACCCCATCTCTCCTATTATAATAGTTATATAGATTAATAAATATAATTTTTAAAAATAAAAATTAATTTTGACATAGTCCGGGTTTAAACCTAAGATCTCCTTTATAATAGCCATGCACGAGCGATACATATATTTGTTTGTTTACAAATGACAACTCCAACTCTCACATTATAATATTAGAGATTAGAGATTAGAGATGTACGTATTTTTCCAGAGACTCATATAATGCAACTATTCATACTAGTAACCTGCACGTGCGATGCACGTTCTAATCATTTTTTTATTTATTTTATAAAATAAATAATAAGATGTAATCTAGCCTTGAACCTGAGACCTCCATTTTTTCATGCACACTTTTTACAAATTACCCATAGTGGCACAAACTTTTATTTTATATGAGGGGTACTTTTGTAAATAATTATGTTGTAAATAAATTTGAACTTGAAGGGTATTATGATAACTAACAACATTTGAGTAAAAAAGTTATATGGTTAATATAACTCCAACTTAAAAATGAATTGTTGATATTATATGGTTGAATGTCTACATATGACAAACTCAACTCGCCCGTTATAATATTAGAGATTAGAGATAGTATAATACACGTGCGATGCACGCCATTCTTAATGAATAACTCGATGAAAAATTGACAAAAATATATGAGAGAACTATAATGGGTCTGAGCTATTTTCCCAAGAAATATATTATCTAACAAATGAGATGTACAACATTTCTTTCAGTTTTATATAATAAGTACTATTTTGACGGGAACTTTTTTAATGGGCAATTTAACAAACAGGTTGAGGACAAAATTACATACCAGAAAAATAGAAATTGTCAATGGTGTCAGGGTTACGGTGAGGGGAGGGAGGCAGTGAGGGTGACGGCAGCAACAACGGCGAGGATGCAAGGGGATGAGTATGGGGAACGGTAGGGAGGTTGCGAGCGGGGAGGACGGCCAATGATGCGGGGTCGAGCTACGAGGTGGGGGGGGGGGGGGGGGGGGGGGGGGGGGGGGCTAAGGGGAGGCGTGAGGGAGAGGAATAGCGTAGAGGCGTTTGAATGTTTTGATTTGGACTACACGTGTTGTGCAAGTGTATGTTTGTTGAATTTAGTTTGAACGTGTATTTCACGGGTTTGTTTAGTTACCAAGTTATAGTTTGTTTGATTATAAACCCCAACTCTCCCATTAAAATTAAGAGTGGCAACTGGTCCGAACCTGATCCGGGTCCGACCCAATAAATAGCAGGCTTGGGCTATAATTATCACTTCAGGTCGAACACAAACTTTTAGGCCCAAGGAAAATTCGGGCCAGGCTCGGGCCTAAGTGCTTAGGCCAGATGGGCCCGAATCAAATTTTTAAATGTGTGTGTGTTTTTATGTTTATGTATACATTATGTATATTTATGTATGCGTTTTTTTGTAGAGAATATTCATGTAAGTAAGTTGAAATTAATGAGTGTTAAAGTTTATAGATTAGATAAATTATGTCTTGTACATAAAATTAAATGAAATAGACAAATTAGATATGAATTACTCAAAAGTTTGTAGTATTCCTATTATTGCTAAATTTTTATCATATATTATTCTTGATATAATTTTATTTCATGGAAAAATTATATATTAGAACATGCATAGGTAGTTCGGGCCTAGGCTTCCCAGACTCGGGCCTAATTTTTTAAGCCCGAAGAAAAGTCTGGTCGGGTTTGAACCTATGATTTAAACTTCGGGCTCGGGCCCAGGCCTATATGGGTCCAACCCAAATCTGGCTCGTTGCCGGCCCTAATTAAAATAGTAAAGATAAAGATATTGAGGAAAGGTAAATTTTTGGTTAGGTTTTTTTTAAAAAAAATTTCCAAAACCCCAAAACCTGTTTGGTTAGGGTGTTTTTTGAAAAAAGTTTTCACAAAACTCCTTACTTCAGTCATTTTTCTTTACTCTCTTCTCTCTCTACACGAGCACTTTTACTCCCTCTTTACTCCCATCTCTCCTTTACTTCCTTCACCTGCTTCCTCCCTTCTCGACAACCACGCTCGAAACCAGATCTTCCCCAATCTACCCAAAATCAACGATTTTGGACAAATTTTGTCCCAAATCTACTCCACCTTAACATCTTTGTCGCTCGCTGAGAGCATACAACTCTCGAGAACGTCGGATTTGGTGGGGTGAGGGATCGATTTAGGGTTGATGGTTTGTGAGACCCGATCTGCTTACAAGAGAATGTGTACTCGACAACGGGCTAGTCGAATCAAACGCCGACTGAAGCTTGAATTTGTTGGTGATAATTTATTTGCTCTTCAAACCAAGCAAATGAAGGTATGATTTAATTGGAACCCATTTTCCCCCTTGTTACAAGGCTATGATTTTGGTTTATAAGGAGATAATCCAGATCCGTGGGGCAAAATGGGTTTTTTTTAATAAAATTAATGGACTGATTTGAGGGATTAAAGAATGTGCATGGGATGGATTTGGAGATGATGACTTCTAATCCTATGGTCGATTATACTCCTAATTATTTGATTAAAATGAGGGTTCATTTTGTTCCTGTGAAAAAAATGTTTTAAATCCTACATTGGAGATACACGAAGTCCTCATTTACAAATTTGTTGACTTCCGAAAATAAGTTCGGATCATTCTTTAAGTGCAGCAATTTATCATTGTTGTTTATTATTTACCGTTTCTTTTCGTAATATAGATGACTAGTAAGGGAAAGGGGAAGGAGATGGAGGTGGATGCTGATGTTGGGTTATAGAATCCAACTATTGAGCGGGTATTTGTGTATCTGATGGAGGAGGAGGTAGACCAAAATAGTCTGAAAAGTTTGACATTTGAAGCCAAAGTTTGGCAACGATTTGTTACACATATGAAATACATGTCTAATCGTACATTCACAGTTAAACAATTAAAGGACAAACATTCCAGACTTAGAATTAAATGGAGGGAGTTTGAGACTCTGAAGAAGCAGAGTGGTTTGAGTTGGGATGAAGAGAACCAAACAATCACTTGCGAGCAGGAGGTTTGGGACACATATGTTAAGGTTCATATATAACTTCATTTTTATAATAATGTATGATTCTGATCTTATTATACTTAACCATGACTTTACTATTTGTAAATTAACAACACAAAATTTTTGATTAGGCACACCCTGCGGCAAAAATATTTCAGTCGAAGGGATTGGCAAATTATGATGCTTTGAGCAAAAATTTTCAGGGGTCTACTGCCCAGGGCTTTGTTTATAGGGCTTCAACACAAAAGGTCTATGACTCCGATGAGGAACGGAGGGTCAATTATGAGTTTGCCCACCCCAATGTACCATATGTAGATGTGGATGATGAGGATGATGATGTACCGATAGGTTCGGGGTCTCACAAGAGGCGATATGGTGCGTCAAGTGGTCGAGCAACAAAAAGCTCGAAGATGGAGATGGCTATTGATTCGTTTATCGACGCTCAGGAGGCAAAAAAAGATGTGTATAGGAATAAAATAGGCGACCAAAGTAATCCCTCGGATGAACAAGATTCTTCCTACATTGATGAGTGCATTGATATAATTAATTCGATGAGTGGGCTTGATTACAAACAGCTTAGGAAGGCACTTGATGTGTTAGTTGATAGCCCTAGATGGCATCGTGCCTTCCTTCGTATGAGCCCGGAGGTTAGGGTTTGTTGTGTGAAGAGTCGTGATGACTAGGGATCTCATTTGTTTGAGTGGATCCATCATATCCAAATTGGTTATTTGTTTAACAATTTATTAATATTTGTGTATGAGTTATTGTATTTTGAATATTTCATGGCAGAATGTGGTGGATTTTTTTAATTGTAACGTTTTAATTTTAAATGTATTTGCTATTACTAGCTGCTGTTGCTGTTTTTTTTTTCTGGCTTTAACAATGTTACATAACATAAGATGTTAGGGTAAAATTCTCTATATAACCACCACTACTGTCGTAGTATTAAAACTTGAACATACTTTATGCAACTGAATTCTACTTTTATCAGAGTAAAGTACTATTGCAAGTGATACCAAACTGATGGACACGTCTTCATCTGATAGTGACGGATTGGATGACTTGTTGACACTCCAGTCCTACAGGCCATCTCTGAAAAAAATTCACAATGCACTCCTAAACTAACAGGACGTGAATATTTGCAAGAAATTCTAGATGGTCCTCCGAATAAGTTTCATCGCATATTCCGTATGAATCAGGTTTGTTTTTTGGCTTTGTATCGTTTTCTAAAAAATGGCAACTACCTCGAGGAAACGGAGGAGGAAGCCCGACATAGACGCGTGACTATTGAAGAAAGTGTTGCCATTTTTTTGTACATTGTCGATCATAGTCATAGAATGAGAGGAGCTGCTGATCAGTTTCAACACTCAACAGAAACAATCGAGCGACATTTTACAAGTGTGTTGAAAGGTTTGGCAAGAGCAGCAACAGTTCTAATTACTCCCCCGAACATTACACGTATACAGGAAAGGATCACTAGTTCCACGGACTTTTATCCATGGTTTAACGTATTTTGTTAGCTCCATGCTTACTAACATATTACTGTAATATTTCAAAGTTTACTAAAGTTCTAGGTTTCAAATTCATTAATATAGGGAGCTATCGGTGCTGCTGATGACACATTAATCGATGCTTTGGTACCCGCTAGTCGACACAATGCTTGTCATGGACGAAAGGGAAATATAACTCAAAATATGTTGGCCGCTTGTGATTTTGATATGATGTTCACATTTGTTGATGCGGGATGGGAAGGAAGTGCTAACGACTCCCGTGTAATATAAAGTGCATTAACACAAGGATTATTGCAAATCCCTCCCTATGATAAATATTATTTGGTAGATTGTGGTTACACGAATATGCCCGGCTTTTTAGCTCCCTACCGTGGTAAGCCATATCACTTGCAAGACTTTCAAGGGGCCAACCATGCACTGACCCAACAAAGACAACTTTTTAACAAAATGCATGCAATGTTACGAAATGTCATTGAAAGAAGCTTTGGTGCATTCAAAAAAAGGTTTCCCATTTTCAAGTATATGACAAACTACTTTTATACAAGACAAGTTCTCATGGTCACAACATGTTGCGCACTTCATAATTTTATTTGTAGATATTCAGTGGACGATACTTTTTTTGAGGAATTTGTAGATGAACAATTAATTCATCATCAACAAAATGAAGATAACGCATCCACATATCAAGGGTTGGATTTTTCATCTTCCCAATTGCATCGTATGAGTACGAAAAGAGATCAAATTGCTACAACAATGTGGAATGCGAGACATTAATGTAATTTTGATAAAATTGTTTCATTATATCATTTACTGTTATGAATATAATATTTTATGTACTTGTGAGATGGTATCTTGACCATTTACTGATGTCCAGGCATTGCACATGGATTCAGTTTTGTTAGCAACGATGGTTAGAAGAATGAAAGGAGTTGTAAATAACAGTAAGTGCTTATTATCAATTTTTTTACTCACCAAGATGATGTCGGTATAGGCAATGCTGAAATGCACAACTCATTTTTGAATGTGTGTCCCCCCCCCCTCCCCACCCTCCCCCTTTCTGCCTGGTTGTATTATATATTGCAGAAGTTGAAAATATCAAAACTATGAGTGAATATCCACGAAAATGATGTGATAGTCTTTAAGCTGATTTGTGGTTTCTGTTTTGGATTATGTGAAGTCAGAATGATGAATTCATTTCTTGATGTCAAGGGGGTGGACACTTTAATTAGTATTAGTAGGCATGGCATTGTAAAAAATGCAGCCCTAGACTAATGTTTTTATGATTTATTTGAACAATTGTTCTATACAACCGTGTTCTGGGCCTACGACTAATTTGATCCTTTTAAATATTGACATAGCTTTGTTCTAGTATTTGATTTCATGATCATCTTTGGAGGAAACATTAATTTGTTTTTATGATCCTCTTTCGAGGTGATGTATTCTAATCCTATATGACGCTAGTGAGGCTACTGATGCTAGTGATCATAATCCGTCAGAAGTCATGAGCAGCAGCAGAACCCATCACTGGAAGGTAATTGTACACAGTATGGAAATTTTACAGAGGAAGAAATCAATGGTTTAATTAAATAGCATCAGAAGCCATCATCTCTAGATTCATCTCAGGCACATGTACAATTTTGTGTTTGGTTAGTAGTATTTCACAATCCGATGATGATGATGATATATTCTGATCCTATATAACCTTTGGAGTATTGAAATTATTGAAATACAAGTAACCACAAACATGCTTGGGTTCTGATGGTAGTAACCAAACACAAATATGTACTAAATTTTGTAGATGTGAATCTGATGAATCTGGAGATGATGGCTTCTGATCCTATTTAACTAGACTATTGATTTCTTCATTTTTAAAAGATCTCACTGCGTTACCTTCCTGTGATGGGTTATGTTGCTGCACATGGCTTTTTGATGGCTACTGATGGATTGTGATGGCTTCTTCTTGTTTTATAAGGGATGAAGGTTTGAGTTTTACTTTCAAAATTAATTTCTTGTTACATCCCTTATAACTGTCAAGGCTCTTGATAATTGTGATGGCTTGTGCAAAATCAGATTGTGAATTACTAGTTACCAAATACAAAAAAATTTCTAAAATATTCTGTACATGTGCCTCTCATGAATCTGGAGATTCTGGCTTCTGATCCTATTTAACTAAACTATTGATTTCTTCTTTTGTAAAATTCCCATACTGTGTATAAGTACCTTCCTGTGGGTTCTGCTCCTGCTCATGGCTTCTGATGGCTTCTGATGGATTGTGATGACTTCTTTCTTTATAAGGGATTAAGGTCTGAATTTCACTTTTAAAATAACCTTCTTGTTACTATCTTATAACTGTGAAGGCTTCTGATGCTTGTGATGGCTTCTCATGCTTGGGCAAAATCAGTTTCTGAAATACTGGTAACCAAACACAAATTTCTAATAAATTTTGTACATGTGCTTCAGATGAATCTGGAGATGATGGCTTATGATCCTATAAATTTTCCATACTGTGTACAATTTTCTTCTTGTGATGGTTTCTGATGTTGCTCATGGCTTCTGATGTTTCTGATGGATTCTGATGATTTCTGATGCTTTATAACGGATTAAGGATGAAATTTCAGATTCATTTACCTGATATGCATTAGTTACCTCTGTAATGCATATGTATCAGTTTTGTTTCCATGGTCTTCTTCATGTTTGCAGGTTGTACTTGGATGCTCATGCAGTACACTTGGATGCATGCAGTTTCGGTGGAAGTGCTTCTTATCATTTGTTTGTTGTCCGTCTCCATCTCATAGGAAGTGCTTCATTTAATCCTTTTAAATCACCCTTAACTCTTTTTAATTTCTATCGGTCTAGGAAATGATGAAATGGACTAATCAAAGCTTATATTCCATGCCAATATATTTTTCGTGTCAAAATCATCCATATTTTATTAACCAATAATTTTTTTATGGATAATCAAAGCTTATGATGCTTGTGATGGGTAATGAAAGCATCTGATGCTTTATAAGGGAATAAAAGTCATCATATCCACATTGATCATTTTAAATATTGGCATGGCATTCAAATGCATTAAAATGCATGATTAGAACTAGTTGGCATGACATTCAAATGCAGCCCTAGACTAATCTTAATGTTTTATTCAAACATTTTTTCTATACATAAGTGTTCTGAGCCTACGACTAATTGAATCCTTTTAAATATTTCCTAGTATTTCTTCGTGATTAATTTTTTAACAATATGATTCAATCCTTACCAGGATGAAGATTGGTATCAAAAATAGCAGCTGGACATCTTTTTTACAACTGCGACATTGTTGCGCAATTGGATATTGATATCCTACACTTCTTAATTGGGTTTTTTTCTCTTATTTTCCTTAAGAATTTTATGTACCTGGATCCTTTGGAGTGACACACACTTTATGCAAGAATTTCTGGTGTGCATTATATAATGCTTGTGATGCTGAATCTTTCAGATGCTTGTGATTCTGAATCCTTTACAAGAAAAATTTCTCTATTCATTGGATCTGTGCTCTTTTTAAATTTTATTCATTTGCACTATCATTTGAATCAGTTGATCAGTGCTTTCTTTTAAGGGAAAGGTTGTGATGTTTGTGATGCCACTGATGCTTGTGATGGCTTGTGATGGTTGTACTGAACTAGTTTGTGAGATGAAGGTAACCAAACACAAATTTCCCCAGTTTTGCTTTTTTGTAAAACATACTGATATATATTTAAATACAAGTCACCAAACATGCTTTGGGTTCTGATGCTGCTCATGGCTTTTGATGCTGCTGATGGATTGTGAATCCTTCTGATGCTTTATAAGGGATTAAGGTCTGATGTTTCACTTTGAAAATTACCTTCTTGTTGATATGTTATAACTGTGAAGGCTTCTGATAAATTTGGACTGTATTGGGATGCTTGTGATGGCTTTTCATGCTTTGGGCAAAATCAGTATGTTAACACAAGGATTTGTAATAAACTTTGTTCATATGCCTCTGATGAATTTGGAGATGATGGCTTCTGATCCTATATAACTCAACTATTGATTTCTTTTGTTAACAAATTTCCATACTGTGTACAATTTCCTTCCTGTGATGGGTTCTGATGCTGCTTATGGCTTCTGATGTTCTGATGGATTCTGATGGCTTCTGATGCTTTATAAGGGATTAAAGGATGAAGTTTCAAATTCATTTATTAACCGCTAATTTTGTTCCTATCAAAATTTGCAGATTACAACTAGTGTAAGGGCCGACAATTACACAATTTAGATAAGCTCGAGCATAGTCGATAAGCTTACCAGTGATGGGGAGATACAAAGAAAAAACAAAAAGAAGTTGAAGCGAAAGATACCACAAAAGCCACATAAAACAAGCACAATCCAATGTATGTTGCATCAGTGTAATTCAGCTCATTTGGAAATCCAGGTTTCAAGTACATATAATATAATGTATTGGAGCTTAACAAACAGAGAGTTGCAATGTAATATAATGTATTTCAGCTTTATTCTTATTATGTGACTAGAGATTGAAGCAAGTGTAATGAGTTACAAAACAAGGGATGCGATCAAAGAATTTTCATTATATTATATTCAAATGATCTTTCATATTAGTCTTTCGCATATCGCATATCAGTTTATGGAATGTTCTTAATACAATACGAATACAACATCGTTATTGGAAAAAAGCATAGTCGCATATCAGTTCATATGAACAAGCTTAAGGTATATCACATTAATACAACTCCTCATATTGATAAGATTTGCTCGATCGCTCTTTCTCAGGCTTCTTGTTCGTATACTTGTAGAACTTTGCTCTATAACTGCAGGAGAAGAAAAAAAATTCAGAAAAAAACTAATGCAAATTGATTAAACATATGTTTTTTATAATCTCATTGTCAGAAAAACTGTATTTCTGTAAATTTGAGAATTTAATTTTATAACCAAACGCCTTTTATAAGCACATTTTCCAATTACCCAGGCTTATGAAAATTTCAGATTTTTTGGTTTACTAAACGCATTTTATACTCTCATTTTCAAAAAACTATTTATATAAAAAATTATTACCAAACAGCTTTTACACTCTCAATTTTACAAAACTGTTTTCAGAAAACTGTTTTCAAAACAACAAATCAAGCGGAACCTAAATTTCTTTAAAGCCCTTGGCCATAAAATTTCTTCCTTTAACTTTGATTTTTCAAACCACCGTTTTTGACCCCCTCGGTACATAAAAAGTTTCCAATAAGAATAAGATCCTAAGTACATTTGTGCATACTACATACCATCTGTGACAGTAAATATCGGGGTTGTATTTTAAGAAAATTACAAGAAAATTATATCATATCATATATAGACCTCGTCGCTGTTATTAAGACAAAAGAAACAAAAACAAAAGAATTCGATAAAAGTAGTTCATCTCTAAAAAAATAATTTAATCTTTAAAACTAGTTCATTTATACATATAATAGTAAGTTTTATAATAACATAATATACATATTAGTAAAAAAAATCATTTCAAGATGAAACAACTCAGCTTCAACGTAAACAATTCACTTCTACCTTTTCTTCAACAAAAAAAAAAAAAAAACAATTCACTTCTACCAAGATTAATAAAGTTTAGACCTAATCAGTATATATGTCAATTAAGTAGTTCATTTTCAAATGGAGCAACTTATCTTCCATTAAAATAGAACATTTCAAAACAACCTAAACTTTAGAGCATCGACAGACGAGTTTGTTATTTTTTCATTTTATTCATATTATAGTTTTTTCGACTCTGTAGTCGTTTGCTATTTATTCATATTTTGACAAAATCGCTACAGAACAATACTATATATGAGAGCAGATATGAGAATATGCATATTATAACGGACGGATCTTAAATATCCGTCCCAAATAAAAAATTATTTTTTTATTTTATCCGACGAATCTTTATGTTCAGTCCCAAATAAAAAATATTTTTTTTATATGGGACAGAACTTAAGAGTTCCGTCCCAACTATATAAAAAAATCACTATTGGCCTTGGACGGATCACTGAGATCCATCCCAACTTTTTTTCTTTATACTTTTTTTAATTATGAAAATTATTAAAATATTCAAATTAATTATTAAAAAATGCCCAGAACTATTTTTTTTTTGCGGGACGGAACTTAGAGTTCCGTCCGATCTTTAATTATTATTTTTTTGCTATATTACAGCATTTCACCACTGTAGCAAACGTCCAATTATTATAGATATAATATATAATTTATTATTTTTTTAGCAATCATTGCTGTGGATGCTCTTAGGGGCTTATTGGGTATATTTTATATATCTAGAGGTTAAAAAAACAGTTTGAAAAATCAAAGGGGATTAAAAAGAAGAATATGAATGAATATGTCGTCCAAGAAATTAGTATATATATATTATACTAATAGGAGCGAGAGTGTGTCAGCCTCTCTCCTTTCTCTATTTTGAAATAAAGAAAGGAGAGTAAAAGGAGGAATTCACAATTATTGACACGTGCAGTATGCACTTTTTCATATAAAAAAAATATAAAAGCCCCAAACCTATAAATCTGGAACTTAATTACTAGAACTGTGCTTACTCATTAAATATTCAATGAAATGCCTATGTAGCACACAATGTGTTTGTGAAAAAATGGTTTTAAAAATTTTGCTTAACTAAATCAATTGTATCTATGTATGGTGTATGTACTAATTTCTAAAACCCTAATTTACTACCTCATTTTATTTTCAATTTATAATTTGTGTTTTTAAAATCCTGAAATTTAAATTTGGGGAAGAGTATGGTTTGAAGATGGGGATGACTGTAGTATCGGATCCAAGAATGAGACTTGGTAAAGAGGTAGATGGCAGAGAGTAGGGTGAGGCGAACAGAGGGGTGGAGGAGGATGTTGGAGAAGGGGACGTCGCTGCGGTAGAAGACGGCGGAGATACGTGAGATGAGGGATAAGATATCTGATAGAGTGTGAATTTGAAAGGGAGAGGGGAGGGAAGTGAGGTTTGAGATGAGACAGGTTTAGGCCTGAGTGTTGCCGGTCGTGATGTATACAAAGGCCGGACTATGAGCGTATTTTTTAGGATAAGTTTCGCTAAACTATACACTTGAAGAGTTAGTTTTTCTCAATTCTCTCACATTTTTTTAAAGTTCCATATTATTTTATGAGTTTATTAAAATTATTTTAGTCTGTGCAATTTGCACAGGGTAACACTAGTGCACCCTTACGTATTCAAACTCAAGGGAGGGAGGGTGCAGTAGGGTGGTGTTCACGGGTTGGGTTGGGTTGGGCGGATTTTTGTGAAGATTTCACTTGAACCCAAAATAGTAGTTAGGTTTTCTAGAATATTAGAAATTTAGAACCGCCCTTTCGGGCTTCCATCCAGTTTCTAGTGCGTTGGATGTCTTTCCCGAGTTTATATATGACATAGAAAATATGCATTTATAAGGGTATTCTCTATAAAAAAAAGTTATTCATATAGTTTATGCACATTCATACACATGCAAATTTAATATCTAAGATAAACAAAAAAATGAAGGAAATACAACTCGCTACTTTTTTCTTAAACATATGCACACTATAATTAATAACTAGTATTATGCACATGCGATACACGCCTATAAAAAATATAGTCATCAAATTAAATAAATTGCTCATAAGAAAGTATATAGTAAAGCATTTAACCGCCTAAATAACAAGCTATACCAAAAACTTGTTCTGAAAATAAAGAAGAAAAAATTAGCAATTAAAACAAATCCCGTTTATATAGTTCCTAAGTTCATTACTCAAATGGACAAGCTCAAAACAAAGTTAATAGTGTATACATAATAATTAAGCCATCATCATCAAGAATACTACAAAGTTCCGTATTACAGTTTCACATTTGACTTCCTTCATCTCCACGCATTGATGTTTATCCCTCGCTATCTTATATGCACCTGCACATGCCAAGACATTTTTTAGAATACATTATTTTTCTAATAATCACAGGGATTATACACAGTTTTATTTGTTTTTTCCTTTTTTTTAAAGATAAACAAAGACTCATTTATTAGTGCAAGCAACCATCAGGCTAATTGTTTATTAATGAAGATCAAATTTTGATAACAAAAAAATCTTCTATATGCAAGCCCAATTGCAACAAATATAACAAAAAAAAAAATGTAGAAGCCTACTTACGTTAATCCAACCACTAAAGTAGAAGTTTATTTATATTAATCCAACCACTAAAGTATAAGCTTACTTATATTAATCCAACCACTAAAGTAGAAACAACAATAACCAACCAATTACAAAACCAATATGATTTCTTTTGGCTTTCTCCTTACAAATAAGTTTTTCTGCATAGAATAAGTATAAATATAAAGTGTAGTTAACAAAGAGAGATACATATTATGACTGTTGATAATCTAATTCATTTTATTTTCATATTTATGCACAATAGTACGTATATATTTTGCGGTGTAAAACTGGAAAATCATGTACATTTAAATACCAACTTACCATTTAATTTCTAGTTCCATGACATTTCACCAATACATCCTTGTAGATAAGATTTTTTGTATATATGTCTTGCCGACTTTCTTGATGTCCATCCTTGATTAGAGTTTTGTAGTGGATCTCAAAACTCCAATGGAAAGAGCGACATACAATTCCAGAAGGTACACACCAACACATGGAATAGTTTGTCCTTGCGACTTGTTGATTGTCAAGGAGAAAACTAATACATACTGGGAATTGCATCCTTATGAGTATAAAAGGCATCCGTACATTTTCTGAAGGCTTAAGAAGAATCTGAGGATCAAATACTCTTGTACCATAGCAATGATCTGTCACTATTTCTACATCGATTAAGTTTGGAGAGAAGTTCTTACAAAGTAATATTCTCCCATTGCCAAGACCAATTATTGGATCAATATTTTTCAAAAGCATGAATGGAGAACCTATTTTTAGTGTCAATATGTGTGTTGGAAGTCCTCCAAGCGCAATAGAATTTAAAAATTCTTGTTGACATAAATTTTGTTTATCGCTCTCAACTGCGTCAAACAAAAATTATATTTGTTCATCTCCAATAAATATATGTACTGGTAATTTACATGTGCAATGCACGTCTTAATAAATATAGTTTTTTAAAAGTAAAAATTCAGATGTAGTCAGGGTTTGACCTAAGACCTCATTTATAATAGTTATGCACGTGCGCTGCATGCGTTAATAGATTTACAAATGACACTAAGGCCTTCTCCCATTATAATATTATAGATTATATCATAATTAATTTGGTCAATAGATTGATTAGTTAGAGTAAGCAAAGTTCTATCAGTAATGTACTTATTGTCATGTGCATTAGAGTTCAATGAAGAGAAAATTACGTCAATATCTTTTTTTTTGAGTTTTCACCTCCCATGGAACAATCATATCATTTGGCACTCTAATCATTTCACTTTCAAGATATGGTTCATTTACATTACTAATGTGTAGGAAAATGTTGGAAAAGACAGAATCCTCCAACTTGTTGATATTCGGGCATCAACAATTGTCGACTTTTCGCATATTGACGTTGTCTCTATCTAAGCTCTTCCAATTGTATTTTAGGCATATTAGCCCTTATATTTCTGTCATATTGTCTACGCCACTCCCTATGTTCAGCAAGTTGTTGAGTTTTTGATAGTTGAGATACGTCAGTTGGTACTTCAATTTTTTTTTTGAATTGATACTGTAATTCTCTTTCGTCTTCTATTTATATGTCATGAACTTGTTGATTATTTTTTGGATATAATCTATCCATTTACCTTATAAAATAATATGAACTTAAAAGTTATCTCTATTATTTGTTAGAGATTATAAAAGATTATAACAATAGAAATTAGGGTTAATACCCTAGACTAAGGTGCTTGAGATATTTACCCTAGGTATCAAAATTGAAATACCTAGAATACTATCACAAGCCAGTATTTATAAGATAAATACTGATTTGGGTACTGGGTTCTCAACCCACTCAACCCGCGTTCTGATATCCATACAATTAGTACGTGTAACACACGTGTTACCCATAGAATAATATTACACATAATATTATTCATATAGTGAGAATATACATATATATCCAACAATCTCCACCTATATTTTCAATATATAAACGTCCTGGATTATCTCATCAGTTCAACATGAAGCTGAATGGCTGATAGCAGTCTTTAAATAGAAGAAATGCATTACTCAATGTACAATTCATAAGGACTAAATCAATTATAAATCCGAATAGTTCAAAAAGACTAAACCAAAATAATTAAATAGTTCCGAAACCATATCACAACAGAATAGTTCACAATGACTAAACCAACTGGAGTAATCTGTCATAGTTTCAAAATCAAACAAAGCAAATAAACTTCAAGATCAAAATAAGAGTTTTAAGCTCAATGAACACAAGAGTCTTAAACTCAACAGAAGTTTTACCAAGCAAGTGACTAATTTATTCTCGAAAGAAATAAACTGAAACTCTATCCTTGCACACTGCTTTATGTTTACTCCTCCATTTTGAGCAAATCATTATTTTGAAATCTATGTTGACAGATTCAACTCATCCATCTTAATTTGCTAGCTTATTGAAAATAAGAATATCAAGAGACACATTTCTAAGAATTCCAATGAATTTCACAAAGTATCTAGTTCCACAAAGAACTTAGTACAGTTCATAATTAGCTTAGCAAAAATGTAACGCAAACATCACAATCAAGTTGCTTTAATTAAATAAACAACAAGAAGTGTTATAGTTTCTACACATAAACTATACTATGTTTCATATTGGAATGATAGAACAGTCAAATTATTATGATAAATTCTGAATCATCAAAATTGAAATGAAATAAGAATCCATAAAAGAGATATATCATCAAAATTGGAATGATATAACGACATTCTAAACATCAGAAACACATTGGCAAATTTTCATATTTGGTATTGGAATAATATGATTATTCTAAGTAAATTCCCTAGATATATAATACCATCAAAATTGGAATGACATTATATATTTGTAAAATTTATGTGAAATCATCAAAATTATCTAAAACATACCAACTGCCTGAAATTAATACTTAAGTTTGAACTTCACTATGGCTCAAATTGGATTCAAAATTTCAAAATAATTAGGATGTTAAAGCTTTAACTCAATAGCTTTTTACTCCATTTTCCCTACAGTTTTGATAATTAAATCACTTTCAAGTCTTTTAGCAAGAACATTAGCCATATTTTATTTCAATTGCACTTTATTTAGGAGAAAGTTCAACTAGGCTTCTTTCAGCCTTAATATACTCCTCTTACTATTATAGAGTGAGTTATGAGCTACAGTACATTATTGCTTGATAGTTGCATAACAGAATTAGAGAGTTGCTTAAACATCTTAATGGATAACTAGCAACAATTTCTTCAATCCACTCAGCCTTTTTTCCTGCAGAGGATAACACATAGAGGTCTGATTTCACGGATGATAGCATAGTGTCGGTTTGCCAGTTAATTTCCATAACATTTCTGTTCCTCCTAGTATAGACACACATCCACTAGTTATCGATTTTCACTAAATTCTGATCATCATAATGCATCAGATCTGCCATTCATTCGAAGAATGACTATAGTAGTACAAAGCAAACTCTTGAGTACCACTCAGGTATCTCATTAGCCTCTTAAGGGCACTCAAATGTGTATGAGGTTATTAATGAATCTGCAGATCATACTTACCTCAAAGGCTATGTCTATTCTAGTGCAGATCTTTGTATACATAAGACTCTTAATTCCTTTAGAATGATCTACTTGTCTCATAGTTGCACCATCATTAGGTGTCAACCTTTTATCATAATCATAAGGTGTTTCAAAACACACTTTCAATCATTATATCCCCACTGTTGAAACACATTTTGATTTGATGAGTTTGACTAAGAGTTATCCCTTGTCCACCGAAACCCACCCTTATACCTAAGGTGTCCACAATACCTAGGTTTTTCATGTTGAATTCTTTGGATAACACAATTTTAAATTCATTTGTAATAGAGAGGTCACTTCCAAGAACAGGCATGTCAACAGATAAAGTATAATAATAGCCACTATATTTGACACAGCACAACGTTAAAGGCACTTATCTGAATTACTTAATTCATATACGAGGCTCTTTCAGAAATTTGTCAAATTATTTATTCGTCGGCTATACATATTTTAAGAACATATAGTGATTTTACTAAATTGTAAATCATATTTACTAAACATTTTAGTTCAAAATATTCCAGTACAAAACTGTTCAGTATAAAACATCAAGTACAAAACTTTTAGTACAAAACTATTTAAATATCCATTTTGAATAACAAAATTTTCAATAGATGTAAAGGTAAGAAGAATACTTATTGTAGCAATATGACAAACATGTGAGTAGACATCAAATAAATATATCCCATTTTTTTCAGTCAATTTGTTAGCTACGAAAATGCATTAAAATTGCTACTAAACAACCAAATTTAAGTTTCTTTTACAAAACCCCACTTACTTACTATAGTTTTAGCCCATTTCGGCAGATCAACTAATTTAAAGTATTATTTTATGACACAAATTCATCTCATTGTCTACTAAAGACTCTTCTTGGTTAATTTGTCATTGAAGTTTTAAGTGTCAGTAAGACTGGTTCTTGATTTCAACTATGAATCATTGACCGTGTCTATAGGACTAGATCATTTCATACATTTATCTTTGATGAATACATCATCAAAGAACTCTGCAAGTTTAGATTCTTCTAACACAAATTAGATAGATCCAATATTTGTCCACAGAACTACATTCGGCACTTTCTAAACACACACAAATATTTAATATAGGTTCTACTTTAGGCCTTCTAGGATCAAGTACTTTAACAAATGTATCACAACACAAATTTTCACTTTAACAAAATTATTTGTGTTTTCATGTCATGATCTACAATGTGTATTTAATTTATAGTGTAGTAACACAGAGATATATTTAACAATACAACATCACCCACAGTTACATAACTCAAACAATAGTTAATAATATAGAATTTAACATTTCACTAAGTGTTTGATTCTAACTTTTATCAATACCGTTTAACTGTTGTAAGTGAGGTGCAGTAGAGATTATGCCATATGCAAACTTCTCTAAAATTATTGAAACATATTCACTACCTCTATCAAATCGAACCCTTGATTTTTAGCATTTAATTAGATTTTTTAATTCATTAAGATTAACAAGTGCTTCATTCTTCATATATATGACAGACTTATATTAATCATCTACAAAAGCGATTAAAATACTTCTGACCAACAATTATCTCATATAGTCACAAAGCTACTGAGATCACAAGTATCAGAATGTATTGATTTAAAAGGTTGTGAACTCCTAGAGACTATACAAAATGATTTTCTAGTGATCAAAATCTGAATTCAAACTTCACATTTGTCATATTTAATGAAGTGTCATTTAGTAGAGTTATGAGTTTTAACAAGAACTATACAGTTCTTAAATCCTAGCCAATTATGCTATGCTCAGGAACTATACATAATTAGAATTATTATTATTAATTGTCTCATTTGTTAAACTCAACTTATACATGTGATTGACAATATATGTACATTATAAGAGTTCATACAAAATTACTCTATCACATTTTTCACAAAACTATTTGCTTTCTCTAGTAATTCTAATAATGTCCACTTGCTCAAATACAATGAGCGAAGAGTTCTTTCCTTTATTCGTTCTTCATCATCTTCATGATGCTAAATGAGATAATGACTAACATGCTATAATTCAACTTTGCACATACAGTACAATGAACGAGAAAGAACAGAACGTAACTAATGGAGTCATATCGTACATTAAGAGATGCTCTCTCCTAAGTACAGACATTTGTTATACATCTTATACAATTTTATTTTATTTTAATTATTAGAGAAGCAAATATGTAATCTCACACAAACTGCAAATAATGGATTTGTCAAATATCTATACACATAGTATGATAAAATACTTAACAACCCTAAACATGCTAGTTTTCAAAGCGAGAACAACTATGATCTAAAACTCTCAATCATATGATCAAACGCACAAAACGTTAATACATTCATCACATGAAAATACTAGGAAAGATTAGAGTAGATCATACTGACACTTCAAGTTAGAAGTGATTTCAAAATTTGATGGAGAAGTCTGCGTAGTGCAGACTTATCATACCATGATGCAAATTCATTGTCTCCAATACACACAATTTGTAAGTAACTTTGAAGTTCCTACATTCATCAACTTGTTAAAGATTAGCCAATTCAACAAATTATTAGCGCTATCTAATTCACAACAATTCAATTGGAGATTCAATTTTATAATAATGGCCTATAATTTATCAAAATGAATATTTTGATCCTTAGCACGTAGCCAAAGTAGTTATTCAAATTTGTATTTAATTAAATAATGCATAATATGGTTTTGAATTTTAGCACTTAGAAACAAAATTCAAACAATAATTAAATAACAATTTAAATTTGGTGAAGAACTTATCTTTAATTTAGATCTGAATTGGAAGTACACTGCAGTAGATCCAGTCTTCTCCCCAAATACGGAATACAAAACAATACCCAATGGATTGTCTCCACTGGTTAGATCCAGATCTGATTCCTTTTGGCTGGGTCTGGATCTGATTCAATAGTCCAAACACCAAATAGCAAATCTCCAACCAATAGAGCAGCTGTTGGACTGGATCTGAATCTGGATATGCTCCAACAGTCCAAATACCAAACAGCAAATCTCCAACCAATAGAGCAGCTATTGGACTGGATCTGAATCCGGATATGCTCCAATAGTCCAAACACCAAACAACAATCTCCAACCAATAGAGCAACTATTAGACTGGATCTGAATCTGGATCTGCTCCAACCACCCGAACACCAAACACCAAATTCTCAACCAATGAAAATTCTTGTTTGGTCAGATATAAGTCAAACTCAACAGCCAGGATCCCCTCTCCAATCCGAACACAGAATACCATAATCCACCAATCGAAAAAATTAAATTTTGGATCTGAGTCCCTTTCCTTCTCTCTATTGGTACTCGGGAAGAGGGAGAAGAAGGAGAAGGCTGAGGGTGTGATGACTGGGGGTGGCCGCAGCCGGTGACTTGCGGCGATGCCAGCGTCAGTAGCGGTGACGGCGCTCAGCAGCAGCGGCGGAGGCAGTGCCCATCGACAGCCCGAAACCCAGATGCTTGGGTTTGTGTTTCGGCTACGGCGGTGACGACGCCTTGTGGCGATGCCTGCGATCGGGGAGGCAGCGGCGTACTATAGTGGCGGAGCACGGCGACGGCGGCGCAAGGCAACAGCGACGAGATTTCCCGACTGGGCTGACAAACAGACCCACCCAAAAGCAAGAAGAAGACGAAGTCACCTTGCGGATCTGCGACTGCGTCTCGTCCTCCTTTCTGGAGTCGTTGGCACTAGCGACGACGGCAGCGACGGCGTCGGGATCCAGTGAGCCTTTTTTCTCTCTTGGTAAATCTCACAAATATTATTTTAAATATCTCAAGACTGCTAGAGATTATGAGAGATTACAACAATAGAAATTATGGTTAATATCCTAGACTAAGGTGCTTGAGATATTTATCCTATGTATCAAAATTGGAATAACTAGACTACTATCACAAGCCAGTATTTATAAGATAAATACTGGTTTGGGTACTGGGTTCTCAATCAACTCAACCTGCATTTTGATATCCAGACAATTATTACGTGTAACAAAGATGTTACCCATAGAATAATATTACATATAATATTATTCATATAGTGAGAATATACCTATATATCCAACATTATTAAGGAAAAATTCATAGGCATACATAAATTAACTTCAATGCGTAACAGGACTTTAATAGTTTAATTACCTAAACATTTTGGATTGTCCATAAATCCTCTCATATCCCTTGTGTAGCCATTTTTCACCGATAACTGAAGTATAATAAAAGTGGTTAAACTCTTACTATAGTAAGATGATGAATATTGTAATTATTTCGCTAACTATTCTTTTCCTAATGGAGTGTATTCTTAGATGTGTCGGAATAAAAATTTCAAACAGTAACGGTAAGGAGAATAGGAGTAATACAACTTCCTAATGAACAAATTTCTAGCAATAAAAAGTTTGGTGATAGTAAGGAGAATATACATGATAGAATACACATAAAAAATTAAATCACCAGCAAACTGAATTATGAGGTCCAAACTTTCTTATAGTTCCTAATTATTGAAAATTTCAGTAACTTTCTGAAGTGGGCAATAAAGATTTCATATAAAATTTAAATTCACTATTTATAAACCCCAATTAATTGAGGACTACAAAGCACCATTAAAATGTTAGGAAAGAACTTAAGTGGGCAATGAAGGTTTAAAAATAAAATTTAAAATTTTACTATTTTCAAACTCAATCAATTCAGGGCTTGGAAGCACCATTAAAATGTGAAAGAAGTTAGGTTGTTCTGGAATTTGAGTTTTGAAAAAATAAGATGGGAAGTCATAAGTCATTGATGAAAAGAACATGAGTAACTTGAAATGACATGAAATAAGAGGTTTAGAGAGAAGACCCACCTGGGTATTTGAGTAATAGTTATTTTTCTTCTTCTTTAAATTTTTGAGAGGCGAACGTGAGAGGCAGTAGAAGTTGAGCTGTGATTTTTGAACATATGATTAATATTTAGGTAGGCTAGGATAAGATTTTAGAATGTAAAATTGAGATTGATGCAGTTTGTTTTTGGATAGAGTGTGGATGCACTAGGTGTGAGTTCGGACTCGATTTGTAAGAGGGGAAGGATTCGGTAGTGGACGGTGAGCTGTAGGCTCGCCTCGGCACTGGAGGAGCGGCTCGGGTTGCCTCGCCTCGTGTACCTGCAGACGGTCTAGAAACACCGGGGTTTATCCCGGTGGCAGACCCTCCGACGATCTAGTTAGTCTCTGTGAGAGAGTAGCAGTAACTAGGATTTTGTGGAAGAAAGATTCCTTACCTTCGAAGGTGGGTGAGGGTCTGGTATTTATAGATAATCCAACCGGGTTTGGATCCGCCTGGGGGCCGGGTCTGGACCCAAAAGCCCGTGGGCCTGATGTGGCAAGAGGCCCAGGTGGTTTAGGGCACACGTGGCAGTGCCTAGAGCGGTTTAGGGCTGACATGGCAAGAGCCCTAAGTGGCTTTGGAGCTGACATGGCAGATCGCAGGGGCCTTGTGTTTCTGGGAGGATCAGAGGGCCTAGGTTACACCAGGTCATCCCCCTTCCTTACCCGGCTGAGTGGAAGGCCCGTGGGACCGCCGAGGGTCGGAGACCGAGGGTCTCGACGGGCCGTCGGAACGGGGGGGGGGGGGGGGGGGGGGCTGGTTTCGTGGCGGTGAACTTACGGCTCAGCACCGAGCCTGTGGTGGTCCGGAGCCGAGCCGGCTTGACTTGGAGCGAGAGCCATCCTGGGCCCTAGGCCATTTTTATCTTACCTCATAAGTCCCCCACTCCTGCGGGGATGCGAGAGTTGGTCGTGGAGGAGTAATTTCGGGTCATGTTGGGCCTTCGTGAGAAGGCTACCCTGGTGCGGGACCCTACCTCGAGCTGGCGAGGATTTTACGGGTTGGCAAGGGCGATGGCGAACCTTGGGCCTTCGTGAGAAGGCTACCCTGGTGCGGGACCCTACCTCGAGCTGGCGAGGGTGTTACGGGTCGGCAAGGGCGATGGCAAACTGTTGGGCCTTCGTGAGAAGGCTACCCTGGTGCGGGACCCTACCTCGAGCTGGCGAGGGTTTTACGGGTCGGCAAGGGCGATGGCGAACCGTTGGGCCTTCGTGAGAAGGCTACTCCGAGTTGATCACTGTCTTCATGGGGCATTAATGGCGCTCCGGGGTTTGTGCGATGTCCCAATTTCTCGGGGGCATTAATGATATCCCCTAATAAATGCAGGGAGCTTCAATTTCCTAGGTGGGACAGTTGGGCTTCCGTCGTTTGGCCTTTCGAGGGCCATGATGGCAGGTTGCTTGGGGGAGGCTATAAATACCCCTTTCCCCCACTTCTATTTTAATCACATTGAGGGTGGTCAATCGACCATCTGAGGTGTCTGCCTTGGGCGGATGCCTGGTATGTTGAAAAAATCCCGACCCTGGGAACCTCGGATCGGTAGTTATTCTGTCGTCCGGAGCTTCTCTTGGGTCTGACGGCCCTGACGGGTGCGTTTGCCCAAGAGAGGTCAGGACGGGAGGGATACCGACTGAAGTCTGGACCCGGGGGGTAAGGAGCTTTGGCGGGATGGCCATTCTGTCATCACTGACTTCCTTTCGGGCCGACGCTCTTTGAGGGCTATCCGCCCGAAGGGGACAGCGATGGGAGGCGGGCCGATCCGTTTTCCGACAGGGTCCCAGGCAATGGTGGCTTTTCTCCCACCTTCGAACAGTTCGGGGTTTCGGCTTCCGAGGCCTGCAAGCCCCGAGCTGTTCGCGGGTGAGAGGGGAGCCGACCGAGTCCTGGGGCCCGGGGCGCTCGCCGAGGGCGGGTGCCTTAAAACGTTTAATCTAAACTTTCTCTTGTCCCCTGGGACTGATGCCGTAGTGTCCCGGGTCCAGACGCGCTTCATCCGGACCGACCCTTGCGTCTGGTTCCAAGGTGACGTGGGTGACGTCAGCGGCACACGTTCCAAGGTGACGTGGCGCGATTTCATAGGTGGCAGTTTCACGCCAATCGAGGAGCAGTTACGCGAAAAACGAGGAGTCGCTGCTTCCTCTATAAATACCCCCACCTTTCCCCCATACTGCTCACTTCTCTCTCGCTTCTTTCTCTAAGAAATTTTCAAACACTCCGGCGCTCGTCACTACTGTCTGCGGCACCAGGCTCGTCCATCCGAAGCGACCAAAGGTTAGTCGGTAAGTTTATTTAGTTAGGCATGTCTAGGGCTCAGTCTGGCTCTTCGACGTCGACGTCTAGAGGGGAAGGGGTGCCTGCCACCGGGCTCTCGGACTCGACAACGTGGGAGGAGGAGACGGTGTATGACGTGAAGCCCCTGCGCTCTCGGAAGTCGTACGTGGTGGAGAGTAGTGACTCTGAAGAGGGGAGTGACAGTTCGGGCGAGGTCCAGATTCTGGAATCGATTTCTGAAGAGGGGGGCGGTCATGGCGAGGGTGAAGCCGACGAGGCGCGGTCAGGAGGTACGGGGAGGAGATCCACGGTCCCGGGAGTGGGTTCGTCCTCCACGCCGGCTGGTCTTGGGCGCTTATCCACTCCCTCGCCGGAGAGGGCCAAGAAGAAGAGGGTGCCAAGGAAGAAAGGGGGAAGGCCGGTGGGTCGAGCCAGGCACCCATCTTCCGAAATGTGGTGACAGGGTCGCCTGTACAACCGAAACCGTTCCGACGGTACCCCGACAACCTCTCTGATAAGGCGCTATTTGGGGTTCAGTCGTCTTCGCCGAGCCGGAAGATGGTGAAGATGGATGCGCTTCCAAGATAGACTATCTTGGAAGCTGGTGACTTGGAGGTTGCACAGTCGGCGTACCACATCGGGTCCGGTTACGAACTCATGTTGCCGAGCCCTAGCCTACGCCCTACCGACCCCCTGTCTGCTTGGTACTGTGTCTTTCCTGTGGACGCCTTCGGCTCTGGACTGAGGCTGCCGGTCCATCCGTTTATTCGGGAGGTGCTGAATTGTGCATCCCTGGCTCCGATGCAGTACGGGCCGAATTCCTAGAAGCAGATCATCTGCTTCGTGCTGCTGTGTGAGGAGCAGAAGGTGTCCCTTAGGTTGGACGTGTTTCGGGCGATGTGGGGATCAGCTCGTCGGGGGAGTCGGAGGGGATCTACTATGTTTCACCTCGGAGTAAGGGGAAGGGGGTTCATGGTCATTCGGACTCCATCAAGGAGTGGAAACGAAAGTATTTTGTGATCCGGAGTGAGGAGCCTTGGGACATCCCCACTCGTTGGAATCACTACAAGCCGGGCTTCAAAGCGTCGAGGCCGAAGGACTTGACGGCCGAGGAGTGGAAATTTGTTGAGTGCCTCCGCCTGTCGCACAGCATCAGCTGGCCGAAGGTGACGGAGGGTCACCTGGCGAGCGTTGAACTGAGCCCGGCCGTGCTTTGTATGTAGTTGTTTCTTTCTCTTGGTCTTATTGTTCTTTTGAGCTCATTGTCCTTAATGGGTCTTTTTGCAGGTATGGATCCAGACTCAATCAAGGCTCGGAGGCTCGCTTTGAAGCAGAAGAGGGCCGAGGAGGGGGGGAGACGCGAAGAGGGCAAGGGGGCTGAGTCAGGTTGCATCCGAGGCAACGCTCGAGCCAAGGGGCAAGAGAACTCGCTCAGAGACGAGTAAGGAGGTGGCCGCTCAGGGGAGCTTGGGTCAGGCGAAGGTGTCCGAGCGTAGCAAGGGGAAGGGTCCCCTGGTCGAAGCCGAGGGAGGGGACAAGACTACGGAGGAGCTGCGGCGGCCGTGGGTGCCGGACTGGTCGATACGGGTGGGGGATTGTCTAACCCGTGGGGCCCAGGACGTCGAGGTGGCGGAGAAGCTGGCGACTCCCCGGGACCGCGCGGAGATGAACACCGAGACCTTGGAGCAGGCGTACACACGCCTCGCACAGGCCAATATGCTGGTAAGTCCGCCGACCCCACTTGCCTTGTGAATATGTTGGGAAGGAGGTTTCCTTAGTAGTGCTTGGTTACTGCAGGCCTGTGTGCAGGGGGCCCACGTGAAGGGTCTTTATGAGGCGGCCTTGGAACAGGAGCGAGTCCGGGCAGACAAGGCCTTGCAAGAAATGAAGGAGATGAAGATCGAGCTCGATGGCTCGCACAAGAGGGAACAGCAGCTGAAGGTCGAGCTCGATGCCAGGGATTCCGAGTGGGCGAAGAGGGTCTCCGCTTTAAAGAAGAAGTTCGCGTAGGAGAAGGAGGAACTGACGACGACGGGGCAGAACCTGGTGATCGCGGCCCAGGATGCGGTTTACGCGAGGGCCCTCAGCCTCTACCCAGACATCGACCTGACCGGCCTCAATTATGACATGGAGATCGAGGGGCAACCGAAGACCCCTGATGTTGACCCTCCCGTCATGGGTTCGGCTGTCGATCCCCCCGCGAACCCGGCTGATGCTGAGGTGATAACATAGGTTGTTTGCCTCTTGTTTGTCTTTTTCTTTCTTTCAATTGTATTTGCCGACCGCGAACTGGCCACCGCATTTTTGTATGAAGGATTTGATTTATATATAAAAAAAGGATTTTTTGCTTGGCCAAGTCTTTTGTACTCGGATTTTTTCCGACCCCCTTTTGCCGATGCGTTTTGAGCCGTGGTTGGTTCTCTTTTAGGTAACGGCTCTCTTTCCCGAGGCTGACCCTCATCGCTCCGACGTGGCGTGGCTCCGGAGTAAAATCAAGGTTCTGGAGGCCACGTTGGTCCGTTATCGCAAGGGGGCTCGCGACCAAGATGCTGCCTTCAACTATTATCAAGAGAAGTCCGAGGCTCTGAGTGCCGAGGCGAACCGGCTGAAGAAGGCTATAGTAGATCGGGACCTCGGAAGTGCCGGTCTCGGGTTCACCATGTCAAATGCGTCGGTGCAGAGGCCCTCATCCGAGAGGCTTCTTCGCAACGTCATAGTGGAGAAGGAAATGGAGATACATCGGTATAAGACGATGCTAGGTGTGTCTGGAACGAGGATGGCATCATCCTCAGGAGACCGGCGAGCGGAGGGGGTTCCTTCGCGCTGCTGCAGCTGGAGCGCATCCGACCGGTTGATGCCCAGAGCTCCGTTGCCGGTGTGTCGACCGTGGCCGACTCTAAGGACCATCGTGACAAGGAGAAAGGTCCAAGTCGTTCGGTTGGAGTGGGATTGCCATTCCTCAGACCCGAGGGGCCCTAAGAGTGAATTCCTTCTTTGTGAGATGAGTGGAGTGGTCCTGTAACAGTCTCTATTTGTTTTCCAGAACTTAATAAGGGAGTATGAAATAAGAGGTTTCTTTTCGTTAGTTGCCCCGGCCAGTAGCCTATTAATTGGTGGAGGTGAGGTTCGGCCCTGCCGATCCGTGGGGGTATCATGGGCAGCGAGAGGCGTTATGGCGACTCCCTGGCCTGATGCAGATTCGGACCTACCGAGACGTTGGGAACGATACCGGAGTGGGGACTCGGGTGTCGATCCCATTGTCCGGTGTTAGGTCGGACCTGCCGAGGCGTTTGGAGTTGACAAAAAGAGATCTTTTCATATATGACAGAGAGGGGCGCTACAGCGGCCCTTTACACATGAAAGCTTACAAAAACATCATTTACATTAGCCAAGCGGGGACCTATGACCGTTCTTCTAGGAACTTCATTAGGTGCTCGGCGTTCCAGGGTCGCTTGATCGCTCGACCCTCCAGCTCCACCAGTCGATAAGTGCCGGGTCGTATGGCCTCTGCTACCCTGTATGGGCCCTCCCAGTTGGGGGCCAGTTTCCGTCTTTTGGTGGGGTCGGAGACGGACAATTTGCGTAACACGAGGTCCCCGGCGTTGATGTCTGTAGGGCGGACCTTCTTGTTGTAAAACCTCTCGATCTGCTGTTGATAGATGTTTCTTCGGACGGATGACTTTTCCCTGACCTCGGCGACGAGGTCCAGATTGGCCCTTAGGCCGGATGAGTTGTCGGCTTCGTCGAAGGCCATGATCCGGGGGGAGGGCAAACCAATTTCTACGGGGATCACTGCCTCGGTCCCGTAGGTTAGACTGAATGGTGTCTCTCCCGTGAGGATCCTCTTGGTGGTTCGGTGTGCCCCCAGTAGGCTGGGCAGCTCTTCTACCCACAGCCCCTTGGGGGAGTTGTCGAGGCGCTTCTTGAGGCCATCGAGGATTTGCCTGTTCGCGTTCTCTGCTTGGACGTTGGACTGAGGTTGGCATATGGCGGAGAAGCGTTGCTGGGTGCCGATGTCTTCGCAGAACTTCCGGAAGTTTTGGCCTGCGAACTGGGTCCCGTTGTCTGTAACGAGGAACTGAGGGATCCCGAACCGACAAACGATATTCTTCCAGAAGAACTGCTGTGTTTGGCGCTCGGTGATGCTGGACAGTGGCTCGGCCTCGAGCCACTTTGTGAAGTAGTCGATGGCGACTATCAAGAATTTCTTTTGCCCTGTGGCTACGGGGAAGGGGCCCACAAGGTCCATGCCCTACATGGAAAAGGGCGTAGGACTGGCCAGGGACCGGAGATTGGCTTGAGGAAGCTTCTTGATAGGGGAGAACCTCTGGCAGGGACCGCACCTCTTGACCAGGTCTTGTGAGTCTTGGAGCATGGTGGGCCAGTAGTAGCCCTGATTCAGAGCTTTTCGAGCGAGGGACCTGATTCCCATATGGTATCCGCCGATCCCTTCATGAAGTTCCTTCAGTACGTAGCTGGCTTCGTCATTGGTGAGACAGCGGACGTACGGCTTACCATCGGTTAGTGTGTATGAGCATTTGAAGAGGATGTCGTCTATCATGACGAACCTTTTAGCTCGGATCCTGACTCGTCTTGCCTCGGCCCGGTCTTCGGAGAGCTCGCCTTGGACTAGGAATCTTCGAATGGGGGTGGTCCAGTCGTCCGGACTGGCGCCGTCCTGCACGCACATTGCCTCTTGTTCTCGGTCGTCGATACTTGGTTTTAAGAGGATTTCGACGAGTACCGTTTGGTCGAGACCCTCGAAGGAGGAAGAGGCAAGTTTTGACAAGGCGTCTGCTTGGGCGTTCTGCTCTCTGGGGACCCTAACAACTGTGGAGCAGCCGAAGGATGCTAGGAGATGTCGGACGACAGCCAAGTATCGCATCATCCGGTCGTTGCGAGCCTCGTATTCCCCGGTGATCTGATTGACCACGAGCTGAGAATCGCTGAAGGCTCGGATCTGCTTTGCTCCGACTCGGTGTGCTAGGGTCAGTCCGGCAATCATGGCCTCGTATTCCGCCTCGTTGTTAGAGGCCGGGAAGTTAAGGCAGAGGGAGTATTGAAGGAGGAATTGGTCGGGACCTCGGAGGATGATTCCGGCACCACTCCCGGTTTCGCAGGAGGATCCGTCGACATAGACTTCCCAGATCGGGTCCGACTCTTCGACGCTCGGCTGCTCAGAAGCTGTGCACTCAGTGATAAACTCGGCGAGGGCCTGGCCTTTGATCGCCATCCTCGACTGATAGCCGATGTCGTATTGGCTGAGCTCTATTAACCACTTGACCAAGCGGCCGAAGTTCTCCAGCTTATGGAGGACGGTTTTCAAAGGCTGGTCAGTTAGAACTTGGATGGAGTGAGCTTGGAAGTAAGGGCGGAGCTTCCAGGCCACCATGATCAGAGCTTAGGCCGTCTTTTCGATCCTCGCGTACCTCGTCTTGGCAGGGAGTAGGATCTTACTCACATAATAGAGCGGCTTCTGAACCCCGTCCTCTTCTCGGACGAGGACGGCGCCGAGGGCGCTGTCCGAGGTGGAGAGGTAGAGCCACAGGGGTTCGCCCGGCTCGGGTTTGCTGAGGAGAGGAGGGTTGGTGAGGTATTGCTTCAGCTGCTCGAAGGCTTCTTGTTGAGGGGCACCCCATTCGAAGCCCCCTTTGCCGCGCAGAGCCTTGAAGAAGGGGAGAGACTTCTCCCCCGATTTGGAGAGGAAGCGACCGATGGCTGCCAACCGGCCCGTGAGTCTCTGCACCTCCTTGACGTTCCGGGGTGGGGCCATGTCTATTATGGCCTGAATCTTCTCTGGGTTTGCCTCGATGCCGCGCTGGCTGACGACGAACCCCAGAAACTTTCCGGAGGAGACCCCGAATGCGCACTTGGCCGGGTTGAGCCTCATGTTATGGCGCCGGAGGATTCCGAAGGCTTCCTCGAGGTCAGCGACGTGGTCCGGCCCGGCCTGGCTTTTGACGAGCATGTCGTCGACATATACCTCCATGTTGCGGCCGATCAGGTCTTTGAAGATTCGGTTCACGAGCCATTGATAGGTGGCTCCGGCATTTTTCAGCCCGAAGGGCATAACTCGATAGCAAAAAAGACCCTGGTCGGTGACGAACGAGGTCTTCGCAATGTCGGGCAGGAACATCCGGATTTGATTATACCCTGCGAATGCGTCCATGAAGGACAGCAGCTCGTGTCCTGAGGTCGCGTCGATCAGGGCGTCGATGCTGGGGAGGGGGAAAGGATCTTTAGGGCATGCTTTGTTTAGATCCGTGAAATCTATACAGATCCGCCATCCCCTGGTCACCTTTTTAACCATGACGACGTTGGCCAACCACTCGGGGTAGCTGACCTCCTGAATGAACCGAGCGGACAAGAGTTTGTCCACCTCTGCTTTCATAGCTTGCTGCCTCTCCGGGGCGAACTTGCGCCTCTTCTGAGCGACCGGCTTGGATCCCGGGGTGATGTTCAGCCTATGCATGATCAGGTCTTCGGAAATCCCGGGCATGTCGGAGGGCTTCCAGGCAAAGAGATCGACGTTGCGGCGGATGCAGTCAACTATGTCCGCCCTCAGACCTTCGGAGAGCGAGCGGCTCACTCGGAACCACTTCGATTCGTCTGCGGCCCCGAACGGGACCTCTTCTAGCTCGTCGGCTGGCTCTGGAGTGGAGCCGTTGCTCTCGGACCCGAGCTCGACGGCGTCGAGGGGGAAGACACCACCTCCGACGGCGGTCATGTAGCAGGACCGCGCCGCCTCTTGGTTGCCTTGGACGACACCGACCCCTTGTTGGGTGGGGAATTTTAGCTTCAAGTGATAGGCCGACGGTACCGCCTGAAGGGAGCACAGCCCTGGTCGGCCAAGTATGGCATTGTACGCTGCCTTGACGTTCACCACCATGAAGTCCATAGACTCGGTCCGCTGAATAGGAACCGAGCCTGCGGCGACGTCGTGGGTCATGATCCCCTCTATGATGACAGGGATGCCAGAGAACCCGTGCAAGGTGTATTCGGCCGGTTTAAGCTTGCCCCTGGGCAGTTTGAGATTCTCGAAGGCTTCGAGAAAGAGGATGTTTACTGAGCTGCCGTTGTCGACGAGGATCCAGCGTACTTCACAATTAGCCATGTGGAGGCTAATGACGAGGGCGTCGCAATGGGGGAGGCGGACGCCCTCGAGGTCCTCTCCGGAGAAGGAGACGGGTACCATTTGCAACCGAGATGAGGGGAGATCTTGGACAGAGTTTACCTCGCGGACGAAGGCTTTCCGAGAGGTATTTGACTCTCCCCCCAACGGTCCCCCGTGGACACAATGCAGGATTGCCGGGGTTCCGGTTCCCTCGGGGTCGGGATCCCGCCCCTGAATGAAGTTTGGAGTAGGGTTCGGAGGCGAAGGCCTCCGGTTCCTGGTATCTCGCTGATCCCGTTGGTTCTCTCTCGTGAACTCCCGGAGGTACCCCGCGAAATGAGGGCCTCGATTTCGTCTTTCAGGGCCCGACACTGGTCGGTTTCGTGCCCATGGTCCCTGTGGAAACGGCAGTAGAAGCATTGGTCTCGCTTCTTGTTGTTGCTTGGTCGGGGAGGGAGTCGGACAAGGCCTTTGTCCTCGATCTCCAGGAGGATGGCAGACACGTTCTGTGTCAGCGGGGTGTACCTTTCGAAGCGAAGGACCGGAGGTGCCCTCTTCGCGCCGACCCCTTCCTTTGCTGCCTTCCTCGCGGGTTCGATCTCATCGACCCTGCGCTTGTCTTTTCCTACGACTTCTTTGCTGCCCTCTGGGTTTAGAGCTTCTTCAGCTCGAATGTATTTCTCGATTCGATTGAGAAGGTCGGGAAAGTCCAGAGGTGGTTTCTTTGCCAGGGATACCTTCAGCTCGTTGTGGCGGACATTGTGCCGGAAGGCGGCCGAGGCGATCCCGGCGTCGAGGGCAGAGACGGACCTTGCCTCGGTCGTGAATCTTTTGACGAAGTCACGGAGTGACTCCCCCTCCCTCTGGCGGAGGTCGAGCAGGGAGGCGCTCGTCCTCTCGGCTTTTCGGCTAGTGACGAAGTGGCCCAAGAAGTTGGCTTCCAGCTAATCGAACGAAATGATTGAGCCTGGGGAGAGTTTGGAGAACCATTCCCTGGCTGGGCCCCGGAGGGTAGCCGGGAAGGCTCGGCACAGCAGGGGATCCGAAGCGCTGTGAATCATCATGAGGGTCTTGAAGCCCTCCATGTGATCAGCTGGATCACCCTCGCCGTTGTAAGTCTCGAATTGCGGAGGCCGGAAGTTCCGGGGGATCTCCGCTTCTAAAATGTTGACGGAGAATGGCGGCCGGGAAGGCGCTCGGCCTGGGACGGGGTTAGGATTCCCGTCGCCGATGTGCTCAAGGTGATTCTCCATCTCAGTGAGGCGACGGAGTACCTGGTCTGCGTGCTCCGGTGGAGGAGGCGGCGCGTGAGTGTAGCTCCTTCCTTCGCTCATTTGACGGGGTCGGTCGAGCGTTGCGGACCTTGGCGCTCCGTGAAGCGCCTCCATGATTTCCTCCCGAAAGCTTGGAACTCGGCCCTTGTGACCGCACCGTGGTCAGAAGGGTCGTGTCAGGGCGTAGGAATTCGGCCAATGCGGCTGAGTGCCGACGGCCTGGAATGGTTCGGGGCCGAGTTGGAAGCGGTCCCTCCCCTGGCCTGACTAGCCCTTCGGTTCATAATGACCCGACGAAGGTCGGGTTGCTCGATGTGAGGTTCGCCTTGCTGGGGTCCGGGGTTCGCCCCCGGATTATTTGACCCTTGTGCTCCCGCGAGGGCATCCTGGTTAGGAGGCCCGTTACGGCGGGCAGAAGAAGCTGACCTCCGGGCCCTGGGAGGCATGGGAGAGCAGACCGGAGGGAGAGTGTCGGTGGCGAGGCTCGGACCGTCGTCCTTGCCGGACAAATAAACGTTCCCACAGACGGCGCCAACCTGATGTGGTTTGTTTTTGGATAGAGTGTGGATGCACCAGGTGTGAGTTCGGACTCGATTTGTAAGAGGGGAAGGATTCGGTAGCGGACAGTGAGCTGTAGGCTCGCCTCGGCACTGGAGGAGCGGCTCGGGTTGCCTCGCCTCGTGTACCTGCAGACGGTCTAGAAACACCGGGGTTTATCCCGGTGGCAGACCCTCCGACGATCTAGTTAGTCTCTGTGAGAGAGTAGCAGTAACTAGGGTTTTGTGGAAGAAAGATTCCTTACCTTTGAAGGTGGGTGAGGGTATGGTATTTATAGATAATCCAACCGGGTTTGGATCCGCCTGGGGGCCGGGTCTGGACCCAAAAGCCCGTGGGCCTGATGTGGCAAGAGGCCCAGGTGGTTTAGGGCACACGTGGCAGTGCCTAGAGCGGTTTAGGGCTGACATGGCAAGAGCTCTAAGTGGCTTTGGAGCTGACATGGCAGATTGCAGGGGCCTTGTGTTTCTGGGAGGATCAGAGGGCCTAGGTTGCGCCAGGTCATCCCCCTTCCTTACCCGGCTGAGTGGAAGGCCCGTCGGACCACCGAGGGTCGGAGACCGAGGGTCTCGACGGGCCGTCGGAATGGGGGGGGGGGGGTGGTTTCGTGGCGGTGAACTTACGGCTCGGCACCGAGCCTGTGGTGGTCCGGGCCCGAGCCGGCTTAACTTGGAGCGAGAGCCATCCTGGACCCCAGACCATTTTTATCCTACCTCAGAGATGTATTGATAGGTGTGAATGTGCGCAGCACACTTTTTTATCTGAAGTTGCTATTCTTAACAAATTATCTCTTCACTTCAAAAGAACATGGAAAATCCGGCGAAACTATCCCTGCGTTTGGGTAGTTCGGCGGAGTTTCCCCCTGCCTTTTTCGAAAAGTACCAGCGGAGTTGTTTGAAACCCGGGCATTTTTAAAAAAACGTCGGGGTATTCACCTACCCCGGCGTTCGCAAAGACAGGGGATTATCATGATAAAATCACCGAAACCTTACCTCCCTCGATCCCCAATTTTCCTCTTCTCGCGTTCGATCCCGCCCTATTTTACTCTCACCTAAACCCTATTTTCCTCCAGCCACCCTCAAATCCCTCACTCCTCTCTCCTTTGGCGCTGTCCCAAGGATCTGTCTCCGTCCCCGTAGATTAATTTCTTGCTCGATGTCCTCCTCCATCGCTGTCATCGTCCTCCTCCGTCCCCGTCCATCGCTCTCTATCCCAGTCCCAATCCCCGTCCTCGTCTCAAACCCTAGGTACTGTGATAAATTTTGATTTGTATTATTAAAAGAATTTGGCTCAGAATTTTGATTTGTATTGTGATAAATATTGTTTCAGATCCAAGAACCCAAAGTGGCTCATAAAAATCCTACTCTCTCCTCTCCTTCTCAAATCAGAAAAAGATGAATCGATTGATATTTCAATAAGTTTCAATCACACTCTCATCAAACCCTAGGTATAACTCTGATATTTCTCTTTTTTTACTTCAATTTTCTGTTTTTTTTTTAATCATTATTTTAGATAGGGTTTCCACTGTAAATCTGAGGTTAGGGATTGAGTTTCTTTTACTAATTTTCAGTATAAATTTATTGATGATGTTATTAGAGTTGTTTATGGATTTTTGCTTCAGTTGCTGTGGATTAGGGTTTTTCGCGAGATCTTTGATTGGATTGAATTAGGGTGTATGAATATTGTGAAACTTTGACATGTTTGTAATACTTTATATTCCATGTAATATTGTTTGTTATTAAATCTGAATGTAATTTGTGGCCCCTGTGCGTATGCTTAATCTGTTAATCTGATTGCTTGTGCTAGTTATATTAGATTACTACAACTAAACACTGACTTTTACTTGTATTTGGTTTTTCCACCATTAATATACAAATTGGTGGATTCTGTATTGCAAACCCATCTTAGTGTACTTTCTTAAAATATTTTTATTCTCCTTTAATGTACTACTTTTGGTTCCTTGTGAAAAAAAATACTATTTTTGGTTTCGAGTATCATGTTTGATGCTAGAGAATAGTGGTGGGAGATATATCGACAGAGATGGTTGGTTTTGGATTTTCTTTTCAACACTACAAAAAAGATGGAAAACCCCGGCGGAACTATCCCGGCGTTTAGCCAAAGCGCCAACGGAGTTGAAACATACCCCGGCGTTTATAGAAAATACCGGGGTTAGTGAGATACCCCGGCATTTAGAATCGCCGGGGACTTCAACATTTTTAATCAGCCAAAATCCCCTAAATTTCCCACTTCCCTCCCTCTCTCTTTCTCTCTTCGCGCTCAGCCAGAGAGAAGCCAAGCCCCTACTGTTTGTCTCCTTTATTTCAGGAAGATCTATGAAGTAATAATTGAAAGATAGGGTAATGCTATATGCACAAGTTCCACAAGCTGATATATAGTTTGCTTCCATACACAAATGTGAGCTGTGAGAAGACCTGTAGTTAGCAAAAGGGTCAGAGTAAGACATTAAACACTACAAAAGAATGGGGAAAATCCGGCGAAACAACCCCAACGTTGGGTAGTTTGCTTTGTGTGTGTATGTTGAGTTAATCACCCTTCACACCCTTGCTCCCCATCACACACAACAAAAAAATTCAGGGCTAAAGAAATTATTTGCCATTGATACTGTAAGGTTATTTTCTTACTTCACTGACCATTAGGTTTTAGCTAGAAACATGGTTTGTTCTAGAAATGTTAAGTTGTCCCTTTTTTCTTTTTTCTTTAATAATTGTGTCTCTTTTTCTTTCAATTTTTTTATTTTGGAAATTTGCTTTGTGTGTGTATGTCGAGAATGATATATGGAAATACATGCAAATTAAGTTACTAGAACAATAGAAATTAATTTTGAAGTTTGGAATCTAGAAATATTATTAAGAAATAAAGTAGGCGTTGATTTTATGCTTGTGTTTCCTATTGCTCTCCCTCTTATATTCTTCTCCTCTCGTATTGCTATCATTTCCATCTTTTTCTCACCGTGTTTGTACTTGGGAACACCTCCGCATGGTTGATGGTTGGAATGTGAAGCTCAAAATGATCCATCCACAAGCTGAGCCATACAAGATCTTTGTGAGTTATAAAGAGGGGAAACAAACAGGAGGGTCAGATGTTAAATGTACTAAATGTTGTACAGGATATATGGTTGATGATAAATTTACTAAATCTTTGTGAGTTATATATTGAGTTTTGTGGGTGAGGTATTGCTAAATGTTGTACAGGATACAGGTTGTAAATATGGACATTGAATTCAAATATCCATATTTTTAATAAAGGTTTGGATTAGAATTCATTTATTTATGTTTTATTAAAAATAGAAACAACCCTTATATTCTAATAAATGATCCCCAGGTTTAATTTGATTGGCTTTTGTCATACTAGTTATGAAACAACTTATACACTTTGATATGTTTGTCCCACTGAATTTGTGTTTCAATTTACTTGCGAAAATAGCTTATATTATCAAGCATTTTCTCTCAGGTCCCCAAGGTCCTCAACTACAGAAGGTATTGGAAAGATTGTTCGGACAGTTCACCATTCCAAATATTTTTGTTGGTAATGTTAGGTTTTATGAGAAATTAACAATTGGGAATTAGAGTTAATATCTTAGATCTAAGTTGCTTGAGATATTCACCCTAGGTATCAAGATTGGAATACCTAGACTGCTATCACAAGTCAGTATTTATTCCTAAATACTGGTTTGGGTATCGGGTTATAAGCCCACAAACCCGTGTTCCAATATCCAATTAATTGTACGTTCATTACACGTGTTACTCATATGCACATGCAATATTTATATGCGGAGAATATACCAATATATCCAACAAACTCCTATATTCTCAATATATAAAGTACAGGATTATCTCATCAGTTCAGTATAAAACTGACTGGCTGATAGCAGTCCATAAAAGAAAAGCATCATAAAGGTACAGTTTCATAAGAACTAATAGAATTATAAAACTGAATAGTTCAATCAAGACTAAACCAATATAATTAAATAGTTCCAAACCATATCCAATTCAGAATAGTTCACAAAGACTAAATCAACTGGAATAATCTATCATAGTTTCAAAATCAAACAAAGCAAATAAACTTCAAGAAAAAAAATATGAGTTTTTAGCTCATAAACACAAGAGTCTTAAACTGAACAGAAGTATTACCAAGCAAGTGACTAATTTATTCTCGAAAGAAATAAACTGAAACTCTATCCTTGCACACTGCTTTATGTTTACTTCTCTATTTTGAGCAAATCATTATTTTTGAAATTTATGTTGACAGATTCAACTCCTCCATCTTTGCCAGCTTATTGAAAACAAGAATATCAAGAGACACATCTCTAAGAATTTCAATGAATTTCACAAAGTATCTAGTTCCACAAACGAACTTAATACAATTCATAATTAGCTTAGCAAAAATATTACACAAGCATCACAATAAAGTTTCTTTAACTAAATAAAGAACATGAACTTTTATAGTTTCTATACAAGAACCATACTGTGTTTCATATTGGAATGAAAAAACTGTCATTTCAATCATGGTTTAATCATCAAAATTGGAATGAAACATGTATCCATAAAAGACATATCATCAAAATTGGAATGATATTTAAGACAATTTAATTATTGGAAACACATCGACAAGTTTTCATATTTCATATTGGAATAATATGATTATTCTAAGTAAATTTTCTAGATATATAATACCATCAAAATTTTAATGACATTATATATTTGTGAAATTTATGTGGAATCATCAAAATTATCTAAAACATGTCAACTGCCTAAAATTGATGCTTAAGTTTGAACTTCTCTATGGCACCAATTGGATTCTAAGTTTCCAAACAATTAGGATGTTAAAGCTTTGACTCAATAGCTTTCAACTCCATTTTCTCCACAGTTTTGATAATTAGATCACTTTCAAGTCTCTTAGCAAGAGCATTAGCCATACTTGTCACAATTGTACTTTATCTATGAGAAAGTTCAACTAGGCTTCTTTCAGCCTTAATATACTCCTCCTACTATTATAGAGTGAGTTATGAGCTCTAGTGCATTGCAGCTTGATAGTCGCATAACAGAATTAGAGTTACTTAAACTTCTTAATGGATAACTAGCAACAATTTCTTTAATCCACTCAGCCTTTTTTTCCTGCAGAGGATTACACATAGAGGTCTGATTTCATGGATAATAGCACAGTGTCTGTTTGCTTTTTATTTCCATAAAATTTCTGTTTCTCCTAGTGTAAACACATATCTACTAGTTATCGACTTTCACTAAAGTCTGCATCATAATGCATCAGATCAGCCATTCATTCGAAGAATGACTAGAGTAGCACAAAACAAACTCTTGAATACCACTCCGGTATCTCAATAGCCTCTTAAGGGCACTTAAATGTGTATGGGATTATTAGTGAATCTACAGATCATACATATCTCAAAGGCTATGTTTATTCTAGTGCAGATCTTTGTATACATGAGACTGTCAATTCCTTTAGAATGATCTACTTGTCTCATAGTTGCACCATCATTAGGTGTCAACCTTCTATTATAATCATAAGGTGTTTCAAAACACACTTTCAATCACTATATCCCCACTTTTGAAACACATTTTTATTTGATGAGTTTGACTAAGAGTTATGCCTTACCAATTGAAAACTCACCCTTATACCTATGGTGTCCACAGTACCTAGGTTTTCATGTTGAATTCTTTGGATAACACAATTTTAACTTCATTTAATAGAGATGTCACTTCCAAGAACATGCATGTCAACAGAACAAGTAAATAATAGCCATTGTATTTGACACACCACAAAGTTGAAGGCACTGATCTGAATTACTTGATTCATATACTACGCTCTTTCAAAAAAATTTCAAATTATTTATTCGTCGGCTATACATATTTTAAGAACATACAATGATTTTACTAAAGTGTAAATCTTGTTCACTAAACATATTAGTTCAAAACTTTCCAGTACAAAACTGTTCAGTACAAAACATCAAGTACAAAGCTTTTAAATATCCTTTATGAATGACAAAATTTTAAATAGATGTAAGGGTAAGAAAAATACTTATTGTAGCAATATGACAAACATGTAAGTAGACATTAAATAAATCTACCCCATTTTTCTCAGTCAATCTATTAGCTACTAAAAAACATTAAAATTACTACTGAACAATCAATATTAAGTTTCTTCTACAAAATTTCACTTACTTACTATAGTTTTAGCCCCTTTCAGCAGATCAACTAATTTAAAGTATTATTGTATGGCACAAAATCATCTCATTGTCTACTAAAGACTCTTCTTAGATCATTTGTCTTTCAGGTTTTTAAGTGTCAGTAAGGCTGGTTCTTGATTCCAACTGTGAATCATTGAACGTGTCTGTAGGACAAGATTATTTCATATATACATTTATCTTTGATGAACACATCCTCAAAGAACTCTGCAATTCTAGATTCTTCTAACACAAATTAGATAGATCCAACATCTGTCCACAAAACTACATTCTGCACTTTCTAAACACACACAAATATTTGTTGTAGGTACTACTTACGGCCTTCTAGGGTCATGTACTCTAACAAATGTATCACAACACAAATTTTCACTTAAACAAATTTATTTATGTTTTTATGCCATGATTTACAAGGTGTATTCAATTTAGAGTGTAGTAATACATTAGAGATATGATTAACAACACAACATCACTCATTATTACACAAGTCAAACTACAGTCACTAATATAGAATTCAACATTTCACTAAGTGTTTGATTCTAACTTTTATCAATATCGTTAACTGTGGTAAATAGAGTGCAGTAGAGATAATGCCAAATGTAAACTTCTCTAAAGTTGTTAAAACATATTCACCACCTGTATCAAATATGAACCCTTAATTTTTAGTATTTAACTATAATTTTTAATTCATTAAGAATAACAAGTGCTTCATTCTTCCTATATATGACAGACTTATATTAATCATCTACAAAAGCAATTAAATACTTCTGACCGATAATCGTCTCATCTGGTCACAATGCTACTAAGATCACAAATATCAGAATGTATTGACTTAAGAAGTTGAGTGCTCCTAGAGACCATACTAAATGATTTTCTAGTGATCATAATCTGAGCACAACTTTCATATTTGTCATATTTAATGAAGTGTCATTTAGCAGAGTTATGAGTTTTAACAAGAACAAACAATTTAACATATAGTTCATAGTGATTCTAAATTTTAAAACAACTTGGATGTTAAAGCTATGACCCAATAGCTTTTAACTCCATTTCTCCCACAGTTTTGATAATTTGATCACATTTCCTCACAAACAATTGAATATATAGTTCTCAAATCCTAGCCAATTATGCTATGTTTAAAAAAATAATTAGAACTATTATTATTAATTGTCTCATTTGTTAAACTGAACTTATACATGCGATTGATAATCTATGCACTTTATAAGAGTTAATACAAAATTACTCTATCACATTTTACAAAATTATTTACTTTCTCTAATGGTTCTAACAATGTCCACTTGCTCAAAAACATTGAGCGAAGAGTTCTTTCCTTTATTCGTTCTTCATCATCTTCATAACGCTAAATGCAGTAATGACTAATATATTATAATTCAACTTTGCACACACTGTACAATGAACGAGAAAGAACAAAACATAACTAATAGTCATATCCTACATTAAGAGATGCTCTCTTCTAAGTTACAGACATATGTTATACATCTTATACAATTTTTTTATTTTATTTTTAATTATTAGAGAAGCAAATATGTAATCTCACACAAACTGCAAACAATGGATTTGTCAAAATATCTATACACATAGTATGATAAAACACTTAACAACCTTAAACATGCTAGTTTTCCAAAGCGAGTAACTATGATCTAAACTCTCAATCATATGATCAAACGCACAAAACGTTAACACATTCATCACATGAAAATATTAAGAAAGATTGGAATAGATCATACTGACACTTCAAGTTAGAAGTGTTTTCCAAATTCGATGGAGAAGCCTGCGTAGTGCAGACTTATCATACCAAGATGCAAATCCATCGTCTCCAATACACACAATTTGTAAGTAACTTTGAAATTCCTACATTCATTAAATCGTTAAAGATTAGCCAATAAAACAAATTATTAGCACTATCTAATTCACAACAATTTTATTGGAGATACAGTTTTATAGTCAAAACTATAACTTATCTTATCAAAATAAATATTTGATCTTCAGCACATTGCTACAACATTTATTCAAATTTGTATTTTAATTAAACAATGCATAATACGGTTTTGAACTTTAGCACTTAGCAACAAAATTCAAAAAAATAATTAAAATATATATGCAGGTAAAGAACTTATCTTTAAGTTTTAGATCTGATCAAGACCAATTATCCTTGGATCTAGTCCAAACAACATCCTCACCGCCTGCACTTTCTCCAACAATTTTATCCACATCTTATTTTGTGCTTTCTTCTTCCAATTATAGAATTCAGAACTACTAAACGCCTCCAGTTTAGGAACCTCATACGGTCGATCATGTTTTTCCATTTCAAGGAATAAACGATGAATTCCTAAAGTTCGAGAGTATGTTCTGAATTATTACTACACAAGTAATTTATAAAGAAGAGGATTTATCTGTAAATCTGCCAACTAATAACAGAGTAAATGAATTAGATAAATTGCACGAATATTAAAGTGTAGAAATACCAGATCTGATGATGAGATACAAAAACTCTCATTATCTTCTTCACAGATCCGAAAAACCCCCTTCACTGTCTTCTTCAAGATTGGGTTCCAACACACACAGACCTCAATCGGCCAAGATGAAGAAGAGAGAGGACGATCAGACAGGGCGCCCGAGGGGGAGGCTGCGCCGTCGACTGCGACCGAAGAAGAGGGGGCGAGAGCAGCACTGGCGAGTCGAGTCCCGATGGATCTTAAGTCGAGTGCCTCGACTTTGGGTCAACACAATGCGACGCGTCGACAGAGGAGGAGGCGACAGGCAGCGAGTGTCTCCAACGGTGGGTTATCGATGATCAACGACGGCGACTCTGAGGGTTTCGACGAGATCCGATGGCTTCAACAAGATCCGACGAGATCCAACAAAACTCTATTTTTACTCTTAATTAATCTCACAAATTGATTAATAATATCTCAAGATTGTTAGGTTTTATGAGAAATTAACAATTGGGAATTAGGGTTAATATCTTAGATCTAAGTTACTTGAGATATTCACCTTAGGTATCATGATTGGAATACCTAGACTACTATCACAAGCCAGTATTTATTCCTAAATACTGGTTTCGGTATCGGTTATAAGCCCACAAACCCGCGTTCCAATATCTAATCAATTGTACGTTCATTACACATGTTACTCATATGCACATGCAATATTTATATAGAGAGAATATACCAATATATCCAACAGGTAAGACATAAATAATTTTGATAGCTTTCCAGAATATGTTCATGAAATTTTTTCTCTAATTTTAACTATATTACATCAATTACTATCTATCTTCTTTTCATATTTGATCCATGTGTCCTAGATGACTATCGTATGTGTTCTCCAGCCAGTCATTTGTTACCTCAGCATTTACTTGGATCACCAGTTGCTAAATATGGTTACATTAACAATCTCCTATACCTTTCTCCTGTTTTTTTAGCATTATCAGATTTAGTTTTGAAAATTTTGATCCCTTCATCTATTTGATCCTTCCCCTATTAAACTGTTTCTGCATGTCGCAGGTGTTCATTTTCGCATGCGGAGCAATACAAATCCGGTTGCCTTCCAATGCTTCCTCCATCGAAAGAATATGTGAATGCATTGGTGAAAGGATTTGTATAAGGGAAGCAGCTTACTCAAGAGGAAGCTATCGAATACATCAACAATGCTACTGTCAACAAATTATGACTACATTTTGTATAATGCCTATCCATCTTTCTGTAAATTCTAGGTGTATCCTAAATGCTGATTCATTCTATCCATCGTTCTGTAAATTCTAGGTGTATCCTAAATGCTGCATTTTGTAGAATGAATTTGTGTTGTGATGTATTTATATATTGTTTATTATGTTTGATTAATGGATTTGTAAAAAATTATTACAATGAATTCCAAAAAATGATTCTGAGTTGAATTAGAGGTATTTAATTTGATAAAATGGACAAAAAAAACTGGCACAACCACACAATTGTTCTTAAAAATAAAAATAAAAATAATATATATATATATATATATATATATATATATATATATATAATACCTACCCCGGCGTTTTCAAACGCCGGGATAGGTCTTTTAATGGAAAAAAAAGTTTAAAAATAAAATTAACATATCCCGGCGTTTGTAAATGCCGGGATATCTTTATAACATACCCCGGCGTTTGAAAACGCCGAAGAAAGTATTCCGCAACCCTGGCGGGGGAAAGCACGACGCTTGCGGTGGCGCTTTTCGAAGTTTCGAGGGGACCAACCCCGGCATTTATAAACGCCGGGTATGGGCCAAACAAACGCCGGGGTTTGCCTTCTTATTTGTAGTGCTTGTGGCACAAATATATATTTATATGAATGATATTTTTGTAAATAATTATGTCGTAAATAAATTTAAACTTTGAGGGCATTATATTAAGTGGAAATTAAGTAGAACTGGATAGTTAATATAGTTATCACTTTAAAATGTGCGGTTGAGATTAGATTAATTGAGTTGGGTTGTTTACAAATTACACAACTTTAACTATTGAGTTATATATAGTAGTAAAGATATGTACTACAAAATACAGCTTTTAGACCAACTTTCTACATTTGCTTGATTTATGTCTATATTATATTAATGGCATATACACACAAACACTAAAACAAGAATAAATGACTTAATACAAATATGTTTATACACACGCAAAGTTTTTCATACACATATTCATGGCCGGCCCAACCCTTGAGGCGGGTGAGGCGGCCGCCTCAAGCTCCCGACATTTTTACGATTTTAGGGGCCCCAAATTTGTAATTCCCTTTTAATATAGGCACGTATTTTGTTCGTAAAAGAGCAATACTGTTATCAGGGGTCCCAAAAATAATTATTTGAGCCTTTAAATTTCTTTTAAAAATTATTTGGGTTTAGGCTTGAAGATTTTAATTGAATTTGAGACTTTAAATTTGGATGATTTAAAATAAATTTATATATTTTGCATATTTTACTTTCAACAATGTGTAAATTTTTTGTATACATGTTTTGTTTTGTTTTTGTTGTTTTTGTTTTTTTTCTTTTAGAGGGGGGAGGGGGGGAGGCATTTTGGAAGTTCGCCTCGGCCGGCCCAGCACATATTGGCAGGTTTAGGTTTTTAACGTTTAGATCGGGTGGGATGTAGGCGGGCCTAAAAGAACTCCTCGGTTATGAATGGTTTTGTTTTTCTCAATTTACATACCATACCCCCTAATGTATTATAATCATCTTTCTGAAGGGTAAGTCTACCTAGATTGCTTCCTAGCTAGTTGCTCATGAAATGAGATCAACTTATGTAGCAAAAAGAAGTAACACTCTCATCTTGAAGATAGACCTCACAAAAACCTTTTGACATTGTGAACTGCAAATTTAATGGAAAGATATTAGAATTTTTTACCAAACTATCCCACTTTTTGTAAGTATGTATGAAACTATTACTGTTTGAAAAATTAATACCAAAACATCCATGTCATTAACGGGGTTAACGGCCTTGGTAATAATAGGCACGTTAACTGAGTTAACGTGTCTATACTTAGTAATTTTTTATGTACAAAACAATCTTGTCTGTTTGTTTATAAAGATAGGCATACACGTTAACTTAGTTAACGACCATGGTAAAACAAGGCACGTTAACTGCAAGGCCGTTAACTGAGTTAACGTATCTATACTTAGTGATTTTTTATGTACAAAACATCATTGTCTGTTTGTTTGTGAAGATAGGCAACGTTAACTCAGTTAACGGCTGATGTGGCTAAAAATGGGGGTTTAATCGAGACCATCCGAATTGGGCACGAATCCTGAAACCCAAGGGTAAAATGGTAATTTCACCAACTAACGGATCTGAAGCGGGTACTGGTTCTCCTCCCCAAAGAACCATTAACCCGCGAATGGATCCACCTCAACTGGGTGCGGGTTTCAACCCGCAACAAACCCGGTCCAGCAGGATAGAATTAGGGTTTCTGATTAATATTAATCAACGACCCTGATTCATATCTATCCTTTCACTGGGAATTAGGGATTACATTCCTTATCTATACACAGGAATAACATGCCTAATTTGATCCCCTTAGACGCCTATAAATATCCCCCATCCATCTCCATTAAGAGGTAATCAATCTTTCGCCAGTTTTTACGCTCTCTCATAATCATTTCTGGTTACTGACTTGAGCGTCGGAGGGTGCGTCGCCGGGAACAACCCCGGTGTCTCGCACTTTTTGCAGGTGTACAGCGGGAGCAACGATCATACCCCGACGGAACAGGTATACAGGTTTACTATTCAGTTTTTCTAAGAATCCACAAATACTATCTGTTTGCCCCCACACCAAATTTAGCGGCAACAGATTAGCGCCGTCTGTGGGAAACTAACGAATAGAAACCTCTCCTCTTCACGGTGAACAGATCTTCTCCAGCCATGCCTCCTAGGAAAATCAGATCGAGGGGGTCCAACAGAGGGCCAAACCCCGATCAGCAGCAAGAAGTTCCCATCCAGCCTATCCAACAGCAAGGACAACTTCCTCCACCAGCGGAAGACCCGCTCCAGCAGGTTCTTCCTCCTCCAAATCAGCCACCTCCCAAGGGTCCTAACCCTCAGAAACAACCTCTTCACCAGGACCGCGTCTCCATCCACAACACCTCTTCGGACTCTATGGCCTCCCATCATCCCCGAGCCTCTGCTCTCCACAATACCGCCCTCAATCGACAGAAGGAAGATGATCTTCGCCGTCATCTGGATGAAAAGCGGGCCCGAGAGGGAACCTCCCGCCAGCGCCGTCCGGATGAGCGGTCTCCTCGCCGCCGAGAGTACAGAAGGTCCCCCATCCGAAGGGGGCGGAAAGAATCCCCCGAGCATTACCGAAGAAGGCCACACTCCCCTGCAGGACGGCAGCAGCCTAGGAACGAGGAGGCACCCATCACCCGTGCCGAGTTCCAGCAGTTCCAAGCGACCGTCCTACAAGCCCTCAATCTCCGTCCCAACAACAATGCACCCAAGATCCCCTCTCCTCCTCCGGTCCGAAGCCCTCGCCGACGATCCCCATCTCCTCATCCCGCTCCTAGCAACTCCCGGCGTACCCCAAGTCCTCGTCGCTCCCGGAGTTACCGCCGCCGCAGCCCTCGCTCTCCCTCGTACGAAGACGAGTCTAGAGGCTCGGCTGATTACCGTCGAAGGGACGACGCTGTGTACCGCCGTCTTCATGAGATGGAGATGCGCCTGGGCCAGTTAGACCGAGAAGAAGAACTTAGGAGGAGGACCCTACGTCCTAGCAGACCTCCTTTCTCCCGAACCATAACGGATGCGCCTGTGCCGATCGGTTTCAAACCTCCCCAATTTGAAACTTGCTCCGGGGAAACTGACCCCGTTGATCACATCGAAAGCTTTAAGACCCTGATGCTCCTCCATCAAGCTTCCGATGCCCTCCTCTGCAAAACCTTCCCCGCGACTCTAAAGGGCCCAACTCGGGAATGGTACTCTCGCCTTGCCCCTTCCTCAATTTTCTCCTTCGAGCAGTTCGAAACCCTTTTCGTCACCCATTTCGTGAGCAGCCATAGAGCTGAGAAGACCAGCATCTCGCTGCTGCACCTCCACCAGAAGAAAGGCGAGAAATTGAGAGAGTATGTGAAGAGGTTCACAGCTGAAGCCAGGTCCATAGCATCCCTCGACCAGTCGGTCGCTGCGGCAGCATTTCAATCCAATGTCCTCAATTCTAACCTCCGCTCCTCCCTCGCCAAGAAGCCTCCACAGAACTTTTCTGACCTCCTCCTTCGCAGTGAAAAATACATCTAGGCCGAAGAGGCCGAGCATCGACCCAACTGGGAGGGGTCTTCCTCCGGGTTTAAGAGAAAGAAAACAGAAGAGGAAGGAGCCAAGAAGCTCCAGAAGGATAATGCCGGCCAGCACCGACCTCCCCCCAGATTCGAGAAGTTCACTCCCCTCACCACTAACGTCTCAACCATTCTGATGGAAGTCGAAAAGGAAGGGATCTTACCTCCTGCTCCGAGGATGAACACCCCCGCCAAGAAAAGAGATTAAGAGAAATGGTGTTGTTATCACCGGGACCACGGGCATGACACCGACGATTGTCGCGCCTTAAAGAACGAGATAGAAGTCCTTATCCAGAGGGGGCAGCTGACCAGGTTTGTAAGAAAGGACCGAGCCGAACTTCCTCCCCCACCTCGAGGGGCTAACAAGCGTCCGGAACGAGAAGAGACGCCTGACTTCGAGGAAGAGCGAGTCCTCCACCTCATTCATGGGGGCCCAATGGGGGGCTCCTCAAACTCCTCTCAGAAGGCATTTATAAGAGAAGTCAACTCGGTCCGAACCACCCCTCCTCCCAAAGGCCTCGGAGTGCCTGTCACATTCTTCGACGAAGATCTTGAAGGAGTTCGCACCCCACATTGTGACGCACTCGTCATTAGCCTTCACATGGCGAATTTCAAAATAGAGAGGATCCTAGTGGATAATGGTAGCTCCGTAAATATCCTCTTCCTCGCCGCTTTCAAAGGCCTAAAGCTCTCCCGAGATAGACTCAAGCCCGCCGGTTACACGCTCCATGGGTTCACGGGAGTGCCAGTGACTATTGAAGGGGTGATTACCCTCGACGTAACCGCTGGCAAAACTCCTACTACCCGAACGGAGTCGATGGACTTCATGGTCGTAGATGTCCCAGCAGCCTACAATGTCATTTTGGGCCGGCTCGGCCTAGCCGCCCTTGAAGCCGTCCCTTCTGCCTACCATCTCTAAATGAAGTTTCCCACTCGGGCCGGAGTAGGGGAAGTAAGGGGCAATCAGGAAACGGCCAGAAAGTGCTACATGACCTCTACCCTCGGACCTGTCCTCTCCTTAGAAACTCAGGAAATCCCCCAAGACACTGCTCGGCCGACCTCCGAGCTGGTGAACGAATTGGAGGAAGTGTTCTTCTCTGAGCAGGACCCGACCCGCAAATTCTTTGTTAGCAAGACCCTCCCGTCCGCCCTATGCTCAGACATTGTACAATGCATCCGAAGGAATGAAGACCTCTTCGCTTGGTCAGTTGCACATATGCCCGGGATCTCCGAAAAGCTCCTGGTCCACCACCTGAGCGTTGTTCCGGAGTCCAAACCGATTCAACAGAAGAGGCGCAAATTTGCCCCCGAGCGCCAGCTCGCTATCAAAGAGGAGGTGGACAAGCTCTTGAAGGCCCGGTTCATACAGGAGGTCAACTATCCTGAGTGGTTGTCAAATGTAGTAATGGTGAAGAAGTCTAATGGGACTTGGAGGATTTGCATTGATTTTACCGACCTCAACAAGGCTTGCCCCAAAGACCCATTCCCTCTTCCGAGTATTGACGCTCTAATTGATGCCACCTCGGGACATGAGCTCCTCAGCTTCATGGACACCTTTTCAGGATACAATCAGATCCGAATGTTCCCTCTGGATATCCCGAAGACCTCGTTTGTGACCGACCAGGGCCTCTATTGCTACAGGGTCATGCCGTTCGGTCTGAAGAATGCAGGCGCTACATACCAACGCCTCGTCAACAAGGCTTTCCAGGCTCAGATTGGCCGGAACATGGAGGTGTATGTAGACGACATGCTTGTGAAGAGCATTCGAGGCGTTGATCATGCAACCGACCTCCAAGAAGCGTTTGACGTTCTAAGGAAGCACAATATGAGACTCAACCCAAACAAGTGCGCGTTCGGAGTCTCCTCGGGGAAGTTCCTCGGCTTCATGGTTAGCCAACGAGGAATTGAAGCAAACCCGGAGAAAATCAAGGCCATATTGGACATGGCCCCTCCCAGAAATGTTAAAGAAGTTCAGAGATTAACAGGCCGCCTAGCCGCCATAGGGCGCTTTCTATCGAAGTCCGGGGAGAAATGCCTCCCTTTCTTCAAGGCCCTCAGGGGGGCTAAAGGTTTCGAATGGGGGCAGCAGCAACAGGAGTCCTTCGACCAGCTCAAAGCTTACCTCGTCAATCCCCCTCTCCTCAGCAAACCGGTCCCTGGTGAACTCCTCTACCTCTACCTGGCAACCTCCGAGCAGACCCTTAGTACAGTTTTAGTGAGGGAAGAAGATCGGGCTCAGAAGCCCATCTACTATGTCAGCAAAGTGCTTCGGGACGCCGAGCTCCGATACCCGAAGATAGAAAAGATGGCTTATGCCCTGGTAATGGCCGCGAGAAAGCTTCACCCGTACTTTCAGTCCCATTCGGTGGTCGTTCTTACCGACCAGCCGCTGAAGCAGGTCCTCCATAAGCCTGAGTCTTCGGGTCGCCTTATGAAGTGGTCAATCGAGCTGAGCCAACACGATATTAATTATCAGCCTCGAACCGCGATCAAGGCTCAGGCGCTAGTCGAATTCATAGTTGAGAGTACTATCCCCGAATCCAGCCAAACAGTAAAGGGACCACCCGTCTGGTCAGTCTACATTGACGGATCCTCTTGCAATGAGGGAAGCGGAGCCTGAGTCATTCTGACAGGCCCAGATGACTTCATCCTTCAATACTCCCTCCGTATAAACTTCAAAGCCTCGAACAATGAGGCCGAATACGAGGCGCTCATAGCATGTCTTGGAATGGCCCGAAATGCTGGGGCACAGCGTCTCCGGGTCTTTAGCGACTCTCAGCTAGTCGTCAATCAGGTCCTCGGCGAGTATGAAGCCCGCGATGATAGGATGGTTAAATACTTAGCCAAAGTCAAAAGCCTCATGGCACTGTTTGAAGAGGCCCTCATCCAAAAGATCCCCCGAGAAGAAAATGCTCAGGCCAACGCCCTATCCAAATTAGCCTCCTCTTCCCTTCAAGGCCTCGAACAGATTGTTTTGATAGAAGTCCTCCTTAAGCCCAGCATAGAGGACGAAACACTTGACTCCGTAGAAACATTGCCTATCCTCGAAGACAATTGGATGAAACCTCTCGTCGAATTCTTAAGGGACGGACTCCTCCCCGAGGATCCCAAGGAAGCACGAAGAGTAAGAACCTGAGCCGAGCATTACACACTAATCGGAGGCATCCTATATAAACGCTCCTTCACCCAGGTGGACGGTCGGCCCTACCTGAGGTGCCTCTCCCCCGGGCAAGCCGACTACGCCCTGCAAAAACTTCATGAGGGCATCGGCGGGGCCCATTCCGGTTCCAGAGCCCTGGCACGCAAAGTGTTGAACTACGGGTATTTCTGGCCCACTCTCCTACGGGACGCTGAACGATACGTTCGGCAATGCAGCTCCTGTCAGAAGTACTCCGACATCTGATGCCTTCCAAAAGCACCACTCACTTCCCTATCAAGTTCGATCCCCTTCGCAATGTGGGGGATGGATCTACTAGGGCCATTTTCGCCAGCCTCCGGACAGCTTAAGTTCCTAGTCGTGGCAGTCGACTATTTCTTGAAATGGATAGAGGCCGAGCCCCTGGCCACGATCACCGAAAACAAGGTCGTTCAATTCTTCTGGAAGAGCGTGATCTGCCGATTTGGCGTCCCCAGGGTCCTAATTACGGACAACGGAACGCAATTCACTGGGGCTGCCTTCCGAGCTTTGTGTGAAGACCTCGCCATACAACACCGGTTCTCCTCCGTCTCTCATCCTCAGTCGAATGGCCAGGCCGAAAATGCCAACCGACAGATCCTCTCCGGCATTAAGAAAAGGTTAGATAAGTGTTCCAGAGACTTGTGGGTTGATCAGCTTCCCAATGTGCTGTGGAACTACCGCACCACAAAGCGGACCCCAACGGGTAAGAGCCCATTCAATCTCACCTATGGGTCCGAGGCCATCATCCCCCTAGAAGTCGGGTTACCCTCTCCTCGTTTGATAGCTTATGAAGAAGAGCAGAACGCTAGAGAACTCAGAGCAAGTCTAGACCTGATAGAAGAAATCCGAGAAAGAGCTGCCATACGTTAACAAAGCTACCGAAGAAGAATCGAGCTAGCATACAACAAAAGAGTCCGTCCAACGGACCTCAAAGAAGGGGACCTGGTCCTCCGAAAGTTGGCCATCTCGTTCCCAGGTCAGAAAAGCAAATTGGCCCCGAATTGGGAGGGACCTTACAAGATCTCTAAAGTAATTCGCCCCGGCACATACAAACTAGAAGATCTCGAAGGCAGGGAGATTACCAGGACTTGGAATGCCGACCATCTCTTAAAATACCAAGAGAGTACAACAACGCCTCTCTAAGTAATTCGAGATGACGAACCGTTCCTTTCCTGTTACTTGTAGTGATTTTCTTTCATTTTTCTTTGTAATAACGGCTAGTAACTTTAGAAGCAGCCGATCATTGGTTATTAATGAATAAAGTCTTTTCATATTTTTGCTACTGTTTACATCTCTCTGCTTTTAACTCTTTAACCTAACGATTGGTTCGGAGTCCAACACTTGGCTCGATTCTGCTTCGCAAGTTTGCTTCTAAGCGAGCTAGAAGTAGTTCGCCATTCGGAATTGCTCCCACAACCGTTGAACTAATCTAACGATGGTTCGGAGTACAACACTTGGCTCGATTCTGCTTCGCAAGTTCGCTTCTAAGCAAGCTAGAAGTAGTTCGCCATTCGGAATTGCTCCCACAACCGTTGAACTAATCTAACGATGATTCGGAGTCCAACACTTGGCTCAATTCTGCTTCGCAAGTTCGCTTCTAAGCGAGCTAGAAGTAGTTCGCCATTCGGAATTGCTCCCACAACCGTTGAACTAACCTAACGATGGTTCGGAGTCCAACACTTGGCTCGATTCTGCTTCGCAAGTTCGCTTCTAAGCGAGCTATAAGTAGTTCGCCATTCGGAATTGCTCCCACAACCGTTGAACTAAGCTAACGATGGTTTGGAGTCCAACACTTGGCTCGATTCTGCTTCGCAAGTTCGCTTCTAAACGAGCTAGAAGTAGTTCGCCATTCGAAATTGCTCCCACAACCGTTGAACTAACCTAACGATGGTTCGGAGTCCTCCTCTGGCTCAACTTTACTTCCCCGGCTCGCCCTTAGTCGAGCCGGAAGTAGATAGTCGTTCGGAACGGCCCCCACGACCGTCGAGCCGAGCGGACGAGGGACCGACCCTCGTATATGGCGAAAAAACCTTCCGAGGCAAAACCACCATCAGATCGTCTCAAAATGTGTGCTAGGGTATGATCAACGGACCTAAAGACGCCACGCGTCCACAATACGACAAGATAGCGTTTTCTTGGAACTTGCGCCTCTCTTCTCGTGATCCGCGCCCTGATCACGATCCACCGTCTAGATCAAGCCACGTGTCCCCAGCCTCGAAACATTTACACCGCTGCCGAGGCACCGAGAAACGCCGGTATATACCAAGTAAGAGTTAGGACCACGGCTTAGGCGCGAATGCCGAGGCCAAGGCGCTCGACGAAGCAGACACTTCTTGCGGTTCATCTCAAACAAACTCTAGCTAAAGCGATTATAGCACAACAAGAAGCCAGCCAAATCCAATTTTATTAATATAACTTGGATAAATTTACAAAAAGATTACAACAAAAGACAGCCCGTAAGCCCAAAGACACAACACGACCCGTTTACTGTCTCCGCGGAAGGGGGACGCTCCGGTTCAGGGATACCTTGGGTCGGCGCTTCTTGACCTCCGAGCTCATCTCTAGGCCAACGAATCGAGACGCCCCCTCACCGCTGGCCCTGACGGTCGCTCCAACCGAAGCACCACTCGCGGACACCGCTACTCCACTTTGGGCATCGGCTGCTGTCCGACCGATGATGGAGGTTCGGCTCGCGAGTTGATAGAACGTAATCCCTCGCTCAATCTCTTCGCGAGTGCACGAGGTGCTCCGGACATTAGCCCTCACCGGCTGAGGTTTGAGCCGAGCAACCTCTTCCTCCAGTTCGACGATCCGGTCCTTCAACGTGTCGTCCTTCACAATCACTTTAATCGAGGAAGTTTCGCCGAACCAGGATACTCGGCGCTGTCAGATATAACGCGGCACAAGTGGGTCACCTCGATGCTCTTGTCGACCGTCACCCTTTGCAACTGTTCTACCTTTCTTGCAAAGTCATCTCGTTCGGCCGAAATCCGGACCAACTCTTCCTCCTTCGCAGATAGTTCGGCCTCGACTATCCGAAGATGGTGCAGCTCGACCAACAGCTCACTGTTCCTCCTCTCTACATTATGAAGTATTCTCCTCGTCAGATGGACCTCGCCCTCGAGACGATCCTCCCGGGACTGCTGAAATAACTCCGCGCGGCGCCGAGCCGCCGCAGTGACATGAGTTTGCTCGGCAATCTGAAACGAAAGAGGGACAACAGTGAAGTACTACAAGACCGAACCAAACACTTAGACAGACAAGTCCAAAATCAAAACACTTTTTTCATTCATCAAAGCGGTGGCCAGTCCGTAAAAGGCATTACACTGTTTATAAAAAAAAAACAAAAACTACAAAAATTTGTGAGGGGATCAGGGGTCCACCTGCGTCGCCACTTCGACCACGGGCGCGTCGCCAGATGGCCCCTCGTTCCTCCCCTCGACCTGGGGTTCCACCTGCGTCGCCACAGGAGGGTCGGCCTCCTCCTCCTCCTCGTCGCCTTCCCCTCGTCGCCTTCTGCTCCCTCCTCCTCACCGCCTGAAGGCGACCCTGGCCACAGTCTGTAGCCGACCCGCTCGAAGCCGGGGACACGTTCCTGAACATGGTCGAGTGCCCTCTGATAGGACATCTCCATGTTCTTGGCCATGTGTTTCTTCGCCTCAGCCTCGGCCTCGGCCTCGGCCTCGGCCTCGACCTCGGCCCTAATCTTCCTGGCCAGCGCCTCCTTCTCCGCCTTCAGGTCGGCCAAAGACTTCGCCGACGCGGCCAGCTCCTCGGCAGCCTTCGTAGCCTTGGCAGACTCCGCATCAAGTCTCCCCTTGGCTCTCTCCAAGTCGGCCACAAGATCGGCGACCCGAACTTCCAAGGCCTCGACCTGCCTCTGCTCGGCCTCGAGTTGCCGAACCGCCTTGACCTTCTCTGCCCTGTCTTTGTCGCTGGCGGCCTTCAACTCCTTCTCCTGCGCAGCGAACATCTCGAGGAGGTGGCCGAAGTGGCAAGTGGCCTGCGAAGACCACGATAAGCGCAATATACAAACCAAGCAGTTGACTTAAAGAAATTCACGGTGAGAAATTTACCGATAAAAGCGACCAAGCCACTTCGTAAGTGTCGTCGCCGACCGTCCCCGCCTTCAGCGCAGCTCTATCCTTCGGAGTCGCCAAGTGCTTGACGACCTGCACCGACATCTGCGAGTTTCCGAGGAATTCGTCGTGATTCTTCACTCGCCGGTTCGGCACAAACAACTGCTTGTGCTGCTCGGTCAGGAACTCCTCAGCCGCTTCGGTCAACGGCGGAGCCTCGAGCGACAGCGCTGCGTTAACATCAAAGGCCCCGTCAACAGGGGCCGAGGCCTCAGGCACCGAGGGCTCCTCGGCAACAACCACCTCCAAAGGCGCCTTGGTAGACGGAGGAGGCGGAGCGGAAGCCGAAGCGGCCTTGGGCTGCGGAGCCGACGAGGCAGCCACGCTCGCCCTCTTCCTCTTCCTGCCCCCGGCCAATTTGGACCTATCGGCCATCATGGCGTTGAAGTTGATCTTCATCGCTTCTGCATCAGACAACAAAAACTGAGTCAGCAAGACGAGCTAAAGACTTGAAAGAAAAACGAAAATAAATGAGATGTCAGGAGCATACTCGGGTCGATGGGGCTAAGGCCGGACCCGAACAGCACCTCCTCCGTCAACTCCCTCCAACTCAACAAGGGGAGGGCCATGATCTTCCTCGCCACCTCCTCCTCGGCCGCAGACAGTACGGGGTCGGCTCTCGCTAACTTGGGCACCTCCGGTTTCCACCGGGTCGGAATTTGCAGTATTGGTTCCCCCCTTAATATAAAAAACTTCTCTTTCCAACCCTTGATTGAGTCTGGGTTTTCTATGATCCTAACACCCTTCCTCGGCCCCAAGTAGTACCGATGCCCTGTCTTGTGCATCTGGTTTATTCGATACATGCCTCGGAAGACCGTTAGGTCCGGCTCGACTTCAGCTTTTCGGCACTGAAGCAGGAAAGCATTCACATTACGCCACGTGTTCGGCATAAATTGGGTCGGCGCGAGGCAGAACCACCCGAGGATCTGGAGAACGAAAGGATGCAACGGAAAATGCAGTCCGGCATTCAAGGAGTCGAAGTCGAACATGCACACGTCCGACGATGACAGCTTGGAATTTGCTCGCATCCCGGTGCCGGGGATCATCAGCTTGTACTTCGGAGGGATGGCGAATCCCTTTCTGATCCGAAGGAGATCCCTCTCGGATAGCACCGAAGCAATCTCGTCGGCTTCGGTAGGAAGAGCCGGGTTGGGTTCTTCGAGGAATTTCGACTTTCCGAAGATTGCTTTCTCCAAGAGGTCGCCTTCGTACTGCCTGACCCCCGAATGCCCGGACAATACAGAGGGATATCGTTCCATCTCGGGTGCTTGCTTCGGGTTTTCCACGATCTCCTCGACCACGACAGATTGGGCCGCCACCGTCCTCCTCCTCTTCTTCTTCTCCTTCCTCGCCTCGGTCGCAAACGGCTCGGCGACTTGTTTTCCCTTCCTTCGGATCTCTGCCCTCCTCCTCTCCTCGACGCCATCATCGCCCGAAGATGAGGCCCCACTCCCCGAGTTCACTCTTGACATCTCTAGGAAAAAAGCGCTAAGGCTAGAAGACTGACCTTTGAAGTGACGTTCACGGTCGGAATGTGCTCGCCGGAAATCGCCTGGCCCACGCGACAGCTAACGTCACCACCTTGGAGCAAAAGTCGCCGCTAGCAGAGAGCGCAGAGAGTAAAAGTGAAATCTTGGAGTGAAAAGTGAGAAATGAGCTTGGGGGTGGGAGAGTGAAAACTTATAACCCCAAAAGTGATGTTGGGCCTCCTTGGGAACATAAAAAGCCCACTAAGAAGCCAAAGCGTCAAGTGGAGAGTTGCGACGTTTCGAAAAGCAAAAAACTCCTCAAATCACTTAAGTCCACGACTCGGCCACCGGTCTGCCAAGACGAGCTATCGAACAGCCTGGCTAAGCAACCGAGCTACTGAGTCCCTTCAAAACATTTAACTCCATACCTTGGCGACGTCACTGAGCCCCCGAGCCAAGGTGACGAGGAACCGACCCTCGTATATGGAGAAAAATCCTTCCGAGGCAAAATTACCGTCGGATCTCTCCAAAATTCGTGTCAGGATTCGATGGATGGTTCAGATTGCGCCACGCCCACAAAACAACAAGATAACGTTTTCTCGTGATCTGAACCCCATCCTCGAGATTCACATCATGATGGACGGACCAGATCCGGCCACGTGCACCTTCCGAACTGCCTGCCACCGGCCTGCTCAACCGAGCTACCGAACAGCTTGGCCGAGCAGCCGAGCTACTAGGCTCGGAAGAGTAAAACCGGTAAAAGACATCCTTCAAAGTCTCCACACCTCGGCCGACGTCACTGAGCCCCCGAGCCGAGGTGACGAGGAACCGACCCTCGTATATGGAGAAAAATCCTTCCGAGGCGAATTTGCCGTCGGATCTCTCCAAAATTCACGTCAGAATTCGATGGACGGTTCAGATTGCGCCATGCCCACAAAACGACAAGATAGCATTTTCTCGTGATCTGAACCCCATTCTCGTGATCTGAACCCCGTCCTCATGATCCGCACCATGATGGACGCACCAGATCCGGCCACGTGCACCTTCCGAACTGCCTGCCATCGGCCTGCTCAACTAAGCTACCGAACAGCTTGGCCGAGCAGCCGAGCTACTGGGCGAGGAAAAATGGAACCAATAAGAGACGCATCCTTCAAAATATCCAACTCAGTGCCTCGGCCAGCGGCACTGAGCTCCCGAGCCGAGGGGACGAGGAACCGACCCTCGTATATGGTAAAAAAACTCGTCGACCTACCTCAACCATTGGATCTTGTCGAAAAGCGCGCTCGTCATGATGGTCGGCTCAGATCTCACCACGTCCGCTAAACGACAAGATAGTGTTTTTTGGGAATCCGCGCTGAGATGGATGCTCAAGATCATGCCACGTACTTCGGCTTATTCCGAGCTACATGTGCCGAACCGAGAGGACGAGGAACCGACCCTCTTATGCCGCGGAAGAGCCTGCCGAGCCGAGAGGACGAGGAACCGACCCTCTTATGCCGCGGAAGAGCCAGCCGAGCCGAGAGGACGAGGAACCGACCCTCTTATGCCGCGGAAGAGCCTGCCGGGCCGAAAGGACGAGGAACCGACCCTCTTATGCCGCGGAAGAGCCTGCCGAGCCGAAAGGACGAGGAACCGACCCTTTTATGCCGCGAAAAAGTCTGCCGAGCCGAGAGGACGAGGAACCGACCCTCGTATATGGCAAAAAAAACGCTCTGACCCATGTCAGCCGTTGGATCTTGTCGAAAAGCGCGCTCGTCATGATGGACGGTTCGGATCTTGCCACGTCCACTAAACGACAAGATAGCATTTTTTGGGGATCCGCGCTGAGATGAATGGCCCAGATGACGCCACGTACCTCGGAGGGTTCCGAGCCGAGGAGCCAATCTTCCGAGCCGAGGAGCCGAGGAGCTGACCCTCGTATGTGGCGAAACAGACTGCCGAGGAACAGGGATCGTCTGATCACTCAGAAATTCGCGCTCCGCACTGATCAGGGGACCAGATTACGCCACGTCGTAAATAGGTATTTAAAAATCGATTTTTATTTATTTAAATCGTTTTATTTATTTAAAAATTGCAAAAAATCACCAAAAATTCGGGAAAATTAGCTATAAATTCTAGAAAATAATTAAAAATTCAGGGGGTTATTTTTGGACCACTGAACGAACAATTATTGTCTAGAATGTATTATTGAGGCCCCCGAACGATTAGTTGACACATCGCAAAATTAAATAAATAGCCCGAAAAAATAGATAAAAGCTGTCAAATACTCGATACGGCTTCAGAACATCATATGGCTTCAAAAAAAGAGGAAGTTACCTTACTACCCACTTCAAGATTCAAAATCCCCCATTCGGACTCCGATACAACTCTACTAGCCACTGAAACAGTCAAACTACTCCTCAAAGACTGATCACCCCCAGCCTTTAGGAGTGGGGGGCTCGTGATGTGGCTAAAAATGGGGGTTTAATCGAGACCGTCCGAATTGGGCACGAATCCTGAAGCCCAAGGGTAAAACGGTACTTTTACCTACTAACGGGTCTGAAGCGGGTACTGGTTCTCCTCCCCAAAGAACCATTAACCCGCGAACGGATCCACCTCAACTGGGTGCGGGTTTCAACCCGCAACAAACCCGGTCCAGCAGGATAGAATTAGGGTTTCTGATTAATATTAATCAACGGCCCTGATTCATATCTATCCTTTCACTGGGAAATTAGAGATTACATTCCTTTTCTATACATAGGAATTACATGCCTAATTTGATCCCCTTAGACGCCTATAAATACCCCCCATCCATCTCCATTAAGAGGTAATCAATCTTTCGCCAGTTTTTACGCTCTCTCATAATCATTTCTGGTTACTGAATTGAGTGTCGGAGGGTGCGTCGCCGGGAACAACCCCGGTGTCTCGCACTTTTTGCAGGTGTACGGCAGGAGCAACGATCATACCCCGACGGAACAGGTATACAAGTTTACTATTCAGTTTCCCTAAGAATCCACAAATACTATCTGTTTGTCCCCACACCAAATTTAGCGGCAACAACGGCCTTGGTAAAACAAGGCACATTAACTGAGTTAACGTGTGTGAGTATCTCCAATTTTCAGAAATTTTCAACTTTCTAGAAACTTGAAATCTTCACACTCGTTAACTTAGTTAACGGCCTTGGTAATAATAGGCACGTTAACTGAGTTAACGTGTCTATACTTAGTGATTTTTTATCCACACCCCTCTTTGAGGTAGTGCCCCATACTGTCCCAACTACAAACGTTAACCCCGTTAACGCGAGTGGTTTAAATACTACCGCTAACGGGGTTAATGAGTCTATATTGGATGAGTTTTTCTGCAAATCCCCACTCAAGGGAAAAAGTTGTATCCCCATCAGCACGTTAACGGGGTTAACGCTAGGAAAACTACTAAACTCGTTAACCTCCTTAACGACAGGGATGTTTTGATATTAAATTTTCAAACAGGAATAGTTTCATACATACTTACAAAAGGTGGGATAGTTTGGTAAAAAATTCAAGATATTAGTGGCGAGGGGCTTTAGTACTCCCAAATGCTGTACGCGGATCATCATGATTTTTAGGTCACCAAAGCCTGGTATCCTAGTAAACTAAGAGAAGGGGCAAAACCATCAACTGCAAGAGGGGACTCAAGCAATTTGACCCCATATATGCAATGCTTTTTATTATTGCAGTTGATGTATTGACCAAGATACCACATAGTGGTAGAAAAGATGGACTTTTCTCAATCGTACAACTTAGGGAACCTTAAGCCCAGCTACTTGTTCTACAGTTTGCTGATAATATTCTGATCTTCTACAAAGGAGACAAGGAGAGAAATCCACTTGAAACTATTACTCCATTTTTTGCAGATATATCACTTTTGGACGTCTACTTCAAGTTTCTGTTGTCTGTTTTGAATGTCATGTTGCTAAGTAAGCATCCCCCCAAACACTCACCCACCCACCCACCCACCCACCCAGGGAAGCGAAGGAAGAGAGAGCAGATGCTAGTTATTTTGAAAAAATAGAGAACATTTTATACTAGGAAGGGGAGAATGTTGTCTAGAGAAGAGCGGTTGGTCTTGATCATTACGTTTCCAGTGTCCTTCCAATATACTTTGCTTCATTATTCAGATTGCCAATCTAGGTTACTAAGGGAATTAATCAAGTAAGGAGTAGATTTCTATGTGTAGGTAAGAATTGTAATCGTAAGGTCTGCTAGCATGAATTGGGGCAAGGTCGACAAGTATATAATTTATATACTGGGGAACTTGGTATTCTAGACCTGGGATGCTTTAATATTTCATTATTGATGAAGTGGTGGTGGAAGTTTCTTTAAATGGCCACTCCCTAGCATCTCATACACCAAGTGTTGGGAATTCCTCAGATCTGCTGAGTTTACAATGCAATCACTACAAATAAACACCAAGCAAATAGCAGATCAAATCAAACACACCAAAGCACACAATTCTGTCCCGATTTCGGCAAGCCCTAAACCATGGGAGAAAAATCGAGATAATTTTCAGCTAGAGAAAGATACAAGAGTTACAACTCTCACCACGACTCTCTTAAGCGTCATTAGAAATACTCGATGTTTACAATGCAGATATCTCTCACCTTTCAGAGGAAATGCTCTCTCTCTATCTATTTGGAGCTTATAATTGATTGAGCCGTGACATTGAATATATAGAGATCTAGAGAAACCCTAATTTGATATCTTAATACAATAGCCATCTGATGTATCCAGAAGAGATAACCATATAATGAGAGTCGTATGATCTAACTTGGAGAAGAAGTTAAGCATCAATCGAATCCCCAAGACCCGATCCAAAAATAGCTGCAGCTACATAGCGGTATTTCTTCGACTCCAAACAGAGGCTTCACACGGTCGATTGTCCATATGACAGTCAACTGTCATTGTTGTTGTTGCTGCTGCTCTTCCCTTCTTTGTCCAATGTTGCTTCGAACCGCTTCTTGTGTTAGTGTAGGTGCCCTAGAGGCAATACAATGATATTATGTAATCAGTATTATTGACATTATGTTCTATTTGATTATATTAATAATTTATTATGCTTCGTATTTACTGCGTTATAAATGTTAGCATGATAAATGTCCTTAGATTATTAATACGAACTATATGAACATGAGATTATATATAGTATAATAATCTTAAATGTCCCTAGTCGAGTATTATTATTATTAGGACAGTAATAATACATTGAGACTAGTATGTTGATTGATTGATGACCACCTCTCATGGGTCATTAGTATAGAGATACTAAAATCAATACATAGGTAAATGTAAGAGTACATTGTACTGGACAGACCCACTGTGAGATTCAACATGGATAAGTGTCATAAGTAATCTCACTGTGATAATGGTGTAATGGTCCTCTGACCTGAAATCATTATATTTCTATACGAGAATTAATGTACTTTGATTCTATCAAAAGTTATCTTTAATCGGGTAATGATAAAGATAGTATTGGGTTCATTATGAATCGTGTGAGAAATGTGAATGATCTAGATGGAATTTAACCCTCCTAATTTTAGGAGCGATATTATCGGCCTCTTGTTTGAGTGAGACTATGAAATGCATGGCCATGCTCAAATATTGATTTGTTTGAATAGTCTACTCATCGATCAAGAAAATAAAGATTAAATTATTAAGAGGATGACACGAACCATGCCTCTAGTTTAATCTATAATATCAAGGTTAAAAGGATTATATTACACGGAGACATTAGTCACGAAAGGTTTAATTGAATCACCAATTATTATTATTACTTGGGTAGCAATGATGTATTACTAGATGCCGCTCATTATTTATAATTTTATTATTAGATAATAAAATTATTGTCAACGTAATAATAACCTAAAGGGTCACACACTTAGAACGTTTAAAAAGAGTTTTAATTTAAATTCGGAATTTAAATTAAATGATTATAAATTCGAAATTAGTTATTTAATTGAGTTGGACTTGATTAATTAAAGTATAATTCGAATTTAAATCATTAAACCAAATCAGTTATCATTAAACCAAATCAGTTTGGCCAAACCGATTAGGGTTAAGCCCACCTCATTCTCTCTTATAAATACATAGAGATGTATTGGTTTAGGGTTTTATCTTTTTGGCAAATTCGTTTTCCATAGAAAACCCTAGCCGCTCCAACTGTTGAGAGGCAAGAGAGAGAGAGAGATAGAGGCAAGCATCATCGGCTAGTACCGGCTCCTTTGATCGTTGGACGATCGGACGTTCGTGTGGACTGCTTTAGAGACGCGGATCTTGCTACAAGGGTTGCGTGGTGATTGGACCTCCATCTTTCAGTCTTCGTAAAGCTCTTAAAAGGTAAAATTTCGTTTCTCCATAATCAGCCATGTCTTGTACACGGATCCTAGGGTTAGGGTTTCGGTTTTTTTTTCGCTGCGTTTGTGCCCCGAAACCCAACATCTTGTAATACCGTCTTCTCTTCACATCGAATATAGTATGCAAGACACAAACCAAACAATCTCTACCTTATATTGCATACTCATACTTCCACACCTGTGTGTTTTAACTCTTTTGGACTTTTTCCTTTCTCCTCTTATAAACAACTTGGTTCAATAGCTTCTTCTGCTAGTTAGACATACCTTCACTTGTTTTTTTCCAACTGTATGTCCCCTTGTAACCCCTGTTTCCGATTATGCATATTTGTATTTATTTCTTAATATTCTGTATTTTATCTTTCATATGATTGTATTTCAATTTTCTACATTCATCTTGCTTTCATAATTATCTTGGTTGTAAGTCCATGTTGAGGCTGCGTTTGGTTCTTTGTTTTGAAAACAGTTTTTGAACTTAGGTTTGTAAAAAAAATATATATATATATAAATGAGTTTTTTGATATTTTAAAAAATAAGGGTTTGTTTGGATAACTGTTTTCGAAAACAGTTTTTTGAAAATGAGAAGAAAGGGAACATGACGTTTTTTGGGAGAGATGAAGAAAATGAGAATTTTTTTATAAAACTGTTTTTTGAAGTTTTCTAAAAACGGGTTTTAAAATGAGAATTTTCCAAAAAAATTTTAGAAACGATTTTCCGAAAACATCTATACAAACACTATTTTTAGATTTAAAAATTTTAAAAACTGAAAACAGGTTTTAAAACCCTAAACAAACAGTCCCCTGCTAGAATCCCTCATTCTAATCTCTAGCTCAATATAATTTAATTGCAATTATTTTATTTTTTCCTAGCCCACAAGCCCAGTTCAACTCAAAGCAATTCATGACAATTTCCAAAATCCTTTACCTTCTATAACCTTCATAACTCCCCCTCTAATAACATATTAAACAAATCATAACTTACCGCCACACACACACACACACCCCCCCCCCCCCCAAATCAATTCAATCAATTCCTTATTAATTCCTCTAATTATAATAACTAGTATAATGTACGTGCGATGCACGTCTACAAAAAGTAAAGTCATCAAATTAAATGAATATACACGTGCGATGCACGTTTTAATAATTTCAAAAATATAAATAAAAAACTCTGACAGAGGGAGGATTTGAACTGGAAACCTCCTTTATATTAATTATCTACGTGCATTGCACATGTTGGTAGAATGACAAAATGACAAATGACACTAAGACCTTCTCCCATTATAATATTATTATTATAGATATATATAAAAACTTCTCTCTCACCCCCGATGTTCTCTCTCCTGAATTTTTTCCCAAAATGACCCTTTTTGCAAAAGTTTTGCCACAAACGACCTTTTTTTTAATTCCATAAACGCCCCACTCGCTTTTTGAAAAAGCGAGTGTGGTATAAACCCTCACGCTTTTTCAAAAAGCGAGTCTTAGGTTTCAGAAAATTGGAAACCTAAGACTCGCTTTTTGAAAAAGCGTTAGGGTTTATACCACATTCGCTTTTTCAAAAAGTGAGTCTTGGCCTTCTTTGCCCAGCAACACTCGCTTTTTGAAAAAGCGGGGGTAATTAAACCACACTCGCTTTTTCAAAAAGCGAGTGTCGTTTGGGACTTAAACCCCCCGCCCCAAAACATCTCACTATTCTCTCTATTCTTTCTCTTCCTCTTCGCTCGCGAAACCCTAACCCATCTCTCATCTCAAATTCGTCAAACTACCCTCGTAATTTGTTGAATAACCCACAAAATTGCTTTGGACAACTTAAACCCATCTTCCGTTAGAGGTTTAATTTGTTGGAATTTGGGTATACTTGAAGAGGAAAGCAACTTTATTGTGAAGGTATGATGTTTATTCCCCCATTATTTTGTTAATTTAATTAGGTTTTCTTTATGGGTAGCTAATAACTCGCTTATTGGTATAAATTAACGTAGGTATGGATTTGGAGATTCCTATATGGTTATACTTTGGTGGTGAAATAATTCGTGATCCAAAGATTGGTTGTTGTTATAGTCATTTGGAACCGGAAATAGTTTGGGTACCCCGTACCATTACATTTGAAGAACTAGTTGGGAAAATCTATGAAGTTACTAATTGGGATAGGAATGAATGGAATGTAAAAATTTTAGCTCGATACTCAACAGGAAGAGGAGATGTCAGTATTTTATGACAGTGCCTGTACCTACTGATAATGCGCTGAAGTCATTGATTGCTAGGACATTTGATCCCAATTGAGCTTGGTCTGTATTAGAGTTATATATTTAGCAAATTCGAGTTGTGAATGCTCAGCCACATGATATCCCTAGTGCAAGCTTCATAAGGGTAGTACCTACACAGCAGTCGAGGTCTAACCCCGATCAATCTTCACAACCAAATCCGGTATCCTCACAAGAGAACACCTTCACAAATACAACAATTCCGGATTCTGTAAATGTTGAGCTGCCACGCCAACCTAGCCCGGTTCCTGACTCTGTTCCAAATGACAGTATGTTTGAACTCTTTCAAAATGCAGTCTGTAACAACAGCTTATTAGAAGATGATGAAGAAGATGAAGAAACAGACGATGAAGATGTTGATAGTGGTGAAACTGATGACGTAGAAGAAGATGATGATGATAGTGGTGCAAATATAAATCCCATGAACAACAGTTCTAATGAAGTCAGAGCTACTTATAGCTACGGCAATGTTGACGCGCATGTTACCGAGGAGATGGCTGAAGGTGCTAGAGTACACCTATTTCCACAAGAGTCGTCTGGTTCGTCCAATGTAGACGAATTGTACGTTGGACAGGAGTTTATAAGTAAGCAGTCGATTCAACAGGCAGTGAAGTTGTATTCTATCAAAAAATATCGTGAATTCGTAACTTTGAAATCTACACCGTCACTGTACACTGTTAAATGCAAAATGGCACTAGAAAACGTACCATTGAGGAGATCGTGCAAGGCCCCCCCGGAGTAAGTGATGGTGGCTGCCCTTGGAGATTACGAGCAATGGTTCTAAAAGGCAGGACGAATTTTGTGGTAAAGAAGATAGTTGGGCCACACACTTGTACGAATCCAACGTTGAATCAGGATCACCTTAAAATTGATTACAATATTGTTTGTAATCTGATTGTTGATGTGGTGAAAAAGGATACCAGTTTATCACCGAGGTCAATTATTGAGATTGTTAAAATACAATATAATTATCAGATTTCCTATAAGAAAGCTTGGCGAGCAAAACAAAAGGCGATCGAGAGGTTGTATGGTACCTTCGAAGAAGCATACACAAAGTTGTCTGCTCTACTCACAGCAATTCAAGCTGCAAATACAGGAACCATTGTTCACTGGGATAAGTATGAGTCTAGCCCTAGCGAGGAAACATTCAAGGGTGTATTCTGGGCATTTGGTCCTTCAATGGAAGGTTTCAAGTCCTGCAGACCTGTTATCAGTGTTGACGGAACTCACTTGTACGGTAAGTACAAGGGTTGCTTGCTAATTGCTGTTTCCCAGATGCGAATGATTGTTTATTTCCGTTTGCATTTGCATTGGTTGATGGAGAGAGTATAAATACGTGGACATGGTTCATGACTTGCATCCGATATTATGTCACCGATCGCACTGAGTTGTGTGTTATCTCTGATCGTCACGCTGGTATAATGTCTGCTATGGAGTTACAAAATGGAGCTTGGAACGAAACTAATGGATATCACCGTTATTGTATGTGCCATTTTGCTACAAATTTCTTTACTAAATTTGGTAGCAAGGCATTGCGTAAGAAGGCAAAAATTATAGCGTGTCAACACCAACCCAAAAAGTTCATGGCCAAACTTACTGAACTTGAGAACGTAAATGTGGAGGTGGCTAATTGGTTAAAAGAGAAGCCGGTTGAGAAATGGGCACTTTATGCAGATGAAGGTCGAAGATACGGGATAATGACTACGAACCTGTCAGAAGTGTTCAATTCAGTCTTGAAAGGAGTCCGTAGTTTGCCAGTAACAGCGATTGTTGAGACGATCTTCTTACGTCTGAACTCTTATTTTACTACTCGTCGACAAGAAGCAAGTCAACTTTTATCTGAAGGGAGGATTTTTGCTCGAAGAGTACATGAACTGCTCGATAGTCGCCGTGAGAGAGCTAACGGACATGAGGTTACAATGTTCCATCATCAACCGGGAGTTTTTTCCGTGAGAATACGCATGGTGGGTGGAGAAAGGAAGGGTGGGAACTTGCACACTGTGAATTTGGGAACGAAAACGTGCACATGTATGAAATTTCATCTATACCATATCCCATGTTCTCATGTACTGGCAGCTTGTGCATATCGTGCAATCGATCACAAGCATCTCGTTGATAAATTTTACACCGTTACTTCATTAGCACAAACATACGGTCCAATGTTTCAGCCTATACTAGATCCAGCATATTGGCCTATTATTGATGGACCAAAACTAGTACCTGATGCCACTTTGCGACGTAAAAGGAAGGGCAGGCCTAGAACTACCAGATTCCGCAACGACATGGATGTGAGAGATAGGTCAAGTCGTGGTACGGGGATGAGATGTTCAAAATGTGGTTTACAAGGACACAATAAGCGACGATGCACTAATAGTGCAACTCAGAATACTTAACTATTGTATGCTTGTAATTTTTAATTTGGACTTTGTAATTGTACTAAATTATGTCGATAAAGATGATAAAGTTTTATTTTGAAAATTCGTTTGTATTTTTGTTGATGTCCTTGTTTGTTTGTTGCGTTATGAGTATCGTAATCTAACATAAATATTTCATTAACATAGGCAAGACTCGCTTTTCCAAAAACCGAGTCTTGTACAAACCACCGCGCTTTCTCGAAAAGCGAGTCTGTTGCCTGTAGATTTTTTTCAACAAGCAAAAGACTCGCTTTCTGAGAAAGCGAGTCTGGTGTAAATAATCGCGGTGTTTGGGAAAGCGAGTCTTCGATCTGATGATAACCAGAGAACAATAATTCACTGGTTTGACAGTCGCTTTCTCAGAAAGCGTGGATCAAAAGACTAGACTCGCTTTCTGAGAAAGCGAGTCTTGGATCTGCTAGCAAAGGAGATTACAGAACCAAGACTCGCTTTCTCAAAAAGCAAGTTTAGTTCTAATAATTGCGGTGTTTGGGAAAGTGTGTCTTGGATCTGTAGATAACCAGAGAACAATAATTCACTGGTTTGACAGTCGCTTTCTCAGAAAGCGTGGATCAAATTACTAGACTCTTGGATCTGCTAGCAAAGAAGATTACAGAACCAAGACTCGCTTTCTCAGAAAGCGAGTTTAGTTCTAATAATCGCGGTGTTTGGGAAAGCGACTGTTTATGCTGCTTGATTCCCAGAGGCTTCAACAGCTCTGGAATTCCAGAGTGCTAGACTCGCTTTTTGAAAAAGCGGGGTAATTATACCTAGACTCGCTTTTTCAAAAAGCGAGTCTTGCTCTGTATGCAGAAGAGACCAACACTTCAACTCTTGGTGGGACAACTACACCACTAACATCTCCACCATCTCCATCTTCATACCAAAAACTCCACAATAAACATACCATCCATGGCCATTCCACAAACTCCACAATACACATATAATCCAACTTTAACATTCAATCCGATGAAGATCACCACAATCCCAAAAAACATCACATTCAATCCAAATTAACAGCACAATCCCAAAAAAAAAAATAAAAAATTCAAACATTCAAGATCACCACACGCACACACCCCATACCGAATTTTGAATTTCATTCAATGCACTTTTCAAAAGTTAATTACAAGATTCGACTAAACAATATCTAACATCATTCAACAACACAACCAAGACTTCACGGGTCTGGGGTGAACATATCGGGCGGTCGCCGTTGCCTCTTCCCTCGGGGTGATGGAGTTATCTGTGTAATAACCTCTATTGGCTCGCCTTCCTCTTCTTGGTCCTCAGCCTCTACTTGCTCCTCCTCCTCTTCTTCTTCAATTGTGGTACGACGCGGTGATTTACGGGCGACTTGCTTTACTCGTTTCTTGTGTGTATTGGTCCGATGAGCGGGAGTGTGTAAGATAGCATCCAGGGTCGCTCCCTCTCCCACAGCATCTGCCTGTGCTCGACAGGACGTCAGCATCTCGCGTGCGAAGTCCTTTACCGCATCGGCTACGTTGCTACTCAACACAGCTGCACATTTCTTGCCCATACTCCAAGTCTGGGCCATCTACAAAATATAATAAGTTGTTTTTTGTAGTTCAAGTTCAAAAAAAGTAAAAAACTTAACAATTCTAAAAAACTTACAATCGTGCGAATAGCCGATGCCTTTGGTTGAAACATAGGCAAATGCATTGAGTGTACATCTACCGGTTCTTCTGCCGGTCGACGTATAGGCATCACCACGCCGGCTGGAGTCTGCCCTGTCGGAGAGATGTACCGCCTTGTCATCCTCCCATACCAATTCATATAGTTCTCGTGGTTTGCTAAGTCGAATGGAGGTATGTTGTGGATGATTTCATCGAACCTATGTAAGTTCCATCTCTCGACATATGTGGAGAAGCTTTCCGCCCAATTATGACCTGGCGTACGACCCATTCCAGTAATTTTATGGATATCTGCATTGAAAGGCTCGGCTACTGGAATCGCCTGCTGGAGACCAAACTGTCGTAGTACTCTGTTCACATAATAGAACTCGACAGTGCTGAAGTTGATGAGTGGTGCTTTTGTCAGCCAAAGATCTCGCCTATACAGGGAATTGGGCGGTAGTCGAGCTAGACGCTCCTCCGTGTAGGGCATCCATACTACGCAGTTATCTGCCAACCTGTCCAACTCATCACGGTAGTAGGTCAGGCATCTGTTCGGGTTGGCAGTCCAGGTAAGGTTACCGGACCAGTACACACCAAGAGGAGGAAGCATGTACTGGTCTTCAGGGAGATGGATCCAGCTGGGTGATTGTTTCCTAACTATAGGACGTCCAACGTGGATACACTCCCAGCTCCACATTTGAAGCAATATCGGGCCATTCATCTGCACGGACCCGGAAGCACACAGGCACAAACTCCTGTAGAGGGATGCTAAGGCAGCACTATCCCAACTGTACTGGCCGACTCGTCCAAGGTCTGTAATAAGTGGGAGGTACATGAGGGGGACGGAATGGCCGCTGGAATTAGAGAACAGTACACCTCCAAAAAGAGTCAGGATGTACGCCCTGCAGTACATCTGGACCCCCTCTTTAGTCGAATCATCTGTCAATCGGTCTTTGAATTTTTCCTTCAACCACTTCAACCGAATCTGTTTCCCAACTACTGCACCAGTCTCGACTTCGACACCGAGATATTGTTCTACTAAGTATGGAGCGTCGAAGTCCATAGATCCAGTCACCGCCTGCCCATCTACCGGAAGGCCTGTGATTACTGAAACGTCCTGCAACGTAACAGTCATCTCCCCAACTGACAGGTGAAAGCTGTGGGTCTCAGGACGCCATCTCTCGAGGAGTGCTGTAAGTAGTGGCCGATCGCACTTGATGCCGCTCATCAGTGCTACCATATAGACCGCAATTCCGTAAGATTTGGTGAATCCGTGGGTGCATAGGGAGTGGATGACCCCCACGGAATGTACACTCTTTCGAATCGCCCTCCCACACATCTCTAGAACGATGGTGCGACTGAAGCGTAAGGAGGGCGGGGTCGAGGGGACCTGGACCACCAATGGGAATAGTAGATGAAGAAGGGGCCGGGGACGAAGTACCAGCCACGTTTGGGTTACTTGGGACCTGCAAAACAACATTTACATCAGCGAATAAATATATCATTCAATTATATGATAATGAAACAAATCGAATGCAGAAAATTATAAACTTACATTACTCCGTTCGTTGCCACCACGACGACCACCACCACGTCCACCGCGTGGAGGTGGGCCAAAAGATGTACATGGTCCATCGCCACGATTGGCTCTACTACTAGAACCAACCTCCACACGTCCCTTATTCGGTGGCATTTTTCAGAAAAAAAAGAGTATCCTACAATGAGGAGCGAGCAATCACTATTAACAATACCAAAATATAAAACCAAGAAATATAGAAAAAATACGAACATCTATAACTATTATAATGGGAGAGTTGAGCTACACAAACAAATAAAATTAGGATATTACTTCATATAGAAATAAATTTGAGGTAAGGATATCCTTTCGTTTCAAACTCTTAAAAAGACCCACTACTAGATTTGAGCACAATAAGTAGGTAATGATGTTTGGTTACATATTGCAAACTATTTTAGCAATTTAAATAATCACGGAAGCAAAATTATGTGAAATGCAAATACGACATACTAGTTTTGATTACTAATAGTCATATCCTAATTTTACTCACAAAATCTACATTTACTCACAAATTATACAAATTCTACATTATACTGGTTCAATTATACTTTTACTCACAAATCACAAATTCTACACATATTACAAGCAAATCGTTCAACACCGAGATCTACACACATTACCAGCAAATCGTTCACAAATTCTACACACACTACCACAAATTACACACAATATATATACAACATTAGAAAATATAGAGTTCGAGAAATATACCTCACTCTTCACGCAACAATTGAACCACGAGATACACTCCCAAATCGTTCAACCCCTTTGTGAGGAACACCACCGCAATCACCACAAACTCGAAAGAACCACCACCAATTCGCAATCACCGCAATCAACCCCTTTTTCTTGAATCCACCGCAATCACCAAAAAAATCGAAAGAACGAGCAAACACAAAGTGGGCAACTGGAGTGGGATGAGATAGCAAAGAATTTAGGAGTTAATCGACGGCTAATTTGATGGAATAGGCCAGAAATCGAAGATTCAAGACGATGGGTTAGGGTTTACGAAAGCGAGTCTTGGGAAAAAGAAGGAGAATAGTGAGATGTTTTGGGGGCGGGGGGTTTAAGTCCCAAACGACACTCGCTTTTTGAAAAAGCGAGTGTGGTTTAATTACCCCCGCTTTTTCAAAAAGCGAGTGTTGCTGGGCAAAGAAGGCCAAGACTCGCTTTTTGAAAAAGCGAGTGTGGTGTAAACCCTAATGCTTTTTCAAAAAGCGAGTCTTAGGTTTCCAATTTTCTGAAACCTAAGACTCGCTTTTTGAAAAAGCGTGAGGGTTTATACCACACTCACTTTTTCAAAAAGCGAGTGAGGCGTTTATGGAATTAAAAAAAAGGGTCGTTTGTGGCAAAACTTTTGCAAAAAGGGTCATTTTGGGAAAAAATTCCTCTCTCCTCCCTTTCTTCTTCCTCTCCCCTGTTCAGAACTCGACGCCCCCTCTCTCTCTCTCTTCCCTATCACCTCCAAACCCATCTTCCTCCCTCCTTCGACCACCGCAACCGCCGTCACCCTCTTCAACTCTGCCACTGCTCCCCCTTCCTCGTCGAAGCCGCCGCAGTCCTCCTCCCTCTCCTCATCACCCCGTTACTACTCCTCGCGAACACCGCACCTCGCTCTCCTTCCACCGCCGCTCGAGCCTCGATGCCACTGCATCCACCCGTCGCTACCTCCCCTGCCCACCATCGACAGCCGCAACACCACCCACCACCACCGCCGTTTTTGTTCGCTGCGCCCCACCAGTCGTCGACCATCCTCCTCGCCGCACCATCGCAACCAGCCCCCCTTCACCACCGACTGAACCCATCACCACTAGCAAGCTGCCACCCCAGCCCCGAGCTCCATCTCCTCCATTGCCGACCACCGAAGCCTCTCGCAGCCCCTCGTCACTGCGCCATCTTCTCACTGCTGTCGAGCCCCTCTCACTGTACCATCCTGAGCACCTTCTATGCGCATCACCCACTATGACGCCATCCCCTCCCCATCGCAGCTCCGAACTCGAGGCCCCGACTACCTCTTCCTCCTTCTCTTGTGTTGCTCCCGAGCACCATTGCCGCTGCCCTCCTTGCTGCCTCATCACCCCCTCGTCGCTGCCGCTGCAGCTCCCTCCTACCAACAGCACCCCGACGCCGACAGTTGATCACCCTCGCTGCCTTGTTGCTGTGTACCACATCCCAAAGCTGAACTCCTTCTCTTGCTGTCATTGCTCTTTGCTGTGCTGCTACATCGTCACTGTCCTCATGTCGTCATTACTTTGCTCATGGTTGTCGCCATCCTCGCTTTAGTTGCTAGCCGTTCGTGTTGCCGTAACAATCACCGCTCTTTGCTTCTTCGTCTCATCATCCCGAAAAAGGCAAGCATTCCTTGTACAATCTCTTGTTCTTGTGCAGACATCTTGTTTGAACTCTGCAAGTGGTTTTTCCCTCTTTTATATCCATGTTAATCGTATTCGCTTCCGTCGATTATTATTGAACTCGAATTATTCATTGTTCATCGTTCATTCAATTTTCATCAACTCGAATATCATAGAAAAACATGAGAAACCATTTGTATATGCATATCATACACAAACACGAACTAAAAGCACGAAACTATAAAAGAGAAGAACTCAAATGAATTGTGCTTGCATTTGATCATGTGGATATATTCGTAATTTAATATCGTTAAAAGTGCTAATATTCATCATGTTAATAGTAGATACCATGCTGACTTCTAGATATTAATGTATGTTCAATTTTAACCATAAAACTATACACTTGCAAATGAAAGATTGTTAAAATCAACTTAGTATATTTTTGGACTGCCGTCTGCTCCAACTTGGAGTGAGAGTTCAGCTAAGTTACTTTTGTTATTATCTAAAAATTATTACATAGAAATTGTAGCACACTGTGTCTAGTTTCTATAACATATGACGGATCTTCAATCCAACTTATATATTGTAAAATATGCAGTTTTTACCATTATACTGTCGTAGTTTCATATTAGTGCTTTGTAGTTGCCACACCACGTTCAACTGATCGAAAAAGCAGGTTAATATGAGAATTAAAATCTCAAATTTACATGAATGTTAATGAACACTATTAGAAACTCAATTATAATTTTTGTAAGAATTTTAGTTAAGTTTTTAGTCGAGTTATACATATAATAACTTAATGTTGATCAGTTGCAGCCAGAACAGTAGACTCATAAAGATCAACTAGTAGACATAGTTACTGTGATCGAAATGTATCATGTGAATATGCGTCGTAACCGGCAGAGAGTCTAGTTTCTAGAATCTCTGATGGATTATGAATTACTTTCCCATAGCAGCAGGAAAGTTAGTTTTTGTACAGAAAGGTAATGTTGTGCAGAATTGTGTTCTGATGCTTTTAGACATATAAATGTGTTAACTTTGTATCTATGAATTACACTACATACCAACCATTGCACAGCCACTGGTACCTCATTGTTACTGTTTCTTGACACCTTTCCATCGTTTGTATATTCCTGGTTTATTGTAATAAATTAATGACAAGGCAGGGTAAAAAGGGAAACGACTTAGTAGTGGATAATATATGAGAGTGTACTCGGAAGGGGGCCCCTGTTTCCCATATTGACATGTTATTGTTTTATCGATTGATTGTGGATTACTGACTGCAATATCCCAATTTCTTGTGTATTGTATCGTATATTGTTTATTGATCATTGAATATTGTTATTGCAAGACCCAAGTACATGACCCTATAGAATTTACCACTAGAGTCAAAACACTCACTACATTGTATGCACCTGAACATGTGGTATGAGACGCATGATTGCGTGCGTTAGATAGATTAATAAAAGACTGATAGACATAAGATTGACATTGAGCATCGCACTCGCATTATTGATTATTGATTACTGTTTATTGTTGATTATTGAATATTGTTTATCGATCATTGCATTATTGTTTGTACTGTTTATCAATCATTACATTATCGACTATTGTTTACCAACCCTTGTTCTCATGATCAATGTTATCGTCTGTTATTTGTTGACCCTGATATCGTTTTAATTTCTTGTTCCTGTTATATCATCATTTTATTGTTTAACCATTTGCCACTACTTATAGCTCGTAGCTTGCTCTAACGGGTTCCCTTTCTTTTTCTTTGAGTTAATATTTATACAGGTACATCGATAGGATACGAAAAGAACTTGGCAAACTATTTACTGTGTGTTTATTCTCGAGTATATTGTAAGATTTTGTATCTCAGATATTAGTTATTCATGCTATTATTGTTCATGTGATTATTATTATTGTATTGTTGAGTTTACCGATATTGTACAAATTATGTATGATATGAGTTAGTATACTTATATCATTCGCTGGGCATGAGTTACGTGCCCATGTTTCCGTACAATGGGAAGCGAGATATGACACCCCATCAAGGGCATACCCCAGTAGATGTTATCATGGAGGTGCCACCCTCCACACGAACTCCACCTACCCTGAGGCACTCTCCACATCCCGATGATATTCGAACATCGCAATCTCACTTTGGTGATTCTAGTGACGAAAAACTAGATAGTGTTTTAGGAACGGAGGGTTTCAATCCATTCATGCGAGCTTTCTCGTTCCCATAAACCTGGTAGAGGTTTTGCTGACCTTGCCCAATCCCCCATTTACCCTTCATCACTTTACAACGACTCTCCCAAACTGTCAAAACTCATTTTCAAGCTATGTACCCTGAGAATCCAGAGTCCCAAAGGATATCGGATTCCGCTTCATCAAAGGAATATGCATGATCTATTCAAGTGTGAACCCTTTACCATCTTGCATCTTCAATTCAACTGTTCCCTCACCCGCTAATTCACAAATCTCATTATTCACCCTTCTCACACTATGACCTATTGTAGACTTATAAGTAGAAAATATCTCCCTCTCAGAGCAAATATGAGATGAACTCCCAAAATCAAGAAACTAGGCAGAAGTCACATCTAAAAAACTTGAAACCATAAGACAATGAAAGTTATTGCCTGATTCAGTAACACTCACCATGTTGGCATCTATACCCCTCTGATTCAACCACTTGTGACAATCTCTGTTATAATGCACAATCCTTCTGCAATGGTGGCAACTGATCTTACCATTGTGTGCCCTTCCCCTTTAATTTGAAGTACTATTCATTGCCAAGCAACTCATAGAAGTAGACCCTGATTTATGAGTCTCCTTCCTAAGATCATCTTCATTCAGACCTTTGATCACCTCGGCTATAGTAAGTGTCTCCTTGACAGATTTTGCATGTAGCATGGTAGTTATCAAGTGCTTATACAAATCTGGTAGTAAATATATCAAGTTAAAAGCTTTATCCTGATCTCTTATAACACCCGCCTTTAATTCAGATAATACCTTTTTGAACTCCACAATATGATATTGAAGATTGGTACCTTCCTTCATTGAGAACCAAAATAATTTTCTCTTCCAGGACATCTGATCCAATAGCGACGATCCTGAGTAGTCTTCTTTAAGTCTTGCCTATAGACTCGCCGCATTTTTCTCCTCAAGGATATTACACTTGACTTCGTCTGTTAATGACAGCTGAATTAAACTCAAAGCCTTTAAACACATTTTGTCCCAATTTTCCTGCTTCATGTCGGGTGACTTCCCACCGTCTAGGGCATGATACAAGCCTTTCTGAACCAATACGTCGTACATGTCCACCTTCCATAAATTAAAGTTGATCTTCCCGTCGAACTGCTTAATCCTCATGTTGTGATTTGCCATCTTCGTTTAGGAACTCATGCAACTATGCAACATGAAGCTCTGATACCAATTGTGAGAATCCCCCTTATCGGATCTGCTGAGTTTATGATGCAATCACTACGAACAACCACCAAACAAATAGTAGTTCAAATCAAACACACCAAAGCACACAATTTTGTCCTGATTTGGGGAAGCCATAATCCGGGGGGAGAAAATCGAAAGATTCAATAGTTACAACTCTCACCACGGTCCTCTCTAAAGCCTTACTCGAAATACTTGATGTTTACAACGGAGAATTCTCTCACCTCTCAGATGAAGTACCATCTTTATCTATTCAGCGCTTATACTTTATTGCATTGTTACATTGAATATATAGAGATCTAGAAAAATACTAGTTTGATATTTTAATACAATAATCATCTGATGTATCCTAAAGAAATAACCATACAATGAGAGCCGTAGGATCTAACTTGAAGAAGAAGTTGGGCTTCAATCAAATCCCCAAGACTTGACCAAAAAATAGCCGCTGCTACATCAAAAGGCAGTCAACTGCATTTCTTTGACTCCAAATAGAGGCTTCATGTGGTCGACTGTCCATATGATAGTCGACTATCATTGTTATTGCTGATGTTCTTTTTCGTTGCTGATGCTTTTCTCTTCTTTGTCCAACATTTTCTTATAATACCATATTCTTTTCACATCGAATATAGTTTGCAAGACACTAACCCAACACCGAGAGCCTTGTATTTTAATGAAGCCAATTACAATTTCCTCAACCGAACCTTTACATCCCCTTTTTTGGAAAGGAATACTCTCCCTCAAGCTATTTCATGACAAGTATAAGATGGCATTTGGGAATTGGCAACCCCACTACAAACCGCTAGGCCTTTAGCGGCATACCTGTCCCGGCGTTTCACCAACATGCCGCTATAGGTATAGAAGAATTTTATTTTATAAAAAACTCCCTCTCTATCCCTGCGTTTGGCTAAAACGCCGTTATATATATAGCACTTATCGCGGCGGTTGTGAATACGCGCCGTTATAGAGTAGGGTAAATTGCGTTCTGAAATTTACCCTACCCTATCGCGGCGGGTATGAGTACACGCCGTAATAGGGTATGATAAATTATCGTGTTTCATCCCACGCGCTCTAAACCCGCTCCCAATTTTATTTTCCCAATTTTTTCAACCTAATCCCGCTGTTCCTTAAACCTTCCCGCTCTCTCCTCACCTAATCCCGCTATAGATCTAAACCCAATTCACGTTTCTCTCTCCCTCACCACTCACAGCCGCACCACCGTCCCCGCCCCTCCTTCGCGCCGCACAACTCTCGCGCCGCACCACCGTCGCCGCCCCTCCTTCGCGCCGCACCACTCTTCGCGCCGCACCACCGCGCCGCACCACCCTTCGCGCCGCACCTCCCTCGTGCCGCTCCTCCTTGTGTACCCCTCGCTGGACCCCCTTCTACTGCCCTAATCCATCGCCGCTGCCCTTGCCGTTGCATTTGG